>RCWM02000015.1:5064868-5731053 GCA_003667255.2 Euschistus heros
TTAGTGATAGGGTTGGGCGATAGTCGATAGTTACTATCGATATATCGATATAGTGTCGACTATCGATAGATCTTTTTTACCCTCAAGTTTTGTAACTTTTGGAAGGAATTATGCTGATCTGTCTCTGTCCAGTGTCGAGTTCTTTTGAAATTGAATTCGGAATTCCTAGAGCTCAAGGGTTCTCTCAAAGATTAAGCCAAAGGAAAGCAGAAATGCTAGTTTTTCCTTCGGGAAAGATGTGGCTCAAGGAGCAGACTTGACTCTTGAAATTAACTATTTTGTTATTTTTCTTTTCTGATGACTTTTGTTCATTATAATCGTAACCATGTAAATTGTAAATACTTTTTTAAAATTCAAATAAATTACTTTTTTCTTCTTTCACCTTTATGATATAATCTTATAATTTATAATCCTGCAAATTTTAAATGGTATGTTCATAATTGAATTGAATAAAATTTGTTGAAATTCTTTATCGAATTTGGAAAAAAAGGAAGCAACTATCGAAAAACTATCGATAGCAATCGATAGTACTCAACCGATAGTATCGGCCTATCGATATTGCTAACTATCGACTATCGCCCAACCCTAATTAGTGATCACAAGGGAAAAATAGTTTGTCTTTTTATATAATAGTATAGGCTAAAAATTAATGTTGTACTAACTCCTTTTGGAATGCTCTGTCCCTTCCTATTAGTAAAACGTCTTCTTTCACATCATTTGTAAAGCTTGAGTAAACATCATTTATATTTCCAACTCCGAGATAATCAATCTTCCACAAAAACGTAAATATCCAAGAATATATTTAGATGTGTTATTGAGATGAATAGGTATTTTGGCTGTAGGTATTTACTTTTTTTTGATGTTTTACGCTTCAGCTCTCTTGGCGGTGCTCGTATCGAAAATTTACCGGCAGTTTTCTTATCAGAAATTTAATGGAGAATATTTTTGTTATATAACATTTGTCGCTAAGACCTAACATTAAGGAGCTATATTGGATTGAATTGAAAAAAGTCTTCTCTTAAATCTACTGCTTACAACTGAAGACCTATGAATCATATTTTTACACACAATATCAAAAAGTAAAGGATCGACATTTTGATTTGGTAATAATTTTTATACGGCAGAAATAAATCTATTGATTTCATCTGGTTAGGATTTTAATTTCTAACCAGAGTTTGAAATCGATAATTAAAAAACAAAAATAAAAATAAAATCCGATCAAGATTTTTATATGGAATTTTTAAAATCATTTGATGATTTTTATTAAGATCGATGTTTATTTTTGATCATGAGTGATAAAAATAAAATTCTGATCATTTTTTTTTTAACAAAACTTTTACAATTAACAATAATAATAATTTTTGAGTAATTCCTTTCTAAATCAGAAAGTTAAATTTTTTGAATTATCTCCAAGATGTATTTTAAGTATTCTGTATACAATCTTATTAATCAATTTGTGTGTAAAAGGTGATTTTTATTTTCTGATCGCAATTTAATCATTATTATTTATGCAATACCATATCACTCAGTGATTGATCATAATTTTTAATCAAACCAATAAACATCGAATGATCGATTGAAATTTTTATTTATAAATCAGGAATGTTTTTTTGATTGATTGCTCTACAGTATAAACTTTATGGAAATTGAGTTAGCCAATAACAATAATAACCGACAGCAAGAGAGATAGGGCGTGAAAAATGCCCCACTTAAAAAAACGTATGCATATTTAATTGTCAACTTATATAAAAAATTAAAAAAAAAAAAAACAACACAATTTCTACCTTATAGGTAAAAAGAATAGATCATGAATATGTCAATCCAATATACTACTTTTCCCAATTTTCGTTATAGGTTTAAGAGGACAAAGTTATTAAATTATTAATGGAATTAGATTAAGAATTGAGCAATGAAATTCCAAAACCAGAAAAGCTAATTTCCAGATTTTAATTTCTAATATTTAAGGTTTGGGGCTTTACTAAACCACCTAATTCATCTCGTATCCAATCCTTGCAATCCAAAATCCTCAATGCTCCTTACTTTGTCACCAATAAACTTATCCATTGAGATCTTAATGTTCCATATGTTGCTGATTTAGCCCAAACCAGATACCTATCCTTTCATAGTAAGCTAACCTCTCAAATCCATTAGTTTCTTAACTTGCTTCCCATTCCATTCCCAATAATCCTCCGAGGCGTCTAAAAAGAAGATGGCCTTGAGACATTCTAATGTAGAATTTTGGGTTGAAGTAATACTGAGTAGTAATTTTTGACGTGTTATTGTAATCGTTATGAACACATTTACTTGATGTATATATTAGTACAGTTGTAAATTTCAATAAATTGATAAAAACAAAAATTAAAAATAATATTTTTTTTTCTAATAGACTATCTTTAGGTGAAAGATTTCCTCAAAATAGTTGTTAAATCATATTTAACGATTAATGATTATTCAAAATAAACCAACATCAAAAAAACCAAATTAACAAACTAATATAGCTCCTAAAGCAGAGATGGGCAAACTTTTATATGGGAGGGCCGAATGAAATAGAAAAACATCTAGGGCCGAAAAAATTTAACAACTAATAAACTTTATTTTTGACTTTATCTCATTAGACTCAACTTATATGGTACAACGGTAGAAGATCCAGAACGCAACGAGAAGAAAACAATAATTCTATTCTAGCTTCGCAGAAAATAAATTTTGTCTTATCTATAATTGTGTGTGATCATACCGCAGGCCGGAATGGCTAGCCCCAAGTGCCGCACTTGGCCCATAGTTTGCTCATCACTGGTCTATAAGTCGGTCCGAGCGACTAATGTTACATTTACAAAATATTCTTCAATTAATTTATGATATGAAAACTATTATTAAATTTGTAAATCCTAAAAATACAAACAGAGCTAGGGCCTGTCAAAATGTTACATTTTTGAGTGTGAAAAAAAAACGCTACCCGAGGAGCCTATAGACCCCCAGATAAAAGATGTAAATATAAATTAATGAAAGCGAAATATTAAAATATAATGATAATTATATGTTTAAACTAAATTCTATAATTTTTTATTTTTTTTTTAAATTTATTTTTTGCATAATTTTTAGTACTTTCTTTTCTTATATTTGTTATTACTTATCTTGCATATCTTTTTTGTTTACCAGAAAGTGACCGTTATTGCTTTAGCCCAAACGTACATATAAAAAAAGTTCATTAAATTAACAATTATATAGTATCAAATGACTTATCTCTCTTAAATTCAACTCTGTTATATTAATCTATTCTCAAAATTTTAATCCTTTTATCATGATTATTGTTATACTAAACATTTCCTAAAGTAATTGAATAGCTCCGCCGAAAAACGTTCTAAGCGGCAAAATTTACGAAGTGGTGATTTTAAAAGTTTTTAAATGTATAATTAATAGTACATCATAGTATGATATAGCAATCTATAATGTTATTATACATGTAAATATAACAAAGTACAAGGTGAAGGAAAAATCTAACTTACAAAACTAACAATAACTTTAGATTATAATTTTCTTTCACTGATTATTCAAAATTTTGTTTGTCGCTTAGAACGTTTTTAGGCGGACCCATTCAATTGAATTTGTAATACAGTAGACCCTCGGTATCGGTAATACAGTACCGCGGATTCGGATATAACGCTCCGGTCCCGATCCTGATTCAATTAAAATTAATAAAAAATAAGGTTACATCGTATTATGGTTTTAAAACCAACAATAGAAAACTTGAAAACAATTTATTAGCAAATTGAGCCATAAAAACTAGAGAAGAAAACGAAAAGGTTCCAAAGTTCAATAAGTTCTGGGAAAAAGTGAACTCTGAAAATTAAGTTACATTTGTTAAAATATTTTTTTTAACACATTTCTAATTTTACTGATCATTAAAAGGAATTTATAAAGGAAAAAAAAATATAACTAGTTGTTAACGTAGGAAGTGGGGTCACCTGTGGTATAGTGGTTAGTATAGCAACCTACTAAACCCAAGATCGCGGGTTCACAGCCCGGCAGATGACCTTAGGATTTTTTAAAGGGAGTTAAAAATCCTTAGCTATGCCGTCCTTCGGAAGGGACATAAAATGGGGGTCCCGAGCCTGTGCGATGTCAGGTACTCGTTAAAGATCCCTTTAACTTATTAAAGCAAAATTTAGGACTCCCACCGTAGCATCGTCCGATTAGCCATAGTAGCATAAAGTGACTTTAAACGAAATAAACAAACAAAGAAACGTAGGAAGTAAAACTAAACAGGACGTTTAGAATAAATTACGATTGTCTAACCAAGTTTCATTGTTTTTGTTTCAATATTAGAACTTTTTAAAGTTTGATTTTTATTAAAATTTTAAAAAAACTTTAGGAAAGAGTGGGTACATCGCTTGTATCGTTCTGGAAATAAGCCGAAATGTGTTGCTTAGACAATGTCGATTGAATATCTTTCCGGTAACCTACCTAGATGACGTACGGAGAAGTTGTCTCTATTCCTGCCTTCTTGGTTCATAGAATCCCCCTCACTTCCTTTTTAAAAACTGTGTATTATTCCTTTAGTTGTTGCCCGAGTTTATATCAAAGTGCATTTTCATTATTTTTTGACCTCCAATAATTCATACTTCCGCCCTCGTTATACCGCGGGTACGTCTATAACCCGGGAGGTTTCATTTCCCCTTAACCCGCGTTATAACGAGGGTCCACTGTATCTATAAAATACCTTTTAATTTTTTTTTTTAAACCATCACATTCGCTAGTTGTCATTTTATATGTTTGACAGCTAGGAATAAAAATTAATAAAGACAAGAATAAATTTTAATTTTGTTTCCAAGACAGGACGTCTTCATATTCTGGACCCTCCTCGTTTAATGGTTATTGATGGAGATCGGGCAGGAGGTGTCGACAGGTATACACGAGGAAGCGGTTAACATACCTGATACCTGTTTACCTGAGGAGGTATAGTTATAGTTACGGTGACCATAAATAATGATGAGAGGTCCGGCACCTCAATTACTATTACCGGGACCGTTATACGGTGGCCTGAACCCTCTCGGCTTATGCAGATCAGAGCTTCTTATTATCCCGCTCCCTGGCTATAAGCTACTCTCTTTGATTGGTCCTGTTTGCGCCTTCCTCAGCCGGTGATTGATATTCCAGAGGTCTGGAAGGAATATGGCCGTCTACTGGAGTCTTGGAGGAAGCTGTGAATGAATACGGTAATACCTGATAGAAGTCTTTAAATATCTTTAAATTTTTAAACTATAAAACCTATTTTTTTTTTTTTTTTTTTTTTTATTCTTATTGATATTTATAACTGTATACAACATATACAACACAAAAAACTGATGTTTTAAAATCTAAACGGTGTTTTGGCTGGGGGTCAATATGTTTTTGGTGTAACTTGGTTCACACTAAATATTGTAAATATTTGAAAGTTTTATGATCAGAAATTTTATAGAGAATATTTTTTGTTATGTTACATTTGTCACAAGGACTTAACCGTTTAGGAAGTATACTGGTAGTCCAGTCAATGAGTGATGAAATGAGGGACGTAGAGTGCATGGAATATGCGATAATTTTTGACTTCACAGCTTCGTTAGGAATAGTTGGAAGGTAAACATATTAAAAGTCCCCGCCCCTGAGGGGGTGAGCTAACAGTGGACTCTAAAAAAATATGTTTCATATAAACACAAAAGCTAATTAAATTTTCTATAAAGTTAATTCTGTATAAATTTGTCGTAATTCTAGCCGTTTACGGGATATTCGTTATTCAAAATCGGTGATTTTCGGGAAAAAACAGATGTTACCTCACTTTTTGTCAAACATTTGCTTCAAGCAAGTTCGACAATTGTTTGTCAGAAAAAACGAAAGAATTAAAATTGTAGACCATTAAATTTACTTTTATTTCATATAAACGTGTCTGGGATTTTAAGCAAATTTTTAACAAAAAATAAGGTAAACATTATTTTATTTCTAAAATTATCGATTTTTAATAACGTATATCTCGAAAACTGTTGAAATTTCGACGAATATGTATATGAATAATTTTATAGGAAATTTAATTAGCTTTAATTTTTATCTGTAACATATTTTTCTAGAGACAACCGTTTTCGAGATATAATCGAAAAACCTCAAAAAGATGAACTTCTCCCCTCACTACCACCGTAAGCTCACCCCCAGGGGCGGGGACTTTTAGTATGTTTACCTTCTAACTACTTCTAATGAAGCTGTGAAGTCAATAATTATCGCCTATTTCATGCACTACACCCTCATTTCAGTATTCATTGACTGGACTAATATATAAATATCGTAAAAATTAAATTTTTTTTTTTTTATTGTTAAAATATTGAAGAGAAAATTTCCCAAGTGTTACTTGATATCAGTACCTAAAAGGCATAAGAGTCTGAAAGCATTATATAGAAAATAGGAGATTACCTTTGATCTCTCTTGTGTAACCCAATTGAAGTCATATTCGTGCTTGTTCTTATTTTATCAATATCAAAAAGGCTGTTAAAGCAAACCCGCGCCTGCGCCTGCCTGTCTTCGGACATGTTTGAGAGTTTATTCCAAAAGTTCATCAGTTCCTTCATAAGAAGTACTTTAATTGAGTAACGACCCGTTCCTAGCCGTACTATGAAGTTGGGAGTGTTTATTTGCTAGAAGAAGAGTGACATTATAAATCGGGATTGAATAACCTCTATTTTTCAGAACGTATGAAATTCAATTTTGAAAAAGCATTAGGTACTTCTAAAAGGTGTCAGGACTTAGGGCAGTCTAAGAGTAAAGAGACCAAAGTGCCAGGCAGATGGGTCCCCTTTAGGTTTTCCCTAAGACTGGTTGTTGTTTTCTTTTCCTACAAGAAACAAATCTTTGATATTTTTTTTTTTTAATTATTTATTGAAATTTACAACTGTATATACAAAAAATAAAATACAACAAGTAAATGTGATGAAATAGATAAAAATGACACGTCACTAGTTTTTAAAGCAACTAACCATTGGTAGCACTTATTAAGGTTCTACATGATGAAGCACTATACTAGAAGGTCCCGAGGCCATCTTCTTTTCAGGCGCCTCGGAGGGTTATCCGAAATGGAATGAGAAGCAAGTTGTGATACTAATGGATTTGAATGGTTGTGGGGTTTGCTGTGAAAGGATTGATATCTGGGTTGAGCTAAGTTAGAAACGTAAGTTATATTAAGATCTTTGTGGATAAGTTGGTTTGTAACAAAGTAAGGAGCATTTAGGATTTTTCTAAGAATTTTAGATTGTAAGGATTGGTTACGAGATGAATTGGATGGCTTTGTGAAGCCCCAAAGGTCAACTCCGTATGTCCAAATTGGTTTAATTATTGTCATGTAAATGAGTCTTTTGTAATTAATTGGAAGGTTTGAGCGTTTGTAAAGTAAATGTTGAAGTAGTCGATAGCGACGGGCAGTTTCTTGTCGTTTTAGTCTTGTATGTGGATTCCAAGTTAGGCGTTTGTCCAAGTGGAGTCCTAGGTAGCGGATCTGTTCAACGGGGATTAGTGGAACATCGTCTTTGATACTTAGATACACATTTTGAGGGTGAAAAAAAAACAAAAAAAACGTTAGCTAGAAAAAGTTAGACGTTCAAGCAAAAGGCATATCCATGTAAGAAAAAATAAAAAGAAAGAAAGCTACAAATAACACTGGTCAACAAGAACAAAGAAATTGTTTGTTTCCTGTGATTATGTTGTTGTTTCTAACTCAATTTGATAAATATTTTGTAAATATCACAACAATGTTTCTCTAACAGCTTTTGTTTTTGAGTCATAGCTTACCAATCTTATTTAGTATTTCTACATAGATTTTAAATTTTTGTTGGGCAGTAAAATATATTCGGTTGTTGTTTTCGACAGGCATTTGTCCATGCGGTGTTGAGTGATTAATCCAGATTGTTTTAGCTATATTTGTGGCGAATATATATTTTAAAAATATCGAACACCTATATTAGACTTCGTAAAAACTGCATATCATCAATACTTCAAAATAAATTTGTACAATCAGGACAAGCCATGGGTTCCTCATATTGTTTGCCAAAAATTTGTCGTGTGTCTACGGTTATGGTCCTGCTGGAAAAGAGATGCAGTGAAGTTCGTAACTCCCATGATTTGGCGAGAACCTCAAAACCATCATGACGACTGCTACTTCTGGGTTGTGAAAATAAACGGAATAAACCCTGGAAATCGAAGTAATTCGTCAAATCCTGAATTATCTTTTGCTCAACGATCTCAATTAAAGTCTCGAGAAGTACAACCCAGCATATCTAAATCCTCTAATGATCCTAATCTCTGTGAACACGAACAAAATATATCAAGTGATGACTGTGATCCAGATTACAAATGTAGCCTTTCAGAACCTCAACCATTTAATCAGAAATTACTAAATGACTTAGTGAGGGATCTGAACTTACCGAAAGAATCTTCAGCATTGTATACATCTCGTTTAAAAGAAAAAAAATTGCTTAATCACGAAACCAACATTACTTTTTATCGTACCCGAGAAAAGAATCTGTTACAGTATTTTTCTCAAAAGAAGTATTTTGTAACGATGTTGGTGGTATTTTGCAAAAGATGGGTTTAATAAACTACAAACATAAGGATTGGTGTATTTTTATGGACAGCAGCGAAAGAAGTTTAAACTGTGCTACCTAACGTTGTTGGAGAAGTTTCAATATATGACTAATTGAACACGCTGAGCATGATGTCGGGCAATGAGAGATTTTGTGATACAACATTAAAGTCTCCAACTATCATAACTGGTGTAAGATCAGGCTCGTAATCGGGTATAATTTTAGCGGTTTTTTTGAAATATTTTAACAACGATCGTAACATAAAGAGTTTAATTTCTGCTAACGCTTTGCCCGAGTGGATATACACACACCCGAGTACGAATTTGAATACACAATTGGCCTTTACGTTTACTAGACAGACATCACCAGGTTCTGCATCTTTCATTTTCAAATAAATTTCCGAAATGTCAATGTTAACTCTATTATAATCAGTGAAGCTATTGATGTTGCGATGTATGGCGACTCCACCGGCTCTGCCACTTAAAGATGATGTAGTAAGGAGTCCTTAAAATCCTTAAACAGTGTCCTTAAAAACACGATCCATACCTATTGCACATTCGACGACTTTGAAAGAAGAATACACAAATATGTTATACAAAGAGATCTACCTAAAGTCGTTTATTCAAGGAAATCCTATAAAAGATCATTTGATAATAATGTTCAATAAAATTTTGTAAACCTTATATATTAATTTCACTCCTGTCCTGTCTGGTACAACACTTCCAAATCAACCAAAAAGAGACTACAGACATTCCAAAACAGAATGCTGCGTATGGCGGTTAACGCACCCTGGTTTATAAGGAATTTCCAGCTTCACCGGGAACTGGGAGTTGATCGACTCGAAGAGGTCTTTAACAGGCTCACAGACGACACCATGAGCTTCTCCACGTCGTATCTGGAGCTGTGGAGTATACTTTGGAAACTCCGTATCACGAAGATTAAAGCCTAGGTCTTACCAAGATTTACTTGGATAATAACATTTTCCTTTCTTCAAACAATTCGTGAATAACATTTATTGTTGAACCGAAATTTAAATAAAGTTTGTTTTTGTATTTTAATTTCCTTACATTTTTTAATCAAGTAAAACTTAGTAAGTAAAACTTTATATTTGACAAAATAAAGCTGTTAGCGATCTCCCAGTATTTTTTTACATAGCCAGTGCCTTTGAAATACCCAATAACAATTAAAAAAAAAAGAAGGGAACAAAAATTGTGTTGACCAGTGTAATTTATCAATCCAAATAGACTTATTTAAATCAATATTTATCGACATCAATGAGGAAGAACATAAAAATTTCGAATCGGCAACAGGTTGAAAGAAAGCTAAAAAAGAAAAAAGAAAGAAAGAGAGAAGAAAAAACAAAATGGAATCGGCCATAACTCGTATAAATTAAGTAATTTCAGAGGCGGTGCACGAGGTATAAATAGCGTGCTATAATCAGCTGACTATAATCCAGCCGAGTATTTAAGTCATATCTAGAAGGCGGTTGTAAGTTTGCCTTTCCAATGGCCGCTGCGGAACGACATGCGGACCTGTTACAGTTATATTCTCCGCTTTTCACTTATACAAGTGGCCGAGACATTTTATTCCCTCGGGGTTCCTATTTATTATTCCAGCTCCTATTCATTTTATTCCCCACGGCTTGTGAAACAGAAAATTAATAATACATCGGCTTTAAATCCGCCTGGTCTTTGGGCTTTCAGTGTCTTACTTTCAGCTACCACGCTCTTTTTCTCACAAGTTATGATTACACTTATTCATACTAGTGATTGTGCAAAATTAGCATATTTACAAAACGTTTTACCGTAATCATATAAACAAATAAATAAAAAGGGTTAGAGAATCCAAAGTCCAAACAATCCAATCAAAACCTAAATACTTAAGAAAAGAACTTTATTCTGGGACAACTTGTCCCCTTACAATAACATATGGTTAATGTACATTGGACTATCTTCTGGCTATAAAAAATAATAACAAAAAATTATTAATAATTAAATTATGAGTTACAAAATAACTGAGACATCTTGTAAAAGGATACATCTTGTGTATACTATTATAATGTATATTATATAAATATTCATGTTTTACATTTGCTCGGAAGATTGAAATCCAGGAGGTAAAGAAATAGATGATGTTTAAGGGAAGTAAGAGCTTTTCCAAATTGAGATGGGCAATGAATTCTTTAAAGAGGAACCGCGGATAATCGAGGGATGAAAGTCGATGTGCAGGAGTGTACAGATTGGGATCTAGCATTTAAGAGGTGGATGTAGGAGCGCAGACTAAGGAGTTTATGAATATAGCTGGGTGTTTTTTTGTTTTCAAGGTTTGAAATATGAGTGCACCTAGGAAGTATTGACGTCGTAAATCATCAAGAAACAAACAAAAACAAACTTTATTTAAATTTCGGTTCAACAATAATGGTTATCCACGAATCGTTTGAAGAAAGGAATATGTCATAATCCAAGTGAATCTTGGTAAGCCCTAGGCTTTAATCTTCTTGATATGGAGTTTCCAAGGTTATACTCCAGAGCTCCAGATTTGACGTGGAAAAGCTCATGGTGTCGCCTTGTGAGCCTGTTAAAGACCTCTTCGAGTCGATCAACTCCCAGTTCCCGGTGAAGCTGGGAATTCCTTATAAACCAGGGTGCTTTAAAATTTTGGTTAATTTTAAAGTGTTGTACCAGACAGGACAGGAGTAGGTCAGTAGGGGCAGCAACATGGTTTTGTATACTAAGATAGCAGTTCTGTGTCGAAGTAATGATTTTCTATTTAAAAGAGGGTACAAAAGTTTAAGTCTTGCGTTGGCTTGTTGTAAGATGTAGTTAGTGTTAATCTCCAAGTCAGCCTGGTGTCAAGGTGTACTCCTAGGTAACGTACTGCCTGGTTTTTAGGATTCCAGTGAACTGGGAGGTTATCGAGTCGAAGTGTAATCAGGTTTGTGAGGTTGAAACGACGTAAGGTGAAGATTTTCGCTTCCGTCTTCGATGGGTTTAGCTGAAGTTTCCACTTCCGGAACCATACCGAGACACCGTTAAGGCCACTCTGAAGTTTCCTGAAGGCTTCGAGAAGGTCGCCATCTTGGGACAGGAGTGCTGTGGCATCAGCGAATTGAGAAATAATTGTGTCTTCATCGTATTGGGGAATATCTGAACAATGAAGATTGAATAAAAGAGGACTGAGTATGACACCTTGGGGAACTCCGGCTAGGATAAGTTTTCTCTCACTGGTAGCATTGTTTATCATCATTAAGATCATAATAATAACGTAGAAATTTAATTCAATTTTTAAGAAAGGGCAGCAATGCTAGTTTTCAAAAGAATAACAATGGCGGAATATCCTTTGATCTTTTAAAATCGTTAAATCGAGGAATTTTTCAAAATAGTATCCTTAAGGACAAAGCTAAAAGGACAACATCGAAATATCCTTCAACTATCCTAAAAACGGTTAAATCCTGGCAGATCTCAAAATAGTATCCTTAGGGAAGAAAAGTAATACATCGCCTTCTTGAAGATAAAAATCATTATGTAACAAAATCAGATTTTTTTTCGCTTCAATATTCAAAATGGGATAATGCTTATTAAAAAAGTCTATTAGAAAAGGACTACCCATTTACCTGACTAAAAAAAGTAAGAATTATAATGTCTTTACCTAACTAATCAACTCCCCCTTTCGCCTCAGTCTTGATATCTTTTAGAAGTACTGTAACATCTCAACTCCAACTCTCCAGTTAAAAGATTAGAAGAACTACCTTTCTCCTCCTTAAGATCTTACAAATCTCCGCGCATAACTCCCAGACCAGCCGAGATGACCACCTCCTATTAGTGATACCAAATGCGGGCAGGACATCAAGGATGCCAGGGCACATTCGGTACCCGACGACATTCCAAGGTTTTCCTCAACTTCGGGGCGAATAAAAAATATCTTGCCGGAATATAAACGACGTCCTTAGGAGGGCATATCCTTCCAAGAGGCGGTCACTTTGGTATTCGAAAAGTGATGGTGCGCTCCTTGTGTCTCCTGTGAACGGCGCCCGATCCTTGAATATTTCATCCGGGAGTCCTTTTGCACCTCCGAGTCCTTACATATATATGGTGCTAACCACTATATATGCAATATATATGCTCTAAAAGTAACTTTATACCTAGTTCTGTAGAAAGTTACTTTTAGAAAATTCAAAAACTATCAAAAGTGATGGCGCATTCTTAAACACATTCAGGAATCTATTAACCAGATATTGTCTAAATTTGATAGACAAATCTATGATCTATAGCTTTTCCCAGTCAGGGTAAAACTGAATTTTTATATTTTATTTATGTATTGTTGTTTTTTTCAGCAAACGAATTGTTTTTTTTCGATAGTCGAACAATCTTAGTACTGTCATTACTACACGAATGCTGGAGGGTCAACTAACAAACGAATCGTCATTAACAATTTATTATGAAGTAAAGTTTGCAGGGTTGGAGAAGGCACCTGAAATTATAATTAAATATCATGAATAATTAAAAAAGGTAAATAACGTTATAGAAAAGATAAATAACGTCTTCCTATTTATTTTAAATGTTTTAAATACTATCAAAAAGTAACTGATTTATTTCTTTTGAATTAACTAAATAAAATATTGGATTCTATTGCAATCGCTGCTAAAACTTGTGTGACCCTAGACTATAATCAATATCGATATCAATATCATATATTACAATATAATAATATATAATATCAATATATATCGATTATTATAAATTGTAAAAATGTATGTTTTTATTTTTCTTTGTTTGTTTATATCATTATAGCTTGTAAGAAAAAAAAAAATTCTTTTGTTCGTATAAATTATTATAATATGAAGAAATGCTTTTTCTGTTAGTGCTAATTATATAACATGTAAAACTCTTCCTCTATTTGTATTTATTGTTTATTTACTATTATGTAATTATTATTGTTATTGGCTAACTCAATTATCATAAAGTTTATACTTTAGAGCAATCAACTGTTCTTTCTTTTCTTTTTTAATGTTCTTTCTTTTCTTTTTTAATGTTCTTTCTTTTCTTTTTTAATGTTCTTTCTTTTCTTTTTTAATTGTTCTTTCTTTTCTTTTTTAATTGTTCTTTCTTTTCTTTTTTAATGTTCTTTCTTTTCTTTTTTAATGTTCTTTCTTTTCTTTTTTAATTGTTCTTTCTTTTCTTTTTTAATTCTTTCTTTTTTTTTTTTTTTTTTTTTTATTTATTAGTTTAAAAAAATCATTACCTATTTTATATTATCATTTATTCTATTCTATTTATCTATTCTATATTTATTTCTTGTATATTTTATTTTATTTCTTGTATATATATATATATATATATATATATATATATATATATATATATATATATATATATATATATTATTTTTTTTTTTTCTCTTGTATTTTTAAAGCTGTTTATTTTGATTTTCTTATCATTGTACATATTGTGTGAATGAGTGTCTGTCATCGATATTACTCATTGCCCTTGAGTGAGGCAGCTTGTAATTATTCAAATAAAAGTTTAATAAAGTTTATTTAGTTCAACAAAAAAAAAAAAGAGCAATCAATAAAAAAAAAAAAAAAAAAAAAAATCATTCCTGATTTATAAATAAAAATTTCAATTGATTTTTGATGTTTATTGGTTTGATTAAAAATTATGATCACTCACTGAGTGATACGGTATTGCATAAATAATAATGATTAATTATCTATCAGAAAATGTTGATCAGAAAATAAAAATCACCTTTTATATACAAATATACCAAATCCAGACCAATCCAACCAGTGATTTTAAATTTTTTAAGTCCTACACTTAGAAATTTTCTAGGCAGTAATATTTCATTGGGTTGTCCGATAAAAATATCATAACTTCATATGTTTTCAGTTATCACTTATGAGTTTAGTGAAACAGAGCTTTCCGCACATGGCGTTCAGCTGAACCTGTGGGCAGATAGTTGAAGTGTCCACTGGTAGAACAGATCTTTCTTTTTGTTTATTAATTCATTATTTCAATTATAAATATAGCGGAAATGTTTGTAGGCATTCCGCGTGGTATAAAATGCCTAAATTTGGATACCTACTATTCGTATAACCTTTTTTTTTAAGAGTAGAAAATGGCACTCCCTATTTTTAAGAAACTATTCAACTAGAGAAGATAGTGATTTCACAAATGTGATCTTGGCTGATCCATCAAGTGAAGGTTGTTATTTTTTGGATAAATTGATGAATGATTATGATCAGGGTAAAGGAATTGAAGATGAAGAAATATATGTTGGTAGCTATGTTTTGTGTTGTAAAGCATTTTATAGCTTTGATCAAAGAAAAGGTAGACTCGTTCACGTTCAGCATTTGCTACTTGAAGGAAATTTTATCAAATGATAGAACCCCAAAATTTATTCTTCCGGACATCGCTACTAATTATGAAATTGAAATAAAAGATATGAAAGAAAATCACTACCACCATCTTTTATAACTGGCACTGGGAGATTATGTAAGCAATTACCTTTTCCTACATCTTTTCATGGATACAATCTCTAATGATTCGATTTTTTCACTAAAAAAAAGTCTGTGACACCCGTTAATAATATTATTAGGTACATAAAAGATTTAGTTTTGTTAAAAGGTTTAAGTTTCTATTTACTTTGATACGCTAAATTTATTGTTGTCACCTTTCTACTCGTTCTTCTAGTTTATTAATCAAGTCGACTTTTCTTGTACAAATACTCTATTTTGTTTAGTACATTTTACAAAAAATTATTGCTGATGTGTTTCTCTCAAATATCATTTAAATTATCCCTATAAACCTATGAAGAAATGAATGTTCATTGGTATAACTATTGGGTTGTTTCACATGAAATGTCCGTTTTCAAGGTAAAGGGATTTTAGTAAAAATACAATATGAAAACAATATAATTTTATTCGAAGTATTTACCTTCTTTTTCTACACATTTTTCCCAACGTGACAACAACTTTTTTATCCCGGATTTGAAAAACTCTGATCTTTGAAGTGAAACAAAATCTGAAAACGCACTTTTGATTTCAGCATCATTTGCAAAAATTTTTCCTCTGCAGAAGTTGTCTAAATTCCTGAAAAGGTGATAATCTGTTGGAGACAAGTCGGGAGAATATGGTGGGTGCGGAAGAACTTCGTACCCCAGCTCTTTCAATTTATGCATGGTAAGTTTTGAAACGTGGGGTCTAGCGTTGTCGTGTAGGAGTATAGGGCCCTTCCGATTTACCAATCCAGGTTGTTTTTTCAAGAATTTTTCGTGCATTTGGCCAATTTCATTGCAGTAGGTTGTAGAGGTAATGGTCTCACCTCTAGGCAAAAAGGAATAATGTATGATTCCAGCCATGGACCACCATACTGTAACCATCAATTTTTTCGGGTGCAAATTTGGTTTTGGCATTTGTCCTGGGCTTTCGTCGATGTCTAACCACTGCCCTGACCGACGCTGATTGTCATAAGCAATCCATTTTTCGTCGCAAGTTATTATTCTTTGAAGGAAAGGGTCGGTTTTTTGCCTAGCAAGCAACGAAACGCAGGTCTCAAGACGTTTCAATTGCTGTCGCTCAGTGAGATCGTGAGCTTTGGTAAAACCGCCTTGCTGACCAAGAAGCAATGTTACTTTCAACTCACCACTTATCATTCAACCATGAGCCGAATAGCCAATTTTATTCAACACTATTTCTAGGTTTTCATAGCTCTCTTTCATATGTACAGAATGGCCTACAGGTATAGATGCAGAAGTGTTACTATTGTGTAATAAAACAGCTTTTAAACTAGTTTTGGAAGAATCAATAAACAGCCTCCAGTCTTCTTTTTTGTATTCAACACCAAACTCTTTGATCAGACCTGGAATGCCCGAGAAGTACACTAAATCACCTTGTTCAAAAAATTTCGAAAACCGCTGCTCTCTCTTCCTATACACATATATGCTAGTTCCAACTGCCAACAAGTTCTTTCCTTCTAGCCTAGAACCAAGCAATTCAGCTTTTTCTTTTGTTAACCCAAGATCCCTAACTAAGCCGTTAAGCTCAACCTGAGTAAACAGTTTAGACTATATATTTGCTGTAGCACATTGCAACTCTTCATCATCTTGCTCATCTATATCTATATCTGTTTCAGCAGTCCTGCCAACTCTTCTACATCCAGCACAAATTATTTTACAATTTTATTTGTAGTATATAAAAGCTGTTAAATTCTGTAATAAATCAAAAAATGTAATATATTGATGTGCAAATGTGAAAAAATGGTAGGTGAAGCGGCTTAATAAGTGTCGTGTTTGGATTTAGCACCCTAAAAAACAGAATAATAAGGTGTTTTATGTAAAAAAGTTTTTTCATCGTTGGCCTGTGTTATGGGAGCGGGAAAACCCGCGACGGTGTATGCTAGTAAGTAATATTTTGTTAATAAATAGATACTATTATGTCCATTTTCTTACGTACTTTTTTCTTTAAAAAAAAGTAAAAAAAGTGGTTCCTAACCACTTCTTGTAATTGGAATCCTCTACATCACTCTACGAACTCTTCAGCCTCCAAAGCTGAAAGAAACGCTCTTGTAAAATAGTTCGGTAAAAGTAATAGCCGCTGGAAGATGCCCAAGAATGCAGAGGCCGATGCCAAGTTTTCAATTTCCAAACGCCGATAGGATCTCGTGTGGCCGGCTGCTCCGCTCCCATTCACGTTTTGCCCCGAACCCCGATCGCCGGTGACAAACAGTGATAACGACATTCCTGACTAGCGATAACAGAATCGTTAGCATTTCAGTAGAGAACCTTGCCAATCACTTTCTCTATTCTCATTTTCCTAACAGCCTTCAGAGCGTGGACTTAAAGAACTATTTTGAAGGGAACATACCTATCAGACTAGTTGATTCTAGTTATAATTTTTCCATTAGACTTAAAAGACAAAAAACTTCCTATTGGTTCCGACTAATCCAAAATTTACTGGACAAGCGTTATAAGCTTCCAATAAACTACAAAAGAATTATTTACATGACGGTAATTAGACCAGTTTGGACATACGGAGCTGAGCTTTGGGGCTCCCCCAAACCATCTAATTCTTCTTGTGTCCAATCCTTACAATCCAAAATCCTTCGTCGAATCCACAATGCTCCTTATGTCACAAGCAAACTTATCCCTAAATTTGTCAAGTTTTCAACGGTTTTAGAGGTATACGTTATTAAAACAATAATTTTCGAAAAAAAATAATTATGTTTACCTCGCTTTTTGTCAAATATTTACTTCAAATACCAGAAACATATATATGAAAATTTTTGTTTTTATCTTTAAATTTTTTTTTAAAATCTTTTATTGAGTAATTTTTACAATCTGCCACAAATGTGGGCAATAAGTAATAAAGATGGCGTATGATTACATTCATACATTATGTACAATGAGAAAAAAAAATTAAAATAAAGTAAAAAAGTAATGTATGAAAAGAAAAAGAGATAAAAAAAAGAACTATGCTATACATAAACAATATAAAATATACTATATACAAAATGAAATAGTAAACCATAAAAAAAGAAATTAATAAATAATACCAATAATAAAAGATAAAACAAAGGTAAAAATACAATTATACTCTATTTACAATTTACAAGGGGTATAAGGTCGAGGACGTATGGTATATTGAGATCATTATGTAGGGTTTTGTTGGAGACATATATGATAATAATAAAAAAATAATGCTCTAGTACTTTCTGACATTTTTTCTGAAAAACGATCGCGGAAAGTACTGGAAGCAAATGTTTAACAAAAAGTGAGAAAAAAATTATTTTTTTTGAGAAAATTAGCAATTTTCAATAACGTATATCTCGTTAACGGCTGGAAATTCGACAAATATGTATATAAACAATTTTATAGGAAATTTAATTAGCTTAATTTTTGATTTAAAACATATTTTTCTAGAGTCTAGTGTTTTCGAAATATAGTCGAAATACCGAAAAATGAGACCTTCTCCCATCGTTAGCTCACCCCCCCAGGGGTATCTTTATTACTATACTTTTAGTATGTTTATTTTCCAACTACCTCTAATGAATCCCAGAGATAAAAAAAAATCACATATTTCATGCATTCTACATCCCTCATCTTAGCACTCATTGATTGGGCTATTCGTAGTAAAATCGTATCGTGTTTTAAGGGAATACTAAATTCAAAAATTTAATGAATTCGTACTTGTACCATTTGGGAAAAACTAGATGTGGGTTTCCCACAGTATTTATCTCATTTTGCTCAAAGATCTACATATCTAGTTTTTCACAAATGATACAGATTTAATGAATTAGAGTTTGAGAAAGTAAACAAAGAATACAATTTTTTACAAGTAGTTAAACAGTTTAGATACGTATTTTTTCTTTAAAAATCAGCTGTTATTTTAATTTGTAATTTAAAAATCAGCTGTTTTTGAAGATATATTTCAGTTAGATTAAAAATCTGGGGGGTCACCTGTGGTGTAGTGGTTAGCATAGCAACCTACTAAACCCAAGATCGCGGGTTCGCAGCCCGGCAGATGACCTTAGGATTTTTTAAAGGGAGTAAAAAATCCTTAGCTATGCCATCCTTCTGAAGGGACGTAAAATGGGGGTTCCGAGCCTGTGCGATGTCAGGTACTCGTTAAAAATCCCTATCCTAATTATACCTGGATAGGCAAAATTTAGGACTCCCACCGTAGCATCGTTCGATTAGCCATAGCAGCATAAAGTGACGTTAAACGAAATAAACAAACAAATAAAAATCTGGTAAATTATGGATATCTAAACCCAGTACTATCTACAATCTTCCTACACTTCATTAAGCCAAGCCATAACCTTGATCTACTAGATCAGGCTTTACGAGATCCTCCCACTTACAACTCGGTTCAAGTTCTAAATAATATTCTATTCCACTAATCTCTGTTGAACAGGTCCGCAAACTAAGACTCCACTTGGACAAACATCTTAGTTGGAATCCAGAAACAAGATTAAAACGACAAGAAACTGCACGTCGTTACACATTTCTTCAAAGTTAACTAGACAAACGTTCAAAGTTCCCAATTAATTACAAAAGACTCATTTATATGACTGTGATTAGGCCTATTTGGACGTACGGAGTTGAGCTTTGGGGCTCTACTAAACCATCCAATCCAACCCTTACAATCCAAAAATCCTTCGTAAAATCCACAATGCTTCTGATTATGACACAAATAAACTTGTCCATAAAGATCTCAATGTTCCATATGTTGCTTATTTGGCCCGAATTAGATACCTATCCTTTCATAGTAGACTCCATAGTCGAATTCACAAGTCTCCCAACTTGCCTCACTCTCCATTCCCGATAATTCTCCGAGGAGTCTAAAAAGAGAATGATCAAGAAACATTCTAATTTAGAACTATTAAAGTGCTACTAGTGAGTAGTACTTGATATGTTATTGTAATCGTTTTCAAAACATTTAATTTGTTGTACAGTTGTAAAATTCAATAAATTGATAAAAAAAAAAAAAAAAAAAAAAAAAAAAAAAAAAAAAATACTAAATGAAATGTGCCATTTTTCAAAGTGCCTTATATGTTTAGCCTTGGCTGTGTAAATGATAAAATAAAGTTAACAAGACGACATATTGCATATTAATTGTTTATATGCCTAAAGGTATAAGAGTAAATACAAGCACGATTACGATTCAAATAAACAGTAATCGATTCTTAGAATCGAGCTAAAGTAATAATTACAACAAGATAATTTATGCGCAATAAACATTAAATGGAGATATGTTATGGCAATTAATCCACATCAGTCTACTACTTTATAAATAAATTTAAATTTAATTATAAAATTATTTATTAGCTTTATATAATTTATTACCACATCGTTAACAGTGTATCCGCTAATTACAGTTTACAGCCGCCGGTCTTGTTGCTACATCGTATCTTATACTTTCAGCCTTTATTTCATGTCATTAATTACAATCGCATAGAACATCTCTGAGTAATAAAGCTAAGCTGTAGTAAT
Source organism: Euschistus heros (assembly GCA_003667255.2). Lineage (NCBI taxonomy): Eukaryota > Metazoa > Arthropoda > Insecta > Hemiptera > Pentatomidae > Euschistus > Euschistus heros. Next base: position 5,085,448 of record RCWM02000015.1, read on the forward strand.
AAATCTTTGAACCGTTAATTTATTAATAAATACTCGCTTATATTTTATGCTATTTTTGTATTCAAAAGAACTTAGTACGCAGATGTTTTGGTGAATTTGCATAGAAAATATTAGAAGAACTCTTGCTGAATAGAGGAAATAAGTAATACAGATACAATGTCCTCTAAGAATACCAGGTATGCAAGTTTAAAATGTCGTTTATTTCTTGAAATATATACACAGTAATTTAAAAAAAAGTATAATATATTTTATTCAAAGTACTGACCCTCGCTTTCTACACATTTTGCCCATCTCTCGGGCAATATATGGATACCATTCCAAAAGAATGCTTCATCTTTATTTGAAATCCATTCATCGAGCCATTTTCGTACGTTTTCGAAGTTGTTGAAGTGTTGCTCCGCCAATGAGTGTCCCATCGATGAGAAGAGGTGATAATCAGAAGGCGCCAGGTCAGGTGAATACGGCGGGTGGGGTAGGAGTTCCCAACCAAGCGAAGAAATCGTTTCCTTAGTCAATCTGGCTGAATGTGCAGGAGCGTTATCATGCTGAAGAATGACTTTGGCGTGCCTGTGAGCCCATTCTGGGCGTTTTTCGATCAATGCGTGACTCAAATTGATCATTTGTTGTCGGTAGCGCTCGGTATTGACTGTTTCGCCGGGTTTGAGAAGCTCGTAGTAGACTACTCCCTTCTGATCCCACCACACACACACAGCATTGTCTTCTTCCCAAAACGATCCGGTCTTGCACTCGATGTGGATGGTTGTCCTGGCGTTACCCATGATTTTTTTCGTTTGGGATTCTGAAAATAAATCCATTTTTCATCGCCAGTTACAACTCGATGCAAAAAACCCTTTCTTTCGGGGCGTAAAAGCAGCATTTCGCACACAGTTTTTTTTTTTTATTAATCCAAGCGTTCTCCATATAGCTGATATCTAGGGTTGTGAAATATATGCATTTGCATATTTCTCCTAGCCAACTAAAACGTCTAATATCGTCATTTTTTTTTTTTTTTTTTAAATCAATCATTTATTGAGGAATTATTACAATCTGCCACAAATGTGGGCAATAAGTAATATTGATGGCTTCAAGATTACATTCACACAATATGTACAATAAGAGAAGAAAATAAATACATAAATAAATAAAAATATAAAATGAAAAAAAAGAAAAAAAAATTAAATTAAATAGAACAAGAAGAGCTGTGCTGATATACATAAACAATATGCAATATAGAATATACGTACAAGTGAAATATATGAATAAAAAAATATATATATATTTAAATATAAGATAATATAATAATAATATAATAAAATGAAAATAAATTGAATAAAAGTAAAAATAAAAATAAAGCTAAATTAAAAGTTAAAACTACATTCATACTTTATTTGCAAGACACACTCATCCTAGGGATCTCCCAACCGACCCTGCCTCTTCACTCATGGAAGGACAAGTCCGGCGCAGAGAGGTCCCAGCTCTTCTCTCTCAGCTGCGTCACTTGTGTTAAAGAAAACCCAGTGGAGGCTGAGTGAGAGCGCAGTGTACAGTCACCCAGGACATGAGTAGAGAAGCTGGCCAGTGCCAGAACTCCAACATATATACATATTTACAATAGATCTCGGGGCCATTGCCGTTTTAATCTGCGAGGGGGGTTATCAGGATGTGTTGAACTGGATAGTGATAATATCGTCATTATGTATATGTTTTGAGGCATTTAGGGTCAGTTTGAGTTATTTTTATTTTGCATATTTTGTCATAAATACACATTTTTGCATATTTGGACCTTCAACTGCAGATTTATCTACATATATGGCATTTTTATTTTCCATATTTGTGCATATTTTGTTATAAATACATATTTTGAACTGTAATTGCATATATAACTAAATATCCGGCATATCAGCATTTGACTTTTGATTGTTTTTTAAGTTTCTGAGCAGATAATAAAATAAAATACAAATAAAAACCAAAACATAGCTACGTGAACTATTCTTTCTTTTTTTCACCTATTAAATTAGATCGTGTTTATCCAGAAGGTGATTCTTCCCTTTGGATCGTATTTGCTTCTTTTTGAATTGTTAAGTCAGATTAATTTCTTGTTCTTCCTCTACTCAAATACTTGGAATATTACTTCTATTCTGTCTCGAAAATTACTCTAGCAAAGACAAAAAAATTCTTTCATTGGAAAGAATCTACGTTCTCAAAATTGAGAGTTTTAAGTGCGATATAGATGTTTTAAATTGTGTTTCTTTTGATAAAGTTGCGTAAATTACTACACATAAAAACAGCAAAGTACTTATAAAACAAAGGCGAGAAATCAAAATTTTAAAAAACTTTTGTTACACAAACTGCCGCTGGATTCACCAAATTGTGGTTTCGATACTGATTTATGTTCAGCCAAAATACCCTTCGATACGTGTTTTCTTTCTTAACATTCGCCTTGTCTTTTTTTTTTAATAGTCTTCTTAGAATTGTTTGCCTTCCAACACAATTAGTTACTTAAAGTTGAGTTTGTACTTATGTCTAAGTATGTATTGCATTTTTTTTTTTCTAAACAAGTAATGTAAATAGTTGCATATTTCGGTATTTAAATGCATATTTTACCCTATATGTCATATTTTTGAGTTTTTATTGCATATAATTCACAGCCCTACTGATATCTTCACTACGTATGCTGATGAAACAAGTGTGTTATCAATAAATCATAACCCCTTCATAGCATCCCAAACACTCCGATCCCATATTATAAACCTTCAAGAATGGTGTCAAAAATGAATCCAATAGTCCAAGAATCCAAATAAATCCCATCAAATAACCTTTACCCTTCGCCGTAAACCTACAACATCCTGCCCTACAGTATCCTTTAATGATATTCCACTGATCCCTTTTGAACAGATCCTACCTAGGACTCCACTTGGACAAACGTTTAACTTGGAACCCACATACAAGACTAAAACGACAGGAAACTGCTCTCGTGTTCGACTTCTTCAACATTCACTAAACAAACGTTCAAAATATCCGATTTTCTACTTAAGACTCATTTAAATGGCAGTTATCAGACCTATTTGGACGTATGGTATTGCGTTTTGGGGCTCCACTAAACCATTTAACTCATGTCGCATCCAATCATTACAATCCAAAATCCTCATAAAAATCCTTAATGATCCTTACTTTGTCACAAGTAAACTTATCCATAAAGATCTTAATGTTCCTGATTTAGCCCAAACCAGACACCTATCCTTTCATAGTAAACTCCGTAACCAATCAAATCAATTAGAGTCTCAAATTGCTTTCCATTCTATTCCTGACAACCCTCCCAGGCGTCTGAGAAGAAGATGGCCTCGGGACCTTCTCAAATAGAACTTTTATTGAAGTGCTACCAATGGGCAGTTGCTTCACAAGTAATTGTCCATTTATTTTTTTATCATATTATCACATTTACTGGATGTATGTTTTATTTTTTTGTTTTGTTTTTTATGTACAGTTGTAAATTTCAATAAATAAATAATAAAAATACCAAAAATTGTTCACTTATTTCTAATGGGTTGGATGGTTTGCCCTGTTCTAGGGAACTGTCGTCAAATGTCAACGCCAGTAGAGCCAGAGCGTGCCAAAGAAGCCCCTGAAATTAAAATTTTTAGGCATACCTAACGCATTGTCATTCAAACCAATATAGATTCTAAACGGTAGGTTCCAGCGACAAATGTTACATAACAAAAAATATTCTACATTAAATTTGTGATGAGGAAACTTCGCTAAATTTTCGATTAGAGCGACACCAACAGAGCATTTAAGCTGTTCAAAATGTTACATTCTTGAGATTGATAAATACGTTACCCCAAAAAGTATAGATTACTGGCCAAAAGACGTATGCATACAATAATTTCAAAACTTCAGCACTTTGCTACGTAGATTATGCATATTTATTTATTTACTAGCTGCCCCGGCAGGCGTAGTTCTGCCCTATTTTCTCTAAAACAACACAACATTGATTTTTTATGTTAATAGTTCCTCCCCGACAGACTTTGTTCTGTCAAAAGTTATTGTCCTTTCGCAGTAATACAACATTTCAGAGTGATCACTTTATTTATAGATTTATGTCTCCATAATAAACAACGATTACTTACAAATATGTTTTCTATTTTGTACATTGCAAGACTTTAGTAGTGTAATCTGGTATTTTCATTGTAATGCCTTATGGTGCACGATATTTTTTGTTTGATTACCTGGCACGTAAATAAATAAAGCTGTAAGTTTTCCGACGCGAGAGCAGGCAACATACAACTGTCCATGAGAGAAGCATGGGTTTTGCAGATTGACGCCACAAACACCCAACGACTGACCCTGTGCCTAAACAAAAACGTTTAAAAAAAAATTAGCCGAATTGGTCGAGCCGTTCTCGAGTTTTACGCTTAGCAACACATTCGGCGATTCATTTTTATTTATATAGATTTATTTTATTGTATTCATTTATTTTGTTAGTAATGTAGATATTTCCGGGATAAAGTTTGAACACGTTGAGCAATTCAAATATCTAGGATCTATTATGTCGAGGAAAAATGAAATTCAATAAGAAATAAAGGCTTGGTTAAAAGCCGGCAATGTTTGTTATTTCTCGGTCGCAAAACTACTCAGTTCGCTCTTATTCTCCAAATTCGCCTTAAAGCTTTCGAAAATCAAGTACTGCGTAGAATATTTGGCCCAAAAAAGAATGAAGAAACAGGAGAATTTAGAAGGCTCCACAATGCGGAACCTATAGTTCAAGTAATAGCAGCGCGACGCTTAAAATGGGCATGTAAAGTCGTTGGGGTTAATAATGATCGAATTCCGAAAAAAAGTAATCAGTTATGAGCCGTCGGGTAAACTAAATGAGGGGTAGGCCGAGACGAAGATGGGAGGATTGCGTCACGTCCGACCTGGGGGATTTAGGCTATGGAGGAGTGGATAGGAGGGAAGTGTGCGGTCGACGGTTGGTGGTGTCGGCATCGAACCTTCGGGTTCGCTAAGCCTTAATTTATTATTATTATTATTTTTTTTTTTTTAAACAAGAAACATATTGACTGAATGTAAAGAGCCGAAAGAGTCAGGTAGAAATGGGTCCTTTGAGTTTTTCCTATGCCATTACTTTTTTTTACTTTATACTCTGCGATAGGTCTTAATATCTTCTAGAAGTACTTTTGATTTTTCCACAGTTTGTTTTTGTTTTTGTTTTTTCAATATAGCACTGACTACTAAAATAAGTAGATCATCAATTAGACTAATGAAGGAGCAGGTGCCCGTTTTATCGTTAGAACTGGGAGTTGCAGTAGTTTAGTAGTTGTAGCAGTTAAGATAAGTAGCCACAGGGGGTGTGATTTAATGCCTGCCCGAGGCAGTGCGGACGCCTACACACTGCGGGTCCCTGTCTGCTAAAATTAAATTAGGCTTCTTATTTTCGGATGTCGAAAGGATTAAACGAGATACCTGTTGTATTATCGAAACAATATGTCTTATGTTTAGAGATATGAAAGCCCTGAATAACATGATGTATATGGAAACAGTACGAATCAAGTTCCCGACTAAAAAACGTAAACGAAAATAGTCCAGTCAATAAACACACTGTAGAGTGTATGCTATGCGATAATTTTTGACTTCACAGCTTCGTTAGGAATAGTTAGAAGGTAAACATTCTAAAAGTCCCCGCCCCTGGGGTGTCAGCTAACGGTGGGGAGGAGGTACAATGTTTTGGTTTTCGGATTATATCTCGAAAATGGTGGACTCTAGAAAAATATGTTACATATCACAATTAAGTTAATTAAATTAACTATAAAATTGGTGCTATACAAATTTTTCCAAACTGCAAACGGTTTTCGAGGTATACGTTACGAACCCTTTAACGGGCGGGCCGGGGATATTTGAATATATTTCTTTATTTTTTTCTGTTTGAATGGCTATAGCTACGCTAACCCCCACTCATGTATCATGAAATTCAAGGTTAAATAAAGGATATTAAACAATAATGAGTAGGATAATGCGTCGGGCATTGCGTCATTTATTGAGAAAAAGGCATTAAATATGTGTATCCTCCAGGATACATCGCCTGTTAAAGGGTTAAAAAACAATACTTTTCGAGAAAAAAAAAAGTCAGAATTAAAGTTTTGGAAAATTAAATTTACCATGATTTCATATAAATGTTTCTGGCACTTGAAACAAACGTTTGACAAAAAGTGAGATAAAAATTATATATATTTTTTTAAAGTATCGATTTTCAATAACGTATATCTCGAAAACCGTTTGAAGTTCGACAAATATGTATTGAATCAATTATATAGAAAATTTAATTTGCTTTAATTTTTATTTGGAACATAATTTTTTAGAGTCTACCTTTTCCGAAATATAATCGAAAAACCCAAAAATGGGACCTCCTACCCTCTCATTAGATTCATCTTCTAACTACAACTAACGCAAAATAGAGATGTTGGAAATTTTGAGTTTAATGAAAGACTCCCAACAAAGATTTTAAGGCCAACAGGGAACATTATAGTAGGAACTATAAATAGTTCTTAATATTATGTTCGTTTTTAATCGGCTATTAATATCTTTTGATCTATTGATAACTAATCTCAGAAAAATGCTATCATAAAAAAACATCATGCGATCCCGATTTTCGTGATATGTTAACAATGAACTTGAACCATCTGCTTCGACATCATTACTGGGGCTTCATATTTCGGATTAGGATAATTTTGATTAGAGCCATAATAAATTTCTTTTGGGGGGATCAGGTAAAATTAAAATTGATTCTATATTAAAATTTGAAATGATTCTTCAAAATTTACATGAATACTAAATAACAAATTTTTCGGAATTATGTAAAAAATATTGCATAGTTACACATAATTATAATTTGTTAAATGCTTATAATATACAGAGTGAGTATCTTTTAGTGTAAAAAAAAAAAATTGGGTAATTATCAATTAATTAAATGTTTTCAGTTATATGAATCTTACTCATTTGTTTTTTTTAAAATACTTTTTTTTTTAAACTAACGATATAAATACTTAGTACATTGGGATATATATATATATATATATATATATATATATATATATATATATATATATATATATATATAAATTCTTTTCCTAAGTTTTGAGGGTGCTGAAATGGAATTTTAGGGCTAAGAAAATTTTAAGTGTAAAAGTGCAAATATATATAGATACCGACCAGCGAATTGTGTGGCAAAGTAATGGCGATTTAAAGGTATGCAACCATTAATCAATTTAAAAATTTCAATTTCCTCGAAGAGGGTGAAAAAAATGATATTTTTTGATTTGGTTGAATAAGCGATTTTCAATGTTTTTTAGGATGCTGAATTAGAATCTGACATCAATTATTTGTGTAAAAAAAATCTTTTGAGGTAGTTTGCATGAAAATCTAATAATGTTTTTAGAATTTAATTAGCCTTAACTAAAATCTATGGAGTGGCTGTATTTTTCCTTAAATTCGCAATTAAAACTAAACATCTCGGTGCAAGAATTATGTCAATATAATTTTTTAAACCCGAGATATAAAATAAATTATTTGAAAATTATTATTTTTTTTTTCGGCTCCTAGAAGCCCATTGGTCGGAACGGCAAAATACTTGTCTAATAGTTTTTGACCAGGAACCTCCAAAAAAATTACCAACAAGATCCGTGAGAGACTGAGTGTGCCCTCCCCTTGTAAGTCTGGTCTTGCGATTTATTAATGCTGATAGCAAAAGAAACTTTGCTTGGAAGTTTTAATGGTTAACATTGAATTCGTTAACGAATGCGGAATATCCATCCTTAAAAAAAAGTGTCCTTCTAATATTGATAAAATAGTATCCTTATATGGACAACCATGGCGGAAGTTATCCTTCGGAGAACTTAAAAACCGTTAAATATTTCAACATATTATCCTTAAGGACGAAAAACTGATAAAATCGTTAAATTCCGACATCTTAAAACAGGATCCTTTAGGAGGAAAACTAATTCTAATTGTAGAAGGAGAGAGTGGCAAAGGATATCCTTCGACCTCAAAAAATCGTCAGATCCTGGCATATCTGTAAAACAGTGTCCTCCTATTATTAATGAAATAGTATCCTTATAAGGACAACAATAGCGGAAGTTATTCTTCGGATAACTTAAAAACCGTTAAAAATTTCAACATATTATCCTTAGGGACGAAAAACTAATAAAATCGTTAAATTCCGACATCTTAAAACAGGATCCTTTAGGAGGAAAACTAATTCTAATTGTGGAAGGAGAGAGTGGCAACGGATATCCTTCGGCCTCAAAAAAATCGTCAGATCCAGGCAGATCTGAAAAACAATGTCAAGTCTCTGTTCCAGTACGAATTATAGCTTCAACCATTAGGTTCAAGATTAGGTATTTGAAGGTCACGTAAAAATATAATTTTATTTCGTACCACATATTTATAGCTTTTGTAATAATCATTTAATTGAAGAAAAGTAAACTTTACTATAAATTTCTAGCTCTATATAACACCGTACCTTTGTAACCTCTGTAGAATGGCGCTCGCCACCTATAGACCGAATTTCAAATTTCCCTGCACACCAACTAATTTATCGCTTTTCTAAAAGAAATTTAATAAAAAAATTTGTAAATTTTCTTATTGCTAAACTATAAAAGATGATGTGGTTAAAATTTGATACAGATTGGTTCAGTAGTTTTCGCGTAGTAACCTTTTATGTAATAGTATAGATTACAATACATACATTATTTATACAATAATAATTAAAACGAAAATTATAAATATTACAAATACATTGTATATGCTCGAGTATAGAGTGTAGCGGAATAAATATAATCCCTTCTGCTGGAAAAAAAAAAATTATTTGAGAATATCGTTCTTACTAATGCAAAAGGCGAAAATAAGCCTACAGGTTAAACCGCCAAAGGTTTTATACAAAAAAATTATGATCTATTTATGCAATTAGGATTGATGAATTAATTGCCACTTCTATTGAGATTATTTTATTTTAGAAACTAGTTTCGAATGATAAACATTCATCTTCAGTTCTAAAACATACAAAAAAAAAAAATTTCGACACATCTGTACTATGTTACATAGATTATATATACTAAAGTTTTTAAAAAGGTAAGACAAGAAATCAAACATGGGCCACCCACCTAAGCGGTGTCCATTTCTGTTTTAGTTACTTAGACGGCTTAAGGTGAGTGCCCACGTTAGATTTCTTGTCTTACCTTTTTTAAAAACTTTAGTATATATAATCTATGTAACATAGTACTGATGTGTTCAAAAAATTTTGTATGTTTTAGAACTGAAGATGAATGTTTAGCATTCGAAACTAGTTTTCTAATAAAATAATCTCAATAGAAGTGGCAATTAATTCATCAATCCTAGTTGTATTGATCCTCCTATGCCATTATAGTGTACCTCAAGTGTATTTATACAATATTTTCCTTCTATACTAAGTTAACTCAGAACTAAGAACATAATGGTGACAGGTGATAATCCATAGTAGAAGGCATCTTTTGCCAACAAATACAAAGATACACAAAGGAATAAACGTAAACTCATATAATTCAACTATTGAAATCCAAACTTTTATTCGATAGATCCTCCAATAAATCCATCTAATCCTTATAATATCATTACGAAAATAAAAAATAATAAACAATAAAAATACATTGGGAAGAGGCAGCTGATCCACGGATACAATAGTGCATTTCTATCAATGTGGCTATAAGTCAGAATTCAATTCCAAACATGGCTCTTTGCACTTCTCTAAGAAGAAGGCCTTAAAAATCTTTGTGAAGAATCGAGGAATCATGATTCATCGCCATTGTTGCAGAAGTTGTGAAAGGCAGGTGTGAATGGAGGAAAGAATGGGAAATCTTTTTGTTCCATTGTATGCAAGTAGCTACAACGTTGAATGACATTCTGAAGAAAAATTAAATTAAATTTCTCCCTGACTGGCAAAAACAATATATTATTCATATGTTTATCTATAATCAAATGATTTTACCAATTTACATTTTAGATTTAAAAAGGATCAAATTACTTAAATTAATAATTAATAATTAAATAGGATTTTTGGAGAAGATCAGCAAGGATCTCAAGGATTCAACGAATCCGGAATGAGATCATAAGAGAAAGAATGGAAGTTAAGAGGAATATTCTGGAGAAAATGGTCCATATTAAAAGAATGCAAAATAGAAGAATCCCCAAAATAGCTTATGAATGGGAAGCATAGGAGAGAAAGAGAGGTAGGCCTCGCATCAGCTGGAAAGATGTGGTTGAAGTATAGAGCGGTGGGGGCTAACGGAAGAAGAAGCAATGGTCAGAGAGGAATGGAGGAACCGGTTGAAGGAAACTTCGAATAGCGAAGAAATAATCCTTTCAAAGAAGAAGAAGAATTAAATTACATGGATGATTAATGAAAGAAACTAACAATAAGTTAAGAGAAAATGTAGGCAAAACGTGACTTTATTCATTGAAACCAATAAATATAGCTCCTAAACGGTTGGTTCTAGCGACAAATGTCATATAACAAAACTATTCTACATTAAAATTCTGGTAGGGCAGCAGTCACCAAATTTTCGATCCGAGAACACTAACAGAGCTAGACTGTGTCAAAATGTTACATTTTTGATGGTGAAAAAAAGTTACAAGAAAAAGCTATAGTGCTTCAGTCTAAAGACATATCCATTTTTAAATTTAAAAAAAAAAAAAAAAAAAAAAAACTATCATGTGCCCCATGATGGTCTCGATCTACGTCGGATATAACTGAAAATAAAAGATCTGGCTTCAACCAAACTCGAACTCGGGCTTGTAAGAGCCTATGGAGCTACCGATAATTACAGATTGGTCACTTTCGTTGCTCTTCACTACTTACAAATATATTGTAATAATATATATTTATTACAATTAGTTAACACCAACTCCAATAAGTTAACAATATGTGTATAGCAATGAAGTTTGAAAATTGACCGATAGGTGGCGAGTACCGTTCTATATGAGAGGTTACAATGGTACGATGTTATATATAGAGCTTGAAATTGTTAATAAAATTTACTTATATTCAACTAAATTATTAAAAAATATTTAAATATGCGGTGAGACATGTGGACACCAATGAAGTTTACGTGGTTAGCACCATTCCGGAATAGAGTTTACTGTTGCAAAACTGCTGACCCGAACGCATCTGTACCAAATTTTTAATGCATCATTTTCAAGTTCTATGAAGGTTTAGCATTAATACAATTTTAAATGCACAATTTTGAATGGCTGAAACAAGGTTTGCCACACTGTTATATAGAAGAAGAAGAAAATGATCTTTATTCTGACACAACTTGTTCCCTAAGAATAACATATGATAACAGTACATAGGACAATCATCTGGCTTTGATAATTAATTATAATAAATAATAATAATAATAGATAAAAATAAAAATAAAAATTGATTAATAATTAAATTATGTGTTACAAAATAACTGAGACATCTTGTCAAAGGATACATCTTATATATACTATTATAATGTATATTACATAAATAATTATGTTTTACATTAGCTCGGAAGATTGAAAATGAAGGAGGTAAAGGAATAAATGATGTTTAAAGGAAGTAAGAGTGGAGCTTTTTCGAATTGAGATGGCAATGAATTCCATAACGAGGAAGCACGGATAATAAAGGATTTCTCGAAGGATGCAGTTCGATGCGCAGGAGTGTACAGGTTGATGGGTAGGGTTCTAGTATTTAAGAGGTGGATGGAGGAGCGCAGAGTAAGGAGGTCATAGATATAGCTGGTTTTTTTGATTTTCAAGGTTTGGAATATGAAAGCACCCAGGAAGTATTGACGTCGAAAACTGGGGTAAAGTCACCCAATTTCAGAATACCTGTGAGATATGTGAGAACGTCTGGAGATCCCGAAAATCATTCTAATAAAACAGTTCATTACTCTTTTACATCTCATCTCGAGCACATCAGACAGTCCTCCATATACTGTGCATCCGTAGGCAAGGTTAGGGAAAATGAGTGATGATACTAAAAGTTTTAAAGTACTTAATGGTAATGAATCACGGTAATGTGAGAGTTTCTTAAGAATAAAAATAGATTTTCCCGTGATTTGAGAGATATGGCTATTCCAAGCAAGATGTTGATCGAAAGTTATTCCCAGATTTTTAATGGAATTTTAGAAGTGAATTAGACGGTTTTTGAGGAAAAGCAGTGGATAGTAGGGAAGAGCTTTTAGGTGAGGTTACCCAATGAGGATAGCCTTTGTAATTTATGGTTAGCAATTAAAATCCATCCAGAAGAAATCAATGAAATTATTTTTGCCGAATAAGGATTATTACCAATTTAAAATCCTATATTTTTTTTTATATCGTGCGTAAAAATGTGATCCGAGTGCATTTAGTTGTAAGCATTGATAATACAGTCCATTATCCGCAAGAGTTTCTAATTAGTCTCTGTCCATCTGGATACCGACTCATAAATTAAAACCCAAAATTGGATGCCCAGTTATACTTTTACGTAAATATTCAACAGCCAAAGTATTGAAGAAATTATGCTCAATACAATATTTTTAAAGATAAACAAATAAAATTTCAATTATTAGTTAATATGATCAAATTTTTTTTATTTATGAGAGCTGCGAAGCCGTGACAGGGAATGCTAGTATATATATATATATATATATGGACTTATTAAGGGTAATCAGAATCCAATAAATCTATGCTAAATCTCTTAACGAATTTAAATACAATGACTAACTGACACATATATTCACCTAAGGATATTTCTAATATATGTTTATTGGCAATTCCTTTACACCTGATGCTATAAGTATCACAATCGATATTAATTTATCGATCCATGCTCAAGGGACGAACATTCCACCTGTAGCGATCATTAAAGAGACTAATAGCTGAAGATCTATCGGCACTGCCAACCTAATCCGTGTTTACAATCTCCAGGGGCTGCCTCCTAAATCTAAGGATTATCTTCCACACTATTTCCAGGGGAGAGAACTTTAATCTTCCGCCGCCGATATTATTCGGTGCGAACTGCTGATAAATGGCCGCTCGTATTACCTCTCTCATAAATTATTGTAATTATATCCTTTAGTGAGAATATTTATGCTAAGTCAAGAAGGGAAGAGATTAACTCTCCAGCTGATTCCATATCAAGATGGCACATTTAAAATATATAAATATATATCAAGGTAGCAGGTGCTATTAGTTTACTATATTGAATGGCTAATGTCAATTTTCAATTTTACACGGCACGGTAAAGAAAATTTTCACTATTTTAATTAAACTTTTTTCTAGTAATGAATGAATTTTAGTAATTTTAAATCTTATATTTAATATTTAATTATAATATATATTTTTATTTTTTTTTCGAATTGGCCAACAGAGGACCAGGAGCCAATTTCAATTCTTTTTCCCTTGTTCTTTCTTTTCTTCCAGTATGCTTTCATCTGGCCACCATGTTTCCTCTTCCTGTGTCAGACCATTTTGCCTTACTACTTTTCACTTTCCTGCCCTGGAATCCTTCCATTTTCAATACTTTTGGCCGAAATTCTTCTCCATTATTTATTTCCTCTATGTTTATATTGTTTTTTCCTTAATCCCTTTTTACTTCATTGACCCAGCTTATCGATTTCTTACCCCAAAGATATCTGAAAATCTTACCTGTCAATCTACTATCAGGCATTCGATATAAGTGACCGAAAACCATCAATCTTCTTTTTCTCATTACATGTGATATATTTTCTACATTTTGATATATTTCATCATTATTCCAACCTTCTATTGTGTTTTGTGGGCCTAATATTTTCCTCATGATTCGCCTTTCTAGTATTTCCAATTTATCCAAATTATAGTTTAATGCCAGACATTCACTTGCATATAGGCATTCCGGCTTCACTACTGTGTTGTAATGCCTTATTTTTACATTTTTGGATAGGCATTTTTTATTGTAAACATCTTTGGTAATACCGTATGCTCTCTCCATTTTATACTTGGATTATTTATACCAAATATTTGTACTTTTGTACCCTCTCAATTTAATTATATTATATTTAATTAATTTTATTATTTATTTATTTATTTTTTAATAACAATTTATTGAAATTTACAACTGTACAAGATATATACATCAAGTAAATGTGCTGTTAACTATAAGAATAACGTGACAAAACATGAAAAGTACTATCCATCAGTAGCACTTTAATAAAAATTCTAAACTAGAAGGTCTCTGGGCCATCTTCATTTTAGACGCCTCGGAGGATTATCAGGAATGGAGTGGGAAGCAAGTTGAGAAACTAACGGATTTGAGTGATTATGGAGCTTACTGTGAAAGGATAGGTATCTGGTGTGGGCTAAATCAGCAACATATGGAACATTAAGGTCTTTATGGATAAGTTTATTGGTGACAAAGTAAGGAGCATTGAGGATTTTACGAAGGATTTTGGATTGTAAGGATTGGATACGAGATGAATTGGATGGTTTAGTGGAGCCCTAAAGCTCAACTCCGTAAGTCCAGATAGGTCTAATCACAGTCATGTATATTAGTCTTTTGTAATTAATTGGGAGCTTTGAACGTTTGTCTAATAAATGTTGAAGTAATCTGTAACGACGTGCAGTTTCTTGTCTTTTTAGTCTTGTATGTGGATTCCAAGTAAGACGTTTGTCCAAGTGGAGTCCAAGGTAGCGGATCTGTTCAACAGGGATTAGTGGAATATCATTAGAGGATACTGTAGGACAGGAAGTCGTGGGCTTACGACGAAGGGTAAAGGTTATTTGGTGAGATTTTTTGGGATTTATTTTGATTCTCCATTTTTGACACCATTCTTGAAGGGTTAGGATATGGGATTGGAGTGTTTGGGAGGCAATGAAGGGATCATTGTTTACTGATAACACACATGTGTCATCAGCGTAAGTGGTGAGGACAGTGGTAGGATGAGTTGGAATGTCTTATTAAATATAATTTAATTAATTTGTTTTCTAGTAGCTAATAACAAGAAAATCTCTTGAGGCTAAGATAGGTCGATTGTTCTGTTCCGTTCTTCAACTATTTTATTTATATGTTTGATCGTTTTTTGTTTTGTTTTATAAATAAAAAAAATTATTGAAAAAGGTAATGTTTCGACTTATGTTTGACTGTTTCGAAAACGCTTGATAATTGTAATTTAAAATATAAATCGATATTTAGTGATACAACATTTTTTTTTTCTTAACTTTTAGAGATATTAACAACATTGTATATTATATAGAACAAGTAAATTTGAGGAAAATTATTACAATGGCATCTCAATAACATGTGAAGATCTACTCACATCAGTAGTTGTACTTCAATAAAAATTCTACATTAGAGGGTCTCTTGGCCATCTTTTTTTCAGACGCTTTGGATAGATATCTAGAATATAACGCGAAGCAAGTTGTGATACTAGTGGGTTTTTTATGGAGTTTGCTATGAAAGTATAGGTATATGGTTTGGGCTAAATCAACAACACATGGTACATTAAGATCTTTATGGATAAGCTTGTTTGTGACAAAGTAAGAAACATTGAGGATTTTTCGAAGGATTTTGGAATGGAAGGATCGGATAAGAAAATATCTGAAAGGATTAGTGGATCCCTCATGTCCAAATATGTCTGATTACTGTCGTGTAAATGAGTCTTTTGTAATTAATTGGGAGCTCTGAACGTTTGTCTAGTAAATGTTAGAGTAGTCGACGGGCAGTTTCTTGTCTTTTAAGTATTTATATCGTTAGTTTAAAAAAAAAGTATTTTTAAAAAACAAATGAGTAAGATTCATATAACTGAAAACATTTAATTAATAGATAATTACCGAACTTGAAATTAATATTTATGTGTATCCAAGGTCTATATTTTAAAATGTATCCAAACATAAAAAAATTATTTTGAATTTTAAATATCGTCGTAAACCTACGACTTCCTGTCCTAAAATATTAGACTAATCTATTTATTTAAAAATGTTAGACTAATTCTTAGTGAACAGATCCGCTACCAAGGACTCCATTTATCCACACACAAGACTATTAGGATGAGATACAGCTCCTCGATTTCGAATACTTCCACAATTACTACGTTCGACAAACGTTCAAAGCGTTCAACTGACTATGAAAGAATCATTCACTTAACATTAATTAAACCTATTTGGACACACAAATTTGTAATTTAAGGCTCCACTAAAACATTCAATTCTTTTCGTATCCAATCCATATAATCCAAAATCCTTTGAAAAATCCTCAATGCTCCTTACTTTGTCACAAGTCAACTAGTGCACCATTCAATGCCAGATTACCCTTCGAAGTGTCTGAAAAATACAATTGTAAATCTAAATAATTAGATAGAAAAAAAGAATGAATAAAAATATCCGAACAGCTCGGAATCCATAATCCAAACTGCTCGTCGTTTTCGAATATTTAAATAATTTCTAAGAAAATATTCACCAAAAACTTATTGATAATTATCACAAAGTCCCAAACATACAACCAGCCTCTATTAAAACCTCCATGACCACCTAAACCCACTAACATCTAAACTTGCTTCTTACTTTATTCCTGATACCAGCCGACGCACAGTGGGACCATTCGTGAATCTTGCGGAAGAAACGTCTGAAAGCGATCGTATGGATAATTTAATATTTTTTTCTCATCCAGAACAACTTGAAATGATTAAAACAGGGTTATTGAAAGGTTGATAAAACATTTAAAATTTTATTTGTGACTTGTTATTTTATTAAGAAATAAAAAACTTCACAAAACCATTTATTGATTCATCGATGATAATATAAATTGAATTTTAAAAAAATCATAAACCTGCTCTATGATAGTGTCGATATTTTGACTGGAAAAACTTATAGATCAACGTTCACCTACGTAAAAAGTTTCAGATTAAAACATGAATATGTTTTTTTACTTGTGGACTTTTTATTTGGCGTACCGCCTGAGTATCTAAAATTCCCTAAAATTGAAAATAAAATGTACTAATACTGACTATTTTGAATGAAATTCATCGTAAAATGTAAAAAAATATGAAAACCTATTACGATGTTCACTATCATGGTGCTTGTAAGAATACTAACTTAATTCTTAAATAGTACATATTTAAGTGGTATTAGTTCGTTATTTATTAAAATACTTTATTGACATTTCCTCAGCCTGATTCACTTCGTTTTATGTCTTCCGACATTTAGCCTGTTAGATCAACCACTTTCTGCATCAAAAAATCAAACTACATTTTTGGCTTTTGTCCCGCTAGATCAGAGTTCCCCAAACTTTTTTGTGTCGTAGACCCCTTGCCATGTTTTTCCGTGTTGGGTAGACCCCCTACTTACCTGATATTGATTTCTTGTAAATTTCTAACTGTAGTGAAGTTTAGTGTTAAAAACTTAAAGTAAAAACACAGGTTAATTTATACATTTATTAATTGAATTTAAATTAAAACTACTCAAAATAAAATTTCGTATCTGTAATGTAAAATATACTTAACATTAAATAAACATACTATAAATAAAGTAACATAAGCAATAAGTCAATATTTTTAGTGAAAAGGATGAACCTGATGCTTTAATAATAAATTATCAACATTTGGCGTCAATTTTGTAAGAGTTAATCTTAAATCTCCTCGGCTAATGATGTCCAGTCTGTTTCTTTTTTTCGTTAGGAGATTGGTAACAGCGCTGAACCCCCTTTCCACTAGGTATGACGATGGAAAGGAAATTAAAAATTTCCTGGCTATATTCCATAATACGGGATAAATTGAACCTTGAGTTCTTCGTTTGTACTTACTTCAGTCAGTTTCTCTTGTCCTAATGTGTATGTTTTGATATTATAAGATAGTATGATGTAATAAATAGGTACTATCGTGGACCCTCATTTTCATTTCATGGACCCCCAAATTTTTTTTTCGCTGACGTAGGCCCCTTGCAGGTTGTCATGGACCCCTAGGGGTCGATATAGACCACTTTGGGAATCACTGCGCTAGATCCACGAATGGCCCCACTGTGCGACGTAAGGCGTGATCAAGGGACTGCCTAGTTCTTCCGAAAAGAAGCTGTTTTACAAGCCATTGACGCTAATATCATCATCATCGTGTACATTTTTTTATTGTGTTTCATAAGGTTTTCAATTTCAATAAACAAATTAAAACAAAAAAAATATATTTAGCACTCTCATATGCTAGTAACACAACCTTCTATACTAAGTGTACCAACAGCGAATATATACGTTATCACTTTAAACGATTTCTCGACATACTTTAAAGATATAATACATTTGTAAGCCTTGTATAAAAAAAATATTATATGTTGGTATTTACTTTGACAAACTAAAACTGTACGGATAAAAACATACAAACTCTATCACCTATTACTGTAAATCTTTCACTACGACTCAAGCTCATAATTTATAAATGCGTTTTAAATCCTGCATTACTCGCATTGAGCATCGATGTTCCTGCATTTGTCGAAGAATATGACAAACGGAATCATTCCAAAATGGAATCATTAGAAAAATAGTTAAGGGGAAGGCATTCGAAAAGGAAAATACTAAATTAATAAATGAACTACCGATTATATAAGAAATTATAAAACGAAAGTGTTTAAATTTTCAATCGAAAGTACCACTGTCTGGGAATAACTTGTTCAATAAAATCATTGAAAGTCCAGTTCTCCAATGTTGTCAGAAATATGTAACTACATACGTGTAAATAAATTTAATTTTTTTTTTATTTTTTTATTTTTTTATTTTAGTTTTAGTTCTTTGATTACGCTGACTCAAAGAAATAATGAACCCCCATCATCTAATAAATAAATGAAATCAGAAAAATTTTAAATCTAAATTTATCACTCATAAATTCCTTATAACGTAGCTCAATTACAGTACAAGGAGAGAAAAATAAAAGAAAATGTTAAGCATAACAAAACAAGAAAATAATGGGATAGGAAAAGAAAAAGAAAAAAAAAAATGAAAGAAAGCCTTGATATAAAACAACACGTAAGCCTGAAAACAAAAGAAGACTGAAAGGTTATGAGAGGTTAACTCTTGTAATTCCTTAAAATAATTCCAAGTCTAAAGGTAGGTTTTCCTAGCGACGTGATTTTTGCGCAGCAGGAACCGGATTCGTCCCAATTGCGTCGGCAGGGGCATGAAACTTATCACGCGGCGTTTTAATGTTTTCCTAGCAAAGCGTGTTCAGTTGACGTACTGACGGACAACGGACAGTGTCTCGGGTGTGTCATTATGGAACGAATCCAAATAAGAAAGAAACTTATTGCAATGTTGATTCTGAAACAAATGAAAAATGATGAAGGGGACCATATTTTCTTGAAACACGCGAAATTTAGAAAAGAAATAAGTGACTTTTATAATAATCGGGGGGGAAAACGAGGGGTTTTTCAAACTTTTAATCAATAGCCATCTCATTGATGAAGAAGAAAAGTTCAGAAGGTATTTTAGGCTGTCCCGGGAAAGGTTCGCATACGTTTTGAACCTTGTAGAAGAGGAATTGAGAATTTCTTCATGTAACCGAGTCAAGATACCAATTACACAAGCAGAAAAATTGGCTTTAACTCTGAGGTAAGTGGACAGATTAATAAAATTAAGAAAGAAACCATAACATTTATTATCTCTATTGAGGACTTTTGAGGCTCATTTCAGATCAGATCTTTCTTCACGTTGTTTTTTAAATTCTGGGTCTTTTAAATCATATAAAATTCTGTGGTGTTGAACAAACTCTATCAGAAGTTCGTCTTCTTCAGCCGAAAAACGCAGTTTTTGCACATTTGCCGTTTTTTTCCCCATTTCAGTCAAATCACAAACACTACACACAACAAAATAAACGTTCTGAGACTGACAAAACCTGACTATTGCGTAGCGTGAAATAAAAATAGACTCCTCTCCAAGCAGTCGGTCTAAAACGTTGAGCGCATCACGTCGGCATGGAACGTGTCGCGCTCTTTAGGAAAACAGTCCTATTGAATCCCTATGGAGGAGTAGGTGACGTATTAAGCTGAGCGTAACACGTCGCATGCGACGCGAAAAATGCGTCGCTAGGAAAACACGGCTTAAAAGATTTTGTCACAATAATTTAAGAGTATTGTTCTTCCTCATAGTATGACTCATGAATATTATTATTAGTTACAGATAATAACATCAGCTGTTTCTTGATTCATTGTTTATTAGTTGTGGATTGATTAATTAAAAAAAAAAAATATTATAGTTTTTAAAAAAATACGCTTTTATAGCAAACCTAACTAAAAAGTGTTGTGAACAATTTACAACAGTCAGACCTTTTAATTTTTTAAATCAAAGTTCAAAGCTAATTTCCCTGTACCATTTGTAATTTGTTTGTATTTTTAACGAAGTTTATCAAAAATCAACTAACATTTTTTTTTTTTTTTTTTACATACCTCAGAGTAAGAATGGGCAAATTTTTACTTTAAAAATTCCATCTTCCACTAAATGTAAAGATATACAACTTTAAGTAAATAAATTTTTTTAATTGAATTGGCCATTTATGCGTTATAGATTCTTAAACATGACCAAAACTAATTTTTTAAAGTTTGCAACATTTTTCGATGTTTGACAATCGATTTTGGCTAAACTCCTAAATCAAACTCAGCTTAAGGGGCGTCTTTAGACCCACAATTTAATAAACTTTACTTTTGTAAATTAAATATTTTTTTATTGAAAGCATTTCTCTCTCTCTCTCTCTCTCTCTCTCTCTCTATATATATATATATATATATGGCAAGTATTACAGGAAGCACGAATCAACCACACCTTAATAAAATCTCTTAAAGAACTGTATAGAGGCTCCATTACACAGATAAAAATGGGAAGCAAAACATCTCCAGGTTTCTTTGTAACAAAAGGTCTTAAGCAGGGATGCTGTGTCTCTCCCACCTTGTTTAAGATATATATAGAACATGTTTTAAAAACTTGGAAAAAGAAATGTAGAGGAATGGGATTAGAACTAGTAGGTACGTCCATATTTACATTACAATTTGCGGACGATCAGGTTCTCATTGCTCAAGACAAAGATGATATAGAATATATGACTCGAAAGATCAAAGAAGAATATGAGAAATGGGGCCTATCAATAAATATATCGAAGACAAGGTACATGTGTGTGGGAGGTAGCACAGATGATTTGGAGATAGGAAACGACATAATTATGAAATGTGATAAATATAACTATCTTGGAGTACAATTGAATAATGAAGGGAAAGATTCACTAGAAATAAAAGAACGTCTAAGACAGGGAAGAAGAGCCATAAAAAGATTGAACGGAATTTGGTGGCACAATAAGATTTCGAAAAAAAAGAAAACTGAATATATATAATGTTGTCGTAAAAAGCATAGCATTGTATGGAGCGGAAACATGGAAGCTAACAGAAAGCGATAAAAGCAAAATAAAAGCATTAGAAATGGATGTCCTTAGAAGATCTTGTGGAATCTCGAGAAGACAAAAGGTAACAAATGAAAGAGTATTGCAAATAGCCGACATTAAAGAAACTATTATCGACAACGTTACCAAGAAACAGCTGATATGGTACGGTCACGTGCAGAGAATGCCAGAAAACAGACTTCCAAAAGTAGCTCTTAAATGGGTACCGACTGAAAGAAGAAAAAGGGAAGACCTAGAAGAACGTGGGGCGAAGGAATAAGAAAAGCAATGAATGAAAGGAACCTCACGGATGATCATTGCCAGAATCGTGAACATTGGAGAACGAGTCTAGAGGTCGGACAGCGTAGACAAACGCTATAAACCGGCATATATATATATATATATATGAAGTGGTTGTTGTTTACTAAATATTTTTTAAATATATTTTTTATTTTTGAAGAGAAAAGATTTGACCCCAGTTGGGATTCGAACCTAAGTCTCCACCTCTCTAGCGTGGCGCCTTATCCACTAGGCTACCGGGCTCGTATCCGAACCAGGGAAATCTTTTCTCTTCACTGATCCATACCCCCGGGCACTCGCAATTGCGACGTACAATTCGGGGATGAATGTTCAAATTGAACATTACTTTAATTAGATCTATTGACGAGCTGTCATATATATATATATTAAATTATGAAGTGGTTGTTGTTTACTAAATATTTTTAGTGCCCGGGGGTATGGATCAGAACTTTGAAGAAGTTCAAAAAGTTTGGATTTATTGGCCCCCCAAACGTTTCCCCCTTATCAAATTTAGTTTCATTTTTGATATTATATTCTCAGGACCCGTCTGGACGATATAAAAACATAAAACCTACTACCACACCATTTTGAGGGTAATTTAACTAGACTGATTTAGAACATTAGAGTAAAGTTGTGCAATTATTTTATTAATTGAGGTACGCATGATGATATAGAAGGATCAATACAATTAGGATTGATGAATTAAATGCCACTTCTATTGAGATTATTTTATTTGAAAACTAGTTTCGAATGATAAACATTCATCTTCAGTTCTAAAACATACAAAAAAAAAATTTTCAACACATCAGTACTATGTTACATAGATTATATATATATATACTAAAGTTTTTAAAAAGGTAAGACAAGAAATCAAGCACAAGCACTCACCTTCGAGGTAACTAAAACACTGAATTTGTGAGAAGTAAAAGGGGGCAGGTAGGTTAAGTTTTAGATTTAAAATGGGGTTTCCCTTATGACTCATTGGGTTTTTCCGTTCCTATGGGAAACAAAATATGGGTTTTTCCGTATTAAAAATATCCGTTTTTCCTATCCATAGGAACGGAAAACCCGTTATATATATACTAAATATAGATTATATATATACTAAAGTTTTTAAAAAGGTAAGACAAGAAATCAAGCACAAGCACTCACCTTCGAGGTAAATAAAACACTGAATTTGTGAGAAGTAAAAGGGGGCAGGTAGGTTAAGTTTTAGATTTACAACGGGGTTTCCCGTATGACTCAGTGGGTTTTTCCGTTCCTATGGATAGGAAAAACGGATATTTTTAATACGGAAAAACCCATATTTTGTTTCCCATAGGAACGGAAAAACCCAATGAGTCATAAGGGAAACCCCGTTGTAAATCTAAAACTTAACCTACCTGCTCCCTTTTACTTCTCACAAATTCAGTGTTTTAGTTACCTCGAAGGTGAGTGCTTGTGCTTGATTTTTTGTCTTATCTTTTTAAAAACTTTAGTATATATAATCTATATTTAGTATATATATAACGGATTTTTCCGTTCCTATGGATAGGAAAAACGGATATTTTTAATACGGAAAAACCCATATTTTGTTTCCCATAGGAATGGAAAAACCCAATGAGTCATAAGGGAAACCCCATTGTAAATCTAAAACAACCTACCTGCTCCCCCCTTTTACTTCTCACAAATTCAGTGTTTTAGTTACCTTGAAGGTGAGTGCCTGTGCTTGATTTCTTGTCTTACCTTTTTAAAAACTTTAGTATATATAATCTATGTAACATAGTACTAATGTGTTGAAAAAAAAATTTTTTTGTATGTTTTAGAACTGAAGATGAATGTTTATCATTCGAAACTAGTTTTCAAATAAAATAATCTCAATAGAAGTGGCAATTAATTCATCAATCATAATTATTGTATTGTCATTGGCCCTTAAAACGTGTGCAAGTTTTTAGGTTTATCAGATTGCTGGAAATAAGTGAAAATTACAATGAAAGATTCCGTTACATACAGGTAAAGAATGTTTGTAATTCTTAGTCTTACATATGTAACCTACTTAGCCATGTGGATATACACAAAGCCAAAATAAATTAATAATAGAAAAATCTTAGTTATTTATAAAGTATCGTTTCATTTTAACACGCGAGTTTTTTACTACCCGAGAAAGAATGATCTATGCATAGCCTGCAGAACTGGATTGTTGACAACATCAGCTCGTGTATATTCCTCTCACTATCGTTTGCTATGTTTAAGTCGCATTTTTCTAGGTCTATAAAGTTTTTATAACTTTAGTAAGCAATTTTTTTTAAAATGAGTACGGTGAGTGTGGGGTATAGTGTTGTATACTGTTAACTTTGTCGAATAGTCAGCATAATTACACAGATCAACATGATAAAAAAACAACATTAAACAGCAATTCTACCAGTATTTCACATCCTGCATTCGATAATGATATCAGAATGTTTTCACCTTTACCTTAAGGTATAGTTTTTCCTTCCCTTCTCTGTCGTACTAGTTTTCAACCTTTGAGCCAAAAAAACCTATAACCTATGATTGACGTTTAGAGAAGATTAAATCCCAAAGGGGGTCGTTCTGATCCGTTCCGATCAGAGGTGATGTGACGAACTTGGTTCTAGAGAAGGATCGTAGGATCTTGGAATAAAACAATTCCAATATAAGTGGAAATTAATTCATCAATCGTAACCGCAAATTTTTGTTTCTGTGAACGATAATAATTTTGGTACTGCTATCGACGAGGCGCTCCAGTAAATCGGTCCGACCTGCAATGAATAACGAGATCGATTCCGACGCTTCAAGTTTCACATTTATCGATAGCTCTTTCCTATAACCTCGCATCTAAACATCCATTTTCACAGTTTCAGCTTGATATTTAGTCTCCTATATATTCATGTTTTCTTATTTCATCATCCCTAATGTATGTAAGTGTAACACAATTTTTTTTTCTGCCCTGATGACGGCCATCAAAGTTGGCCGAAATTTTTACAAAGAAATATGTTTATTTTTATCAAACATAGCCTTTTTATTTTCTCATTTCCACTTCTTTAATGTGAGAAAATATAACTAAAATTAACAACACAACTTTCAATATGGATTTTGTGTTTCTGTATTTATAATTTGTTATTTCAACTTCCTTAGAATGAGAATGTTTGTCAGAAGTTAATATTTATGTGTTATATTAATACTGATTTACTATAATATTAATTCAACTTTGATTTGTTCTATTTGTATATATTTTGACATTTCTCTTAGTATTATTGGCTATTAAACATTTTCCTGCTGAAGGAAAATGTAAATTTTTTTTTTTTTCTATATACCAATTTATTGAAATTTACAACTGTACAAATATATACATTAAGTAAATGAGCTGGTAACGATTACAATAACATGTAAAAACTTGAAAAAAACTACTCATCAGTAACACTTTATTAAAACTTCTACACTAGAAGGTCTCTAGGCCACCTTTGTTTCAGACGCCTCGGAGGATTATCAGGAATGAAGTGGGAAGATAGTTGAGAAACTAACGGATTTAAGTGGTTATGGAGATTACTATGAAAGGATAGGTATCTGGTGTGGGATAAATCAGCAACATATGGAACATTAAGATCTTTATGTATAAGTTTTTTTTGACAAAGTAAGGAGCATTGAGGATTTTTCGAAGGGTTTTGGATTGTAAGGATAGGATATGAGATGAATTGGATGGTTTAGTGGAGCCCCAAAGCTCAACTCCGTACGTCCAAATTGGTCTAATCACAGATATGTAAATAAGTCTGTTGTAATTAATTGGGAGCTTTAATCGTTTGTCAAGTAAATGTTAAAGTAGTCTGTAACGACGAGCAGTTTCTTGTCGTTTTATTCTGAAAAATAAATTATTCAAAGTTGTGTTGTTTGCATAACCCCTTCTTTCACCAAGCTCTTCAATTGAAATAATCATTTTCTATTTTCTATAAAACAATATATATCAGAAGTTAATATTAGTTTGGACACGGGGTTAGAGTTCGTGTCTGTGAATGAAGGAGAACAACCTTTCCCCTCTAAAAGGACCGACTAAAACATTGAAATAAATCGAAACAAGGATAGAATCGATAACAAAGCTCATACCATCAGTGTCATCATTCAATTTATATTGCTTTCAACTTTGAAGTAAACATTTACTAGATGTCCTTCGACTAGCCCACTGTATCCTGCAGGACGAAAGGAGTGACGCCACCCCTAAAGGTAGAGGAAGGACACAGAATAAAGATAATGCGATATGAATCCGGAGCAGATGACATTAGGAGGTTGGGCTATGACACCTTGTGACTCACTCCACAAGATGTCGCCGGTTGTCTCATTGTTCTGGCATCTCCATATTTTTATCCTAATCCGTTCCACAATCCTCTACTCTCTACATCTTATTTATTACCTCGCTGTAAATATATCTATATTTATTAGCTACGTTCGTTAAAGATTCGTTATTCATTCTTTATAACGAGCTATAGAACCGAGTGTTTTTTCTTTTTGTTTATATTAACTTTGACCCTAGCACAAGCCGACCCGTGGCGCTACCTAGGCTAGTCAACTAAATATATGTACAGCGGCAACTCTGTTAGGACTTCATTCCGAATAGTTACTAACCTTCTTATAAATGGCTGTTATAAATTGTCAACTGGAAACTGAAGTCATCTTTTTTATTTATTTTTTTTATTTTAATGCGAATGGTCTGCCCTACCTACTATACAAAAAATCTCCACTACAACGGCTTATAGTCCAGTGTATGAAATATACAATATGATAGTGTAAATATACAGTGTATGAAATATACAATATGATAGTGTAAATATACAGTGTATGAAATATACAATATGATAGTGTAAATATACAGTGTATGAAATATACGATGATGTTTGACTTCATAGCTTTGTTAGGAGTAGTTAGAAGGTAAACATACTAAAAGTCCCCGGCCCTGGGGGTGAGCTAACAGTCGGGGGAGGGGAGAAGTTAATTTATTTTGGTTTTTCAATAATATCTCAAAAACGGTTAACTCTAGAAGTATTTGCTACAAATAAAAATTAAAGCTCTTTCAATTTCCTATAAAATCGTTCATATACATATTAGTCGAACTTTTAACCGTTTTCGAGATATACGTGATTGAAAATCGATAATTTTCCCAAAGAAATAATTTTTATTTTAAGAAATGAAGTTGTTGAGAAACGAATCACTTTTGTCTATTAGGACGGAAGATGAATGTTTAACATTCGAAACTAGTTTTTAAATAAATTAATTCCAATAGAAGTGGCAATTAATTCATCAATCCTAATTGTATTGAAACTTCTTATGCGCAACTTAAGTGAATACATTTCTTTTATGCAGGTTTTTGAATAGTGCCACTTTAGAAATACATGTGCGATATAATGTATAAACTTTTTAGTACTGAATGTATTTTTGTAAACGGATATGTTTATTTTTAGTTCAATTAAAGGCAATTGAAATTATTAATAGTTTTTTTTTATAGCTGTATAAAAGTTTAATGTGTTTTCCAAATAAAAGTTTCAACCGGTTTGGGATATTCACAAAGTGTCGATTTCACTTCAGGTTTATAAACTATTAGTCCAAACAATGAGTGCTGATATGAGAGGTGTAGGGTGAATGGAATATGCCAAGATTTTTAACTTCATAGCTTCGTTAGCAGTAGTTAGAAGGTAAACATACTAAAAGTCCCCGCCCCTGGGGGGTGAACTAACAGTGGGGAGGGGAGAAGTTCAAATTGTTATGGTTTTTTGATTATATCTCAAAAACGGTAAACTCTAAAAGAATATACTTCAAATAAATAAATTAAATTTCCTATAAAATTGATTTAATATAAATTTTTCGTAATTCTAACCGTCTTCGAGACATTTGTAAATGAAAATCGGTAACTTTCGGTAAAAAACAAATGTTACCTCACATTTTTGAAAAAACTTTTGCTTCTAGTACCTACCACGTTTCTCAGGAAAAATATCAGAATATAAATTGTAGAACATTAATTAAATTTACTTTAATTTCGTTTATATGATTTTGGTATTTGAAGGAAATGTTTATTAAAAAGTGAGTTAACATTTGTTTATTTTTTTCTAAAATTATTGATTTTTAATAACGGATATTTCGAAAACCATTATAATTTCGACAAACATGTAAATAATTAATTTTATAGGAAATTTAGTTAGCTTTAGTTATAAGCCGTATCATATTTTTCTAGAGTCAACTATTTTCGAGATATAATCGAAAAACCCGAAAATAGGACCTTCTCCCCTCCCCCCACCTTTAGTTCACCCCCCCCCCCAGTTATTTTCATTTAGATGAATAGCGAAATTTTGGGCCTTAGTATGCACTTATATGTTCTTTTACTCTTCGATTTACCGATCGTCCAGTTTTCCCATGTATTTTCCTTCACGTCATTACATTCAAGTTCGTATTTTTTTTTTTTTTTTTTTTTTTTTTATATCGATTTTTCATTTTTCATTTTTAATCGATCCCTAATACTCTAATAAACCAATGGCAAGAGCAATATCAGCGCATCCTCTAATAAACCATGTTTGGGGAAAGGTGCTCCATTTCTCAACAACTTCATTTCTTAAGGTAAAAATTATTTTTTGGGGAAAATTATCGGTTTTCAATAACGTATATCTCAAAAACGGTTAAACGTTTGACAAATATGAATATAAACGATTTTATAGGAAATTTAAAGAGCTTTAATTTTTAGTTGAAAACATATTTTTCTAGAATCAACTGTTTTCGATATATAATCGAAAAACCCAAGAATAGGACCTTCTCCCCTCCCCTAATCATTAGCTCACCCTCCAGGAGCGGGGACTTTAACTTCTAACTACTCCTAAAGAAGCTAAGAAGTAAAAAAATATCGGATATTTCATGGACTCTACAATGTGTTTATTGACTGGATTATTAGGTAGCAAGCCGAAAAGTAGGACTCGCTCAAAGTTCCCAATAAATTACAAAAGACAGTAATTAGATCTATCTATCTCCATCCTCCAAAAAGAAGATGGCCAAGAGAACTTCTAATGTAGAACTTCTATTGAAGTGCCACTAGAGAGTAGTTCTTTACATGTTTTTGAGATGTCATTGTAAACGTTTTACCCAAATTGACTTGTTGTGTGTAATATCAATAACAGTAGTCAATATATATATATACTTATATACTTATATATATATATATATATATATATATATATAATATTTTTATATATATATACAGAGGAACCTCGAGATAACGAACCTCAAGGTGACCAGAAAACTTCGAATTTCGATATATTGAGATTCGATTTATCGAGGTGATTTCTGACTGACTTCGATATATAGAGGTTAGAGGTTTATAATAAAATACTCAATTTAACTATAGAAAATATGTACACACTTTATTAAAATAATAATAATGAAAGAATAATTATTAAATTCGTGATAAATTTAAAGGGGCCAGTAAAAACATCTGAAATAGTAGTTTGTCTAAGTCGATATCTTAGAAATCGGGCCCTTTTTAACCTCTTTAATAATGAAAAAACTTGTTTGTCATACTTCAGCCTATTTTTCAAAATTGTGTTCGCTGATATTCCAAACTTTTTCGCAATATCGTACTTTCTGTCAAATCTGGCATTTACGGCTTGAATAATATTCAATTTTTCTTCATACAAAAGGGTTTTACGCTTTGCTATTTTCGAGAATTAAAAAAAAAAAATATTGCGGAACAACAGAAAACGAAAAGTATCGCATAATTGTTTTAACAGAAATTGAAACGAACCGGAAGGAAATGTCAAGATGGGAGTTAGAGTTAATCCTTGTTATAATCTTTGATCAGACTAAACTCCACTTATTTAACAAACCGACTTTGTTTTGTAGAGGTGCGGTGTAAGCTGAGGAATCTTCGAAAATTCGATATATCGATTTCTTCTTAACCAATCCTTCGATATGTAGAGGTAGAAGTAACATATGATTGGTAGCCAGATTCAAGGGGAATAGGAAAAAATCGATTTATCAAGGAATTCGCTACATCGAGGTTCCACTGTGTATGATCGCTACCTTTTCCAAGACTTACATTGTTGCTGCACTTTACATAAAAGCAACATTGTAAGACATGTAAATGGCAATGATCAGCTTTATATGATAAATATCTTTACGAAATCCGCTGGCCAATAAAGAGGGAAAATATCATCGCTAAATATATAATCTCAAAGGAAAGCATCCAGGCGAGTGATTTGATTACAAATGATTCTGTCCGGCAAGCGAATTACTTATTTGACACTAATATCATATGTCTGGAACCGAAATACTTAGTGATCATACATTTTCAGATTATACTTAATTCTGGACTTCAGTGCTCTAAATAAGAAAAGTTCAGGATTCAAAAAAAAAAAAATAAACTCAATGAGGATGTATACTGTTGAAGACCTTCACGAAGGAAAAGAGTCACTTTGAATACGAATTGTACTTGATACGGCATTCATATATTTACTTTAAATTCAAGAAACAGGAAAGTAATCCCAGATAAACATATTTCAAATATACCAATTAGGGATATGTCGATTCCTAGGGACCGATCCATACCGCTGCGATACTTGGGTGATACGTGTTCATATAACTATTATACATCGTTCCTTCCCCGAAATAAAAACTATATTTTTTCACTTGAGGTACACATGATGGTATAGAAGGATCAATACAATTAGGATTGATGAATTAATTGTCACTTCTATTAGGATTATTTCATTATAAAACTAGTTTCGAATGCTAATTATTCATAATCAGTTCTAAAACGTACAAAATTTTCAACACATCAGTTCTATGTTATATGGATTATATACCAGGTATGCAAGTTTAAAATGTCGTTTTAATTCCAATAGAATGCGCTCTTAGCCTATTGAAGGATTTGCTTATCTCTAAACGCTATTTTGTTTGTTAGTCATTTGTTTACAAAAGTCAGTTGTTTTTAAGTCGTTTACGTGGACGTATCATACCTTTCTTTGGTGTTAAAAATGTCTAATTTTAAGCCAAATAAAGAGCATTTGCGGAATGTCATGATTTTCTTATTTAATCAAAAGAAAAAGGCATCTGAATGTCATCGAATTCTTGTTGAGACTTATGGCGATGTTGCTCCAACCGTCAGGACATGTGAACGTTGGTTTCAAAGTTTTAAACGTGGTGATTTTGATGTTACTGATCAAAAACGAGAAAATCGACCAAAAAAGTTTGAGGACTTCGAATTGCAATCTTTATTAGACGAAGACAATACCCAAACCCAACAAATGATGGCAGAACAGTTGAATGTCACTAGGCAAGCCATTTCCGATCGCCTGAGAGCTATGGGAAAGATTCAAAAGGTTGGAAAATGGGTTCCACATGAATTGGACGAACGACAGATGGAAAAAACGAAAAACTGTGTGCGAAATGCTGCTTTTACGCCACGAAAGAAAGGGTTTTTTGCATCGAGTTGTAACTGGCGATGAAAAATGGATTTATTTTCAGAATCCCAAACGAAAAAAAAATCATGGGTAACGCCAGGACAACCATCCACATCGAGTGCAAGACCGGATCGTTTTGGGAAGAAGACAATGCTGTGTGTGTGTGGTGGGATCAGAAGGGAGTAGTCTACTACGAGCTTCTCAAACCCGGCGAAACAGTCAATACCGAGCGCTACCGACAACAAATGATCAATTTGAGTCACGCATTGATCGAAAAACGCCCAGAATGGGCTCACAGGCACGCCAAAGTCATTCTTCAGCATGATAACGCTCCTGCACATTCAGCCAGATTGACTAAGGAAACGATTTCTTCGCTTGGTTGGGAACTCCTACCCCCCCGCCGTATTCACCTGACCTGGCGCCTTCTGATTATCACCTCTTCTCATCGATGGGACACTCATTGGCGGAGCAACACTTCAACAATTTCGAAAACGTACGAAAATGGCTCGATGAATGGATTTCAAATAAAGATGAAGCATTCTTTTGGAATGGTATCCATATATTGCCCGAGAGATGGACAAAATGTGTAGAAAGCGAGGGTCAGTACTTTGAATAAAATATATTATACTTTTTTTTAAATTACTGTGTATATATTTTAAGAAATAAACGACATTTTAAACTTGCATACCTGGTATATCTAAATAAGGGTATCGCGGGTTGAAGTTTTTAAAAAGAAGCTTTATTGAATGACATACATTGATACAAGAACAAGTACACAATTTATAAATTAATCGCATTACATAACGAGCGTGGCATCTATACGTCTCAACGTACGACGAAAGAATGTCCCCGAGCCTTGGTGGGGGTAACCTTATATAGGGTAGAAGAGGGATTAAATACATATTTTTTATTTATATCCTTAATACCATTTAGGCGTACATAACTATAAACTAAAGTTTTCAAAAAGGTAAGACAAGCATTCAGACACTAGTACTCAAATCAGGAGATCTGAGATATATCTGAAATATATCCATCGTGGCAAGGGGAAGGGCGCTGGTAGGTTAGATTTGTAGGGTTTACTATGGGATTTTCCTTATGAATCACTGGATTTTTCCGTTCCTATTGGAAACAACTTAAAAATGGGGCTATTGGAAATGTTTATTTCGTCATATAACAAAAATCTGGATCGGTTTTAAACGATATTATTATTTCTAATGATTCATAAATATTTAATTTTAGGCTATTTTCTGCTCCATGTATTATTTTTACTCCCGAGTCTTTATAAAATTTATTGTACTTTTCATTTAGATGGATAGCGAAATTGGAATTTTGGGTCTTTTGGAACAAGATCCAGTGTTCCTGTGTATTTTGCTTCCCCTCATTACATTTTAGTTCGTATTTTCTTTTTTTTTTTTTTTTTTTTTTTTCATATTTTATATCGATTTTTCATTTTTCATTTTTAATCGATCCCTAATACTCTATTAAAACAATAGCAAGAGCAACATCAGCGCTTCCTCTAATAAACTATGTTTAGGGAAAGGTGATCCATTTCTCAATAATTCATTCCTGAGGTAAAAATTATTTTTTTGCGAAAGTTATCGATTTTCAAGAGCGTATATTTCGAAAACGGTTAAACGTTTGACAAATATGTATATAAACGATTTTATAGGAAATCTAAAGAGCCTTATTTTTTATCTGAAAGATATTTTTCTAGAGGCCACTGTTTTCTATACATAATCGAAAAACACAAAATTAGGACCTTCTCCCCTCTCCACGCTGTTAGCTCACCCCCCCCCCCCCCTCCAGGGGCGGAGACTTTTAGTATGTTTACCTTCTAACTACTCCTAACGAAGCCCTGAAGTAAAAAATAATCGCATATTTCATGAACTCTACACCCCACCTATCAGCACTCATTGCCTGGACAAAGAGCTGCGCTCTTGATATGTGAGAACGCCTGGGGACTCCAAAAAATGATCTTACGAAGGTATTAATTGCTTCCTCCATAATGTTTTTCAGTGTCATTACGTTCATATATTTAAACGAATTTGAAATAAAAACCCATATAGTTGTAATATAAGGCGTGTTTTAAATATCTTTGAACAGAAGAGGAATGTTGAATTCTTTAGTACAGACTATAACTAGTCTACTTCACGCACGCAGCTCATTTTAATAATTGCATTTAAGAATTTTCTGAAACACTAAACCGCGTCGTAGTAACTTATCGTAACTACAACTAGCTCTCCTTGAGTGTAACGTGGTTGCATTTACTTCGACAACATTTGCATACTTGGCACTTCAGGTGCTTTGGCAGTGAACAGATCCAATACCTCTAGCATAATTGAATCTACATCTAAATGTAAAGTAAAATTTCCCGTTTACTAGTTCAGAAGAAGTGGAAGGTGGAATTATAGAGTGATTCGAAGCTTCGATCCGCATTCAAGAGCCATTCCTATCTTCAATGCTTTAAGATTACAAAAGTAAGACATACATTGCATGATTCTTTACAGGGATTCTATTGAATCCCAAATTCTCCGAAAAATCTTCAATGTTCCTTAATTTGTCACAAATCAACTTATCCATTAAGAGCTTAATGTTCCATGTGTTGTTGATTTGGCCCAAACTAGGTACACGTGTTATCTTAGTAAACACCATAGCAATTCAAATGTACTTGTAATCTACTATATATTTGTCAAATACCACTCACTCATTTAACACGAATTCTTAGAAACCACCGAACGGATTGAAATGAAATTCGGTATGTACCTTCCTCCAGGGCCCTAGGTGCTCACTAAGAAAGGAATTTTAAAAAATCGGCCTGGATCGCAGCTAATTCACGAAAAATGCGATTACAATTTTTATTGGGTGAATAATAATAGATTAATTGTCATATGTTATTTGAAGATAAGCTAAGTTAAAAAATAGGTTAGATGTTTAAGCTGCACACTTTGACCACAAATTAAGATCCTTATAGTTGTAAACAAACAAAAATACGATCGAAACCTTATAATATGGTACTTTCTGTGGCTGCAGAGGCCTATGTTAAGTGGGGTAAAAGAATTATGTTAAAGAGGAGTTTAAAAGAATTATGTTCTCTGGTGATGACATGTAAGGCCAGTTCGATGTACATATTCCTTACGAGCAACCCACCAACCTTGCTTCACCTGTAGCTTCGCCCCCAACTACTCTTCCTTCATTTTTCCGGTCACAAGATAATCTGCTTTTCTCAACCAGGCCCAAGTTTTACCTAGCATTTCTAAAATCAAAAAAGTTGAGAAGTTGAGACTATATTCACTTAAAGTATGCCATAAGAAAAGCTGATGGTCTGGTATCAGAGCTGGGTAAGATGGTAGTGCTGCCTCGAAGCTTCACTGGAGGACTAAATTGTCAAATTTACTTATTGAAATTATTCTAAGGATGGAATTCTTTAGGTTTATTTAACTAATAATAATTATCAACGTTAAGCTTAACTTTTACTAATTTAAGTTGTCCTTAATCCTAATGATATTAAACCGTAGCGGAGCAGGGTGCTTTCAGCTAGTCTTATATAAAAATGAATGTGTGTCTGTCTGTACTCGATAGATTCAAAAACCATACATCCAATCGCCGTGAAAATTTGGGAAATTATTAGGTATATCCCCGGGAAGGTTTTCGTGGACCGTCAACCTCAAGGTGAACCAGAAAACTTCAAACTATCGAAGATTTCGATTTATTGAGGTGATTTCGATATATAGAGGTTAAAGGTTTATAATAAAATACTCAATATAACTATAGAAAATATGTACACATTTTATTAAAATAATAATAATGAAAAATTTAAGCGGGCCAGGAAAAACATCTGAAATAGTAGTTTGTCTAAGTCGATATCTTAGAAATCGGGCCCTTTTTAACCTCTTTAATAATGAAAAAGCTTGTTCAGGCTATTTTTCAAAATTGTGTTCGCTGGTATTCCAAACCTTTTCGCAATATCGTACTTTCTGTCAACTCCGGCATTTAAGGTTTTCGTAATTTTTTTTTAAGATCAGAGTTGGGGTTCTAGGTTCTCCCGAACAAATATCCCAAAAATATCAAAACAACATTTATTTTTTATAAATACTACTTTAGTGCAGGTGTTTGTAAACAATTAGCAATAAAACATATGCTCTAAATTAATCTATATCTATACTATAATATATAAAAGGACAAGCCATTTTTCGTTTGTAATCACTAACCGCAAAAACTACTTAACCATTCTTTACCAAATCTTAACTACATCACCTATATAGTTGAAGGAAGGTTTAGCAATAAGAAAATTTACATATTTTCTATTAAATTGTTGCTAAAAAGCGATAAATATGTGGTGAGTGCCATTTAAGAGAGGTTATAAAACAGTACAGTGTTATATACGTTAGATCCAGAAATTTATAATAAAATTGGCATACTTCAAATAAATTGTCATAAAAAAAGCTATAAATATTTATTGTGACATGTGGATCCTAAAGATTTTTAATAATGAATATGTGGTTAGTGGCATTCTGCACCAGAGTTTGCAATGGTAAAATTATTAAACCCATCTGTACCAAATTTTAACTGCAAAATCTTCATAATTCTAGGAAGATTTTAAATAGTATAGTTTACTATAATAATAATTTAAATTCACAGAGTGGTAGTGGTAGAAGTTTGTCACTCAGTCATTAACTTTTATAGCTAGATAGAAATTAAAATTCAACGAAATGAAATCAATAAAATTGTTTTTGCCTCACTAAACATTGCCTTATCAAAATATCGATTTCTTATTTTTTGTTATTGTGTGAAAAAAATGGGCGACCTAACCTCAGTTTTTCATGAAGGTTTTAAGAAGACTAAAATGTCAATGATTTCAAATTCATTTTGATGTTTCAGGTTTATTTAATAAATCGTACCATTGGTTGTGTGAAAGAACAGTAATTTTGCCTACAAATACTATAGCAGAGATATTAACAACATTATTATAGAAAAAGTAAATTGTGACATAGAGAATATCTCTATTGACAGGGTTGTAAGCACTGATAATGCAGTCCATTATCCGCCAGAGATTCTTCCTAAAACGTCTCTGTCCATCTAAATTACCAACTCATAGATTAG
This sequence comes from Euschistus heros, assembly GCA_003667255.2. Lineage (NCBI taxonomy): Eukaryota > Metazoa > Arthropoda > Insecta > Hemiptera > Pentatomidae > Euschistus > Euschistus heros. The sequence goes on from RCWM02000015.1 coordinate 5,121,686, forward strand.
ATTTAAGGATTGAATATTCAATAATGCTTTTAGGTAAATTTCAACCAATAAATCATTGCAATAATACCGGGTTACAGCTTTGAGTGAAAATATATATAAATATTGTGAGAAAATAATTCTCAACTGCATTATAAGATTTTTTTTTGTTAAAAAATAAAACTTCTGTCATTAGTTAAACCTATCTAAGTTCTTTAATTATAAGAGGGGGTGAAGCCGTGACTGGGGATGCTAGTAATTAATAATTGCAAAGACCACATATAAGTCCAACTGAATAAGACTCATTTTTGGAGACGACCACTTCGGAAAAAAAAACTAGACATTTACAAATTACCTAAAATAAAAAGAAACCACGCTAAAAATGCAGACACACCCCGATGAAGCGGACCCCATATCACATCCTAGACTACTTGAAAAAAGGTGCGGAAACTGTGCCACAGCCAACAAAATAATGGTTTCCTGGAAGCCATTAGAGGCAGGGGAGGATCACGGCCTCCTAGATAGTTATCGGCTGGGCTATTGTTTAGTAAATGACGTTCCTCTCTACGTCAGGAGGTCTAGGTAAGTGGTTAATGGTCACAGGAACTATTCTAACATTATCAGATCTATTTGTGTCAACTACTTGTTTAACGGTACAAATAGTACAATAGAAAATATCGATACCAATTTTAGCACGCTGGTGGGTATTTCACGGAATTTAATCGAAATTTCATATATAAGATCTAATAGTAATTTTAACCAGCTACGAGATGGAAAACGAAAAGTCGGATCCGACCAATAGTTTCGGTGTTATATCTGAATCCTAAGAAAACAAAGGCTATCCTCATCGGTTCAAAACCCATCCTCAACACCCTTCCTTACTATCCATTGCTTTACCTCAATAACTTCCTATTCAGTTCCAAAACTCTATTAAAAATTTAAATTTGCCTTTGATCATCACCTATCCTGGAATAACCAAAAAATCCATAATAATCCTTAAACAGCTGTATAGATCCCGAGATTCCTTTTCCCAGAGAACCCGCCAACTTCTAGTGTCTTCTCTTGTTTTCCCTTGCTTTGATTACTGTTTCTTGGTTTATGGGGGACTGCCTGGGGATCTCGAGATGATGCTGAGGAGACTGATCAACTGTTTTATTAGATTCATCTATTATCAAGGATCCCTAGTCGGTCACACGTTACTTGCCAATATTTTGAGCTTGGGTGGCTTTTTCCTAAATTCCGACGGCAATATTTTCTGGGTACTTTCCTATTCCAATCTCTAAAAACAAAAAAACCTTCCTATATTCTTGATTTATTAACTCTTCTATCCACCTCCTAAACACTAGATCCCAGCATTTTAACCTATATATACCCTCACATAAAACCGCTTCCTTTGACAAATCCTTCATCATTCGTGCTACCTCCTTCTGGAATTCCCTACCCACTTCTATTCGTAAAGCAGCTTTCATAACTTCCTTTAAAAATAATCTATTCCTGTACCCTTTAGACAATCAATCTTCCGCAAAGATGTCGATAATCAAATGAATACTTAGAATTACTTCTGTTTTTTTCTCTCTCTCTTTTTTTCTTTTATAAGTTCATATATATACTATTGTATTTTATGTTATAATTATTATTTCATATATTTATTTATTTTTAATTTAATTCAATTTTATTTCCTGTAAAAAATGTATGCTGTAATTACTGAAGCATCTAATTTGTAAATAATTGGCCAGACAATTGTACTCTTAATTGTGCATTATTTTTTTTCTTAGGGGACAGTAAATCCTAGAATAAAGTTTATTTTTTCATTTTCATGGACACGGCTGTGTGTTGTAAGTGAATACGTTTATGTAACGGGTTATATTTTCGGAATAAACTATTTTTAATTATGTATATAGGATAAGAGCAAGGAAACATAATTATTGTCTTACAATATAACTTTATTAATCATAGGTCTGTGATACGAAAAGTACGGCACAAATGGCATACAAGATCCATCGAGATTTCTGGTAAACGTTAAACCATACCGGTAATACCTAACGATAAGACTTTGAACTTGCTAAGCATGAAGTCTGGCAATAAGCGGTTTTGTGAGATATCAACATTAAAGTCTCCAACTATTATAACTGATGTAGTAAAATCAGGCACATAATCGATTTTAATTCTAGCGATGTTTTTGGAATATTTTAACAACAACCGTAACATGAAGAGTTTAATTTCTGCTAACGCTGTACACACATACACACATATATACACATATCCGCATATATATACACATATACACACATTCGAGTGTGTGTCCGAATTTAGCCTTAAGGTTTCTATGGAAACAATGGCTGATAATATTGTATATTACGTAAACATCTTCGTCTTCGGTGATCAAGCTCGCTTATGGATCGTTCAGTAAGGAGCGTTGACTCGGAAGGTTAGGCAATGGACACACTATAATGCGATAAAGGGCCTTTTTATTTAAGAGATGATGCATGATGGGACGGTGTCCAAGATGGTGGGAACACACTCAGGCGCTAGTGCTGTACTATTATTTATGGTAATCATTACTCACGGTAAACAATGGTCATCAGTTATCGAAGGGCTCGCGGCCAGATCCTTTTCGGTGATTTACAGGAGTGGTCTTGTGGTCTTGTGGTGTTGGGGTGTTGGGGTGTTTCGTCGCCCGGCCGCCACCTGACGCTACGTAGTTATTGTGATTAATGTCTGTATCGGTTCGGGTGGATATTGAGTCGTAGGAGTTGGGGTCTCCCGATATGAGAAACTGAGCGAGGCAATGTTTACCAATATGGAGGAAGGTAAAGGAGATGGTTCGTTGAGTTCAGAAGGTTCAAGACCGAATAGAGAAAGTAACCATGGTAATGAAGAAGATAAGGAATGAGTAGATTACTACACCCCTTTTCATATTTATCTATATCTGTACTATTATTATATAAAAGAACAAGCCAATTTGGTTTGTGATCAATAACCACGAAAACTACTGAACCAATATTTTTTTTTTTTATTTATTGATATTTCCAACTGTACAAGAACATATACAACAAGTAAATGTGTTGACAGTGAATACAATGGCATATAAATAACTTGTGAAGAACTACTCAATAGTATCATTTCAATAAAAATCTACACTAAAAGGTCTCTAGGCCATCTTCTTTTCAGACGCCTCGGAGGATTATCAGGGATAGATGAGGAAGCAAGTTGGGAGACTAGTGGATTGGAGTGGTTATGGAGCTTACTATGGAAGGATAGGTATCTGGTTTGCGCTAAATCAACAACATAAGGAACATTAAGATCTTTATGGATAAGCATATTGGTCACAGAGTAAGGAACATTGAGGATTTTTCGAAGGATTTTGGATTGTAAGGATTGGATACGAGATGAATTGGATGGTTTAATGGAGCCCCAAAGCTCGACTCCGTACGTCCAAATAGGTCTAGTCACAGTCATGTATATAGGTCTTTTGTAATTAATTGGTAGCTTTGAACATTTGTCTAGTAAAGGTTGAAGTAGTCTGTAACGACGGGCAGTTTATTAAACCAAGCATATCTGGCCTAGAGAATATTTAATATACGAAAAAAATAAATAAAAGTAACAATTTTTCATAATAAGGTAACAGCAAACTAGAAACAAACTAGAAAAAAAAAAATATATGATTTCGCTTTTAAAATATTTATTTTGATTTAGATATTAAGTATCTAGCGTAGAAGTTTTACTTATGTATATATATATATATATATTAATTAAGATCAAAAACTCACTGACTACAGAACTATACTACAGACAAAAACAGTACAGAAACTAGAACATTGGCCGGTGGATGATCAACGTTAATTAAACAATTTATTTCAAGATTTGAAAATATTTCTTAAAAATTCCATCACAAAAATTGAGAATATACCAGGTATGCAAGTTTAAAATGTCGTTTATTTCTTAAAATATATACACAGTAATTTAAAAAAAAGTATAATATATTTTATTTATACACATTTTGTCCATCTCTCGGGCAATATATGGATACCATTCCAAAAGAATGCTTCATCTTTATTTGAAATCCATTCATCGAGCCATTTTCGTACGTTTTCGAAATTGTTGAAGTGTTGCTCCGCCAATGAGTGTCCCATCGATGAGAAGAGGTGATAATCAGAAGGCGCCAGGTCAGGTGAATACGGCGGGTGGGGTAGGAGTTCCCAACCAAGCGAAGAAATCGTTTCCTTAGTCAATCTGGCTGAATGTGCAGGAGCGTTATCATGCTGAAGAATGACTTTGGCGTGCCTGTGAGCCCATTCTGGGCGTTTTTCGATCAATGCGTGACTCAAATTGATCATTTGTTGTCGGTAGCGCTCGGTATTGACTGTTTCGCCGGGTTTGAGAAGCTCGTAGTAGACTACTCCCTTCTGATCCCACCACACACACAGCATTGTCTTCTTCCCAAAACGATCCGGTCTTGCACTCGATGTGGATGGTTGTCCTGGCGTTACCCATGATTTTTTTCGTTTGGGATTCTGAAAATAAATCCATTTTTCATCGCCAGTTACAACTCGATGCAAAAAACCCTTTCTTTCGTGGCGTAAAAGCAGCATTTCGCACACAGTTTTTCGTTTTTCCATCTGTCGTTCGTCCAATTCATGTGGAACCCATTTTCTAACCTTTTGAATCTTTCCCATAGCTCTCAGGCGATCGGAAATGGCTTGCCTAGTGACATTCAACTGTTCTGCCATCATTTGTTGGGTTTGGGTATTGTCTTCGTCTAATAAAGATTGCAATTCGAAGTCCTCAAACTTTTTTGGTCGATTTTCTCGTTTTTGATCAGTAACATCAAAATCACCACGTTTGAAACTTTGAAACCAACGTTCACATGTCCTGACGGTTGGAGCAACATCGCCATAAGTCTCAACAAGAATTCGATGACATTCAGATGCCTTTTTCTTTTGATTAAATAAGAAAATCATGACGTGCCGCAAATGCTCTTTATTTGGCTTAAAATTAGACATTTTTAACACCAAAGAAAGGTATGATACGTCCACGTAAACGACTTAAAAACAACTGACTTTTGTAAACAAATGACTAACAAACAAAATAGCGTTTAGAGATAAGCAAATCCTTCAATAGGCTAAGAGCGCATTCTATTGGAATTAAAACGACATTTTAAACTTGCATACCTGGTAAATATGAAATATCTTTAAACCAAGATAGATCTTTTTTACTATGAAGTTTTGAAACTCTCGGAATTATGCTGATCAGTCTCTGTCCAGTGTCGAGTTCTTTTGAAATTGAATCCGGAATTCTTAGAGCTCAAGGATTCTTACAAAGATTAAGCCAAAGGAAAGCAGAAATGCTAGTTTTTCTTTCGGGAAATATGTGGCTCAAGGAGCACACTTGACTCTTGGAATTAACTATTTCGTTATTTTTCTTTTCTTAAGATTTGATTTGTCCATTATTATTGTAACCATGTAAATTGTGAAACCTTATTTAAAATTCTGTTAAATTAGTTTTTTTCTCTCATCTTTATAATATAATTTTATAATTTATAATCCTGCAAATTTCAAATAGTAAGTAGATAATTGAATTTAATTAAATTAGTTGAAATTCTTTATTGAATAGCTTTGGAAAAAAAAAGAAGTACTATCGAAAAACTATCGATAGCAGTCGATAGTTCTCAACCGATAGTATCGGCCTATCGATAGTGCTAACTATCGACTATCGCCCAACCCTAGGGTACTACCGGAAGGAAAACACTAAAAAAAACATCAAAAATGTCTACTTGAAATAATACTACAAACAGTAATTACTATAACTATTTTAGTAACATGCTTCTTATGTTGCAAATAAATAAAGACTCACCAACAATCAGAAGATGAACAGCTGCCCAAGTAGAAAACAGCAACAAACTCCTTTTCCTGATCTTACGATAACAAACCCGAACTTAAATTACACAAGTTTATGTTACGGAATTCGAACACCAGAACACAATCTTTAACTCTTTTAAAGAACACACCTGCAAAAAAAAAAGAAAAAAAAAAAAAAAAAAAAAAAAAAAAAAAAAAAAAAAAAAAAAAAAAAAAAAAAAAAAAAAAAAAAAAAAAAAAAAAAAAAAAAAAACGATGTAAATTTCGTACTATTATGATATAAACAAAACATATTTTTAAACGTAATTAATTACACTATTTAACTTAATATATATGAATAAAGTTCTTGACTATAACTATTAGATGTTTCAGGAGTTGTGAACTAGAATTATTATAATTCAGTAATCGATACCATATCCACCATGATTATGAGAACAATATAGTCTCGAAACGTCACCAAAATAGTTGTTTTTGTTTATTGACTCAACCTCAAGAACCTTACTAAACATATACAGGGTGAGTATCTCTTAGTGTAAAAAAAAAAATTGGATGAAACTAGATCAAAATTGTAGCAAAATGCCGCAGACCTCACCTTTCTATTCCAATCCGTTGCAGACTTACGATAAATCGAAGACTTTTTTAAGGAAACCACGTTTTTTCCCATAAAAGCTGTAATATTTCCATTTTGTTTAAATGTTTTTCAAATTTTGACCACATTTTCGGATTTAGCATTAAATTTTCTATAATAGCTGAGTACCTGTAACTTTGTAAATACTATCCACAAAACGTCAAATCTCACAAAAACATGCAAATTTAATCAGCTTTCGAATGATCTGTTAAACGTAATGATTTTGTTTCAATTTCATGGAGAAAGTTTCAAGAAAGAGAAAGAAAAAAAAATGGGTGAATCTAGATCAAAAATGTAGCAAAATCCCGCAAACCTCACCTTTCTATTCAAATTCATTGCAGATATACGATAAATCAAAGATTTTTTTGAGGAAACCACGTTTTTTTCTATAAAAGCTGTAACCTTGGATTTTACAAACTTGGTATCTAAAGAACAGCTTCATCTTCACCTTATTTGGGGAAGTCACAATGTCTTCTATTATTTCAACGCTCACCGTTTTTCGAAAAAACTATCCACAAAACGTCAAATCTCACAAATACTTGAAAATTTTATCAGCTTTCGAATGATCTGTTTAACGTAATGATTTTGTTTCAATTTCATGGAGAAAGTTACTTTTGAAACCGAAAAAACATGGTGTTCTCATTTGGCATACAAATCAGTTACTTGTGTAAATAAATCATTATGACAATCCCTTAATGAAAATGTGCATTTTAAACATAATAAACTCTTCATTGGAATAAAAAGCAAAGAAAAAAATGATTGATTAATTGAAAATAAAGGAAAACTTTCAATAAAGCGACACCAGATCAGAGGATCTTATGTTATTACATTTATTTATTTATTATTATTAATTTAATAATTTATTATTAATTGAATGCAGATTGCGTTGAAGAATACTACTTTTGAGGTGAATGCAATGAGCAGGTGAGTCTGTTTTTACAGCGTAAGGCATTTCTACCTGTCCTTGTATATCATAGGTTTATATTTGTATTGCTTTCGAATAATGTGGAGGAGCACCATAGTGTTGGAAAATCATATTTTGCCGAACTTCAGGTGGAATATCGTGATGAAGTTGTGGTAGGATAATTTGTAACAAATCTTAGTAATCTCATTATTCAATCTGTTGATCAAACTATGATGTTTCAACACTATTCGACAGCAATACAAAGATCAATAAACTAACGATACTCCACATGAAACGGTAGAAATGCCTTCCCCTGTAAAAACAGACTCATCTGCCCATAAAATTCACCATTGAGGTCTATGTTCATTATAATTGGATTTTAAACATTACATTGAAAAACTAATAAAATAAATCCTAAATAATAATAATAAATAGATAAATGTAATAACATAAGATCCTCTGATCTGGGGTCGCTTTATTGACAGTTTTCCTTTATTTTCTATTAAAAAAATAATTTTTTTTCTTTGCTTTTTAGTCCAATGAAGAGTTTATTATGTTTAAAATGCACACTTCCATCAAGGGACTGTTATAATGTTTTATTTACACAAGTAACTGATTTGTATGCCAAATGAGAAGACCATGTTTTTTCGGTTTCAAAAGTGAATTTCTCCATGAAATTTAAATAAAATCATTATGTTTAACATATCATTCGAAAGCTGATCAAATTTTCAAGTGTTTGTGAGATTTGACGTTTTGTGGATAGTTTTTTCGAAAAACGGTGAGCGTTGAAATAATAGAAGACATTGTGACTTCCCCAAATAAGGTGAAGATGAAGCTGTTCTTTAGATACCGAGTTTGTAAAATCCAAGGTTACAGCTTTTATAGAAAAAAACGTGATTTCCTCAAAAAAATCTTTGATTTATTGTATATCTGCAATGAATTTGAATAGGAAGGTGAGGTTTGCGGGATTTTGCTACATTTTTGACCTAGATTCACCCATTTTTTTTTTTTTTTTTTTACAATAAGAGATACTCACCCTGTGTATAAATTCCATTTTAATTATTAGCTCTGAATTGATGGAACAGCCTTCAGGTATAAACACGATAATGATACCTTTGTAATCCCAAAATACAGAGAGTATCATGATGGCGTATAATATTGAAACAGCCAGCCTTCCGAGCCTTGAGAAACTCCTGAAGATTGAGAGGAAAACTCTGAGGAGGATTCACGGAGCCGAAATAACGCAAGAGGGATATAGGCGAAAATCCAATGAAGAAATATATAGGAATTCGGAGGATCTAGAAACAGTCATCAGGATCAGAAGACTGAGGTTCTATGGGCACGTGATCAGAATAAACAATAGGAGATTAGACAAGAAAATATTCGGCAAAGTCTGCAGATATAAAAGTATGGGAGATATGTATAATAAATAAAACAGGAACTGGGCAGGCTAAATACAGACTGCTTGGTTAGAGATCTTTTTCGGAAAAAATTAAATGAAGTTAGGGCTCTTGTGTAGAAGAGGGAGAAACAAATGAGAAAATGAACTAAGGAAGAAATAGAGGAATATTCTAAGAGGATGAAAGAGAATTGGAATAAAATTATGGTGGAAAGTGTGAAGAAGAATAAGTAATATTCGCTTAGTCCTTGCTGGCTGATTCGTGTTTTTAAAAACAAAATGGCAATAGACAATTGAGATGTAATCAGAACTTATATATTGGGTTGTTTCACATGAAATGTCCGTTTTCAAGGTAAAGGGATTTTAGTAAAAATACAATATGAAAACAATATACTTTTATTCGAAGTATTTACCTTCTTTTTCTACACATTTTTCCCAACGTGACAACAACTTTTTTATCCCGGATTTAAAAAACTCTGAGCTTTGAAGAGAAACAAAATCTGAAAACGCACTTTTGATTTCAGCATCATTTGCAAAAATTTTTCCTCTGCAGAAGTTGTCTAAATTCCTGAAAAGGTGATAATCTGTTGGAGACAAGTCGGGAGAATATGGTGGGTGCGGAAGAACTTCGTACCCCAGCTCTTTCAATTTATGCATGGTAAGTTTTGAAACGTGGGGTCTAGCGTTGTCGTGTAGGAGTATAGGGACCTTCCGATTTACCAATCCAGGTTGTTTTTTTTTCAATAATTTTTCGTGCATTTGGCCAATTTCATTGCAGTAGGTTGTAGAGGTAATGGTCTCACCTCTCTAATTACAGTTGGAGGTATTCCTCGGGGCTGGTTTTCCAAGTTGGTATCCCCAGTCGAAAACTTAGCAAACCAACGGCGAATGGTTCGTTCATTTACACTCCCTTCCCCAAACGCCTTACAGATGTTTCTAGCAGCCTCAGCTGCCGAACGACCTAGTTTAAACTCATAAAAAAATATTACACGAAAATCGCGTGTTTCCATGTTCATATTTGAAAGTATACTAAACAGTGTGTAATTGATTGGGAAGCTAATGTTTATAAAAGAAAAGTAGAGGATTAGTAACTGCTTGATTATGATATGTGAACTTTAGAAGTAAACAACAGAGACTCGCAAAATCCTTTATGTATTTCAAATATTATGAAATCGGACATTTCATGTGAAACAACCCAATAAAAAGGAAAATATCTTATATTTTTTCTTAGGAAATTGATTATTATGCCAAAGAAAATGTTTTTTTTTCCCTCCCTCTAACAGTTATATCATTATTGGCTATATATATTCATAACTTATAGATTAGATATGTTTTATTTTGTTTATATATATTTTTTTATGTTAATTTATTAATCTCAGTACGTTGGAAAACTGCCAACAGGCATTGACCTCACACTAAGACACGTGTATCGATAAAAACAACTGACGGCTATAGTTTTCCCAACGAATTCGCTTATAGTCGTAAGAATGTACAATAGGCAATAATTTTATTTTATTTTAATGATGTTGTAATATTTTTGAACCGCAATAATAACAAAATACAAGGAAGTAGATTTAATTTAAGTTATTATTGTGTTTTTTTTTTCACTTTAATTACTTCATATTGATAATGTATAACTGACTGTCAAGTATTTAGATAAGTAGATTCATTATAGTCTCAAATTTTGCAGATTTGGCCCGAACAAGATCCCTATCCTTCCATAACAACCCATATACCCACCCAAATCCACTAGTCACACAACTTGCTTCTCAATCAATTCCCGATAACCTTCCGAGGCGTTTGAAAAGAAGATTCATTAAAGTGCTACTAATGGGTAGATCTTCACAAGTTATTAACTTGTCATTGTAATAATTTTACTGCACATTTGGTTATTGTATATAGTTGTAAATATCAATGATATATATATATATATATATATATATGGCAGACATTTTAATTCAATTTTTCATAGGGAATCCGCCATAACCTTTATAACTGTTTTTCAAAATTTCCTCAGGTTAGTTGTGTACTCGAATTGTTAGAATTTAGTTAGTCGATACCATATCCACCAGTAACATTGTAAGTAGTTTCATACTCCTCTATATTCTGTAATTATATATATTTTTATTACCCTACACATGATGTTATATACCTACCTGTACTGTAGCTAACTTTATGTTTTGAAATAACTTATATAATTTTAATGTAACCTGTTTTTTCACTGCAGGGCATGATTATGAGAACAATATAGTCTCGAAACGTCGCCAAAATAATTGTTTTTATTTATTGACTAAACCTCAAGAACCTCACTAAACATTTAATAGCAACATTCAAGAAATTTATCAATATATATATATATATATATATATATATATATATATATATATATATATATATACGAACCTCACTAAACATTTAATAGTCAAAGGCCATAGTGGAATCGAAGGGAACGAGCGAGCAGATTTACTGGCAAAGACAGCTGCTCACGATTCAGAACTTGCTATAGATTACAATCGCATTCCTATCTCATTTATTAAGCAACATATTAAAACAGACTCACTTACTGTATGGGACAAACTTTGGAACAACTCAACCAAAGGACGACCCTTGCACAAATACATCCCAAACATCACACTACAAAATCACGATACACCAAAAAGTACACATCACAAATTTACACGACTGCTAACGGAACATGGACAAACTAATCATTACTTGAAACGATTTCACATCAAAAACACAGACACATGTGAATGCGACGGACAGACTCCACAAACATTTCATCATTTACTATACAACTGCACCCTTTACGAACACAACAGATATTTACTGATGAAGACAGTACTGATGAATGGGGATACATGGCCTTCTCCGGAAGCAAAGCTATAAAAAAAATATAACAAACATTTAGTGAAATTCGCTACATCAATTGGACCTCATTCATGAAGAAAGAAGACCACCCTTCATCAAAATCTAAGAAAAATACCTGAAGACACATCAGAAAATCAACTTGTCTACTCGTTTTTTTTTTTTTTTTTTTTTTTTTTTTTCTTTTTTTTTTTCTTTTTTTTTTTTCTATTGTCTTTGACGTATTTATTTATTTATTTTTAATTATGCCTATTAATAGTTGTTTTTGTTCATGATTTTTTTTTCTCACTTTTTTTTTTTATTTCCTTTCTTATTTTTTCCCGTTTGTTCTAATTTCTATATAGAACTTTTACAATTGTAATTCATCATAATTAAAAATAATATCACACCTGTTAATTACAGGTAGCATGCAAATATGCATGGAACCTGTAAAAATATCAAAATAAACGACCTTTCCATAGGGTTACTATGGAAGGAAAACAATAAAAAAAAAAAAAAAAAAAAAAAAAAACATTTAATAGTAACAGTCAAGAAATTTATATATCAAAATTATATTTTGTCGACCCTTAGAAACTATATAATTAACTGTTTAACAATAATCGGGTTTTTGGTCCTTTATATTTAACAATAAATATTAATTATCCATATACATATTTTATTTCTTCCTTCTCCTCTTTCCTTTCCTTTTGACGTTTCGACCCCATATTTAATGGGGTCCTCATCAGAACTGGAAAAACAATACCATTCTTAAACATCTTTCCCGACATTGGCACACCTCTAGTCATTAATAATACAAAAAGGACCAAAAACCCGATTATTGTTAAACAGTTAATTATATATATATATATATATATATATATGTGTGTGTGTGTGTGTATGTATTTTTTTTTTTTAAATCCATTTAATAGCCCAGATAACGCTTCGATTGTAAGTAGAAACGTCGATATAAAAAATCAATGCACTTTTATAGTGGTAACAATGACTGCACATCCCAACCACCAACTTTACATTTTCTTATCTTTTATTTTTGCATTATTAATTTACTATATATAGTAGAATATGGGTTATTTTCAGATAAATATTTTTCGTTAAAGATAAGTTTATTCACCCCTCGAGGCTGAACGCTATCAGGTGAAGTATATGTTCGCTTGGCTCAGCTAAAAGGAACAGACAGTTCAGCAAAAATATCTTGTCGGCCCGGTCCAATCTTTATCTACCAGCTCGAAACGGTTCAAGCTTTTAAAGATTTTTATTTACTTAAATTATTATATTTTAAATATTATTTTTTTTTTTAAGTAAACTACAATAATGATACTGTAAAAATATTTCCAAGTTAACAGTTTTTAGATACATATTTTGGACTAGTAATACGTATTGTTCTACTTCAACTTTTGAAGGATATGATTGATACGTCATACCTTATGTCTAACGAGACAGCTAATGAGATCAGCAAATTTTAGTCTTAATATATAAATAAATAATTAGAAAAGTTATTTAATTTTTTGATAACATATATATATATATATATATATATATATATATATATATATATATATATATATATATATATATATATATATATAATAAGTTCTAAGAAGAATTATGAACTACAAGAAAAAGGATAAAATTAAGTGTGTCGCTATGCGCAAAGAATCTAGGATTAAGGATATAAGCCTACATATTAGGAAAATCAAATGGAAATGGGCGGTGTGAGTTCCAGTTTCTTATTGTGTCGTTTCTTAAAGTTTTCTTGATGTATGAAATAGGAGTTTGGGAGTATTCAAAAGGTAAAGAATCGTTTGTCGATGCGGATTTAGCTAGTTCGTCAGCCAGTACATTTCCACATGCCCATTGATCCATGTTAATTTAACTGAGATTTCCTCATTTATTAATTGATGGATATTCTGCCTATTTTTGTTTATGAGTGGGTCAAGTGTGTTGGGTTTTTTTTACAGAGTCTGTCTATATTTTGTTGTCTGTAAATACAGTAGACCCTCGGTATAACGCGGCTCGTTATACCGCGGATTCGGATATTACGCGGGTCAAGCTCCGGTCCCGATCCTGATTCAATTAAAATTAATAAAAAATAAGATTACATCGTATTATGGTTTTAAAACCAACAATAGAAAACTTGAAAACAATTCATTAATTGTTAATAGAAAATTGAGTCATTTAGAAAATCTAGAGAAAAAAACGAAAAGGTTCCAAAGTTTAATAAGTTCTGGGAAAAGGGAACTCTGAAAATTAAGTTACATTTGTTAAATTGGTTTTGTTTTTTTAGCACATTTCTAATTTCACTAAACATTAAAAGGGATTTTTAAAGGAAAAAAATTATAACTGGTTGTTAACGTAGGAAGTATAACTAAATAGGACGTTTAGAATTAATTACGATTGTCTAACCAAGTTTCATTGTTTTTGTTTCAATATTAGAACTTTTTAAAGTTTGATTTTTATTAGAATTTTAAAAAAACTTTAGGAAAGAGTGTGTACATCGCTTGTATCGTCCTGGAAATAAGCCGAAATGTGTTGCTTAGACAATGTCGATAGAATATCTTCCCGGTAAACCTACCTAGATGACGTACGGACAAGTCTCTATTCTTGCCTTCTTGCTTCACAGAATTCCCTTCACTTCCTTTTTAAAAACTGTCTATTATTCCTTTAGTTGTTGCCCGAATTTAAATCAGAGTGCATTTGCATTATTTTTTGACCCCCAATAATTCATACTTCTGCCCTCGTTATACCGCGGGAGGTTTCATTTCCCTTTAACCCGCGTTATAACGAGGGTCCACTGTACGTTGAAAGATTTTGTCATGTTTTTAGTTCGTTGAATGTATTCGATGACTTTCAAAAAGGCTAATTTTTCTGGTTGATTGTTTGATCAGTTTGGTCCTAATTTATATATATATATATATATATATATATATATATATATATATATATATAAAATAGCTAAATTTTTTTTTAATCATAAGATATTAATACCAACCACACATTCAGTTCACCAAATATTAAATTCTTTAGCTAAAATGTTGGAAAATAATTATGAAGTTTCCATTTATTTTGACATTTGGCATGGGGCCTATACGTTTCAGCTGTTACATTTTTTTCACCCTCAAAATCATTTTGACACGCCCTAGCTCTGCTGGTGTTGCTTTTTTTGTCTTTTAGTCGTTTAATTTGAAATAAATTGAGGAAAACTACGTAAAATAAATGGGATACAAATATTAAATTTATTATTACATTTTTTTTTTTTTCAAATTTACCGTTGCTTAATGTAAAGATGGAGCAAATATCGGACCAAGTGCATATAAAGCCAGATACAACCCGATGAACAGGAACACGGATACCTTAGGCAGTTCCGACTACTATATTATATATTAAGAAGAAGAAGAAGAAGAAGAGAATGAACTTTATTCTGGGACTACTTGTCCCCTAAGAATAACATATGATTACAGTACATAGGACAATCATCTGGCTTTGATAATTAATTATAATAAATAATAACAATAGATAATAATAAAAATTGATAAATAATTAAATTATATGTTACAAGATAACTGTGACATCTTGTAAAATGATACATCTTATGTATACTATTATAATGTATATTACATAAATGTTCACGTTTTACATTAGCTCGGAAGATTGAAGATCCAGGAGGTAAAGGAATAAATGATGTTTAAAGGAAGTAAGAGTGGATATTTTTCGAATTGTGATGGGCAATGAATTCCATAACGAGGAAGCACGGATAATAAAGGATTTCTCGAAGGATGCAGTTCGATGCGCCGGAGTATATAGGTTGTTGGGTTGGGTTCTAGTATTTAAGAGGTGAATGGAGGAGCGCAGAGTAAGGAGGTCATGGATATAGGTGGGTTTTTTGGTTTTCAAGGTTTGAAATATGAGAGCACCCAGGAAGTATTGACGTCGAAAACCGGGGTACAGCCACCCAATTTCAGAATACCTGTGAGATATGTGAGAACGTCTGGAGATCCCGAAAATAAATCTAATAAAACAGTTCATTACTCTTTTACATCTCATCTCGAGCTCATCAGACAGTCCTCCATATACTACGCATCCATAGTCAAAGTTAGGAAAAATAAGTGATGATACTAAAAGTTTTCGAGTACTTAATGGTAATGAATCACGGTAATGTGAAAGTTGCTTAAGAATAAAAATAGATTTTCTCGTGATTTTGAGAGATATGGCTATTCCATGCAAGATGTTTATCGAAAGTTATTCCCAGATTTTTAATGGAATTTTGGAAATGAATTGGACGGTTTTTTAAGAAAAGCAGTGGATAGTAGGGAAGAGCTTTTAGGTGAGGTTTTGACCCAATGAGAATAGCCTTTGTTTTTTCTGGATTTAGACTTAATTTATTCTCCACTGCCCAAAGGTTAATGCTATCTATGTCTTTCTTTCTGTAGCTTACAAGTCGCCTCTAGCATATTTGAAGGATGAAAGGATAAATATATTTGCAAGTCGTCAGCATAAAGATGATATTGGGAGTAGTGGATGCGATTCGGCAAGTCATTAATATAAATAGAAAATTACATAGAAATATGTATGTATAATGTTAGAAAATATATTTAATAAATACTATATAATGTTGTTTTAAAAATAATATAAGAGGCATTGACTTGAGGAAGAAAATAGTGAATGTGGAGCGTAGGCAGAGCCATTGATTAAGGCACCATCAGGCATGTCAATGGTTTGCGGCTCCATTCACTACCGATGGCGCCTTAACCACATTACCTCTCCTTTTTACAAACGGGCGAATAGGTTTAAATGCGGTTTAAAAATGTGTATATAAGAAAGGTTGAAGAGAATTTAGTTAGCATTAATTTAGTAAATAGTCATGTTTTGCATACAATGCACCGTTTTCGAGATATGAGCCCAAATCCAAAAAAAGAGACCTTCCGCGCACCCTCCCTTTTTGTTCCCAGACCCGAAAACTCCAGGACTTATAGTATGTTGACTTTCTAACTACCCTCAACAAGTTTCCAAGGAAAAACCTCGGATTACAGAAAGCATTCTATAATACTTCATTGACTGGACTAACTGTCCATTAAAAAAAAAGACAAAATATTATTTTTTATCAAGAACCAATTTCTTTCCCCATCCTAAAATTGTGTCCACATGTAGTCAGTAATAGTATAAATCACATATATTTTTTTCGAAACATCGAAGGGTGTGTATTTTGGGAATTGCGAAAACCGTTTTTGGATGTTTCGAAAAAAATAAAAATGAACCGAAAATATATCAAGTGATATATCATATCAAAGGACATTTCAAATAGAAAAGAATTCCGCAAATTTGAGCTCTCTGGGAGTAATAGCTTTTTAATGGCGTATTTTGAATATACTGAGTGAGGACCGAAAACAGCAGTTTTTTAAGTTTTTAAAAGCTTATAACTCAAAAACCAAAATTCAGAAAAATGTAATATTTAAAATTTTTACAAGTCTTGGTAAGCACAGCTGTTAAACCAAAAATCATATAAATCGGAGAGGTCAAGGCCCAAACCATTGGTTGATTTGACATGGAACCAATTAGCAATAATAAACTTTAAAAACTTACAATTAAATTGTCATAAAAATGCGATAAATATGGTATTTGGTGCGCAGTGAAGTTTGATAATCGACCGGTAGGTGGCGAGCACCATTTCTCTGAGGTTACAAAGTTACGATATCATATAAAGCTATTAATGTATGATAAAATATACTTATTTTCAATTAAATTGTTATTAAAAATACTATAAATATGTTATGTCACTTGTGGATACGAGTGAAATTTGAAAATTAACTGATATGTGGTTAGCACCGTTCCGCTAAACTATTACACCCATCTGTACAGAATTTTAACAAACATTTTTATGCAGAATGGAGCTCGCTACCTATCGGTCGATTTTCAAACTTCACTGAAATCCACGCACTTATCACATTTTAAATAAAAATGTAATTAAAAATCAATATATTTTATTAATGTGAAGCTTCCTTTGAAGCTTTTATTAATGTTACACCCAGTCCTTTGGAACACGACCATCTCAACGGACAACAAAAGACGCATTTTTAGAAGTATTGTACATCCCTCAGTTACGCCGCAGAAACCTGGACACTTAACCGAGGGCTCAACTCTAAACTACAAGCGGCAGAGATGGATTTCTGGGGGAGGTGCCTGAGGATTACCCGCTTAGACCAAATCAGGAATGATGAGATCAGAGGCAGGCTGGGCGTGACCGAAGGAGTCCCAGAGAGGATTGGAAGAAGCAGGCTACGATGGTATGGACACTGCCAGCGAATGCCAGAACGTAGGTGGCCGAAGAAGATTCTGATGTGGGAACAACCAGGAAGACGGAGAAGAGGAAGACCCCGAACCCGGTGGAGAGACTGTGTGGAGGAGGAAATGGCTGGCAGGGGAGTTGAGGAGGATGACTGGTGGGAAAGAGAGAAGTGGAGGGAAGCTCTGACTAAACCAGGCAACCCATTGAGGGATAAAACCTGCAAAAGTAAGTAAAGTAAAGTGAAGCTTCCTAGAGCTATATAGATAATGTAGTTAAAACATGGTACAGATTCGATTGGTAGTTTTGGCGGTTAGTGATCACAAACGAAAAATGGCTTGTCCTTTTATATAATATGGTAGTAAAGATGTTCTATAACAGGATTTTCATTAGCTAGAGCCTTCCTAAAATAACTCTATAACTTCTTGTCGAATTATGTTTGAGGAAGGAACTTTCAAAACGTGTTTTGTCACAAAAAAATGTTTTTTTTGAGTTTTTGGTATCACTAGATTTGTTTTTCAGAACCCTACAATATGTTATGAGTATTAGCCATTAATACAAGCTCTTTCCCATCCAAAATTAGTAAACAAAATCAGGGATTTAAACAAAGAGTGTTTTGTCCATAGCCTGTTTTAAGTTTAAACTATTCAATCTGGTACAAGGTTCCACTTTTTGACTCTCCAAGTCTTTAAAATGTTGTAGAAGAGGATGGAACTTGTGACTGTTTAGAAAATGAAAGATGTGAACTGCATATTTAAAAACTAGTGACTATTAAGAAAATGAAATATTCCCTGAAAAAATATGAGTGTCATTAACATACGTCATCTATTATGTAATTATAATTTTATTTTGTGTACTTTTGAGTAAACAGTGACTTCTGTAAAATAAAGCATAGCCACTTCAAACAGAGTTTTGTCCCTTTATTATTTCATCAAACCGTGTTTTGTCCACTGTGTTCCTTCAAAACGTGTTTTGTCTCTATTTCAACTCAATTTATTGAAATTTACAACTGTACAATTAAGTAAATAGGCTTATAACGATTACAATAACATGTCAAAGCTTAAAAAGGACTACTCATCAGTAGCACTTTAATAAAAATTCTACACTAGATCTCTAGGCCATTTTCATTTCAGACGCCTCGGATGATTATTGGTAATGGAATGGGAAGCAAGTTGAGAAACTAATGGATTTTAGTGGTTATGGAGGTTACTATGAAAAGATAGGTATCTGGTATGGGCTATCTCAGCAACATATGGAACATTAAGGTTTTTATGGTTAAGTTTATTTGTGTCAAAGTAAGGGGCATTAAGGATTTTTCAAAGGATTTTGGATTGTAAGGATTGGATACGGGAAGAATTAGAAGGTTTAGTTGAGCCCCAAAGCTCAACTCCATGTGTCCAAATAGGTCTGATAACTGCCATGTAAATGAGTCTTTTGTTGTAAAGCGGAAGGTTTGAGCGTCTGTCTAGTAAATGTTGAAGGAGTCGAAAACGACGAGTAGTTTCCTGTCGTTTTAGTTTTGTTATCCATATTTAAAATAAAAAATGCTAATTTAATGAATACAGAGTATTTCTGATCCCTGATGTAGTCTATTTTTTTAGATGCTATAAGTTTAATTAGGAATTTTTTTGTTTCTGAAGGGTAATTACATTCTTACAATACATTATTTTCTGTAGAAATAGAATTATTTTTCAAAATAAAGACATCAGGGTTCCATAGCCCCTTAAATTACTTATCTAATGGTACAATAACCACTCAGATAAATAAAGCACCGAAAATTAGAAAAATTTATAAATGAAAATTGTCCACAGGTACAGCACCTTCCCTATATTATCTTTTTTTATCATTATTTTTTTTGCTATATTTTTTTATTTTAGCATGCCTCTGACCAGATGATAACGTATACTCATAATATACGTTTTTTCTTATTGCTGAAAAGTGGGATTACTGTGACAAACACGTTTTGAAAGTTACCTCCTTTATATATTTAGCAATGCGGTAGGCTAACCTGTAATAATAATTTTACAGAGGCAATCGTAACAGTAGGTAATTAAAATGTTATAATAAGAATGCTAGGCTTTGAATAAGGTTAGAACTGACAGTAAATATAGTTGTTATCTTATTAAATGAAAATTTATAGGAATTCAGCTGTTTTAGGTTACCATAGCATATATTTAAGAATATCTCTAAAAATTGACTTAATTGTAGTCAGCAACTTGTCCCGCTGATGTAAAAGTCATAACAGGAATGTGAAATAAATAACCGCCTAAGGCCTAAATACTAAGGAACTATTTAGATCGAATTATTGCGATATCTATCCAGGGAATATCATAAATTAAATCTATTAATACAGGCTATAGATACTACACTATACTCGTACAGAGAACAGAACATACGTATCCAAGAAGACACTAAATCAAGCTCTAGAGCTGCTGCATTAGGTATGCGGACCAGACCTGTCTTCTGGATCGGGTGAGATCTCAGCGGGTGTCCTGGCTGCCGATTAGTTCTCGAAGGGGGGGGGGGGGGGGGAGGGATCTGCATCGAAGAGGAGAAGGGATTAAGGATCAGGAAGATACTTCTCTTTATATAGGAATAAATTGGATGCAATAATCTGATGGTTGTTGGTCTAGATGACAGAAGATATACTCGTATACATATAACAGTGATGAGTCGATATTTTACTTGTTAGACACTGAATAAATGCAAGAACTACTATGTTTTGTATTGAAATATTTGTTATTAAAGAGTCATAATAGAATAATATTACTAATAATAATAATATCATTATAATTAATAATTATAATCTGATACAATTCTTAATATTAATTCACATTAGACCCTGGTCTAAGATCTCCAACTTTCCGTCGAGTGGATTAGACAGGGACCAAAGCGTTGAAGATCCGAAGCAATAAACAGGAAAATAGAGTGTCTTTTGTAAAAAACGAAACAATTAATTCAATTTGGACAACAATGGCGAATTTTCAAAAGGACGACAATGGAAAAACATCTTAAAATCGTTAAAACCTGGAAGATCTCAAAGCAGTATCCTTAAGTGGCCTGTGAAAAGTATTAAAAGGAAAGAGAGAGTTTTTAAATATTAAAACGATTAAATCAAAAGGACGAAAGCTAATTTGCCGGGAAGGAGAGTGGCCAAGGATATGCTTCGGCCGTCAAAATAATCTGTTACAGAAAGATGTGCCTAATTTAAGGGGGAAATTAGTATAGGTTTGAAATGAAGATGTTTCAAAAGGAAAAAAAGGAGATGATGAAGGATTACTCTTGTAAAGGAGGCGAGTGTACCAGTTGATATTGGACTGATAATATACAATGATAAATCTAAGTAAGCCTTTATAAATCATTTGCTAATTTGAAGTTTAGTTTAATTGAAAACTATTTTCTTAATTGGCAAATCTGTCAAAACAGTTTTTTATTAAATGCATCGTTAAGTTTCGAGTCCGTTCACAACATTATAAAACAATCGATAAGGATGCATGAAATCAAGAAGGCAGGGGAGATGCAGGAGGCTGTGGGAGTCGTGTAAATGTTGATCCTCTCTCTTGGCCGCCGCTTATCCTTCCTTCCTATCTCGCCAAGAACAAACACCTCACCCGCCTCTTGTCAGCTTCCGATCTTCAACGAGATAAACTGTTCTGTTTCGCTAAATTAGCAGCGATATAATAAATATATTTATAATTTAAATTTCAAATAGGAGTTTAAAACATCCAAAGGAGCGATAGGATTGTTTAATATGAACATTCAGAAAAGTAAGTTCTTGCATCCCACCAACTTGTAAAATAAATATCAAATTCTAATTCATTTCACAATTTCAAAGTAGTCTTCCCATGTCAAAATTTTATTTCTTCACTTAAATTATTCTCAGCATATTCTTTGCCATCATAAAAAAACAAAGCTTTCAATTTTTTTTGTAACCTATTTGGACAAACGAAGCAGAACTTTGAAATTCTGCAAACAACAACAATGGCGCTACGGTCCATGCAGAACCTTGGCCTCTTCCACGATTACCCTCCATTTGTTTCTGTCTCCAGCAGCTCTCCTCCAATACCTCACACCAAGTGTCTTTAAGTCTGCCTCAACGTCTTCCCTCCAGCGCAATCTAGGCCTTCCTCTTTCTCTCTTGCCTCCTTCGGGACGCCCATTCAGCTTGATTTTTTGGCATTCTTTTGGGGATCATTCTCTGAACATGGCCCAGCCATCTTAATCTCCTTTGCTTTATTGTAGCAACCAAATCTGGAGCTTTTAACAGTTCTCTTAGTTCCTGGTTGCTTTTTATTCTTCATATATTTCCATCTTTAGTAGGGCCGTATATCCTCCTCAAAATAGGCAAAAAAATGCTCCCTAAAAATTTGAAAATAAGGGTTTACCAAACCATCCTTAAACCAGTCGTATTGTAGGGGAGTGAGACCTGGACGCTCACTGCAAAGAATGAAAGCATTATAGATAGATGGGAGAGAAACATTTTGAGGAAATTCTGCAAAACCTACACATAAAAATACTTAGAACCATATTACACGATAAAATTAAACGATTTATAAACCTCACTGCCCACTGGTCTCGATGGAACCATGGTTTAGTAACAGCGATGCTCCCAGATCATGGATAAAATCAATGTATAGATTGAGAATTAATCATGCTATCTCTGTTACATACTTACACAAGATTTAAAGAAAATACTTAGAGCCAAATTACATGAACCATGTTACTTTTAATATTACAAAACATGATGATTTAAACTTACAACATACGTCAGGTAAGATGAAGTTTGGACACATTTATACTAATTCCTGTGAACACTGATACATAAAAAGGCTTACATCGGCCAAGGACGGCCAGCATGTGCTCTTATCGCGATCGCAGCACATTCTATGTGAATCCATAAATTCATAGAATTAACCCCCGACCAAAAGTATTTTCGTTTCAAATGCAAGTTGAAAGTAGTCCCCGTCTACTGTATACTTTTAAGTATTTTAGATAATATTTTTCTCATTTACATAATCTTATTTTAAGATACGCTTTTCCAAGCGTTTCTTTTAATTTTACTTACGTTCTAAAAAAACAATTAAGGAATAAGAGCTTTACCTAACAATAATAACCTTTTACAAAAAACAAACAATGGCATATAGTCCAGTCAATGATGGGTGTAGAGTGCATGAAATATGCGATTATTTTTTACCTCAAAGCTTCGTTCGGAATAGTTAGAAGGTAAAAATACTAAAAGTCCCCGCCCCTGGGGGGGTCTTGTAACTATAAAATAGATATATATTTACTAAAATAAAATAAAAATAATATTTGGCACTAGACACAATGAAATAATAGGATCGTGACTATTCCTGCGTGGTCTGGCTATTATTGCGGAAGTTAAAACGCAACTGGAGATCATTTCGCTAAATGTAATTGGCTGAAAAAAAAAACAAACGAAAGGTTTCAATGAGGTTATATTGTGCGCCATGGGAGGCTGTCTAGTCGATTCGCCAGGCTAAATATAAGTAAGTTACAATACGGTCATGAGGGTCGATTCTCATAAAACGGTTCTAAAATACACTTTTTTGAGTAATATTTTCTTTTATATCTATTAGCAGTTCAAGAACAAACAAAAATAGTATTAAAATAATTACTGTTACTCTGGCTTGAAGACATGAAACATTTTCAGTTGTGCCGTAAATTTGTGAAGCGTAGGCCCATACTGGTAAGATTTAGTTTTTGTTTTTTTTGTATTTAAAACTGTATAAAATATAATATCAAATACATCAATAGTCCAGTCAACAAACACATTGTAGAGTGCATGAAATATGCGATAATTTTTACTTCATAGCTTCGTTAGGAGTAATTAGAAGGTAAACATACTAAAAGTCCCCGCCCCTGGGGGGGGGGGTCTTGTAACTACAAAATAGATATCTATCTACTAAAATAAAATAAAAATAATATTTGGCACTAGATACAATGAAATAATAGGATCGTGACTATTCCATCGTGGTCTAGCTATTATTGCGGAAGTCAAATCGCAGCTGGAGATTATTCGGCTAGGTGTAATTGGCATTACTGTAAATAAATAATACAAAACAAACGAAAGGTTTCAATGAGGTTACACCGTGCGCCACAGGAGGTTGTCAAGTCAATTCGTCAGTCGGCTAAATTAAAATAATTTTTAATAGCTGCACGTCTCCTACAGGATGTAATATAGAGGTCGTGAGGATCGATTTATACAATACTTTTTATTTCTTCGACTAGAAAATACGAAGCATCATAAATGGGTCTAGATTAGTTTGAACGATTTTATTGTTCCTAATTTTTTTCTTTTTGGCCACTAAGGACCATGGGCTCGTTGCTACTTTTCGCCGAGGATCTTCTTCTTGCTCTTCTAGAATTCTTTCATTCCCTGACTATGAGCCAGCTTTCTCTATTCTGTCCATTTGGTCCCTACGGTCTTCTTAATTGTAAGGGATACTGGAAAAACTCCCTGTCGGAACTGCAGTCGGTCCTTTGTTTTATCGAGTGGGATCCCTAGTTGTTCCGGATCTGACTTCACTGTTGTGATCCCACTTGCTCTTGGAAGCCTTGCCTCTACCTGCTACAGTAAATATTCTGTTTGATAATCTTTCAGGATTTATGCGGGCCAAGTGTCCATAAAATGCCAGTCGCCTTTTCCTTATACATGTCAGGATATCCTCCTGGTATTTATACAACTCATCATTGTGCAAATGCATAGTTAAAACTTGACATATGTCTGTATTTTTTATTTCAATTCCCTAATTCAATAGTAAATCAGATTACCCGAAGTTTTGGGTATCCGGATTAATTTCGGCCCCAATTAATCCCGATAACTCTCTCTCTCTCACTGTATGTTAATCCTACAATTTCTACACAATTATTGCAGGTTTTTGATATGAGATTATTGTGTTTTATACAATACAGAAGACTCGTGGGATTGTCGGGAATCGATTGGAAATAAGTTACTTGTGGGTTTTGTTATGAAAAAATAGGTAAGCAAATCTGTTCAACACGGCGTAGTGGAATAACATCAAAAAACAGTGTGGGACAGAAAGTCATAGGTTTACGAAAATGATGTAAATATTACGTCAAAAAACATACAAACTTATCAAAGAAGTAACTTGGGAGAGTCTTTTAAAGCGTTTTTTTTTCAACTTATTGAAATTTACAACTGTATACAATATAAAATATAATATATCAAGTAAATGTGATGAAAATGATAAAAATGACACGCAAATTGTTTTTAAAGCAACTACCCATTGGTAGCACTTATAAAGGTTCTATATAATGAAGTACTATATTAGAAGGTCCAGGGGCCATCTTTTTTTCAGGCCTCTCGGAGGGTTATTT
Source organism: Euschistus heros (assembly GCA_003667255.2). NCBI lineage: Eukaryota > Metazoa > Arthropoda > Insecta > Hemiptera > Pentatomidae > Euschistus > Euschistus heros. The sequence continues at coordinate 5,146,952 of RCWM02000015.1, forward strand.
GGAATGGAATGAGAAGCAAGTTGTGATACTAATGGATTTGAATGTTTGTGGAGTTTGATATGGAAGGATTGATATCTGGTTTGACCTGAGTCAGAAATGTAAGGTATAATAAGATCTTTGTGGATAAGTTTATTTGTGACGAAGTAAGTAGCATTGAGGATTTTTTTAAAAGGATTTTGGGTTGTAAGGATTGGATACGAGATAAATTGAATGGTTTAGTAGAGTCCCAAAGCTCACCTCCGTATGCTCTAATTGTTCTTATTACTGTTATGTAAATGAGCCTTTTGTAATTAATTTGAAGGTTTTAACGTTTGTCAAGTAAAGGTTGAAGCAGACTGAAACGACGGACAGTTTCTTATCGTTTTAGTCTTGTATGTGGATTTGAAGTAAGATATTTGTCCATACGACGAAGGGTAAAGGTTATTTTATTAGATTTATTTTGATTCTCCATTCTCGATACCATTCTTGAAGGTTTATTATATTGGATTGGGGTGTCTGGGCGTTCAAATCGTTAATATATTTTGTTGAGTCACAAACCTTTAGAAATAGTTGTGAGGAAAAGAGTTGCATAAGATTTTCTTAATATAATTTAGAATACATAAATAGCAATAAATAAAAAAAAATTACGCCATAAAGAAAGCAATTTCACACTAAAGCAATTTGTTCCTAAAAAAAAAATTAGATTTCTAGATAAAGTGAAATATGATGAGAGGAATTCTTGTGACATTTGAGATCCTTAGACACCTTCGCCTCACCTTTGCTCCAAGGTCTATATTAACAGTTATTCATTCTCTGAATATTTTATCTATCATTAAGATCGATATCTCGCCACACATATCCGAAACGATAATCGATTCAAAACTTTTAAATTCCGAATAATTAGCAGGTTTTGCATATCAAGCTAATTAATACGACGTTTTATTTGTATGGGATCAGCCTATGACACGTTTCGTTCTAAATAGTATTTGCATAATATTCATAATTTATAATCATATAAAATAAATTAATAAATAAATCAGAAGGATTAGAATCCTTTTATGGCCGAGAGGGGAGACCGCTACTGCTAGCTATGTTTCACCACCTTTCAGTGGTTTTTATGTAAATTACGAAGGATATCTTCATCAAATTCAGATCCAGTACATAATTGGGTTTTACAATTGAAAAACTTAATATATGAGTTGGGATTGGAGACCGTATGGGATGCACAAGATTCAAAACTAATTCAGGAAAGCAGTAAAGCTATTCTAGAATCCTATAACAGAAACTCATAGAAGAGGACCATATCAGTATTAACAACTCGTACTATAGAGCTAACTATATATCAATATTTACAACAGAACAATTACCTACAATTCAATTGCAATATTTCATAGATGAGACTAGTGAGCTAATTAAGAGTTAGAAGAACAAAACTAATCCGAATATATCATAAAGGTACCACATATTGTATAAATTGCGAGGATGACTGTACTCTCTGTAACCTTAAACAGAAAGAAGACTTATTTCATTTGATATTTGTATGCCCACATTATGCTCGTAGGACATTATCGTAAAACAGTGTCCTTAAAAACAGAAGCCATCTCTTAATCCCGCCCCGAACCCCCACCGCCACTCTTCTATATCGTACCTTTTTAGCAAAAAGAGTAAACGGGAAGGAGTCGTTAGCGTTGAAAAACTATCTTCAACCTCCCGTAGAATGGGTTAACAACGAATTAATATCCTTCCGCCGTCTTAAAACAGTTAAATAGTCGAAACTTTTTTTAAAAAGTGTCCTTTTTAGGTCCGCGATTTTAAAACCGTTAAATATTTTGAAACAGTATCCTGGAGGACAACAATGGAGGAAGTTATCCTTCGGACAACTTAAAAAACCCGTTAAAACAGCAATCCTTAAGGACGAAAAAGCTAATTCTAATTGTGGATGGGGAGAGTGGCCAAGGATGTCCTTCCTCGGCCTCAAAAAATCGTCAGATCCTGGCAGATTTGTAAAACAGTGTCCTTAAAAACCGTTAAAACAGCAATCCTCAAGGACGAAAAAGCTAATTCTAATTGTGGATGGAGAGAGTGGCCAAGGATGTCCTTCCTCGGCCTCCAAAAATCGTCAGATCCTGGCAGATTTGTAAAACAGTGTCCTTAAAAACCGTTAAAACAGCAATCCTCAAGGACGAAAAAGCTAATTCTAATTGTGGATGGAGAGAGTGGCCAAGGATGTCCTTCCTCGGCCTCCAAAAATCGTCATATCCTGGCAGATTTGTAAAACAGTGTCCTTAAAAACCGTTTTAAAACAGCAATCCTCAAGGACGAAAAAGCTAATTCTAATTGTGGATGGAGAGAGTGGCCAAGGATGTCCTTCCTCGGCCTCCAAAAATCGTCAGATCCTGGCAGATTTGTAAAACAGTGTCCTTAAAAACCGTTAAAACAGCAATCCTGTTTAAAACAGACGAATTTTATAACGTCCACATTATCGTAGGACCAAATTATAATAGAGATTCCTTGGTGTTTGTGCTGGAAGTGGATAGCATGCCAAAGCTAAACCTCATTTTTTATATTTCTGATAATTTTACTAAAAACAAGAAGTTTTTTAAGGAATGAATGAAGGTAAAGGGACTTATATAAAAACTGTATTATCAACCGATTATTGTAATTTTCATTTCGTATTTATGAAACTAAGGAATAATTCTGTGTATTTTTAGTTTTATTCAATTATAATGGAAGATTATGCTTTATGTATATGTATGTATGTGTGTGTATGTGGGTGTGTACGTATATATATAGTTATTTTTGTAAATTTAGTTATTTGGTTAGTTTATTTAGTTATTTAGGCCAACTCCTTGCTATGAGATGTATCTCTGCAAGCAATAAAATTATCTATCTTATCTATCTATCTAAATAACAAAGGAAAACCTGGACGTATAATGAAGGATTGATATACAAACTACAGGACATTTGAAAATTATTGAATTGTCGATAACAAACTCTTTTATTCTCGATATAGCCAAGTTAATAAACATATTGTAGGGTGCATGATATATGCGATACGGAGGGGAGAAAGTCCTATTTTTGGTTTTTCGATCATATCTCAAAAACGGAGAAATACCTCAGCAAACGTAAAAATGAAATTAAGGTTAATTTAATTCTCTATAATTTTGATTCTGACATTTTTTCTGAGAAACGATCGTAGGAGGTACTAGAAGCAAAAGTTTAACAAAAGGTGAGGTAACATTTGATTTTTTCCCGAAAATCACCGATTTTCAATAACGTATATCTCGAAAACCGTTGGAATTTCGACAAATTTATATATCATCAATTTTATAGGAAATTGTATATATTAGCAATAATTTTTATTTGAAACATAATTTTCCGGTTTACGATATATATTCGAAATACCAAAAAAAATTTAACTTCTCCCCTTCCTCCCACAGCTAGCTTACTTCCCAAGGGGGGACTTTTAGTATGTTAACATAATAGTCACAGTCAAGAAATTTATATATATATGTGTATATATATACAGTGAAACCTCGATATAGCGTAGTCCTTGATAAATTCAAGTTTTTCTATTCCCCTTCAATCTGGCTACCAATCATATGTTATTTCTACCTCTACATATCGAAGGATCGGTTAAGAAGAAATCGATATATCGAATTTTCGAAGATTCCTTAGCTTACACCGCACCTCTACAGAACGAAGTTATTATCGGAAAACCTCTACAAAACGAAGTCGATTTGATAAATAAGTAGAATTTAGACTGATCAAAAATTCTATAAAGGATTAACTGTAACTCTCATCCTAACATTTGTTTTTCGGTTTGTTTCAGTTTATGATAAAACACTTGTGCGATAAATTTCGTTTTCTATTGTTCCTCAATATTTTTTTTTTAATCTCGAAAATGATAAAGTGTAAAACCTTTTCGTATGAAAAAAAAAATTTTAAAATTATTCTAGCCATAAATGCCGGGGTAGACAGAAAGTGCGATATTGCAAAAACGTTTGGAATACCAACTGTATCAGATTTGTTTCCAACTGCCCGCTTAAATTTTTAACAAATTTAATAATTATTCTTTTATTATTATTATTTTAATAAAATATTTACATATATTTTATAGTTTTTTTTTTTTTTTTAATAGGAGTTTTCCACTATTGTGGTTTTCCTTCCCCTAAATATCCCTCAGGATCCTTCTCCAACCTTCCCTGTCCAAGGCCTGTTCCTCTGTTATGCCATGTCCCATCAGGCTTTCTTCAACTCCGTCTCTCCACCTCACTCTGGGTCTTCCCCTTCTCCGTCTTCCATCCACTTCCATGTCCATTATCTTCTTCGGTAATCTTCCTGGAGGCATTCTTCTCACATGCCCGAACCAGCTGAGTCTTTTTTCCTCAATGGTCGATAGGATATTCCTATTTATCCCCATCATTTCTCGGATATCTTCGTTTCTAATTCTTTCTCGTCTGGATTTCCTCGCTGCTCTTCTCCAGAAGTCCATTTCAGCTGCTAGTAGTCTTTTCCGTTGCCTTACATTGATTACCCATGTCTCAGATGCATATGTCGTTATAGATTCGAATATTGATTTTATATATTAGGATCTTAGTACTGGGTTGTATATTTGAGCTCCAGAGAACACCATTTAGCATTGCTGTAACTTTTCTTCCTTCTCCTATTCTTCGTTCAATATCGCTGGTGGAAGTGCCTTCATTATTGAACGTTGATCCCAGATATTTAAACTTTTCTACTGTTTTGATATCTTTTTTAATCGGCAAGGTATCTGTCGAGGTGCCAAGATGCTCTGTTTTATTATAATTAATATTCATACCCCATTTTCCATATGACTCTTCAACTCTCCTGAGCATGTAGTTAATGTCATCTCTATCTTGGGCCAAGATTACCTGGTCATCAGCAAACATAAGGTTATTGATGTACGCGTCTCCCCCAATCCCTATACCCATCCTCTCGCATTTTCTCATCCACTCTCTGAGAGCGACGTCTATATAGATTTTAAAAAGGGTTGGAGAAAGGCAGCATCCCTGTAGTAGTCCTTTCGAGGTTTGAAATTCTCCAGAAAGTTTCGACCCCGTTTTCACTTGGCATGTATTTCTGTGGTACATTTCCTTTATAATGTTTACCATGTCTTCCGCAATATTAGCCTCTTTCAGAGCTTCCCATAATTTCTTTCTAGGAACCGAGTCGTACGCCTTTTCCAGGTCAATGAATAGACATTCCACATCTTTCGATTTCTCCAGATGCTTTTCGAAGATTTGCCTCATTACAAAAAATGTGGTCTATGCATGATCTTCCCGCGGTGAATCCACCTTGGTTTTCTGTACCTTCATATTCCTTTTCTATCCTATTCTTAACGATTCTACCCAGGACCTTCATACAGGGATTCGTCACGCATATGCCTCTATAATTTGTACATATCTTTTTATTACCTTTCTTGTATATCGGGCATAGATACCCTAATTTCATTTCTTCGGGTATTTTATCTCCAGCTAAGATCCTGTTTATCATGGTTGTGAGAAGTAATGTGATTTTTTCTCCACCATATTTCAAGAGTTCCATAGGTATTCCACCAGGTCCTGGTGCTTTCCCATTCTTTCCCTCCTTTAAAGCTTCTTTTATATCTTCATTGGATATTTGCCAGGTTGTACCTCTGTGTTGGTGCTCGGTTTCCTCTTCAAACTCCTGTCTATCTTCCTGTAACAAATTTTCAAAGTATTCCTGCCATTCCCGATTACTTATTAATTGTAGATTGGTTTTATGCGTTGTCTGTTTCCTCAGTGTCTTTAGGGCATTCCAAGCTTCTGTGGATTTCTTATATCCTAATTGTGCATTAATATTTGTACACATTGTTTCCCATGTTTTATTTTTTGCCTTTCTTATTTCGTAGTTAAGGGTCCTCTTTATTGAGGTATATTTATTTTTACTATCACTGTCTTTTTTTGAGAGCCATTTGAGGTATGCCTTTTTTTTCTCTTTTATAAGTATCATTATCTCCTCACTCATCCAATTATTTGTTTGTTTTTTTGGTGTTCCTCTTCTCCTAGGACTTCGGTGGCTACTTTATCGGCCGTTAGCATGATGTGTTTATATATTTCTTCCGCATCGCCGTCAAGGTTCTCCTCAAGTGCGTGGTTCATTCTTCGTTCATATAGCCAGCGTATTGATTCTTCTTGTAGCAGTCCAATTTTATATTTTTTTTGCGTTATTCTTCTTTCCTCCTGTTGCTCTCGATGTCCGGTATCTTTTCGATTTCCTCTCCAAGGCCATTCCGTTTTCCCCTTAACTAGAAAGTGGTCTGAGCCACATTCAGCTCCTCTATATACCTGAACATTATTAATTTTTATGGAGCTATTTTGTCTCATTATAATGTAGTCTATCATGGACCTAAGGTTCCGTGTGTTTTGTGTCCAGGTGAATCTGTGGATGTTTTTGTGTTGAAAGAAGGTGTTCATTATAGCAAGTTCAAACTCCTCACATATTTCTCTAAGAGTATTTCCATTGTCATTTCCACAATCCTCAGCATATCCTCCTACCACCTTACTTCCAGTTTCCCTCTTTATTCTGGAATTCATATCTCCCATCAGAAATATTTCTTTTCTTCTTGGTATCTTCTCCAAAGTATCTCTCAAGTTGTCCCAGAACTCCTCTTTTTCATTCATTAGGCTGTCATCCGTTGGAGCATATACTCCTACAATAACGATTTCTCGTCCTAGTATTTTCATTTCTACTGATATCATTCTGGAACTTATGAAATCCCATGTTGTGATCTTATTTCTGAGTTTTTTATGTACTAGAATCGAGAGCCCAGCCTTTGCCCGGGTTGATTTATCCACCCCACTCCATAAGTGAAGGTATTCCCCGAACTCCTCCTCTCCGTTACCCTTCCTTTTTGTTTCAGATAGTACCACCACTTCCAATCCGTATTTCAAAAGTTCATCCGGCAGAATATCTATCTTGGTTGAAATTCCTTGAATATTCCAGCATCCGAAGTTGATTATTTTATAGTTATATTGAGTATTTTAATATCGAATATATATCGAAGTCAGTCAGAAATCAACTCAATAAATCGAACCTCGATATATCTAAATCCTCTATAATTCGAAGTTTTCTCATTTCTCTCGAGGTTCGATACATCGAATACATCGAGTTGTCAAGAAAAACTACAAGGTCAATAACAAGGCGGAAGATTTATATTTTGGACTAATTGGAATAATCCTGAAATAAATCTCACTGCCTCCTGACAATTTAGGAAACGAATATATCTGAATTAACGTAGTTTAAATTCAGCCACGTAGGTTTCTAATCTCCGAAAGAAGATAACATGTATATTAGTTTCAGAGGTGTGAAGCAGCTTCAGAGATAGGAAGGAATAAAAAACAAAATATATGGACCCAATATCTCTTGTTTTATTTTAATATTATTCGTGTTAATCTATAATTTTTTTTTTTACTCTTTATTGATATTCACATCTGTATACATTATATACAACAAGTAAACTTGAGAAAAAAATATTAAAATAAAATGACAATAACTTGTGAAGAACTACTTACAAGAAATACTTTATTAATGGTTCTACATCAGAAGGTCTCTCGGCCTTCTTTTCAGACGCTTAGGAGGATTAGCGGGAATAAGGTGTGAGGCCAGTTAAGAGACTAGTGAGCTCGATTGGGTATGGAGTGAGACATGTGAGACATTTATATCGTTATAGATAATTTTATTAGAGACACAACAAGAAGCATGGAGGATTTTACGAAGTATTTTGGTGGAAACGATTGGAGAAGAGAAGAATTGGATGGTTTAGTCCAAATAGGTCTAATTACTATCATGTAAATAAGTCTTTTGTAATTATATTGGGAGCTTTGAACACTTTTCTAGTAAATTTTGGAATAGTCGACTTATCATTTAATACTTACTTAACTAATTATTTCAACTACGGAAACGTTCAATGCACCCAATTCATTACAAAAGACTCATATACATGACTGTAATTAGACCTTTGGACATTTGGACGTACGGAGTTCAGCTTTGGTGCTCCACTAAACCATCCAATTCATCTCGTATCCAATCCTTGCAATACAAAATCCTTCGAAAAATCCTCAATGCTCCTTATTACGTCACCAATAAACTTATCCATAAAGACCTTAATGTTTCATATGTTGCTAAATCAGCCCAAACCAGATACCTATCCTTTCATCGTAAGATCCATAACCACTCAAATCCATTAGTTTTTTAACTTGCTTCCCGCTCCATTCCCGATAATCCTCCGAAGCGTCTGAAAAGAAGATGGCCTATAGACCTTCTAGTGTAGAAGTTTTAATAAAGTGCTACTGATGAGTAGTTCTTTTCAAATTTTGACGTGTAATTATAATCGTTATCAGCTCATTTACTTAATATATATATATATATATATATATATATATATACATATAGTTGTAAATTTCAATAAATTGATATATAGAAAAAAACAACTAATTATTTCAAAAGACATATTTTCATGACAGTAATTAGACCTATTTGGAGAATCGGATTTGAGTTCCGAGGTAAACAAAGTTAATAATAGTTTGAACATGGATTTAGAGTTTCTCCGTTAATTAAGAAGTATAAGTTTTCCCCTTGAAAAGTGGCGACTAAAACATCGGAACAAGGTTTGAATCGATAAAAGGTATTCGGGACGCATGAAGGGGCTGGAGCCCCGCTTCTGAAAGGCCACCTTTTATAATTATTACATAATTTTAGTTCCTAATGATTTCGCATATAAATTTTTCTAATTGAAAAAAAAAGAAGGTAAAATCGATCGGCATATATTAACAGGAAATTAATACGCATGACACTAAGCGATTGAAATATGCTTCCTACTTTCTAATATTAAATACAAAATAAATTTACATACATTTTTTTTTTTAATATTTTTTTTACAGTTATTTCCTCATTTTTACCTTTAAACTAAATATTTGTTGAAGGCCTACAAGCTCTATACCATTATTAGCAAACTACCTATAAATATATAACAAAAAATTACAAAGCATAAAATGAAAGCAAGGTGTTAAAGCTTGAATTAAACAGAATTCTTTAGTATTAAAAACAAAATCGTCATTACAATATTATTCAATTGATAATTCTGTCATTGCCGGTCCAGTTATAAAACACAAAACAACAAATTTGTTTCAATTTTTAATAATTGCTTAAACAATTTTAGGTTTAATTATGTTTTAAAATAGTATTTTGTTAAATTTTCAATTTTTTTTTTGAATAAGTATTTATTGATATTTACAACTTTATACATATAAATATGTACAATAAGTGAATTTGAGGAAATTATTACAATGACTTGTCAATAACATGTGAAGAACCACTCACTACTAGCACTTCTATACAAAGAAGAAAAAATACCTATATAAGATCTTCTAGGCCATCTTCTTTTCAGACGCCTTAGTGGACTATCTGGAATAGAAAGGGAAGCAAGTTGAGATACTAGTGGATTAGAATTGTTATGGAGCTTACGATGAAAGGATAGGTATCTGGTTTGGGCTGATTTAGCAACATATGAAACATTAAGGTCTTTATGGATAAGTTGATTTGTGACAAAGTAAGGAGCATTGAGGATTTTTCGAAGGATTTTGTATTGCAAGGATTGGATACGAGATGAATTAGATGGTTTAGTGGAGCACCAAAGCTGAACTCCGTAAGTCCAAATAGGACTGATAACTGTCATGTAAATGAGCCTTTTATAATTAATCGGTAGGTTTGAATATTTTCAAAAAGTTAAATTTTTATAATATTAATGTCGTCACTTGTTAAAAACAACTGCCCAATACATATGTTTGTGATATCATACAGTCATAATTTTGATATGTTCTCTTTATTCTTTTTTTTTTTTTTTTTTTTAATTCTTCTGCATTCTTTGTCTTCTTAAATTATTATAAGGATGACGCATTAGGGACCGGCTGGGAACAGGACAGCGGTTGGTGGACAAGGTAAGCCCAGTAAGCTCCATAACTATTGAAATCCACAAGTATCTCAACTTGTTTCTCATTCTATTCGCGATAACCCTTAGGAACATTTACTAGAAATGTGTTCAAAGCTCCAAATGAATTATTTACACGGTAGTAATTCAACCCATTTGGACATAAGCAGTTGAGCTTTGGGGCTCTAATAAACCTTCAAATTCTTCTCGTATCCAATCTTTTCCATCCAAAATCCTCAAAGCTCTTAATTATATCTCAAATAAATTTATCCATAACGCCCTAAATGTCTCGCATGTTGCCTATCATTTCTAAGTAAACTCCATACCCACTTAAACTCACTAGTCTCCCAACTTGCCTCACACTCAATCCCTTATAATCCTCAGGGGCGTCTGAAAAGAAGATGCCAAGATATCTTCTATTGTATAAATTTTATTGAAGCGCTACTAGCGAGTAATACACGATCGTTCAAAGCTCCCAATAAATTTCAAAAGACCTATTTCCATGATAGTAATCGTAGATTCGTTTGGACGATGTTAAGCTTTGTGGCTCCACTAAACCTTCCCATTCTTCTCGTATTCAATACTTGCAATCCCAAATCCTTCGTAAAACCATCAATGCTCCTAACTTTGTCACCAATAAACTTATCCATAAAGATCTTAATGTTCCATATGTTGCTGATTTAGCCCAAACCAGATACCTATCCTTTCATAGTAAGCTCCATAACCACTCGAACCCGCTAGTCCTACAACTTGCCTCAAACTCAATATCCGATAATCCTCCGAGGCGTCTGAAAAGAAGATGACCTTGGGACCTTCTAATATAGAACATATATTAAAATGCTACCACGGGGTTGCTGTTTTACAAGCAAATGAAATATCGCGCCTGGGCCAAATAAAAGAAAATGTAAGTCGCCGAAATCATTTCAGAATTTCCTGTGATCCTTTGATGTTGTGTGATTTAAAACGCTGGATGAGTGATATGTCTAAAAAAAAAATTTTATCCGGCAAAACTAATTTTATTGATTTCATTTGGTTGAATTTTAATATCTAACTAAACTCCCCATCAAAAGTAATGCAACTCCCGTAATTCTCAAGATTTTCCAGGTTTTTACCTTAATCGATAGTTGGTTTATGTTCATTTTAATATTATTTATTTAACATGAGACATTAAGGATTAAACACATCAATGTTTTTCCCTGTTAATAACAAACGATGTAATTTAAAATTTTTTTTCAAATTTCCTTCAGTCCATGTTCATCATTCGTTTCGTTATTTACAAGTAAACAAAGCAAGCAAGGAAGCAGCCATTCAAGCCAGAAGGGGCAATATGGCTTATTAAATATAAATTAAAAAGTTAAAAGTTAAAATTGTAAAAAATGAAAATTTCAAAAAGTAGGTTTTCTAACGTGGGTCTTTTTTACTTCCCATCCCAGTTACTATTTTCTAAAACAGTGATTTATCTTATTATTAAATTAATACTAGTGAAGAACATATGTTCAAAATTGTTTATTTAAAATATTTTAATAAAAACAATCAAAGTAGGTATTTTATAATGAATTAATAGAAATTTATTCCTTAACGTAAGTTTGTACAATGATTGAACCATGTTCCTTCAAATGCACCAACTTGTACCATGCAACTCCTCAAAAAACACTTATAAAAAGCATTTTTATTTTTGTAAAAACAAATCTTCATAAAATGTCCTCTTCTACATTTTCTCGTTGTGTGCAGTAATCCACATCTCTGTAGGTATTGGAAAGCTATTTCTTCTAATTTTAGTAACTTGCTAAGTTTTAAAAGATTCATATTTAAAATAAGCAGGTCAAAAATGATAACTGGAACGTAATACTGAGTACAAATGGTCATATGGTAGTTAGGTTATCTCATAGTAACTGTTATTTTATCAAGATCGCATGTTACTTAGAAAAGTAACTGGGATGGCTAAAGTAAACAATACCTCCACTCGAATCCACTGGTCTCTCAACTTGCTTTACACTCAATTCCCGATTGATGTAGCGTGGTAGCTTTAAAACGCTGGATGAGTGATATGTCTAAAATTATCAATTCATCATAAACTTCCCATCAAAAGTAATGCAACACCCATAATTCTCCAGATTTTCTAGGTTTTTACCTTAATCCATACTTAGTTTATGCTTTCCTCTGTTAATAACAAACGATGAAATTTTAGATTATTTTTTTCAAATTTCTTTCAGTCCATGTTTATCATTCGTTTCGTTATTTACACGTATGCCATGACTAGTGGAAGCAGTCATTCAAGCCAGAGGAGGCAATATGTCTTATTAAAGATGATTTAAAAGTTTAAAAGTTTAAATTGTAAAAAATGAAAATTTTAAAATGTAAGTTTTCTAACATTTTTGTTTATTGGATAAAACAATTTCTTATTGTAATTTATTTTAATGAAAATTGTTTATATCTAGTTTAGGAATTTTTATTATAGACTTCAGAACCTTTCTTTATTATGAAAAAAAAAAATACGTTTTTATAAAATTCAAATATTTCTAAGTGTTGCGATACTTTTGACGGTGAGTTTATGTGCCATGGAATTATATTAAAACGTATAAAACGTTAAACGTTATACACATATGTAATTTTCAATTTATTTTAAGGTTGATACAATATGAACAAAACTACTCAATTCCGGTTCTGAAAACTATTTAATTTTTTTTTTTTTTTTTTTTTTTTTTTTTTTTAATAGAACACAACAGTTGTTGGCAATACCTCCATTGTGGACAGCTGGATTTAATGCCATTATTAATCTCTGAGAGACAGTGTGCCTTGACCGGTTTATGGCAGGCGATGTCATATTTTTATTTTTTTTTTTTCTTCTTTGTTGGACTTCAGATTCGCCATAAACATGGCTGAGATACAACTCGCGACTGCCAATTGTTTATTCTCCTTCAGTTGTCATATCGTAAAGTGGTGGGGGTTGGCGTGACGGATTTACGCCCTAGAGGAAAATAAATTCGAATTTGAACTGCGCTCCGTAATATTCCAGTGCCTCTCTAATATCAAATACCCAATCCATCATAGTTTTAAATTGATGGCAGCTTCCTCTAATCGGTTCGCTTGTTGACAGCGAACAATATTCTTTCACTGATTAAACACTCCGCGCTAATGGGCCATGACATCCTCTTAATATCTTCTTAAGTTTATTCCCGGAATTCTTAAATTGATATCTTGGAGACAGGGTTATTGTTTGAATCTATTTTCGGTTCGATTCCACAATCACAAAGGAAACAGACCACTTAATTTTATCTCAACCAATTTGGTTTTCTACCTCGGGAAATCTTTTATAAGAACACTAGCATCCCCAGTCGCAGCTTCGACCGCTCTTATAATTAAAGAACTGTAAGGTTATTCTTACAATTATTAATAATAAGGTGAACATATAATTAATTATACTTTATTTTGTCCGGGCGCCGTAATATAATTAATGAAAAATGGCTTTTCATAAAATGATATAATTAAAAAAAAATACAATTTCAATCCAAAATTAGTTAAAGTAAAGTTTACACACAAAAATTCAATATTTAAATAAACTATTTTTTATATAATTCAAATTTAATCAATTCCCTGTCCAAAGAATCATAATACAAAATGTACAAACATACCTCTTAATCACAATAAAAATAATAATTATTAAATTGTCTTGTTAATTACATCACCAATTCTTCTCAAAAAGTAACTTTAAGTATATTTCAATCAACATAAAAAAACAACATTCATCTTATTATCACAAACATGTTTCACTATAACTGCCTGCACACCATGTGGCCTCACACATCCTGTTCCCTCCAAAACACTGTCCCCCCACTCCCCTATTCTTTGTATTGCCAACTAAATTTATTGTACAAATTAAATTTTAAACAAATTTTACAAATTACACTTTTTCTTTAGATGTTATCAATATAATTTACATTATTCTTACCCACAATTATATATAAAATTAATTATAAACAAAAAATTATACAACAGTTAACTCAGTTATATGCAACCATTTTTCATTATTTAAACAATTTTAATTTACTAAATAATTTTCTTAAATTTATTTATTTTGAATTATTTAAAATTTCCATATGAAAATAGACAAAATTTTAGACCCTTTACAGAACTTAGATAGGTTTAACTAATAATTGAAATTCTATTTTTTAACAACAAAAATCTTATCATGCAGTTGAGAATTATTTTCTCACATTATTTCTATATATTTTCACTCAAAGCTGTAATTTTTAACCCGGTATTATTGCAATGATTACACGGTTGAAATTTAGTTAAAATCATTATTGGATATTCAAACATTAATTCTAATCTATAATTTGGTAATTCAGTTGGGCAGGCTTTTTAGGAAGAAACTCTTGCGGATAGACTTCATTATCTGTGCTTACCATACAACCCTATCAACAGAGATATTCTCTATGTCACAATTTACTTTTTCAATAATAATGTTATTAATATTTTCTGCTATAGTATTTGTTGGTATAATCACTGCTCTTTCAGACATCCAATCGTACGATTTATTAAATATAACTGAAACATCAAAATTAATTTGAAATCATTGAAATTTTGATAATTTTACCATTGCAAACTCTGTTGCAGAATGGTGCTAACAACTTATCGTTCGATTATTAAACATCCCTAGGATCCACACGTCATACTAAATATTTATAGCTTTTTTTATAACAATTTTATTATCAATTTCCAGCTCTATATAACTTTGTAACGTTATAACCAACGAAAAATGGCTTGTCCTTTTATATAATAGTATAAATATAGATTAATTTATAACATATGTTTTATTGCTAATTGTTTACAAACACCTGCACTGAAGTAGTATTTATAAAATACTAGCTGAAAGTACCCCGCTCCGCTACGGTTTAATATCATTAGAATTAAGGACTTAAGTTGCCTTTTTGATTGATTTAAGTTATCAATAAAAGGTAAGCTGAAAGTTGATAATTATTATTACTTCAATAAACCTAAAGAATTCCATTATTATAATGATTTCAATAATTAAATTTGACAATTTGCAAAAGTTAATTTTATATTATTTTGGTAGTCCTCCAGTGAAGCTTTGAGGTAGAACTACCATCTTACCCAGCTCTGATACCAGACCATCAGCTCTTCTTATGGAATACTTTAAGTGAATATAGTCTCAACTTCTCAACTTCTTCTATTTTTTCGAATAAAGTTAAGTCTTTCTGTTTCTATATTTGCGTACATATCAAGCATAAATTGGTTCAGGAGATTACGAAATTAAAGTAAATAAGGTTCTTCACCTCCTCGCTCCATTAACATTTAGGCGTAAAAATCAACTGCAGGCAAAGCTTTCGTAAGTGGTGTATTGGTGTTTGGGTCACGCTGAGGGATGTTAATACAGTACCCATCTTCTCCATGGTAGAACATGATACGATACTGAATAATACGCTTGATAGAACTTACTGATTCTTATCAGTTTACTAATTAAATGTTATTTTAAGAACATACCTACATATAAACCTTAAACATCAAAATGAATTTGAAATCGTTTTACGGAATTTTATTCTTCTTAAAACCTTCATAAAAAACTAAGGAGATATAGATTAATTTAGAACATATGTTTTATTGGTAATTGTTTAAAAACACCTGCACTAAAGAAGTATTTATAAAAAAAAAATATTATTTAGATGTTTTTGGGATATTTCTTGAACCCCAACTCTGATTTAAATAAAAATTTACAAAAACCTTACCGGGGATATACTTAATAACTTCCCAAATTTTCACGGCGATTGGATGTATGGTTTTTGAATCTATCGAGTACAGACAGATACACACACATTCATTTTTATATATATAGATAAATGTAATTTTGATATTTTTGGGATATTTGTTCGGGAACCCCAACTGATTTAAAAAAAATATTTTTCCTAAACCTTCCCGGGTTTATACCTAATAATTTCCTAAACTTTCACGGCGATTGGATGTATGGTTTTTGAATTTATCGAGTACAGACAGACACACATTAATTTATATATATATTTCTAAATTTATAATTTAAGCAAATTATCTTGTTTAATGTTCAGTAAAACAAAACCTATATCAAGCGATTTTTGTACTTTCCTTAATAATTATAAAAGACTTAGCGACCAGTAAGGTTCGATACCAACAACACAAAACTATAGCAACCCATCCCATCGAAATCGAAAAACCGAAGTCAAAGTTGAAGGGTGAACAAATTTTCGAGATATCGAATTAAAAAAAATATTTTTCGAGATATCGAGTTTTTTCTATAATGTATGTAAATATAAATGACGGACTTGGGGTCCACATACGAGACTAAAAGACAAGAAACTGCTCGTCGTTACAGACTACTTCAACATTTACTAGACAAACGTTCAAAGCTCCCAATTAATTACAAAAGACTCATATACATGACTGTGATTAGACCTATCTGGACGTACGGAGTTGAGTTTTAGTGCTCCACTAAACCATCCAATTCATCTCGTATCCAATCCATACATTCCAAAATCCTTTGTAAATTCCTTAATGCTCCTTACTATGTCACCAATAAACTTATCTATAAAGATCTTAATGTTCCATATGTTGCTGATTTATCCTAAACCAGTAAACCATCCTTTTATTGTAAACTCCATACCCACTCGAATCCACTAGTCTCCCAACTTTCATCACACTCAATTCCCGATAATCCTCCAAGGCGTCTGAAAAGAAGATGGCCAAGAGACTTTCTAGAGTTAATTAATTTAAGCGCTACTAGTGAGTATTTACAAGTTATGTACATGTCATTGTAATCAATATTCTCATATTTACTTATTTTATAAAATGTATACAGTTGTAAATAACAATAAATAGTCAATAAATAAAAAAATATACATATATACATATTTTTTAACGCGGAACATGTTTTACAGGGGACCTACTTGGTGAAAAGCGATACGTTTTGGGGAACGCAAAAGCGTTTAGCTTAGTTTGATATTTTGTTGTTAGGAGAGTAGGAACAGTTAAGAGCTCATTATAAGATCTCGTTATATTAAATAACACTAGCTCAATAATGAGTTAATTTCAATCATTGTTTTGTTTATTATTTACCAATTAATTAATATTTACATTCTGGCCTATTTAATATGGTTCCTATTAACATTATGTGTAATAGTAATATAGTATGGAATTGTAAAAATAACATAATTGATTGAAGAACCTGAGGATGGAGCAATTGATAGCTCTGAAACATTTCGAAGTAAGTGAATAAAAAATAATAATGGGGAGTTATGCCTTTTAAAAAAAAAAAAAAATTAAAAAAAATTATACAAGTTTTTTCAAAACATAAAGTTGGCTACAATATAAGTATATAACAACAGGCGTTAGAATAATAAATAAATATGTAATTACAGAATATACAGGAGTATGAAGCTATTTATAATGTTACTGTTGGATATGGTGGATATGGTGCCTACTAACTAAATTCTAACAATTCTAGTACACAACTGAGCTGGGGAAATTTTGAAAAACAGTTACAAAGGTTTAAGGGGGATTCACTAGGAAAAATTTAAGTTAAAAGGACTGGTGGTATTCCCAAGATGCAGGTACAAAAAGGATTTCCATATTTCGGTGTAATATAAAAATAAATGGATGAATGATTTATTTATTATTTGATTTTATTAAATTGGTATAACAGGTTCTGAAATTTAGAATTTCTAACACATGTTGTTACTTATATTGTAGCTAACTTTATGTTTTGAAATAACTTGTATAACTTTGACCTGTAGTAACCTGTTTTTTCACTATAGGGCATGATTATGAGACAATATAGTCTCGAAACGTCACCAAAATAGTTATTTTTATTTATTGTCTGAACATCAAGAACCTTACCAAACATACATACATACATACATACATACATACATATATATATATATATATATATATATATATATATATATATATATATATATATATATATATATATATATATATATATATATATATATATATACACAGCTAAAAATGACTAAGACGTAAAGAAAATATTAGCATTATTTTCATCAATCATAATTAGAGTGTCGTAAACCTTTCCTCGGTTGCCAATTTAATAATAAAGATAAAAATATAATTTCCTAGCGAAGTAATACCAACCATAAAGTGTACGCTATTGAGGAAGGAAATGGCAGTAATAGGTTACTATGATACGGCTTCTGTTCCTCAGCTGGTCGATTTATAAGGCCGTGCATTAAGTGCTGTTTTTTTTTTGTTTGTTTTTTATGAACGAGCTTCCTGCCGATAGATGCAAAGCAGGTGCCCTAAGCCCCATAAATACGGGGCCTATACATCAGTTATCAATTTTCCATTAGCGAAGCAAGATTTATGGGAGTCTGTTGTTTTGGTGATGGCTTCTTCATACTCAAACAGCTGTTTAAGTATAGTTTCGACAAATGCTAGTTTAATGTATTATGTTAGCACATCACCAAAGTTCTTGTACTTTTTTAAGTTTTTTATTATCAAATGAAAATATAATTTTAGGGATAGTAAAAAAAAAATATTTTTTTTAAAATTATATAACCGACAATCTACAGATTGCCAGTCTCTATCTAATAATATTCTAATCTTACGTGGTAATTATTTATAGTAAATACAATTATTTATTGTTGTCTAATTATTTTTTTACGTCCAAAATGATACTTTAGATCTGCCAGAATCCGACCAAGGACATCCTTGGTCACTCACCTTCCCAATAAATCGGGTTTTTTCCTTGAGGATACTATTGCAGACTACTTCAACATTTACTAGAAAAACGTTCAGAGCTCCCAATTAATTACGAAAGACTCATTTACATGACTGTGATTAGACCTATTTGGACGTACGGAGTTCAGCTTTGTGGCTCTACTAAACCATCCAATTCATCTCATATCCAATCCTTGCAATCCAAAATCCTTCGAAAAATCCTCAATGCTCCCTACATTCTGACCAATAAACTAATCAAAAATGGTCTTAATGTCTATATGTTGCTAATTTAGCCAAAACTAGATACCTATCCTTTCATAGTAAGCTCCATAACCACTGCAATCTATTAGTTTCTCAACTTGCTTCCTCCTCCATTCCCGATAATCCTCGGAGGCGTCTGAAAAGAAGATAGCCTAGAGACCTTTTAGTGTTTAGATTTTATTGAAGTGCTACTAGTGAGTAGTTCTTCACAAGTTATTTACATGCCATTGTATTTACTATCAAGACATTTATATTATTTTGTACAGTTATGAACATCAATAAATAAAAAAAAAAAAAAGAGTATTCGTCTTTAATCACACACTGTCTTCCCGTTAATTCCTTTGTTTTTGGTGCGTGTCTAAAGCATTCAACGGAAAAAAAAAAAAAGGAGATTTCAGCCAAAAAAAAAAAAAAAAAAAAATTACACGTGCATCAAAGTACAATTTGTATTTAATGTCATAGAAGGTGTTGCCCGTGGTGGAACTGGAAATCTCACCGATGGTTTTTTTTTTTTTTTTTTTTTTTTTTTTTTTTTTTTTTTTTTTTTTTTTTTTTTTTTTTTTTTTTTTTTTTTTTTTTTTTTTTTTTTTTTTTTTTTTTTTTTTTTTTTTTTTTTTTTTTTTTTTTTTTTTTGTACCTGTTATTCAGTTTTCTGTAGGAGATAAATTTTCAAATTAAATAGCTTAATCCTGCTGACCTCCTATGCACTTATGTTATTTTTTCCGCTTACATATACGATTTCATTGTTTATTTCCAAAGGAGAGTAATTTTGTATACAGAAAAGCCGAGAGGGATCGAGCAAGGTCGGTCAAATCCAGAGTTTTTATTTTTTTGTTTATTGAAATTTACAACAGTACAAACATATACATTAAGTAAATTAGCTGATAACGATTACAATAACACGTAAAAACTTGAAAAGAACTACTCATTAGTAGCACTTCAATAACGATTCAAAACTAGAAGATCTCTAGGCCATCTTCTTTTCAGACGCCTCGGAGGATTATCGGGAACAGAGTGGGAAGCAAGTTGAGGAACTATTGGATTTGAGTGGCTATTGAGCTTACGATGAAAGGATAGGTATCTGGTTTGGGCCTAATCAGCAACATATGGAACATTAAGGTCTTCATGGATAAGTCTATTGGTAACAAAGTAAGGATCATTAAGGATTTTCGACGGAATTTGGATTTTAAGGATTGGATACGAGATGAATTGGATGGTTTAGTAGAGCCACAAAGCTCTACTTCGTACGTTCAAATAGGTCTAATCACTGTCATGTAAATGAGTCTTTTGTAATTAATTGGGTAGCTTTGATCGTTTGTCTAGTAAATGTTGAAGTAGTCTGTTACGAAGATCAGTTTATTGTCGCTTTAGTCTTCAAATCCAGGTTAAAACTTTTTATTTTGTATTAGGAGAAACATAGTCAAAAGGAGCTCACACGTTATTGAGCTAGTGTAATTTAATATATCGAGAGTTGAGCTCTTAACTGTTCCTTCTCTCCTAATATGAACGCTTCTCGCTCTCCCTTTCCCCAAATACGTATCGTTTTTAATCAATTAGATCATCGGTAAAACATGTTTCATGTTAATGACTTTCCTATTCCCTGATTCATAAACTCCTCCATGACACTTATGATTCTCTGCCTTATAAATATTATTAAACACACAGCTACTTCCAAAGGTCAATATATCCAGAAGATGCGGGTAGCAGGAACACGGATTGATAAGATATCTATCAACAACTATCTCTGTTATCAACATCTAGCGCCCACATTGCTATTAAATGGAAGATAACATCAGCTGTTCCTAGGAGCCTTTAAAGGCATCGATAAAGGGAATTTATATTTAGAGGCTTTAAAAGTAAACGAATAAGTTTATATAACCAGATAAATACTGCCTATAGACTATTTTAAATTTGTTTCCATTAGAAACGGAAAAAACCAGCATTTATAGGAAAAACCGAAAGAACAACCTGCCTATATACCTGACTCTTTCGCTCCTTTACATTC
This sequence comes from Euschistus heros, assembly GCA_003667255.2. Classification (NCBI taxonomy): domain Eukaryota; kingdom Metazoa; phylum Arthropoda; class Insecta; order Hemiptera; family Pentatomidae; genus Euschistus; species Euschistus heros. The sequence goes on from RCWM02000015.1 coordinate 5,167,903, forward strand.
AGTCCAAAGTTCTTAAGCCCAAAGGTGGCATTAGGGGCAAGAATGAAAACATTTTTAGGTTTTTCGATTATATTTCGAAAACAGTGGACTCCAGGAAAAAATGTTACGATTCAAAATTAAATTTCCTACAAAATTAATTCTGTACATATTTGTCAAAATTCCAACGATTTTCGAGATAGACGTTATTGAAAAGCGGTAATTTTCGAGAAAAAACAGTCTTTTTGAGTCACTTTTTGATAATGATTTGCTTCTAGTGCCTTCCACCATTGTTTCTGAGAAAAAGTGCCAAATCAAGGTTGCAGAGCTTTAAATTTACTTTAATTGGATACAGCAAGGATTGGATACGAGATGAATTGGATGGTTTAGTAGAGCCCCAAAGCTCAACTCTGTTCTTCCAAATATGTCAAATCACAGTCATGTAAATGAGTCTGATGTAATTAATTGGGAACTTAGTTAGTCTAGTAAATGTTGAAGTTGTTTGTAACAACGAGCAGTATATTGTCGTTTTAGAAAGACAAAAACTAAAGGAACAACCATGTTGGAATACCCTTCGACTATCTTAAGAACAGTAACCATAAGGACGAAAGGTAATATATTTGTGGCCAAGGATGTCCTACCACCATCTTATTATAGTATCCTTAGGGAAGAAACCCTTATTTTTTGGAAAGGAGAGTGCCCAAGGATGTCCTTCGGCCGCCCAAAATTTTCAGAACCTGGCAGATCTGAAAACAGTATCCTTTTGGGCATAAATAAATAAATAAACAACAATACATAATTCTATTAATCATATAAAATTACTACGTACGATTAGAAGATTATTAGATACAGACTGGCAATCTGTAGGTTTGATGTGCCAGAAAAATATATATGAAATTAAAGTAAATTTAAAGCTCTACAACTTTAATTCCTAATTTTTTTGTGAGAAACGATCGTGAAATGCACTAGAAGTAAATGTTTGACAAAAAGAGAGGTAGAAATTATTGTTTTGCTCAAATTATCGTTTTCAATAACTTATATTCGAAAACCGTTGAAAGTTCGACAAATATGTACATTAATAATTTTAAAGGAAATTTAATTAGCTTTAATTTTTATTTTGAACATATTTTTCTAGAGTCCATCATTTTCGAGATATGATTGGAAAACCCCAAAATGGCACCTTCTCCCCTCCCCACCACCGTAAGCTCTCCTCCCAGGGGCGGGGATTTTTAGTATGTTTACCTTATAACTACTATTAACGAAGCTATGAAGTGAAAAATAATGGAATATTTCATGCACTCTACGTCCCTCATTTTAGCACTTAATGACTGGACTGCTATAATGTTTGAGGCGCCTGATTGCAAACCGATCGAAATTGAGCACCACTTAATAAAGTGTTTCTCTCGTTCGAGCTCCTTGCCACGCAGAAGACTGACTAGGTTTTAGGTTTTAAAACGAAGGAAAAGCTGTTCAAATTTACAATTAAAAATCACGTACTGTTGGAAAAGGGAGTAAAACCATGCCTATCACAGTACCAAAAGGTAGTACCTCACAATATGGCTGCCATATTATGCATATTGTTTGTCAGATTTAGGAGGCATAAACGAGGTGGAAGAAACACAATTAGCTGTTTAGAAAATTTACCTGTTATTGTGATCGTAACTACGATTGAATAGTCCGTTTTTTAAATTATATTTCATTTTTTTTGTTTGTTAAACCTAACTAATAAATGTTTTTAAACATTATAAAAAAATTTTTTAGATAGATATTTGTTTAGAATTTTAAAGTTACCTACTAAAAAACATAGTCAATAATATTTTGATACCACTACGTAGTTCATTACTTTATTGTTTTTATTTTGTTCCTCAATACTCTAAAATATATTCGCATTTATGAATACAAATATTGTTTAATGATAAATTGTTTTTAACCATTTTCAAAGAAGTTTTACTAAAAGTCTGTCTAGGAGTAAGATGAGGAAGAATAATAATTTGTTTAGGAAAATGTGTATTGTGATTACATAGACTAGTCCATGTATGTTCATATATCGTTTATTACTTTACTATCCGTTTTTATTGTTCACCAAGCTAATAAGAAACATTTTTGAACGTAAAATCATTTTTTAATCCATAATTCCAATTCTATAAATCAACTCAGGACATGTATTTATATCATTATCAAAAAAGGTGTAAGTCTCAAACTGATGCATAACGAAGTAAGTACAGAAGAAAAACCAATTTTTAAAGAAACTGGTCAAAAGGGGCCCTTATTACGCTTGCCCAACTAAAACCATCTATTTTTCTGCTAATTATATAAGAAAAATTACATTCATATCAATTGGGCATCATATTGCTATGGTTTTTGGCTTCTGGTGAGAAATTTAGAAATTTGGTTTTGCAACTGGACGCCTCATTTTAAAATGCTGTTAAATAAATTCAACGTACTTATTTTAAATACAACTAATACTTCAGCGCCAAAGATTCATATCTATGTTATTATTATGATATATCATCTGAAGCTGGATAATTTGTCAGAATTGGATTTATATTCGGACTCGGCTCCGACATTAAGATTTGGACGTGGACGAAGAAGACTCCTCCTAGGCAGTAAAAATCTTATTTATGGCTAGAAGATGAAGAAGTGGGCGGCTCAGGGGATTTAAACTGCCATTTCTATTCATGAAAAGCCTAATTCCTGATAGGTCAATGTCTATAGTCCAATCTTGTTCCTAACAGGTCCCAAAAGTTATTTTGATGAAAATAAAAGAAAGTGCAAAAAAAAAAAGAACGACTATAAAACAAAAAACTTTAAAGATATTTCTTATTGAAAGCTTATAATCAACTCGTTTCCGAATTCTAAATAATATCAAAATAAATCCTGAAGAACTAAAACCAAGAAAGGCCTTAGGTTCAGTACTTCGGTAACTGTGCTAACGGCTATGAAAGGAAGAGGTTTGTTCTGAATCACGCTCAACCGCCAGACTACCCAGTGCTCCAGGAGGGTTTCCCGATCAAGAAGTCGAGTCAAAGAAATAAGAGAATATAAATTTTGTTTTCAGCCGGACTCGAACTCGGGCTCCGGAACATCGTAGTCGAGCACTGAGCACTGAGCCACCGCGCCTTTCTGATTAAATTAAATTAATTATAATATTAGATTAAAAAATATCAAAACAATAATAAATTCTGTCATCCCAATGAATAACTGGTGGTTATGTCGAATATCATTACATGACCTACCCCATATTATACGCCACTCTAAATGATACTTGTATATCGATGACCTTCAAATCTACCTATCCTTCCATCCTTCAGACATGTTTGAAGCATCACATAAGATTCAGGATGATATTGATATCCTTATGGTTCAAAACCTACCCTTAATTCCCTCCCTTACTATCCATTACATCACCTCAATAACCGTACAATTCAATTTCAAATTTCCATCAAAAACCTCGGAATCTCCTTTGATCAACACTTATCCTGGAATAACCACATTTCCCAAATTACCAGAAAATCCATCATGGTCCTCAAACAGCTCCAAAGATATCGTTACTCCTTTCTCCGAAGTACCCGCCAAATTCTGGTATCCTCTCTTATTTTTCCACACTTTGATTAGGGCTGTCTGTTGAGCTGGAGATGAGACTAAGGAGACTAATGAATTGCTTCATAAGATTCATCTTTGGGTTCGACAGACGGTCTCACGTATCTTGCCGGTACAATGAGCTAGGGTGGCTTTTCCACGATTTTCGACGGCAATACTTCCTCGGCACTTTCCTATTCCAGTCATTAAAAACCAATAAACCTTCCTATATTCTTGACCTAATTACCCTGCGTTCCTCCATTCACCACCTGAATACAAGATCCTAACCTTCCAACCTATATACCCCCTCACATAGAACTGCCTCCTTTGAAAAATCTTTCGTCATCCGTGCTACCTCTTTTTGGAATTACTTACCTATTGACATTCGCAAAGCCTCATCCTTAACTTCTTTTAAACATCTTTTATTTATCCATCTCCTCCATCTTCAATCTACCACAAACATTTAAATCTACATAAGTTTGTTAAAAGTTTTACTGTTAATTGTTTTTTTAACTTTAATTTCTTTTTTCTTTCTTTTTTTATTTATTCTTTCTACTTTTTTTCTCCTAATTTAATTGTACTACTGATGTGCTGATTTAACTAATCTTAGCCAGACAATTGTACCTTTTATTGAGCACTTTAATTATTCTTAGGGGACAGTCTGTCCCAAAATAAAGTTTATTTTTCATTTCCGACGCGCCAACTAACGTTTACTTAATTATAGTTTTATAAACAGCCATATTTTTATTCCTTTATTCTAGACCTACTTACTCTGCGTTCCTCCATTCACCACCTGAATAATAATAATAATAGCCTTTTATTATGTCCATAACTCAACAAATAAACCATAATTCAAATAAATACAATAAAAATAAAAATGTAACATATCTACAAATAAGTCCACAATTATTATCATATTTACAAACAAAATTCTTCTGTGAGTCTGAACATGGGCCTTCCCTCAGAGAGTATAGGTCTAGACTTCCCCAGACGACCAGCCTACTGGGAAGCCGGGTTCGCGATTTGGATCCACTTCTCTTCCCATTATCTCTGTCCCTTGCAATTCTCCACCATAGTGGTCCGGCTTTCTTCTTAAAGAAGTCACTCCATCTTTTCAACTGTCTTCCTCTTCGCCTTTTGTAGTAATAGGGTGTCCAAACAGTCACTTCCATTGACCACCTTTTATCAGTTCTTAAGATGTGCCACGCCCATTCCCATTTTTGCTTCTCGATATGGTGAATTATGTCTTTCAGGCCAGTCTTCTCTCTGATGATACAACTCCTAACCTTCTCCTTCCTACTTATCTTTATCATATTTCTTTCTATTCCTCTTTGCCAGCTTATCAGTTTTTTTGTTTGGGCTTTCGTTAGGGACCAAGTCTGACTACCAAAGGAGACGGCTGGAAGTATACATGTATCAAACACTTTCTTTTTTATCTCTTTTGGGAAATCGTTTTTCATTATTGTTTTCAATAACCACGTGAATACAAGATCCCAAACTTCCAACCTATATTCCCCCTCACATAGATCTGCCTCGTTTAAAAAATCCTTCGTCGTCTGGGCTACCTCTTTTTGGAATTCCTTACCTATCCATATTCGCAAAGCCTCTTCCTTAACTTCTTTAAAACATCTTTTATTTATCCATCTCCTCGATCTTCAATCTGCCACAAAAATGTAAATAATATATAATAAAGGTACATAAGTGTGTTAAATTTTTCACTGTTAATTGTTGTTTTTATTACTTAATTTTAATTCAATTTTTTTTTTCTTTGTTTCTTCTCTCCTCTTTTTTTTCTCATAATTTAATTTGTAATACTGATGTGCTGATTTGTAACTAATATCAGCCAGACAGTTGTACCTTTTATTGTGTGCACTTTAATTATTCTTAGGGGACAGTCTGTCCCAGAATAAAGTTTATTTTTTATTTTTCATTTCATTTACTTTTCAGGGCCCGACTTTAAGTTTGAAAAACTGTCAAAAATCAGGTTTTTGTGATTGATCAATGAAATTTTGTAAAAAGTATCAAGATGGTGTTTTCTTTAATAGGCTCAGCTAATAGCTCTTATCAGTAATGTGAAATTACACTTAACTTGTTGTTCACCGCAGACTTAACCATTAGCTGGCATATAGTATGTAACTAAACTTAACGTTTAGCTGTTGAATGTTCATAATTAAGTATGTTGATTTGGATAGCTGAGCAACATGAAACAAATTGTGCATGAATAGTTAACCAAACATAATCATGTATCCCTGGGCGTACATTACTGAACAACTTTGTTTAGAAATTTGTCCTCAGAAGTGTAAGGGACAGATTAAATCGACTTCGCTACTTAAGTTTTTTACGAAACTCAAGATGGATAAAAACGAACATTACAATAACTATGCTTTAAGATGAACATCTGATTAAAACACTCACCACGAATATAACATCTACTTAACTGATTTCGGTCAAGATAAGAGTTAACCACTATTCACTTGGATGAATGCTTTACACCAATAAAGAAGGAGTCATTTCCAACATTTTTGATTCGTAAAGTTCTTTTTATAAGACCAACCGTTTTGCCGCTGGAGCGCATCAAAATATAGTCATAATTGCCGGACAGGTGAAATTCCAAGATTTTCGACACTGTTGGCCGTCAATGATGTTCAACTCATTGAAATACAAAATTAGCTATGTATACACCCAGCAAAAAAAAAACGGACACTCAAATTTGGTCTTATGATTTTCTTGAATACATTAATCGTTTTAATTTGTAAGAAATGGTTTATTTATAAGTTATTTACACGAAATCTGTCACAAATGAATAATTTTTATTCTTATTAAATGAATAACATTTATTCTTCTAAAAATCTTTATTCTTCATTTTTATCAGATTTTTTGACTTGGGATGTTCTTCTAATTGCGGATTCCTCCCTCTTATTCGGCGAAAGGCGCTAATCCTGTCAGATACAGAAGAGATTAAAACAATCCATTAAATAACAAAGAAATTTAATTTGCGAAATTTCAGTTACAGGATTTATTTTTTCAAATCTATTCCTCATTCCTTCAAGTCAGGTATATATTTGTCAAAAAGCATTTTTTTTTGTCTGTACCGTTTCACAACGTTTTTAACAAAATTATGAGACCGAATCTGAGTGTCCGGTTTTTTTTTGTTTTTTTTGCTGTTGAGTGTATATAGCGCATGCATAAATACTCAAGCGATTTAACCTATATTTTGACGCGCTATAGTGGCAAAACGGTTGGTTCTACAAAAAAATATTACAGAACAAAAATGTAGGATATTGTTTGTATAGTTTTCGAGAAAACTACTTACCCTGTGAAATATCTACACTACAACGTTTAATGTTTTGGCAAAATATGTGAATTTTTTTTTTTTTTTTTTTTTTTTTTTTTTTTTTAAACTTATCGAAAAAACATAAATTAAATATGAATATAACCAGATGTAGATGCCACTGACTGCGCTGACATATCGATATAAAAGATCGACACAACAGATATATCACAGCTGCTCCCCACTCAGCGCCGCCTAGCTGCGGCCTCATTAATCTTTATTCAAGAGACCCGGAGCTGACTAAATGGGAAACATCTCCGAGGATCAAACTGGATTCTATTAGCGCTATTACCTTTAAAGATACGTGCTCTTCGCGTCATATCCTTCCACGTGGGTACCGCGTACAGTCTGCCTCCCGGAGGATGTCAGTCGTTGCGGCAATAAAACTGAAAGTCTATCAATGAGACGATAATCTCCATTTAAATAAAGTTAACATCTAACAATGAAAAATTATATTTATATCTTGGCAATATTTCAATCGAAAACCGTTTCAAAACGAAAGCCAATAGAAACATTTGTTTTTACCTCACTGGTTTTGACTTGTAAAAAGTTTGATTTAAACGAAACTGAGATAACTTTTTGTGCTTGATTATTAAATTAATGCTTGACTTGAATTTGTTTTTGACATGGATATTTGGCTGGGTGGGTGTATACTTTTTTGGTGTAACGTTTTTTTCGCAGTCAAAAAAGTAACATTTTGACTAGCTCTCGTTCTGTTGGTGATACCTTACCGTTTAGAAGCTATATTGGATTGAATGAAAAAAAAAAATGACATTTTTACTCACGATATCAAAGAATCGAAATTTTGATTTTGCTGAAATTCTTCCTCGGCAGATATAATTTTATCGATTTCATTATGTTGGATTTTAATTTCTAATAATCTATACTTTTATATAAAAGGACAAGCCATTTTTTGTGATCACTAACCACGAAAACTACTGAACCAATCACTACCAAATTTTAACATCATCTTCTATTCCACTAATCCCTGTTGAACAGATCCGCTACCTAGGACTCCACTTGGACAAACGTCTTACTTGGAATCCACATTCAAGACTAAAACGACAAGAAACTGCCCGTCGTTACAGACTTCTTCAACATTTACTAGACAAACGTTCTAAGCTTCCAATAAATTACAAAAGACTCATTTACATGACTGTGATAAGACCTATTTGGACATACGGAGTTGAGCTTTGGGGCTCCACTAAACCATCCAATTCATCTCGTATCCAATCCTTACAATCCAAAATCCTTCGAAAAATCCTCAATGCTCCTTATTTTGTGACCAATAAACTTATCCATAAAGATCTTAATGTTCCATATGTTGCTGATTTAGCCCAAACCAGATACCTATCCTTCCATAGTAAGCTCCATAACCACTCAAATCCACTAGTCTCCCAACTTGCTTCCCTCTCCATTCCCGATAATCCTCCGAGGCGTCTGAAAAGAAGATGGCCTAGAGACCTTTTAGTGTAGATATTATTGAAGTGCTACTAGTGAGTAGTTCTTCACAAGTTATTTACATGCCAATGAATTCACTATCAACACATTTACTTAATGTATATTGTTTTGTACAGTTGTAAATATCAATAAATTAGAAAAAAAACAAAAAAACATCATCTTCATAGTTCAAAGAAGGTTTAGCAAAATAATAACATTTACAGATTTTCCATTATATTGTAAAAAAAATACGATAAATATGTAGTGTGCAGTGAAGTTTGATAATCGACCGATAGGTAGCGAGCACCATTCGAGAGAGGTTGCAAAGGTACGATTATATAGAGCTAGAAATTAATCATAAAATATACTTATTTTAAATTCACTTATTTTTATGCTATAAATATGTTGTGCGAAATTTGGATCCCACTGAATTTCGAAAATTAAACGATTTATTTATTAGCACCAATCCGCAAAAACATATCTTCACCACATTTTAACTACCTCATTTTCATAGTTCCAGGAAGGTTTAGCAATAATAAAATTTACAATATTAAAAATTTAAATGTACAATGTTGAGTGGCAGGTACCGGATTTGACAAACTTTCTAATATTTTTATATTTAGAAATTAAAATCCAACTAAATGAAATCAATGAAATTATTTCTGCTAAATCAAAATGTCGACTCTTTGCTATTTCATATTGTTCGTAAACATATGATTCATGGGCATTTTGTTGTAAGTACTGATGGTGCAGTTCATTATCTGCAAGTTTCTTAATAATCTCTGCCCATTTGGATAACCAACTCATAAACTAAAATTGAAAATTAGATTTCAGGTTATTACCTAATTTGTGAAATTTTATCTAGGTTAAAATAAACAGAATGCTAGGAAAAGTATATGACAGTGTGGCAAACATCGTTTCTGCCTTTTAATATTGTACATTTAAATTTTTATTATTGTTAATTTCGTTTTTGCTAAACCTTCCTAGAACTGTGAAAATGGTGTAGTTTTCATAAACTAATATTAACAAAAACATTTCGGTAATATTATTAATAGTAAATTTCAAACAGCCGAGTGGATACTCAGAACCTTATCATCTCTTGAATGGCGTACCCCAAGGACCCATCCTGGAATGTCAAATGTTTTTATAAAGGGAAAGGAGTGCCGACCATTTTAGTCAGGAATTTGGTTTTCCAAATCTCCAACATTACATTTGCTCAATATCGCTACCAGCTTTGGTACGATGCAGGTAAATATTCAATTGGTAACCATATTCATTCAAACATATAAGAACAAAGTAGATATTTATATTTATATAATAAATTGGATTGGATCAATGAGATTAATGTAATATCACAGCAGATAAATGAAAACAGAAATTAAAAAAAAAGATACAGAAGATATAGAAGGATCAATACAATTACGACTCATCAAAAAATTGTCCACTTTAATTTTGAAAATTAAAGCATAATGCTATACAGCTCAGAAACATGGCCTCTAGAAAAGTTTCAAGGTAAAAGATTTCTGGCTGTGGACATGGATTTTTGGAAGAGATCGGCAAGAATCTCAAGGATACAACGAATCCGGAATGAGGTCATAAGAGAAAGAATGGAAGTTAAGAGGAATATTCTGGAGGAAATATAGGGAAGGAGACTGAGATGGTTCGGCCATATTAAAAGAATGGAGAATAGAAGAATCCCCAAAATAGCTTATGAATGGGAAGCAAAGGGGAGAAAGAGATCTAGGCCTCGCATCGGGTGGAGAGATGTGACTGAAAGTATGATTCGGTGGGGGCTAGCGAAGGAGAAAGGTGATGGACAGAGAGGAGTGGAGGAACCGGCTGAGGGAGGAGTTTGGATGAACGAAACTTCGAATAGCGAAGAAAATTCTTTCAAAGAAGAAGGTCTTCCACAAAGTAAATTCTATCTTTTTAGTAAAAACTTTCGACGGGAAGTGGTTAATAGAGCTGAAAACTATCTCTAACTTCCCATTGAATGCGTTAGACAAGCGCCACGAACGAAATTCCATAGAATTAAACGGGAAGAGATAGTTTATAAAAAAACAAAAAAGAAAAGTTTACGTTTGAAATGTTACAACAATCAATTTAATTTTCAAAAATGGCAACAATGGCGGATACTGTTTTCAGATATGCTCGGATCTGACGATGTCATCCTTGGCCACTCTCCTTCTCGACAAATTACTTTTCGTCCTTAAGGATATTATTTTGATATGTTAGTCCACGATTTAACGATTTTAAGAGGGCGGAAGGACATCTTTGGCTACTCTTCTTCCCGACAAATTAGCTTTCATCTTAAAGGATACTATTTTGAAATATTCCTGGATTTAACGACTTTAAAAGGTCTATAGATAGTCCGCCATTGTTATGCTTTTTAAAATGGATACCTTAGAACATAACGTCGTGTTAGTTAAGCTATATGAAATCCATTGAACTTACAAATAATATATTTATAGAGAAACATAAATACAAAAACTTTTTAGTGTATTAGCTTTGACAGAAGAACCAATGAACGAAACGATGCCCATGTTTACATCCTTTCAGAAGGTCCGGTTAGTTAAACGGATAACGAATCTATTCAATAATGAGCGGTTTTTATTAGAAGTATATGGGAGGATAACAAATTAGTATCGAGAACAAACAAGAATAAACATCCAACACCTGTCAACCGGACACCTTGTTACTAAAGGCGATGTGCTCTTGAGGCAGAAAGAATTCAATTTAGATTCCTGGAAGGACGAGGAGATGACTCCAGGAGATACCCCAGGGCGCAGGGCTACTGCGGCAGCGGCGTCTCTCAGATAACCTGATAGTGACCGCTGACATTTTATTTTCTCGAAGGTGGATCGGAAATGGAAAAGGACAGTTAACAGGGTGGTCATAAGGAGTTGGAAATTGGATACGACGAGCAGAAGGACAGCTATAGAACATGTAAAGCAGTTTAGAGTTTAATACAAAACATAAAAAATGTAACATAAAATAAAATGGAAGATGTAGATAGAATTATATCTAAGCTGAAAGGCATTTAGTGGGTATCAAAGAACCGTTTTCAGTTACAAGCTTAGATAAGGTGTTAGTTACCAATTTATCAAGCATCTCATGTTACAACCTAAACACTCTCTTTTTTTTCTAATAAATAATATTTTTTCAGGTATTAGGTTGCCTCGAAATAATGCAGGGTTTATAGTTTAGATAATGACATCGAAGAATACACGAAATTCGTCAAACCCGCACAGCACGATCAGTTCGATTGCGCTGTTTCATTTCGATTTATACATCGAATTATTGTGAATGAAATTAAGGTAATTGATGTAAAAACCCACACATATTGCGTTGTACCGAAATTAATGAAGGTTTATAGTTTACAAAAATCTGGCCCCATTTCGACTAAAGAAAGAATAACGTGGAATATGCTTTAAAGGTTGCCATCTTGAATGCCAATGATAGTCGTATCATCGCTGAGATTAACAATTCCATTATGTGCATTTTTTTCGATTTAGGTTTTGTTTTGTCCAAGCAAATCCCATCGAATAACCTTTGCCCTTCGCCGTAAACCATAGACTTCTTGTCCTACAAGTATCCTTTAATAATATCCCACTGATCCCTGTCGAACAGATCCGCTATCTTGGAATCCAACTGGACAAACGTTTAACCTGGAATCCACATACAAGACTAAAACGGCAGGAAACTTAACGCCGTTTTCGACTCCTTCAACATTTACTAGACAAACGTTCAAACCTTCCAATTAATTACAAAAAACTCATTTATATGACAGTTATCAGACCTATTTGGACATATGGAGTTGAGCTTTGGGGCTCCACTAAACCATCCAATTCATCTCGTATCCAATCCTTACAATCCAAAATCCTTCGAAAAATCCTCAATGCTCCTTAATTTGTTACAAATGAACTTATCCATAAAGATCTCAATGTCCCATTTGTTGCTGAGTTAGCCCAAACCAGATACCAATCCTTTCATAGTAAACTCCCTAACCACACAAATCCACTAGTTGTTCAACTTGCTTCCCATTCTATTCCCGATATCTCTCCGAGGCGTCTGAAAAGATGGCATAGAGACCTTAAAGAGTAATTGTTTTTTATTTTGAGTGCTACTGACGTAGTTCTTTTCACGTTTTGCATGTTATTGTAATCATAATCAACTCATTTACTAGATGTATATATTTTGTAAAGTTATACATTTCAAAAAAAGAATATAAAAAAAAAAAGTTTTGTTTTGCAGTTTTCGTTTTAAAATTAAATTCCGCGTCTAATGTAAAACCCCGAATACGCTAATCAAGCTTGGATCAGGTTTTGACAAAACGCTTTTGTAATTTTAGCCCAAAAAATAATTGCGCATGTGCATCAATGCATATTTTGTATTTAATCTGATAGAAGGTGCTAAAATGTACATAGCGGTATTGGCAATCTCACCGACGATATGTTTTCTATATTTTTTTTTTCGCTTACCTGTGATTAAATTATCTGTTGGAGATAAATTTTCAAATTAAATAGCTTAATCCTGCTGGCCGTCAATGCCCTTATGTTATTTATTCTTTCCGCTTACCTGCGTGATTGTATTGTTTATTTCCAAAGGAGAATAATTTTTTATACACAACAGCCCGAGAGGGATCGAACAAGATCGGTCAAAATCTAGGTTATTTTTTTTAATTTAGTATTAGGAGAGACAGAGTCAAAAGGAGCTCACTAATTGGTGAGCTAGTTTTTTTTTTAGTATAACGAGAGTTGAGCTCCTAACTGTTCCTACTCTCCTAATATCAAACTATCAAATGCGTAACACCATTGCGTTTCCTAAAAACGAACGCTTTTGACCAACTAGGTCACCGGTAAAACATGTTCCATGTCACAAAAAAAGAGTTTTAACTGATTTAATTGTTGAAATAAAAAAAATAATAAAGGCAACATCATCTTTCAAACGCTCTAAAGTTAAGGTGACCAATCAGAACCAGCAAGCTGTTTCAAATACGTGTTACTTAACTGCTATACTTTGAAAGAAAAAAAACGTTCGCTTTCCTCCATTAGCGTTTCTGGTAATTAATTAACTTTTCTTTGTCAGGTTCAGATGTAGTCATTACCCACTAAGTATAATGTCTGTTTGTTTTTTTCTCGTCTGGATCGTTTTCAATATTGCATTTGCTTGTTAGTTGATATTTGTATCGTTGTGGTCCGGCAAAATAAATTTCTTCCGATTCCAGCTAGATAGAATAGGTTTTAACCTAGGAGATGATCCTCCATTCCTTCTAGTTAGAGTACGTTAAGAGTTAAGGACGTTAAGCATATCAAATAACAATACGGTCTACAAGTGAACTAATTTTTTTTTCAACAATTATTAACTTCGGAGAGTTTGTAATGGTATCAGTGTTTGAGAAATTGACACGAGCGCATAATCAGGTGATTTACCAGGTTGAGTAACAAATGAGAGCATCAATCACAAGATCAATCATAGGAAGGGTGCTTGAGTGAAAAGTAAATCAATCATCACTCAGCCTCGTGAACAAACAGATGATTACTCTCAATTTTTTAACCATCAATAAATAAATCACTCAATGTTTTTTTACCTTCTTCGAAGGAGGAGGTTCTAAAAAAGATTTTTTTTTTTCCTGTCGTAGATTGAGGCCATTTAAAAAAAATAATATCAGAATCATACAAAACTAAAAATGTTACAATTACTTATATTAATACAAATAATGTTTAGAAAAAGAACAAAACCAATTTCAAGATTGAACCTACATAAACAAACTTAAACTAAAAAATAAAAAAATTATATTTTAATTGCTTCGAAACAAAAACCATTAAATGACAATCAACGAAATTATCGATACTTATATAATTATGCACAATTTATGACCATTTATTTTTGGAGTCGGTGCCAACCAAAACAAACACAATCTGAAAAGAAATTGTAATTGTAAAGATCCTTCCACTGTTTCTGATCCTTTCACCGCCACACCGCTGTCTCCGGCCATTCGAAAGTTTATTGTAAAGGCAGGATTAAACTGCCCTTCTTGGCTGGCACCGACTCCAAAAATAACTGATCATAAATTGTGAATAGGTATATAAGTATCGATAATTTCATTGATTGTCATTTAATGATTTTTGTTTCGAAGCAATTAAAATATAATTTTTTTTATTTTTTAGTTCAAGTTTGTTTATATATGTTTAATCTTGAAGTCGGTTTTGCTTTTTTTCTAAAAATTATTTTTTTAATTTTAATTTAAAATTTTTTTTTTTTTTTTTGTATGTTACGCGATTAATCCGTCAATTCTGAATCAATTTTGATGATTCTTTTTTAGATGGGTAGGGCATACTTTAGAGGTGGTCCCATTAAAAATATTTTAATCAAAAATCAAAAAAACAGTTAATAAGTGATTTTATTAACAGTTTTTTGATTTTTCTTAAAAAGTGCTGCGTTGATTTCAAAATATTATTTATGGGACCACCTCCAAAGTATGCCCTACCTATCTAAAAAAGAATCATCAAAATTGATTCTGAATTGAAAGAGTAATCGCGTAACATACACAAAAAAAAAAAAAAAATACAGACGAGTTGAGAACCTCCTCTTTTTTGAAGTCGGTTGAAAAAAAAAAAAAAAAAAAAAAAAAAGATTGATAATTAAATCGTTATAAAAATAATAAATTCATTGAATGACTAAGGAAGAGTAATGAAAATGAAGTAAAAGTAATTGAACAATCTTGTTGAAAAATTTTAATATTGAAAGGATACATTCTCCTTCACCAATAATTATTTTTCGTCCCTAAGGATATTTTTTCCCTTCCAGGATTTAACGATTTAATTAGTTTTCGTCCCTAAAGATACTATTTTGAAATATTACATTAATATTGAAAAAACATTTATTTTGATCAAGAATCCATTTCTGCCCCATTCCGAAACTTTCCCCACATGTAGTCAGTATGGATCACATATATTTTTTTGGACTTTCGAAGAAATTCAAAATGTACATAATATATATCGAGTGATATTTTAAATTAAAGGGTATTTAAAATATTAAATATTAAATTCAGAATCAAAATAATAATAGCGCGACAAAAATCGTTTCTTTACAAAAAAAAAAAAGAAGTATAGTTTCTATACTATTTTGTATTACAAAGCATTATTGGACCAAACAAAAATCCTTTAAGCTTCTGTGAAAACAATTATATCCGAATCATCTATAGACTAATTAAATGCTGATTGTTTATCATTAAGTGAGTGATTGATTAAACATTTAATCAGGGATAAGTAAAAATAAAAATATATGATTAACTAGATAAGATTAATGATTAACATTACATTCAAGATTAATTTTGAAATCACCATATCACTCTTCTTATAACTATTTGTTCTGAAATTAACAAGTATCAATAAATTAAAAAAAAAAAAAAAAAAACAAGAAAATTCTATTATTTTTAAACTTAAAAACATCTAATTTAGTAAACTATATTTACGCTAATTGGAACCGAAGATTTTCAATTAATTTTTTTTTTCCGGGTAATAATTTAATAATGATTTGCGCACAGTAGGCAATCGTCTAGACTGACCAATAATAAAAACCATAATTGAATTCCAAACAAACGAGTATTGAGACATAACTATTGCTGGCATCAGAAATAAATTAAAAGAAAAAAAAATTGAACTAATCATTAGTGAATAAAATATGAATGAAATAAATGAGAGAGACTGCCAATGCCATCCAAATATATCTTTGAAACATTTCAATTAATAGGATAATTTATAGTCTAGGCAAGTTCTAATGGCGGAATCTTATTTTTAATATTACGACTTTATTCAATTCCTTTCAAGGAGCATCGTTTTTTTTTTGTTTTTTTTTCTCTTATTTTATATTTATTGCTTGCGGTATTTTAATAGCTTTCGAGTTCAAACATTTACAGAGATATACATTATTTATTTTTTTTTTTTTATGGCATGGCTAAAATAAAAAGGTCAATACTCTTCTATTAGGTTAATTCAATCCCATCATGTACATCGATTTCGGTGGCATTGGATTAGGCAATCTAGATAAATCAGCTGTTCGAATTATCTTTTAATAAATAACAAATAACAAAGAAATGACAGGCTTAGCGGACCAGAAGGTTCGAAGCCGACCCTCCCATCTACGTCTCAGTCTACTCCTCGAACACTCGCCCAACGGCTCAAAAGGAGTTTGAAAATCAACAAGGACAAACAACAAACCAGAAGAAGTCGCCATTTGCAATTATCAACGTAGTGGTTCTCATGGTAACCTAAAACAGCTGACTCTAGGTTTCTAAGTTTGAAGCTTATTCAAATCCTGCCTTATAATAATTTAATTATACAAGTGACCACTACTGGAACATTTACCATACGATTACATTACGGTTGATATTATCTTTATGAAAGACATATTTGTACTTTTGAAAAGGTAATACCGTATTTTGAGATTACATTGAAATTGAAACAAAAAAAAATCAAACCTAAATCGACTTAAAGTAATGTACGCAAAACACAGGTGACTATCCATTTTTTTTTTATAGGTATACATTTATTGAAATTTACAACTGTACAAAGTATATACATCAAATAAATGTATTGACATCGATTATAATAACATGTTAAAACTTTAAAAGAACTACTCATCAATAGCATTTTATTAAAAATTCTTCACTAGAAGGTCTTTTCAGACGCCTCGGAGGATTGTCAGGAATGGAGTGGGAAGCAAGTTGAGAAACTAACGGATTTGAGTGATTATGGAGCTTACTATGAAAGGATAGATATCTGGTTTGGGCTAATCTTTATGGATAAGTGTATTGGTGACAAAGGAAGGGACAATGAGGATTTTTTGAAGGATTTTGGATTGAATAGGAGATGAATTGGATGGTTTAGTGGAGCAGTCATGTATATGAGTCTTTTGTAATTAAATGGGAGCTTTCAACGTTTGTCTTGTAAATGTTGAAGTAGTCTGTAACGACGGGCAGTTTCTTGTCCAGCTAAAAAAAAATTCAAACCTAAATCGACTTAAAGTAATGTACGCAAAACTCAGGCGACTATCCAAGTTAATATCACAATTATAATATATCCCGATTGGATTTAAGACTTTTTAATATTTAAAATATCAGACTCCTAAGTAGGTACCTACAATACAAATCAACTCACTTCAAACGATTCCATCAAAATTTACAATGACGAACTAATATAAGACACCGCCTTTACCTTTATACACTAAAACACAATAAGAAAACTAAATAGAAGTTGGTTGACAGAACTATTTTCGTGAAATATTTAAGTAATAGAATATTTTTCTAAGTCACACATTTCTCTGATTGTTACTTTTTATGTTTTAATTTTTTTTTGGGGGGGGTGGGCAGGTGTGGTTAAATAAAGATAAAGAAAAAAAATCATTTGGAATTATACGAAGCACTCATATTGCACATGTACTTCAAAAGTGACACAAATTAAAAAATATGTATTTTTGATTTATAATCATGTTTAAGTTCAATAGTCTTCTATGAAATGTCAAAAATGTATCGAATTAACTTCAAATCCCAGCTATATTCCACTAATCCCATTTGAACAGATCCGCTACCTTGGACAAACGTCTAACTTGGAATCCACACACAAGACTAAAACGGCAAGAAACTGCCCGTCGTTACAGACTACTTCAACATTTACTGAACAAACGTTCAAAGCTCCCAATTAATTACAAAAGACTAATATACATGACTGTGATTAGACCTATTTGGACGTACGGAGTTGAGTTTTGGAGCTCCACTAAACCATTCAATTCATCTCGTATTCAATCCTTACAATCCAAAATCCTTCGAAAAATCTTCAATGCTCCTTACTTTGTTACCAATAAACTAATCCATAAAGATCTTAATGTTTCATATGTTGCTGATTTAGCCTACACCAAATACCTGTCCTTTCATAGTAAGCTCCATATCCTCCCAAATCCGTTAGTTTCTCAACTTGCTTCCCAGTCCATTCCTGATAATCCTCCGAAGCCTCTAAACGAAGATGGCCTAGAGACCTTCTAGTGTAGATGTTTTAATAAAGTGCTACTGATAAGTAGTTCTTTTCAAGTTTTTACATGTTATTATAATCGTTGTCAATACATTTATTTGATGTATATATTCTGTACAGTTGTAAATTTCAATTAATGTATATAAAAAAAAAAAGATGTAATGTATCGGATTAACTTCAAATTACACCTGAGAAATCTCACTTGCAGTTGGGATTAAAAGATAATTCAGGAACACTTTCAATATTTCATCCAAGACTGTGACAATTTTACATTATTTTTTAACTCAGGTTTTCGAGTTGTGTCACTTTAGGAATACATGTGTGATATGTGTATATTTTGGTAAATATATGTTATGTGAACGTAACCTACCTATATCGTTTCTGTATTTCTCCAAATTATTATTTTTTTTTTTTTTTTTTTTCCAAACATGGACCCAGACAAAACTAATTAAAAATATTGAGAAAAACAAAACAAAAAAACAATAAATAGCATTAATCATGAATAAAACACAATGCATTCATTGTGAAACGTGATACTGGTAATGATACTTCTGATTAGAATCACCAGAATGTGCAAAGATCTTCAATTGAACAATTGAATTCCTTGCAGATATAGTCAACAGCTAATGGAACGTCTGCCAGACAGTGCTTTGTTTGTTCTCTTAACTCTGCTAATTAATAAAATCAATATCAGTAAAAACAGTTTAGTCATACAAACGTAAATATTAGAAAAAACAA
Organism: Euschistus heros; assembly: GCA_003667255.2. Lineage (NCBI taxonomy): Eukaryota > Metazoa > Arthropoda > Insecta > Hemiptera > Pentatomidae > Euschistus > Euschistus heros. The sequence goes on from RCWM02000015.1 coordinate 5,186,995, forward strand.
ATGTTTGTAACGAAGCAAAAGAATTTTACGCGGTACATTCAGAATCTGAATCCTTAACCTGTAACGATTTTCTAGTACAGTCAATATTTTAAAATTGATTTATCGATATTTACAACTGTATAAAATATATATCAAGTAAATCTATGTAAGAATGTCAATTAATCGTAAAGAACTACCCATCAGTAGCACTTCAGTAAAAGTGCACCTTACACTAAAAGGTCTCGAAGCCATCTTCTTTTCAGACACCTTAGAAGGTAATGGGGGTAATCGAAAACTGTTGAAACGAAGAGTAAAAGATAGGTTTTCATTTATATTTTCTTGTTTATTAAAAAAATTATAGTCGAAGTTGGGGAAAAAAAAAAATTGTATAAAAACTCAATTTTGCGCTGATCGGGGGAAAACGATCATGCATACTAGTCCATTCAATGAAGGAGTGCGTTTTCTGTAATCCAAGGTTTTTCTTCGGAAACATGTTGAGGGTAGTTAGAAAGTAAACATACTGAAAGTCCTGGAGTTTTCGGGAAGGAGGGAGGGCGCGAAAGGTCACTTTTTTTGGTTTTGCGGTCACAGCTTTAAAACAGTGCGTTATATCAAAACACGACTCGTTACTAAATTAATGTTAATTAAGTTCTCTACAACTTTTATTCTATACACATTTTCATATTTTCTACCATTTCCAAAATATACGCTTGGCAAATGTGAACATTTTCGAAACAAAATTTTCACCTCACGTGTTCTGTTTAAACTTTCTTCCATATCTTCTAAAACGTTCATCCTACGAAACAAGTCTTCATAAATAATATTGTAGAAGATTAAATTTTCTTCAAAATAAACATATATATGCTAATTTATCTTCAACAAAAAACGTTAAACCAAAAAAGTTTAGATACTTAGGACTTACGCTAGATAGAAGACTGACATGGGACCCACATGTCAAGACGATAAAACAGACGTTAGAATAGAATAGAATAGAATAGAAAAAGAAATTTTATTCTGGGACAAAGTCCCTTAAGAATAATAGTTACATAACAGACCATAAGTTATATCTGGCCTAGAGATTATAAATTAGATAACATATAATAAGATCATTAAAAGTAAATACAATTTTACAATAAAATAAGTGATAGAACGAAAAAAAAAAATATATATATATATACACATATATAAACACATACACACTACCTACATACATGAACTATCTTTACAATCAGTAAAAAAAAAAAAAAAAAAAAAATATTATGTAAGAAATTGACTAAATAATAGATTCCTGATGTTACATCGAGTAAAGGATGAAAAAAAAACAAAAAATGATGATGAAAAATAAAAATGAAAATAAAAAATCCTCAAATGATAATGTTTTCTCTACCATTAAAATAAACAAGCTAAACTTTTATAAATGATATACTTGGGTGAAATTCATTAAAGCATCTTTATAATTAGATAGCATCCGACTGGAGGGAGGAAAAGTGGTGGAAGAGGAGTGTTTTAAATGTTCCGAGGGAGGATGTATTACGAATAGAAGGAGGAAGAGAATTCCAAAGAATAGCGGAGCGGGCAAGAAAGGAACGTTGGAAAGCAGTAGTTCTGTGGGATGGGGTGTAGAGATCGGAGAGACGGGACCTTGTATGCAATGATTGTATGCAATGACGTTACAGTTAAGACTGCGACTTCTATACTCAGTACTTCACAGACGCTCAAGACTACCTTTAAAACAGAAACTTAACATTTACAGTTACTTGTAAAAACCCATCTGGGCGTATTCATCGCAAATTTATGGACCGGCCAAAAGAACGCATATTCCCAAAATACAAACATTTCAATCCAAATTCCTAAGACTGATAACTAAAGCCCGGATTTTCGTGCAACAAAAATTCTGAAATGTGCAATAAAAACTTGAAATTGTGCAAAATCGTGCAATAAAACTTAAAATCATGCATTTGATACAACAACAACAAATAATTCGCTAGATACAAGTCTTTCCAAAAAGTTGTTTTTATCTTAAAATTTATTGATCCAGTCCTTAGTAAGGGAGTAGTTAAATAATCATTGTCTAAAATACAATAAGAACAAATCGCATATCTTTATTGTACGTGGTATACATAAGCTATATGTACATATTACTTAGGAGTATAAATATCTATCTTAGGAATGATTAAACTTTATTTATATTTCCCGTTAAGAAGGCAGAAGAATAAATTTGCTTTGTTTAAAGTGAAAATGTTTACTAACAGTAAAGAGGGCTTAATTTAATAACTATGTTGTACTTATTAAAAATATCCGTAAGTTAGGAAGGAGAGGCAAAATTTCTTGGAAGTTGGGAACCCGAGTTCCCTAGCTAAAGTCAATCTAAAGTTGTTCTTAAAATTGTTACTTTTCCAAAAACACGAAAGTGTTGTGCATTCAGGATTTGAATGCAGGAATTTTGTGTAATCAAACTGCAGGATGTGCAATTTTATGCATTCAAACTGCAGAATGTGCAATTTTATGCATTCAAACTGTAAAATGTGCAATTTTATGCATTCAAATGCAGAATGTGCAATTTTATGCAGTAACCCCCAAAACGTGCAATATTAAACTAAGGTAAATTTGGCCTAAACATCATAATTCGTATAAATAATTTGCCTCTGGCTGATTACGAACTTGCAACAAAAAGATGCTATTGCACGAGAATCCGGGCTCTACTGATAACAGACTCTCATCCTTATGTGTCGAACGAAACGCTACATACAGACTTACGTATTCCGACAATTAACTGTGTAAACTACGAGGACACACTAACAAACAGATACGCAATATGGCAACAGTACAAATTCCTGACATAACTCAACGGAGGCTGAAAAGGAAGTGGGTGAGGGATCTCCTAATCTAATCGCTAATAATTTAGTTTCACGCCTCGAGATTGTACCACTGGGTCCTGACTCCCTCATGCTTGATCATGTCTGTTGTTTTAATGTAACTTCACATTCACTGGTTATCCATTGTGTACAGTTGTGAATAAAATGATTATGTTAAAAAAAAAAAAAAAGTTTAGATCCCTAGACAAAAGAACTAATATGTTCACACAGTATGGCCAAATGTTATTAATCAGTTATTATCCATTACTCTTGAACATATTATTTTCATAATGAAAGCTATAGACTCATAAATTTTATAGCCCTAAAAAACATCTATAGTGTAGAACGAAACGTCGACACATAATAAACCAGTATTGATCGTACTGGGTATCAATATCTATTGCTACTCAATCATTGATTTATTCAACAGTTAACAATTACTTCGTTATTTTAAGTAAAAATTAGGTATCCGAAATCTTTAGAATCGCTTTAGGTACACCATGATGGTATAGACGGATCAATACAATTAGGATTGAAGAATTAATTGCCACTTCTATTGGAATTTCTAAACATTTATCTTCAGTTCTAAAACATACAAGATTTTCAACCTATCAGCACTATGTTACATGGGTTATATATACTAAAGTTTTCAAAAATGTGAAATAAGAAATCAAATATTGGTACCCACCTGAGGAAATCTAACAAATATCTGATATATATCCATCGTGGAAAGGGGAAGGGGCAGGTAGGTTAAACTTTTTGGGGTTTACTTTGGGATTTTCTCTATGTCATTTGATTTTTCCGTTCCTATTGGAGAAAAATTTTAAATGGGGCTATTGATAATGTTTATCTTTCCAAAAAGGTGTATACGAACTAAAATCTAATGACTGTAAAGCAAAATACACAGGAATTTCGGTAAATCAAAGAGTAAAAGAACATATAAAAGCATAAAATAATAAGACCCAAAATTCCAAATTCGCTATCCATCTGAATGAAAATAAAGACTCATGAATTCAATAAAGACTCGGGAGTAAAAATAATACAAGTAGAAAAAATTAAATATTTATGAATCATTAGAAATAATAAAATTGTTTAAAACCGATCCAGATTTTTGTTGTTTTCCATTTCTATTTAAACGTGGCTGATGTGTATGTTTTATAATTCAAGATGCATATTTAGCATTCGATACTAGTATTCTAATAAATTAATCCCAATAGAGGTGGCAATTAATTCATGAATCCTAAAATAAATTCATTATTTTTTAAAATTAATTTTTAGTCGTTAATATAATAGCAATTTATAAATTATTGTAAAATAACCAGAATAACCCTGTAGAAAATATTAAAGCAATCTACTAAAGGCCAGCTTATACTGTAGATAACCAAGCAGACACAACAAAGCCAATGTTTGCTAGCAAGCTTCAAATCACAGCACTACCTGCATTATTTTTTTTTTGGCTAACTGTGTCTTAATGATAAAACTGTTTACATATTCGATTCTTAGAAACGAAACTTCACAGGGATCCATATGTCGTACCACATATCTAATTTTATTTATATATATAATTTAATTATCCACATACAAGACTAAAACGACAAGAAACTGCCCGTCGTTACAGACTACTTCAACATTTACTAGACAAACGTTCAAAGTTCCCAATTAATTACAAAAGACTCATTTACATGACTCTGATTAGACCTATTTGGACGTACGGAGTTGAGCTTTGGGGCTCTACTAAACCATCCAATTCATCTCGTATCCAATCCTTACAATCCAAAATCCTTCGAAAAATCCTCAATGCTCCTTACTATATGACCAATAAACTTATCCATAAAGACCTTAATGTTCCATATGTTGCTGATTTAGCCCAAACCAGATACCTATCCTTCCATAATAAGCTCCACAACCACTCCAATTCATTATTCTTCCAACTTGCTTCCTTCTCTGAAATGAAGTTGGCCTAGAGACCTTTTAGCGTAGATTTTATTGAAGTGCTACTGATGAGTAGTTCTTCACAAGTTATTTACATGCCATTGTATTCACTGTCAACACATTTACTTGTATATTATTTTGTACAGTTGTAAATATCAATAAATTAAAAAATAATAATAATAATTTAATTGAATATTTTTTTTTTTCGATTTCAAGTTCTATATAACACCGCACCTTTGTAACCTCTCATAAAAAATGGCACTCCTCATTTAGCTGTCTATTTCAAACATCAATGTTTTTGACATATTATCCCTTTTTATAATAACAAATCAATTGAAAATGAGTAGATTTTATTTTTTCTAAACCTTCCTGAAACCATAAAAATGTTGTAGTTAAAAAGTTTTCGCAAATTGGTTAAGCTGTGTTCGTGGTTAGTGATCACAAACGAAAAATGCCTTATTCTTTTATATTATAGTATAGATATGTTTAATTATACTTTTACTTTTCGGTCTTTATTATTGTCAATGAGTATGATAACCTAAATGGACGGGGGGAGAAAATTATTCTGTATAGCCAAGAAGGAGATAAGGGAAGTTATGCTGAATAAAGTAAATTAAAACATAAACAAGAAAAGCGGCTATAAAGAGAACGGACGAGGCAGGCCGAAAGCTTCTTATCTAGCCATCTTTACAGTAGCTCTCTGCCCAAATCTTTTGTAAAGAACAATAAATTTCTTCTCCGGTCGGCCCATTAGACGTCTGGGTATCAAAACGATATCAGGCTTCAAGTCCAACAGAGTGGCTTTTAACGTTTTATTTAAACTTTAGTCTATTTACTGAATAAACGTTACTTATTTATATATATATTAGCATCTCCCGTCGTCCGCTCTCATAAATGAAGAATTCAGGTAATATTAACTAATTGAAGTTTTATTTGTTTATCGATAGAAATTTAGTGTTGAAGTACACTTCCTGTCCTACATTATCCTTTAACGATGTTCCACTAATCCCCGTTGAACAGATCCGCTACCTAGGACTCCATCTGGACAAACGTCTTACTTGGAATCCACATACAAGACTAAAACGACAAGAAACTGCCCGTCGCTATCGACTACTTCAACATTTACTTGACAAACGCTCCAACCTTCCAATTAATTATAAAAGACTAATTTACATGACTGTGATTAGACCTATTTGCAAGTACGGAGTTGAGCTTTGGGGCTCCACTAAACCATCCAATTCATCTCGTATCCAATCCTTACAATCCAAAACCCTTCGAAAAATACTCAATGCTCCTTACTTTGTCACCAATAAACTTATCTATAAAGATCTTAATGTTCCATATGTTGCTGATTTAGCCCACACCAGATACCTATCCTTTCATAGTAAGCTCCATAACCCCTCAAATTCATTAGTTTTTCAACTTGTGTAAATTGTTTATTGGAGTGCTACTGAAGAATAGTTCTTTTCAATTTTGACATGTTATTGTAATCGTTATCAGCTCATTTACTTCATGAATATATTGTATATTGTGAATTTCAATAAATTGATATAAAAAAAAAAATTAAAAGTAAAAAAAATTGGTAGAGATGGATTCAGTAGTTTTAGCAATGTAAACCCTGTTGCAGAATGGTGCTAACCTCATATCAGTCGATATTCAAACCTCACTGGGAATCCTCATTTCGCACCAAATATTTCTCTCTTTTTAATAACAATTTAATTGAAAATAAGTAAATATTATAGAAATACACTTATGTTGGCTCCTTATTTGAAGAATTGAGTATTATTTTAAATTTCAATCTCTAGATCAGGGGTTCCCAAACTACGCCCCCTTTTGTTCAAATGAAAGCTTCTCGCGCCCCCCCCCCCTTAACAATAAATTGTATGGGCCTAGGAACAAAACAAAAACAAATAAGTGTTACATTGAAAACAAAACATTTATTTACACTGCCATAAGATACAACAATATCAGTTTTCATAAAATACAAAAATTATTAATAAAAGAAACATAGATTAGGTTGGTTAGTGAGATGGATGGGCTTGCATTTTCTTTACTAGTATGCTTATTCGTGAGTTTTAGTAAGTGCACAGCGCAAGTCACTAGCAACATCAAGTTTATTCCGATACTTTGTTTTAATTGTCACAAGTGTTTAAAATGTTTTTTCCCCCAAATAGGTGCTTGAAAAAGGCAAATATAAACGAAGAGAGTAACTCGTCTTTTGAATTTCAGAATTTTAGAAAGACTACCAGTTTGGGAACCAATGCTCTAGAAACTAACGTACAATTGTAACCTCATTTGCAAAATGGCGCTCGCCACACATCGGTCAATTTTCAAACATGACTGTTATCCACAGTCAGTACACTGTTATCCACACAGAAAATCAGTAGATTTTATTATTGCTAAATCTTCCTGAAACTATAGAGATGGTGTGATCATAATATGAAATACATTGGTTCAGCAGTTTTTGTGGTTAGTGATCACTAACGAAAAATAGCTTGTCCTTTTATATAATCGCATACATTACTGCAATGTGAATACATCTTATTTATTTGACTAGTCGAAATTTTAAAAATGATTTTTTTTTCCTAAGAGCAATACAAACATATCCTATTCTCAACGTCATAAATTTTCAGAAAAGTAATAATCTCTATATTAATAAAAACAAACTCTTTTTACTCAGATAAAACATATAAAAACAATGCAATGAACTACCATTGCTAAATTTTCTGTTAGATTTATAACTTAACAGCTGATTCTATATATCGATTAAATTGAACGATCATTAATGAATAAACGTATAATCATTTCCAGAACTCCATAGAAATATATACATATACCCTTGTAAATAAAATAGAGTGTATTTCGAAATTTCCCGAAATTGGCAACGGGAACAGTGCAGAAATCAATTTTAGGAAGAGATCAAGGTCCATGGAACCGGTTAAAAAAGAATTTCATTAATACTACTTCCCCCTTATCTGATGTCATTGTAGCATTTGACGATTTAAATACCGTCAAAGAATTTTAATTGGTTTCCCAAAATGTCATGAATGAGATAATTTCCATATATATTTATATCGCCATTAGAGTCATATAGCTAATAAATAATATAATTATCTACGTATTTAAATTTATTTATTATATAGCAAGGCAGTACCAAGGTCCCTTTCTCAACATATTTTAAACAGCTGATCTCTGATTCATCATAACGCTCTCCTCACAAATGTGTTATACGTAAATAATATTTTTTTGATTCCAATTATGTATGTTGAGTGATATGAAAACCTTTGTAATAATGTTTACTGTTAGTCCAGTCAATAAACATATTGTGGAGTGCATAAAATATGCAATAACTTTTGACTTCATAACTTCGTTATCTATTTAAAAGATAAAAATACTAAAAGTCCCCGCCCCTGGGGGGGTCAGCTAACGGTGGAGGAGAGTAGAGAAGGTTCAATTTTTGGGTTTTTGGATCATATCTCGAAAACGGTGGACTATAGAAAAATATGATACCATTCAAAATTAAAACTAATTAAATTTCCCATAAAATTATTTATATACGTATTTGTTAAAATTACAACCATTACAACCGTTCTTGGCAATGACGAATCTAAAGTTAAATCAGTCTTAAGTTTCCTAAAGGAAAATGAACTGTTGAACAAACTTTAATTGATTTTCATAACTATTATTAAATTTCTATTTTTATTTATTTTTTGTTTATTTTTATTTTATTTCCTTCTTAATTTCTTTTCGGAAATTTATTTAATTTCTTAGGGTTCGGATGGGGGCTGGGGGAGGGGGGCGCTTCCTGGGGTTGGGGCGGATCGGTCCCGCTTGGTGGGAGATGCGACACGGCTGCTTGGGCTAGTTATGCTCCGAACCTTGTCAGGATTTGGACTTTTCCATGTAGAAGGAATGTAAATGGTTTTTATCCACATCCCACTTATAAGCTTCGTATATAATTTAAATAGAATAAAATATGTATTCATATAAATAAGCAACGGCTACATGGAAAAGTCCAAATCCTGACAAGGTTCGGAGCATAACTAGCCCTAGCAGCCGTGTCGCATCTCCCACCAAGCGGGACCGATCCGCCCCAACCCCAGGAAGCGCCCCCCTCCCCCAGCCCCCATCCGAACCCTAAGAAATTAAATAAATTTCCGAAAAGAAATTAAGAAGGAAATAAAATAAAAATAAACAGAAAATAAATAAAAATAGAAATTTAATAATAGTTATGAAAATCAATTAAAGTTTGTTCAACAGTTCATTTCCCTTTAGGAAACTTAAGACTGATTTAACTTTAGATTCGTCATTGCCAAGAACGTCCGAGATAATTGTTGTAAGCCCTAATTTAGTTAGTTTTGGTAGACAAAAGAAACATTCCTGAAATATGTGGTTAACTGTTAAAGAGCTATTGCAGTGCTGACATTTAAGTGGTGGTTGTTTCATAATTATATGTAAATGGGTTAACTTAGTATGGCCTATTCTCAATCTGGTCATGACAACCTCCTCTCTGCGATTTAGACGACTTGATATGACCTATGACTTTACCGACTGATAATACTAATCGTGAAATAAAATTGAAATAATAAAGCAAGAGTGATAATACTAGTCGTGGTAATGACAACAATAAAGGTACGTGAATTACTTCTCAGGTTGTAAACACGTGTGAGGGAACTACCAAACTGACTATCGCTTCTTCACTATGGCGAGTCTTCAGCAAAAGGTGTAACAATACATTTTGAAAAAAAAAAAAATTTTCAAATCAAATTACTCGTTTTTAAATATTATATTATAAAAAAATATTTCACCACCCAAATATCATTGACAAAAACAAATTAAGGTAGGACTTAGTTAATTGATTAATAGTCTTATGGAACTGAAAATTGCCCATAATCTGAGAAACACGCTTATATTGTTTTTAAAATATTAAAATATAATTTAGTTTATTTAATTACAGCCGCTGAACAATATTTTGTTTGTTGTTTAGGAAGTGAATCCTGAACAGCTGATTAATACTTTTCTAATAGACGCCAAACCCAATGCCACCGAAATCTATTTCCACGTCAGATAGCTATCTTTTAATTGTAGACCCGGAGACCTGAATAGGCTAATATACAAATCCCGGAACAGTTAATAGAATAAATTAATATTTTGATTCATAGCCTTCTAAATATTTTACGGCTGAATCGGAGCTCATTTACATATCCTAAAATATTGTATATATATATTTTATTATTTATATAGGCACACTCACGTAGAAAATATTAAGAAACGATACAGAACTATATTATTATTACGAAACTGTTGCAATATATTAAAGTTTATTTATATCTTATATAGAGCTAGCCTTGCCCTACTTTGTGTTGTTCTACTCTTAGTTAATTGTATCTCTGAATAAATGGCAACTAGAAAAATTCCGAAATCCGATACAGAACCTCAAAAACACAATTTAATTTTTTTTTTTTTATATAGTACTTTTATAACAATTTATTAAAATTTATAACCGGCCAAATGTATACATTAAGTAAATGAGATTATAAATATTACAATAACATGTCAAAACTACTCATCAGTAAAACTTCAATAAAAATTCTACACCATAAGGTCTCTAGGCCATCTTCGTTTCAGACGCCTCGGAGGATTATCGGGAATGGAGTGGGAAGCAAGTTGAGAAACTAACGGATTTGAGTAGTTATAGAGCTTACTATGAAAGGATAGATATCTGGTTTGGGATAAATCTGCAACATATGGAACATTAAGATCTTTATGGATAAGTTTGTTTGTGACCAAGTAAGGAGCATTGAGAATTTTTGAAGTATTTTGGATTGTAAGGATTGAATACGAGATGAATTGGATGGTTTAGTGGAGCCCCAAAGCTCAACTCCGTACGTCCAAACAGGTCTAATCGCAGTGATATGAATAAGTCTTCTGTAATAAATTGGGAGTTTTGATTGTTTGTCAAGTAAATGTTGAAGTAGTCTGTAACGACGAGTTTCTTGTCGCCTTAGTCTTTTAAATTTAAAAATAAATATTTTATTATAAGTTTTCCTTGACTGAGAAAAACAATATGTCATTGATATGTCAATCTATAATCTATTGTTTTTCCAAATTTAAATCTTGGAATTAAAGGGATCAAATAACTTAACTTAATAATTAAATTAACAATTAACCATTATTCGAAATAAAGAAAGTTGAAAGAAAATAGGGATTTTTTGTTTATTTCGTTTAACGTCACTTTATGCTGCTTTGGCTAATCGGACGATGCTACGGTGGGAGTCCTAAATTTTGCCTATCCAGGTTATTAGGATAGGGATCTTTAACGAGTACCTGACATCGCACAGGCTCGGGACCCCCATTTTACGTCCTTTCCGAAGGACGGCATAGCTACGGATTTTTTTACTCCGTTTAAAAAATCCTAAGGTCATCTGCCGGGCTGCAAACCCGCAATCTTGGGTTTAGTAGGTCGCTATGCTAACCACCACACCACAGGTGACCCCGAAAATTGGGATTTTAAACGTGACTTTTTTCATTCAAAGCAATATATCTCCTAAACCCTAGGTCCTAATAACAAATACTATATAACAAAAATTATTTTCCATTAAATTTCAGAACAGAAAGATTTTGGTAAATTTCCAATCTGAACAACAGCGACAGAGCCAGAACGTGTCAAAATGTCCGCAACACTTAAAAAATGTAAGTTAAATCTGAGTTTTTTCGTTCAAACCGATGTAGCTCCTAAACTGTAGATCCTAGCCAGAAATGTTATATAACAAAAAACATTCTCCATTTGATTTCTGATCATCAAACTATTGGAATATTTTCGATCCAACCAACACCAACGGAAAACGTTACTTATTTGAGGATGAAAAAACCTTAGACCATTATATACAACCAGACAAGAGATATATCCATCTCAAAAACGAATTAAAATGAAGCATTAATTCAACAATGAAGCACTAAAAGGTACTAAGGTTTCTTTTAAATCACACTTTTCATTAGTCAATGCCAGTGAGGTAAAAAACAGAGTACTATGGCTCCGTATTTCAGAAGAAAATCACCACTATCGATCAAAAACATAATAATTCTGTATAAATAAGCCATAAGACCATTACTGACGTACGCCTCTCCCGTATGGAGCTACATCTGTGATTCAAACTATAAAAAAATTGAAAGGGTGCAAAACTGATGCATGAGAATAATAAATGACTACCCCAGATACACAAAAATAACCGACATGCTACTCGAATTAGGTTTTCTGACTATTAAACAATTTATTCACACACAGACCAGAAACTTTTTCAACTCTACAAACAAATTCAGGAAATCCTATAATTCAAACAATAGGCAATTATAACAAGCAATTCTTAAGAAGATACATACACAAACGTACAAACCACATACTACTATAACAATATTTTGCTAATAAGACATACAAAAGGTTTTGTCTCGGCTTGAAATTAAATTATTGGAACACAAATAATATATAAGTTAATTATCCAAAATGATGATTTACTTAATGTACAAAAAGTTAATAACTTATGCATTTTAGTTTAGTAAATATTATTATGTAGGTATTTACTATTATCAATCTCTTTTTTTCTTCTAATTTTGTAGGTTTTTTAGTATTTTTCCTACTGTTGAAATAAATGCATTCCTAATTATACCCATTTTAGCTAAGCTCAGCTGTCAATGTAGAGTAAATTGTTTTATACCAAAACATGTAACAATGTTAAATATGTGCAATTGTAAACTGTTTAATCATTTGAATAAAACTTTTATTTATTTATTTAAAAAAAACAAATGACTGTCGTTGCCATGCCAATATTTCTATAGGCCCTCGTTTTGAAACGGTTTTTGATTGAAATACTCTCCAATTGAGCTGAAATTTCTCATACGAAGGCTGCTAAGGAAGAAAGCTCCAGGAGATGATCTGATACCTAACTTAGTTCTCAAACGGCTGCCTAGGAAGACCATTGCGCTGCTCACCAGTATATACAACGCCTGTCTCCGGTGTGGTTACTATCCTCACGCCTGGAAGAACGCTGTAGTACTCCTTTTTTCACAAAAGGGGGAAGCCCAAGCACGAACCAGGCAGTTATCGTCCAATAAGTCTCCTCAACACACTGGGGAAATTACTGGAGAAGGTTATTGAGAAGCGTCTCCGCTCACATTTAGAAGACAACGATGTAATCCCACAACATCAGTTAGGCTTCAAGCCCCACCACTCGGCAACACACCAAGTCCAACGAGTCGTCGAAGCAATTTACCGTGGCTTTAAGGCAAAAAAATGTAACACGGGAGTATTCCTAGATGTGACAGCAGCGTTCGACACGGTGTGGCACCGTGGTTTACTGCACAAGCTGAAGAAGACTTGGCCTCCGCTCTACCTTTTCAGCATCATAAAATTATTTTTGACAGGACGTTCCAGGTAAGAATAAACAATTCTATCAGCGAGAGAAAAATTATCCTGGCCGGAGTACCCCAAGGTGCCATACTCAGTCCTATTTTATTCAATCTGTATTGCTCAGATATTCCCCAATTCGATGAGGACACAATTATGGCTCAACTCGCTGATGACACAGCACTCCTGTTCCAAGATGACGACCTTCACGAAGCCATCAGGAAACTTCAGAGTGGCCTCAACGGTGTCTCAATATGGTTCCGGAAGTGGAAACTTCAGATAAACCCATCGAAGACAGAAGCGAAAATCTTCACCTTACGTCGTTTCAACATCACTGACCTGATTCCACTTTGATTCGATAACCTCAAAGTCCCCTGGAATCCTAAAGACCAGGCAGTACGTTACCTAGGAGTACACTTTGACACCAGACTGCCTTGGAGATTACACACTAACTACATCTTACAAGTTAACGCATGACATAAACTTTTGTACCCTCTTTTAAACAGAAAATCATTACTTCGACACAGAACTGCTATCTTAGGATACAAAACCATGTTGCGGCCCCTACTGACTGGTACAACACTTCAAAATCAACCAAAAAGAGACTACAGACATTCCAAAACAGAATACTGCGTATGGCGGTTAACGCATGTTTGGTTTATAAGGAATTCCCAGCATCACCAGGAACTGAGAGTTGATCGACTCGAAGAGGTCTTTAACAGACTCACAGACGACACCAGGAGCTTCTCCACGTCGTATCTGGAGCTGTGGAGTATAACCTTGGAAACTCCATATCAAGAAGATTAAAGCCTAAGGCTTTACCAAGATTTACTTGGATTATAACATTTTCCTTTCTTCAAACAATTCGTGGATAAGTTTGTTTGTTTGTTTTTTTGATTGATTGAAATATTGCCAAGATATAAATACAGTGGACCCTCGTTATAACGCGGGTTAGGGGGAAATGAAACCTCCCGCGTTATAGACGTAACCGCGGTATAACGAGGGCAGAAGTATGAATTATTGGGGGTCAAAAAATAATGAAAATGCACTCTGACATAAACTCGGGTAACAACTAAAGGAATAATACACAGTTTTTAAAAAGGAAGTGAAGGGGATTCTGTGAATTAAGAAGGCAGGATTAGAGACAACGTACGTCATCTAGGTAGGTTACCGGGAAGATATTCAATCGACATTGTCTAGGCAACACATTTCGGCTTATTTCCAGGACGATACAAGCGATGTATCCACTCTTTCCTAAAGTTTTTTTTAAATTCTAATAAAAATCAAACTTTAAAAAGTTCTGGTTAGACAACTGTAATTCTAAACGTCCTATTTAGTTTTACTTCCTAGGTTAACAACCAGTTATAATTTTTTTTCCTTTACAAATTCTTTTTAATGTTCAGTAAAATTAGGAATGTGTTATAAAAAAAAAAAAAAAAAAAAAAAAAAAAAAATTAACAAATGTAACTTCATTTTCGGAGTTCCCTTTTTCCTAGAACTTATCAAACTTTGGAACCTTTTCTTTTTCTTCTCTAGTTTTTATGACTCGATTTTCTAATGAATTGTTTTCAAGTTTTCTATTGTTTGTTTTGAAACCATAATACGATGTAATCTTATTTTTTTTATTAATTTTAATTGAATCAGGATCAGGACCGGAGCTTGACCCGCGTTATATCCGAATCCGCGGTATAACGAGCCGCGTTATATCGAGGGTCTACTGTATCTTAAATATAACAGATATAATATGACCCCAGCAAAAGATCATATCCATCTAATTTCTCTCGCATTGTCCCGAGTAGTTTTTATCGGGTTTTGTTCTTCCAAAGCTCTCAGATGGTCGTGATCAACAACAGGAAAAAGAAGGCCCCCTTGAGCCTACCGGTTAAAGAAAGAATATCATGAAACATGTTTTAGGTGTTGCCTTGACCGCCGATGCTCTTATTAAATTAACAATTGATGAATATTAATAAACAAAGTTTTAAAAAAATAGTTTCAAACGTATATAGCTTCTAAATGGTAGGTAACTAGTAAATAACAAATGTTATTCTACATTAAAGTTTTGACAAGTAGTTTTTCGTCGAATTTCCGAACCGATAAACACTAACTGAGTTAGTTGGTCTTACACGGGCCAAAAAAGCTCTTACTCTTAAAAATAGAGGTTTCAAATGTTTCTTTTTTATTTTCAAACATAAATTTTTAACAACCGAGAAGAATCGAGCAGGATCAGTCTGAATTTGTTTATTTTGTATTAGGAAAAACAGAGGTAAAAGGAGCTCACTCATTAGAACCTGTCTCCAAGTGATAGTGTTATTTAATATAACGAGAGTTCAGCTCTTAACTGTTCCTACTCTCATAATATCAAATTATCAAACTACCCGTAAAGATCTAGCGTTCCCCAAAAACCTATCAATTTTGACCAATCAGCTCCCCAGGTAAAACATGTTTCACAACACCGATATCATAATTTAAAAGTATTATTATAAATAATATTATATAATTATTATTATTCAACTAACTAGTGTATAGTGGCAGATAGTATAAAGCTAACGAGGGATTCCTTGACACGGTCAGAGCTAACCGCTTGCTGCCAGCCCGATTTGTCTCGCTATTCAATTTGTCCACTACACGCCGGTTAGTCTACAATTCCTACCGGTAATAGTCAACATATTATTATTATTAAATTATATGTACATAAATTATTCAGATTAAATATAGAATAAGAAATATGCTTGGATAAGAAAGCAATAAGCTTCAATGTTGACAAATGAAAGATGCGTAATGACATAAGAACAACAATACGTCAGTACGTGGTATTAGTAATAGCAGATAAGAATTGTAAATGTTTTGTAAACTTGTATCTTCTATTTTTTTTTTTATTATTTTTTTTTTTTACATACATTTATTGAAATTTAAAACTGTACAAAATATATATATATCAAGTAGATGTATTGACAACGATCACAAAAAAACTACACATCAGTAGCACTTTATTAAAAGTTCTACACTAAACATCTCTAGGCCATCTTCGTTTCAGACGCCTCGGAGGATTGTCAGGAATGGAGTGGGACTAAATCAGCAACATATGGGACATTAAGATCTTTATGGATGAGTTTATTGGTGGCAAAGTAAGGAGCATTGAGGATTTTTCGAAGGATTTTGGATTGAAAGGATTGAATACGAGATGAATTGTATGGTTCAGTGGAGCCCCAAAGCTCAACTCTGTACGTCCGAATAGGTCTAATCACAGTCATGTAAATGAGTCTTTTGTAATTAATCGGGAGCTTTGCATGTTTGACTAGTAAATGTTGAAGTAATCTGTAATGACGCGCAGTTTCTTGTCGTTTTAGTCTTGTTTGTGGATTCCAAGTAAGACCTTTGTCCAAGTGGAGTCCTAGGTAGCAGATCTGTTCAACAGGGATTAGTGGTATATCATTAAAGGATACTGTAGGACAGGAAGTCGTAGGTTTACGACATAGGTTAAAGGTTATTTGGTAGGATTTGTTTGGATTCTCCATTTTTGAAGGTTTAGGATATGAGATTGGAGTGTTTGAGGGGCAATAAAGGGATCATTGTTTACTGATAACACACATGTGCCATCAGCGTAAGTGGTGAGGACAGTGGTAGGATGAGTTCGGATGTCAGCTGTATACACTGTGTAGAGGATACTACCTTGAGGCATTCCAGCAAGTTGGGTAAAGAGAGGAGAATAGGAAAAGTTATGCTTCTATTTAAAGCAAATTTATGTTAGTTAACCTAATGGTGTATTAGGTACAACCTTGGTAACTGAATATAACAAGAGAATGGGGGCCTAGCTCAATGGTAAACCATTTTAAATAAAAAGTGTTACCCCAGCAACCTTGTTAAAACGAAGATACCAAGTTCGAATCCGGCTGCCGTAGGGTGGTTCCTCAGAATTAATTAGAACCTCTCTCCCTACCGGAAAGAAACCCTGTGTTGCCGAGACGGCAAGGAAAAGGAGGAAGAAAAAGATTATAACAACCTATGAAATAGGTACCCTTTCCAGCACACCGAACTGACCCGCGCTACACCGACCAGTTCGATCCTTACGCTTCACTTCGAGTTTACATTTATCGATAGCTCTTTCCTATAACCTCACATGTTCACGTCCACTTCTACAGTTTTGACTTCGATTCTGTTGTTTAGTCTGTTAAATTGATATTTAGTCTTCTTAAATGTAAAAAGAAAAGTTGCGACTAAAACACCGAAATTAATCTTTAGAAGGTATTCTAGGCGCGTGGAGAGGCTGGAGCCACGCTTCTGTAAGGGTACCAAATGAATACGTAACATTATTTCTAACGATTACATAATTATTAATTAAGCATTGTTCTTAAATTAAATCTACAAATAATTCTATAGAATAGAATGTAAACAATATTTGACATTTAACAAAAAGAAATTGGTAAAAGGATCTCTCGTTCAGCTCTTTTTCAGTCTTTTAAGAGTCCTTCAGTAGTATTTGCCTTTATTTTTGTAGCGACCATTTAATGTTTGAGTTTGTGTTCATAAAGCCATGAATGTTCTATAAAAATAAAACATTACACTAAAATGAGGACACACCTTAGGGACAGATACAGGTATTGTTCCCTTTCTACATATAGCAAGTACCTGTGAAAATCTCTTTACGTAATACCTCAACAGGTAAACCTTGTGTCTAACAAACTCTTAACGTAGTCATAAAAATATAAGTAGTGCAAAGATAGGGAGAGGGTGAATCGGACATAAAAACAACTTAACAGATTTTGCCAAAAAAACCCGCCACCCCCACCCAAAAAAAAAAAATAAATAAATTGGTAATGTTTCACCCCTATTAAATTGTTGGTGTGTATGTAAGTAACTCCAATATCAAATTTTATTAATGTTGTTTTTATGTCCGAAGAGACAAAAGCGCCACGTCTCCGCCACGTCCGTTCTGTGTGAATTGCGCCTTAGAGTACGACAGTATATATCGTACCTCCAAGGTGAGTAGATTTCAAACTAGATTATTTACTGTATATTATGAAATATATTTGGACATATGGCATTTATCCATAAAAAAAATTAATATAATGCCATATTAAATCTTAAATGGACTCAGCAATAACGCTAAGAAAACAACGCTGTGATATCTTTTGATCTGCATTGTCCAAAAATCGGTTCAGAGATTCACCAGCCTGATTTTTGGTATACTTTGTACAAATATTAAAATTGTATGTTAAAAGTTTAAATATGATATTCTTAAATTACTAGCTTTCGACTCCTTCAACATTTACTTGACAAACGTTAAAAACGTTAACTACAAAAGACTCATTAACATAACTGTAATTAGACCTATTTGGACGTATAGAGTGGTGCTTGGGGCTTCACTAAACCATCCAATTCATCTCGTATCCAGTCTTGCAATCCAAAATCCTTTGAAAAATTCTCGATGCTCCTTACTTTGTCTCAAACATATCCACAAAGATCTTAATATTCCTTTTTTTTATGACGTTTGGTTTAGCCTAAACCAGATACCTATGATATTATAGCAAACTCCATAATTATTCAAATGCATTAGTACCACAACTTGCTTTTTTTCCATTTCAGATAACTCTCCGAGGCGCCTGTAAAGGAAATGGCCTCGGGACCTGCTAATATAGTACTTTAAGGTACTATACCAAAGGGCAGTTGCTTTATAAGCAATTGGCATGTCATTTTTAGCATTATCATCACATTTACTTGTATTTTATTTATACTGTAAACAGTTTTAAATTTCAATAAATAGTTAGTTAAAAAAAAAAAAAAAATTCCCTGAAAATTTAAAGGTTTAATAAAAAAAAAGTATTTTATCAAATGATCGGATTTATTCACATCCATATTAGGTATTTATAGATCTCAGGCTCCACTAAACCATCTAATTCATATCGTACCCAATCCTTGCAATTCAAAATTCATCGAAAAATCTTTAATGTACTTTGCTACAAATAAACCTATACATAAAAATGCCAATGTTCCATATGTAGCTGATTTCACCCAAACCAGATACATATCTTTTCAAAGTAAACTCCATAACCATTCGAATCCACTAGTATCTCATCTTGCTTTCCATTATTTACCCGAAAACCCTCCGAGGCGTTTGAAAAGAAGCTTTATTGAAGAACTGCCAGTGGACAGTTCCTTCACAGGCAATTGACAATTTATTATGAACGTTATAATCAAATTTACTAGATGTATTTTTGTTTAATACATAAGTAAATTTCAATAAATAGATAATACGAAAAAAAAAAACAAATAAAAATGACCGGCAGATTAGCTCTAAGGCAATCTAAAAATTAAATATCGAGAAGGTGGATGTTACTTTTGTATTATTTTTTAAATGTAAATTTAACTTTCTATGATATTCCGCTAATCCCTGTTGAACAGATTATAGTCATTTACATGACTGTGATTAGACCTATCTGGACGTACGGAGTTGAGCTTTGGGGCTCCACTAAACCATCCAATTCATCTCGTAATCAATCCTTACAATCCAAAATCCTCAATGCTCCTCACTTTTCCACCAATAAACTTATCCACAAAGATCTTAATGTTCCATATGTTGCTGATTTAGCCCACATCAGATCCTTTCATAGTAAGATCCATAACCACTCAAATCCATTAGTTTCTCCACTTGCTTCCCACTCCAATCCGATAATCCTCCAAGGCGTCTGAAAAGAAGATGGCCAAGAGATCTAGTGTAGAATTTTTATTGAAATGCTAATGGTGAGTAGTTCTTTCCAAGTTTTAACATGTTATTATTATAGTTGTCAATACATTTACTCGATGTATATATTCTATACAGTTGTAAATTTCAATTAATGGATATAAAATAATTTCTAACTTTTTGACGGATAATAAAGGAAATAACCTTATATGAAAAATATATAAATCATTCGAAATACAATCAGGAATAAATAAAATGAGTTTACAAACAAGAAATTTATTGACAGACGTTTATCTCATAAAATACTATATTGGTTCACTCGAACATTACTCATGTCATAATAAAAAAAAAAAAAAAAAAAAAAAAAAAAAAAAAAAAAAAAAAAAAACCGGATACAGCCATTTGTAAGACATTTACGCCGATTTTGAGGTATGTCTCTGAACAAGCGAACATTGAGATTTGCATATGAATGAAAAAAAACAGCACTCGAATTAATATTCATTAAAACTGCACTCGAATTAACATGTTCCGACAAGACTCTTGCCAATCACAGGGCCATTAACGAGTTAAAGTTTATTGTTCCGAGAATCGAGCCTGCTCAGCGCGAAGGCAGAATATAAAATACGATATATCGGGGACTGTTTTCGATGCAACACTCGTCAGCAATTACCGCGTTCATCGAATAGCTCTATGGACTACAAATACTTTTATTTGCATGTTACTTGTGTGCTGGATACTGCTTGGTGGTTCAGATTTTTTGGAAGAGTTAAAGTTATTTATTATAATTTATACTTAGTAAAATGTTACATTTTATTTTTTATATTCATTTATTGAAATTTACAACTGTACAAAATATATACATCAAGTAAATGTATTGATAACGATTACAATAACATATCAAAACTTGAAAAGAACTACTCATCAGTAGCACTTCTAGAAATTCTACACTAGAAGGTCTCGATGCCATCTTCTTTTCAGACGCCTTGGAGGATTATCAGGAATGGAGTGGGAAGTAAGTTAAAAAACTAACGGATTTGAGAGGTTATGGAGCTTACTATGAAAGGATAGGTATCTGGTTTGGGCAAAATCAGCAACATAGGGAACATTTTGATCTTTATGGATAAGTCTATTGGTGACAAAGTAAGGAGCATTGAGGATTTTTCGAAGGATATTGGATTGCAAGGATTGGATACGAGATGAATTGGATGGTTTAGTGGAGCCCCAAAGCTCAACTCCGTAAGTCCAAATAGGTCTAATTACTGTAATGTATATGAGTCTTTTGTAATTAATTGGAAGCTCTGTTGTAAAATATAAAAATGGAAAGGAACGGATCATCATTTTTAAATGGAATTACATTTTCTATGTAAAAATGTATGAGACCATAAAGTTAGAAGAAAGGTACAGTGAAAAGGGTTTCTAAAATATATCAGGACCTATAGTAGACTGAACGTGAAGAGGCAAAAGGGTCAGGTAGATGGGTTGTCCTTAAGGTTTTTCCAATGATTGGTTGGTTTTTTTAGTTTATACTTAATAAAGTTGATTTTTGGAAAAAAAAAACAACTTCAAGATTAAACCTACATGTACAAACATGAACTAAAAAGTTAAAAATTATATTTTAATTACATTCAAAACAACTTATATACCTATTCACAATTTATGATCAGTTATTTTTGGAGGGGATGCTACCCAAACAGAATTCGAAAAAAAAATTGTTGATTGTAAAGATACTTCCACTCATTCGATTGTTCATATTTATCACCCAATATGAACAATCGATAAAAAAAAAAAAAGAATCATCAAAATTTATTCATAATTGACGGTGTAATCGCGTAAAAAACATTAAAAAAATAATAATAATAATAATAATAAATACAATGGAATTGAGAACCTCCTCTATTTTAAAGGCGGTTAATTTTTGTCATGACTAGATAAATATTTCAAAATGACCCATTTTAAATTTGTTTCCAATAGGAATAGAAAAAAAAACAACCAGACATAGGGAAAACCTCAAGGACTACTTCTACCTGATCCTTTCGCCTCTTTACACTCAGTCTGCTTCATATTTTTCAGAAGCCTTTTTCATTTTGTTTTCTTAGCTGATTATTAACATGTTAGAATTTATTGTCTTACATTGTTAAAAGGGCATGTCTAATAATTTACAGAATCATCGCGAGTATTTTATGGAGGGAAGTTTTTATTTGCGAAATTCGCAAAGTTGATTTAATTTATTTTTCATGACTAGAGAAGTGGCCTTGAATATTCGATATCGATATCGAACTAGGGATCTGTATCGATACACGATATATAAAAAAATATCAATATTTTTCTTTGACAGCCTGATTTTTTATATCTTATATTATTGTAGTGTCTTCACAGAATCTACTTTAAATACCTTTCTTATAATTGAATGTCAGAAGAGTCAACAACCCAAAAATGATTTTTTTTAAACCGGAGTTCAATCTTTAACTTAAAATTATCATTTATTTATATCTGAAGATTAAACAAGATACGCCGATAAGAAACTGGCCGTGAGACTGGGACCGACAAAAGGCGAACGGGTTGCATTCGTTAAAATTATTTCACTACAACGTTGTAAAATTTCCATCGGAACAGTGTTGCCCCCAAAGGTAGATATTATGCAAAAAACTGATAAACAGGGGATTTAAAAAAAAAAAAAAAAAAAAAAAGAAAGAAATAAAAAAAAGACGAGTAATTTCACGAATTGACGTATCGTCGTAAATTACAGAAATACGGTGTATTCCAATTATGGTTACAAAATAAAAATAAAAAAAAAATCTTAAGCTATTTCCGAACGTTGCAAAAATATATTAGCCACTGATAAACATATGTACATGTATATTGATATATATACATATACGGTTATTAAATCCCTCCGTTGCGAAATATGAATAAATTTTATACAGAAAGAAGACCGTGGCTACAGAAGACATAAACCCGAATGGCCGGAGAATTTTAATAGGATTATGGTCAGATTTACATAGCCATTGAAAGATTGTGGTTGTGGACAGGGCGACTTGTCGTTTCTCTCAGCCGGGTGATGGCGCATCATCTCCGGCCGAAGAATGTCACCCGCTCGCCGTGTTTTGATGTCTGGAATCCAGGCCTGTCGTCCTAAATTTATAAACAGGACTTCTTCTAGGATCCAAACTACTAGGGCCGAGAAGTCAAACAAATAATATTCACTGTCATATTTGAGTCAAAATATTTTTTAGTGATGAGTCGGTTCCAAATGTCGATAACCAGGGACCGATCGATACCGCTGATAAACATAAATGTTTTGAGAAGAAAAGTAGATTGTTGGGGTATGCAGTCATAAAGATATGGTACACAGCAATTAAAAAAAAAGTTTTTTAATTTTAGGCATTACCCCAATGATCTACATGCCCTAATACTTAACAGTCAACTATACATCATCAATATAAATGTTTTGTGTGTATATCATTAGCCTGACAATAGTTTTGTAATACTTAATTATATAATTATTATACATATATTATTCCCCTAATAATATCCTAATTATAAAACAATATTTTTCATCTTTAAAAAAAGAAATTGTTTAAAATATTTTAACCTACCTGGGCCTTCCCCTTTCCACGATGGATATATTTCAAATATCTGTTAGATCTTCTTATAGGAGTACCAATATTTGATTTCATGTCTTACATTTTTGAAGCGTCATAATAGGTTATATAAATTTTAGTATATGTAATAGTTACAGATTACTTCAACATTTACTAGACAAACGTTCAAAGCTTCTAATTAATTACAAAAGACTCACATACACGACTGTGATTAGACCTATTTGCTTTCCATTTTATGCAATCTTTCCTCTATTGCAGATTTTTCCAAACCATTTTCTTGGATTATTTCTCCTAAATATTTGAATTTTTTTTACCCATTCAGATATTTTGGTGCATCTTGAATGTTAGTAAATTTTTTTTTTTTTCTGCAGAAATTCTTAGGCCAGTTCTGATGGCTATTTCTTCCAAGACATTTACTTGGTTTACAGCAGATGTAACATTTTCATTTTTATTTATTTATTTTTTCTTCTATTGTACATAATGTGGGAATGTAATCATGAAGTCATCTATATTGCTTATTGCCCACAATTGTGGTAGATTGTAATAATTACATAATAAATGTTTAAAAAAATTAATAAATTATTATATATATATATATTGTTTAATTTAAAAAACTTTTATTGAGTATTACAACCTGTCACAAAGAAGACAATTAATTAATATGGATGGCTTTATGGATTCATTCACATAATATGTACAATGTGAAATAGAAATAAATAAAGAACTTCAAACTATACAATGTATTAAATTACATCAGCCCGGCAGATGACCTTAGGATTTTTTAAAGGGAGTAAAAAATCCTTAGCTATGCCGTCCTTCGGGAGGGACGTAAAATGGGGGTCCCGAGCCTGTGCGATGTCAGGTACTCGTAAAAGATCCCTATCCTAATTATACCTGGATAGGCAAAATTTAGGACTCCCACCGTAGCATCGTCCGATTAGCCATAGCAGCATAAAGTGACGTTAAATGAAATAAACAAACAAATTAAATTACATAAGGCGGTTTTACGCCTTAAAACCCCAAAAAACAAACAAACGACAAGAAACTGCCCGTCGTTACAGACAATTTCAACATTTACTAGACAAGCGTTAAAGCTCCCAATTAATTACAAAATACTCATATACATGACTGTGATAAGACCTATTTGGACGTACGGAGTTGAGCTTTGGGGCTTCACTAAACCATCCAATTCATCTCGTATCCAATCCTTACAATCCAAAATCTTTCGAAAAATCCTCAATGCCCCTTACTTTGTCACCAATAAACTTATCCATAATGATCTTAATGTTCCATATGTTGCAGATTTAGCCCAAACCAGATATCTATCATAGTAAGCTCCATAACCACTCCAATCCTTTAGTTTCTCAAATTGCTTCCCACACCATTCCTGATAATCCTCCGAGGCGTCTGAAAAGAAGATTGCCAAGAGACCTCCTAGTGTAGAATTTTTAATAAAGTACTACTGATGAGCAGTTCTTTTCAAGTTACACGCTTACACTTTCAAGTTACACACGGAATTATTAGAAAATAAAATAATTCCAATAGAAGTGGCAATTAATTCATCAATCCTAATTTTAATACATAATATTCTTGCTATCAGTGACGAAAATATAACAATAAACAAAACAGGCATTTAAGCTAATTCCTGCAAATTTAAAAATGCTGAACTATACTTTTTATAGACAAGTAGTAAAGAGAAAATAAAAAAAAAATCGACCCTATAAAAAACAGCAAGAATGAAAAACTGGCCCGAAATAAAAATAGTTACAGCCCCAGAGCAGTGTGGACAGATATCGATGCCTAGTCGAGAAGATAAATCGATAGCTAGCTATGATATACAGAGACAGTCCAATAACGATAAATCACTGAACGACTCCTTCAGGAACGATGATAGTTTACGTCTGTAGCCTTAGTTTACTGCTTCCCAGGGCCGCTCTAAGGGAACATCTGTTTTTGGTATAAAGGAGGCATTAAATTTGTGCTGATTTGTTTCGAGGAATAACTCATACACTTCTCAGCTGATATGTTTATGAAAACATATCTGCATGGCTGTGGAGTGATTTATACACATCGTTGGATAATAACGCGTATTTTATCTTTAGATTATTAGAGAATTTTAAGTTGCTTACATAATTTAAATAATTTTTTGACTTATTGACTATTATAATATTTTTTTACTGGTTAATCACTTGTAATAGTGTTCTCTTGATTTAATTGTTCAAATTTAGAAATTTCTCTTCAAAAGGTGAATTTATTTTTTAGGTCAAGAAACCATGAAAAATATTAAAACAATGTACCTCAAAACCAGAAAAGCCTAAATCACACAAGGCTAACTTATCAAGAGAATAACCTAAGTGGACATACGTCTGGCTCAATCATAGGTCTTAGGTTCTTACAACCCTTAGAAAATAGAAATGGCGATTTTTCAAGGGACTTAAGTAGTTATGGCACAATCTATACTATTCTATGAAAAGGACAAGCCATTTTTCGTTTGTGATCTCTAACCGCTAAAAATACTGAACCAATCTCTACCAAATTTTTACCACATCATCTTTATTCAATTATATAGGATGGTTTAGCAATAATAAAATTTAAAGATTTTCAATTATATTGCCATAAAAAAACGATAAATATGTGATGCGCGGTGAAGTTTGATAATCGGCCGATAGGTGACGACCGTCATTCGAGAGAGGTTGCAAAGGTACGGTGTTGTATAAAACTAGAAATTCATGATAAAATTTACTTTAATAACAATTCAATTGTTATTAGTCCATATTCCAATATTTTTTTTCAGATAGTTCGTGATGGGGGAGGGGTTGTCAGGAAACGAGTGGGATATTGGACTCGAGTGGCTATGAAGCATAAGCAGTGTGTAAAGTTACGGAGAAATTTATATATATGTATACTACTGGGTAGTTCTTCACAAGTTACTAACGTGTCAATGGAATCATTTGATAGCACAATTAAAAATGCACATATTGTATACAAATGTAAATATCAATAAAGTTAAAAAAATAAAATTTATTTAATCTTATTTTTGTTTTTTCTATAATTAATTTTTTAATTTTTGTTTTTAATTTAATACATTGTATAGCTTGAAGTTCTTTGTTTATTTATTTTTCACATAGTATATATTATGTGAATGGAACTATAAAGCCATCCATGTTAATAATTGTCGTTTATGAGACAGGTTGTAATACTCAATAAACGTTTTTTAAATTTTTTATTTTTTTATTCATTTATTGAAATTTACAACTGTACAAAATATATACATCCAGTAAATGTGTTGATAATGATTGTAATAGCATGTAATAAAAAGAACTTCTAGCTTCTAAAAAGAACTAGCACTTCATTAAAAATTCTACACTAGAAGGTCTCGAGGCCATCTTCTTTTCAGACGCCTCGGAGGATTATCAGGAATGGTGTGGGAAGCAAGTTAAGAAATTAGGGGATTTGAGTGGTTATGGAGCTTACTATTAAAGGAATTGATATCTATTTTGGGCTATATCTGCAAAATATGGAAGATTAAGATCTTTATGGATAAGTTTATTGGTGACAAAGTAAGGAGCGTTGAGGATTTTTCGAAGAATTTCGGATTAGATGCGAGATGAATTGGATAGTTTAGTGGAGCCCCAAAGCTCAATTCCGCCCGTCCAAATAGGTCTAATCACAGTCATGTATATGAGCCTTTAATATTTAATTGGGAGCTTTTAACGCTTGTCTAGGAAATGTTGAAATTGTCTGTGACGATGTGCAGTTTCTTGTCGTTTGTTTGTTTGTTTGGGTTTTAAGGCGCAAAACCGCCTTATGTAATTTAATACATTGTATAGTTTGAAGTTCTTTATTTATTTCTATTTCACATTGTACATATTATGTAAATGTATCTATAAAACCATCCATATTAATTAATTGTCTTCTTTGTTACAGGTTTTAATACTCAATAAAAGTTTTTTAAATTAAACAAAATATTATATATAATAATTTATTTTTTTTTTTTTTTTAACATTTATTAAGTAATTATTACAATCTACCACAATTGTGGGCAATAAGCAATATAGATGACTTCATGATTACATTCCCACATTATGTACAATAGAAGAAAAAATAAATAAATAAAAATGAAAATGTTACATCTGCTGTAAACCAAGTAAATGTCTTGGAAGAAATAGCCAGCAGAACTGGCCTAAGAATTTCTGCAGAAAAAACAAAATTTTAACAAACATTCAAGATGCACCAAAATATCTGAATGGGTAAAAAAAATTCAAATATTTAGGAGAAATAATCCAAGAAAATGGTTTGGAAAAATCTGCAATAGAGGAAAGATTGCATAAAATGGAAAGATTGGTAATACCATATACCAAAGATGTTTACAATAAAAAAAGCGTACCCAAAAATATAAAAATAAGGCATTACAACACAGTGAAGCCAGAATGCCTATATGCAAGTTAATGTCTGGCATTACACTATATATATGGCCCACAAAACACAGTAGAAGGTTGGAAGTTACGAAGTAATGCTGAAATATATCAAAATGTAGAAAATATATCAGATGTAATGAGAAAAAAGAAGATTGATGTTTTTTGGTCACTTATATCGAATGCCTGATAGTGGATTGACAAGTAAGATTTTCAGATATCTGTGGGGGTAAGAAATCGACAACAAAACAAGCTGGGTCAATGAAGTAAAAAGGGATTTAGATAAAAACAAATAAATAATAGAGAAGACTTTTGGCGAAAAGTATTGAAAATGGAAGGATTCCAGGGCAGGAAAGTGAAAAGGACTGGTGGAAAATGGTCTGAGGACAGAAAGAGGAAACATGGTGAACGGATGAGAGCATACTGGAAGAAAGTAAAGAACAAGGGGGGGGGGGAATTGAAATTGACACATGGTCCTCTGCTGAGCCATTCAAAAAATAAATTAATAAAAAATAAATAAATAAATATAAAATAAAACAGAAAAGAACTATACTATACATAAACAATATGTTTATTATGAAGAATTATTTAATAATTCTAAAAAAGAAAAATATTATTATTATCAATAGCAATAATAGATACACAAAAATTTTAAAATTTCTACTTCAATCCCTACCAAATTCAGCATCGCATCTGCCGAAATGTATGCTATTTACAGAGCCATAAACTACTGCGAACAAACATACACTGATCAAGACATAGTCATCTTAACTGACTCAGCTTCATCGTGCACCAAACTAGAGAAGATACACATAAACAAGATAAAATCCTACATAGATTTCAAAATTATCCAAACCACAACCCAATCGAAAAACAGGTTTTCTTTTCAGTGGGTACCTAGCCATGTAGGCCTCTCCGGTAATGAAAAGGCGGACAGAGTAGCTCGAAATAAACAAGTAGAAAAGGATAATGCCAAAGTTCCAACTCCATAAAGAAGCAGGCGATAAAAGAATGGCAGGACAGGTATGACTGACAGTCACAATCTAAGGGCAGAGATTATTATCAAGTTCAGCCCAAAGTGAGCCCTAACTCCATGGTTTCAAGCCATCGGTACCAATATTGATAGAAACCACATTGAAAGAATAACAAGACTCAGAACAAATCATGGCCGTACAAAGAAATATCTTAACCTAATGAAGATAGAAGCCAATGGGAAATGTGAGACGTGTGACTTCCCGGAAGACCCCAGGCATATAATATTCAGATGCAAAAAGCTCGAAAAAATTAGGTCTGAATTAAAATATAATTTTAATCCACAAGAAGAAATAGAATACTTAAAAAAACTGGACAGGGATAAAGTAGTTAAACTGATTCAAGTTTTAGATAAATTAAAAGCTAAACTATAATTAAAAAAGAAAGAATAACAAAGAAACCAATCATAACAAAAATAATGTAACTAAATTGAACTTGGTTATATAGGATTTGGCAACAAATCTTAAAACCAGAAAAAAAGGAAAAACAAAACAAAAAATATTATTATTATGAAAGATTGCTTCATAAGATTTGTCCTCGGATCATCAAGACTCATGAGTCCCACCTCTACACCGAGTTAAATTGGCTTTCCCTTTCCTTCCGTAGAAATTACTTCCTTGGTACATTCCTCTTCCAAGCAATTGACACACACCACCTCCCTTTTATCCATAACATCCTACATTCCAAGTCCTCAATCCAATCACTACATACAAGACCCCGTCTCTCCGATCTCTACACCCCATCCTACAGAACGACTGCATTCCAACGTTCCTTTCTTGCCCGTTCCGCTATTCTTTGGAATTCTCTCCCTCCCTCCATTCGTAACGCATCTTCCCTCGGAATTTTTAAAACACACCTATTCCACCACCTTGTCATACCAGCATATTAGCTAAAAAAAATTTTAAATCTTCTTATGATAATGTTTTCACTGATACTCAAATATTTTTTCTTTATCATTTCTGTCTTTTCCCTCTCTACAAATATTATTTTTCTTCATACTTCACTAGATGTAAATTCAGAAATTTCATTTTTCAATCAACTTTGTATCTAATTTTTTTTTTTCCTTTACCGAATGTATATATAAGGAGATGAATTTGTCAGGGGTGCAGTCAAGGTTGAATAAACACAGCCAGTTTTTAAATGAAAAACTTATATTTTGGCGTGCCAACGTTTCGACCTGCCTTGCAGGTCTTCATCAAGGCTAAAATAACAAAAATTGGATGTGACCAAGATGATACAAACATTAAAAAAAAATAAATAATAAAAATAATTTAAAAATGAAAATGAAATTTATCTATAAATCTATTTATTTATGAATAAAATATTCATTTTTAAATTATTTTTATTATTTATTTTTTTAATATTTGTATCATGTTGGTCACATCCAATTTTTGTTATTTTAGCCCTGATGAAACGTTGGCAGAAATGGTCGAAACGTTGGCACGCCAAAATATAAGTTTTTCATTTAAAAACTGGCTGTGTTTATTCAACCTTGACTGCACCCCTGACAAATTCAACTCCTTAGTAAAAACTCACAGTCAACAATAAAATCATCATCATGAATGTATATATAGCTTAGTGTGTATAAAAGTGTGTTTGTTTATATATTTTTTTTCATTAATTTATTTTATTTTAAACTTGTATTTACTTTATGTTATACTATTTCATTATTCTATTTAAAATATTTTGGCCAGGTGTGATTTACTTTTTATTATTCATTTGTTGTTATTCTTAAGGGAATTTGTCCCAGAATAAAATTTATTTTCTATCTATCTTTATATAAAATAATTAATGAAACTAATATATATGCGTAATTTAATTCCTCGTTATAAGTCTTGAAAAAATAAACTCAAATAGTTATATTAAGTATTCTTTTTTTTTTTTTTTTTTTTTTTTGGAACGTTGACGCCATGTCAGCATTATATCTGACTTACGGAGAAGATCGTATTTCATTTATATTGCTTCAGGTTAGGTGTTGATAAGCCGCCGGGATGACATCTTTCAAGACGCAAACGTAGCATAGCGACCAAAGGAGTTGCATCAATCAAATGTATCCTTCACGATCAAAGAGATCAAGGAGAGACCGAAGGACTATTAGAAGACAGGAGACTGACAGCCCGCGAGGTGCAATGTCCTGGTATATATATAACATGGCTCTGTCAGTCTGAGCCCTGTCTAGCCCAGAGCTTGAGTGTATATATATGTGTATATGTGTATATATATATATATATACTTATCTGCCACTCGGGACGGCAATGAATTATTTTGATTTATAGCCGGGAGCTCCGCTGGGAAGGTGTTGTCCAAACTAGACCTCCGTGATATATCGCCTTCCTCAGACTAACAAATACTGGGCCGAAGACGGCTGGACAAACTATTCCCTATCTCTCCTCTATCGATCATGATGGCATTGTCACCGTATTATTACACGTGCCTATTTAAGATTTAAGATGTTTTCACTTAAAACATGATAAAAAGAATTATCAAGAAAAAAAAATTCTTTAATGAGTCCCACCGACATCAAGACGTCCAAGAGAACCCAGACAACAATATGTAATTCAACAATGATAAAAATATAAACATGAGTCAACGCATTGCATCATCGAACGAAATGTAAACTTCTGTTCATATGTAAATGTATGCGAAGCTAAACAATTGATCATTTCCTTGTTGTTGTTTTTTTTCTTTAAAACATGGAACATGTTTTACCGTGCCCAATAGCCCATTAAATGAGTGCTGAAATGAGGAGTGTAGAGTGCGTGGAAGATAATTTTTGACTTCACAGCTTCGTTAGGAATAGTTAGAAAATAAACATACTAAAAGTTCCCGCCCATGGGTGGTGAGCTAACAGTGTGGGAGAGGAGAAATCAAATTTTTTTTTTTTGGTTTTTTTTTTTGGTTTTTCGATAACATCTCGAAAACGGTTGACTCTAAAGAAATATGTTTCAAATAAACATTAAAGCTAATTAAATTTTCTATAAAATTAATCTATTATATATTTGTCAAATACCACTCACTCACTTAACACGAAATCTCAAAAACCACCGAACGGATTGGAATGAAATTTCGTATATGGCTTCCTCTAGGGCCGTAGGTGCTCGCTAAAAAAGGAATTTTAAAAAATCGGCCTGGATCGCGGCTTATTCGCAAAAAAAATGCGATTACAATTTTTATTGGGTGAATAATAAAAGATTAATTATCATATGGTATTTGGAGATAAGCTAAGTTAAAAAATAGGTTAGATGTTTAAGCCGAAAACTTTGACCACAAATTAGGTTCCTTATAGTTGTAAACAAACAAAAATACGATCGATGTCGAAACCTTATACTATGGTACTTTCTGTGAACTCATGGTGGCTGCTGAGGTGGACCCTTACAAGTTTGAGTTGTTTCGTGACTAGAAGCTATTAAAAGACTTATGTTAAAGAGGATGTTAAAAGACTTTGGTTCTCTGGTGATGACATGTAAGGCCAGTTCGATGTAGAGATAAAAAACTGATAAGAATCAGTGAGTTCTATCAAGTGTATGATTCTCTTTAGTATCGTCTCATACTCTACCATGGAGAAGATGGGTACAATATTAACATCCCTCAGCATGACCCAAACACCAATACACCACTTACGAAAACTGTGTCTGCAGCTGATTTTTACGCCCAAGTGTTAATGGAGCGAGGATGTGAAGAACCTTATTTACTTTAATTTCGTAATCTCCTCAACCAATTTATGCTTTATATGTAAGCAAAAATGGAAACAGAAAAACTAAACTTTCTTCAAAAAAGTCGAGAAGTTAAGACTATATTCACTTAAAGTATGCCATAAGAAAAGCTGATGGTCTGGTATCAGGGCTGGGTAAGATGGTAGTGCTGCCTCGAAGCTTCACTGGAGGGCTATCAAAATAATATATAAAATTAACTTTTGCAAATTGTCAAATTTTCTTATTGAAATTATTCTAAGAATGGAATTGTTCAGGTTTATTTAAGTAATAATAATTATCAACGTTAAGCTTAACTTTTACTAATTTAAGTTGTCCTTTATCCTAATGATATTAAACCGTAGCGGAGCGGGGTACTTTCAGCTGGTTTTTTATAAATTTGTAGTAATTCTAACCGTTTACGAGTTATTCTTAATTGAAAGTCGGTGATTTTGGAGAAAAAACAAATGCCACCTCACTTTTTGTCAAACTTTTGTTTCTAGTACCTTCCACAATCGTTTCTCGGAAAAAAAAAAAAAAAAAAAAGTCTGAATCAAAATCGTAGAGCATTAAATTTACTTTAATTTCATATTTACGTTTTTGGCATTTGAAGCAAATGTTTAACAAAAAGTGAAGTAAACATTTTTTTTATAACTAAAATTATCCGTTATTAATAACGTATATCTTGAAAACTGTTAGAATTTCGACGAATATAGATATAAATAATTTTATGGAAAATTAAATTAGCTTTAATTTTGATTTGTAACATATTTTTCTAGAGTCCACCGTTTTCGAGATAAAATCGAAAACCCCCAAAATGGTACCTTCTCCCCTTGCTACCACCGTTAGCTGACCCCCCAGGGGCGGGGACTTTTAGTATGTTTACCTTCTAACTATTCCTAACGAAGCTATGAAGTCAAAAATTATCGCATATTCCATGCACTCTACAATGTGTTTATTGACTGGTCGGTGAAAAGCGATACGTCTTTTGAGAACGCCATTTTTACATACATTTTTACATTTTACATTACACGTAGTTTTATACTTAGATATTAAGAGGGTAAGATCAGTTAAGGACTCTGGTTATACTAAATAACACTAGCTCAATAACCAGTGAGCTCCTTTTGACTCCGTTTT
The DNA here is from genome assembly GCA_003667255.2 of Euschistus heros. Classification (NCBI taxonomy): domain Eukaryota; kingdom Metazoa; phylum Arthropoda; class Insecta; order Hemiptera; family Pentatomidae; genus Euschistus; species Euschistus heros. Next base: position 5,220,716 of record RCWM02000015.1, read on the forward strand.
CCCTAATAAGAAATTTTTAACCTGTATTTGAACGATCTTACTGGATCCCTCTCGGCTGTTGTAAATAAAAAAATACTCTCTGCAATAAACAGGTAAGCGAAAAAAAAAAAGAACATAAGGGGACAGACGGTCAGCAGGAATAAGATATTTAATTTGAAAATTTATTTAAATAGTTGTTAATAAATTTCAAAATCCACTAGTATCATAAGTTTAGCGAACTTTACCTTTTTTGTGTGTTAAAAGAGCATTCATTCATTCATTCACCTTTTTTGTGTGTTTAAATTGACTGGATTGTACGGAGTTGAGCTTTGGGGTTCCACTAAACCATCCAGAATGGTTAAATAAATAATAAATAAATAAATACCATTCATCTCGTATCCAATCCTTAGAATTCAAAATCCTTCGAAAAATATTCAATCCTACGTTACTTTGTCACTAATAAACTTATCCATAAAGATCTTAATGTTCCATATGTTTCTGATTTAGCCCAAACCAGATACCTATCCTTTGGTAGTAAACATCATTACCAATCAAGTCTCTCAACTTACTTCCCACTGCGTTCCCCTTAACCCTACGAGGTGTTTGAAAAAAAGATGGCCTCGAGACCTTCTCATATAGAACTTTTATGAAGGCTAGAAGGATTAGTTTACAAAGGATTCAGTTACTTTACAGCAACTAGACCTATTAGTGGTCCTGAGTGCTGAAACGAGAGGTATAGAGTCCATGAAATATGCTACAATTTTTTACTTCAGATCTTTGTTAGGAGTAGTTAGAAGGTAAACATACTGAAAGTTCCCGCCCCTGGGGGTGAGCTAAGGGTGAGGGGAGGGGAGAAGATCGCGTTTTTGGGTTTTTCGATTATATCACGAAAACGGTGGACTATAGAAAAATATGTTTCAGATAAAAATTATTTCATATAAAATTGTTTATATATGTCGAACTTACAACCGTTTTCGAACGTTTGTTCAAACGTCCGATATACGTTATTGAAAATCGATAATTTTCGCAAAAAAATAATTTTTACCTCATTTTTTGTCAAACATTTGCTTTTGTACCTTCCGCAATCGTTTTTCAGAAAAAAATGTCTAAATCTAAGTTGTATGTATTAAATTCACTTTTATTTCTTAAACGTTTCTGGAATTTGAAGCAAATATTTGGCAAAAAGTGAGGAAAACTATTTTTTTCTCGAAAATTATATGGTTTTAATAAAGATCTCGAAAACCGTTGTAAGTACGGCAAATATGTATACAAACAATTTTATAAAAATTTTAATTAGCTTTAATTTTTTTTTTTTTTTTCGCTAGCATTTTTTCCTAGAGGCCACCGTTTCCTAGATTTGATCGAAAAAAACCCCAAAATAGGACCTTCTCCCCTCCCCTACCGTTAACTCACCCCACAGGGGCGGGGAATTTTAGTATGTTATCTTCTAACTATTCCTAACATACCATACACCCTATAATATGTTTATTGACTGGACAATATCGAGACCTAAGGAATTGAATTCCTTAGACCCCACAGATGTCTCATATTGATAACATATTTTTCAACAGCCATCTTTATTTAAATATATTTAAAAATTACATAGGATATGATTTCACTTTCTCGAAAATTCCTACGTACGTGTTGAATTCCGGTAGGCAAACGCTTACTCGCCAATTCGCCACCGAACCCCAAGCAAGAAGACCACGCACCAGCCACAAAAATAACAAGAGTTTACAAAAGGCTAATGTTTAGAAAGCGATTTCTCCGAGCTGTTGTTTTGCCTTTGGACTCGGTGGTATTCAAAACAGACTCCCCACTTCTCAGCGAAAATTACCCTCCCAGAACTACCAGTCTTTCGTAGAGTGCTTACGCAATGCCACTTAAGAGAGGTTCGCTAATTACTGCGGGGACTTGGTGTTATGAAAATATATTTTCAACACATTTTTGTTTTTAAATTTTAAGTACGCGGCCAAGACTACAACGACAAGAAACTGCTCGCCGTTACAGACTACTTCAACATTTACTAGACAAATGATCAAAGCTCCCAATTAATTACAAAAGACTTATTTACATGACTGTGATTAGACCTACTTGGACGTTCGGAGTTGAGCTTTCGGTCTCCACTAAACCATCCAATCCTTGCAATCCAAAATCCTCAATGCTCCATACTTTATTACCAATAAACTTATCCATAAAGATCTTAATGTCCCATATGTTGCTGATTTAGCCCACATCAGATACCTATCATTTCATAGTAAGCTCCATAACCACTCCATTCCTGATAATCCTCCGAGGCGTCTGAAAAGAAGATGGCCTAGAGACCTTTTAGTGTAGATTTTTATTGAAGTGCTACTATTGAGTAGTTCTTCACAAGTCATAAACATGTCATTGTATTCACTATCAACACATTTACTTGATGTAGATGTTTCTGTATAGTTGTAAATATCAATAAATGAAAAAAAAAAAAAAAAAAAAAAAAGTACGCAGCCATGAAGAAGTTTCTTAATTTCAACCGACTTCAAAACGGGGAGGTTCTCAATTCGTCTGTTTTTTGGGGGCTTTTTTTTTTTTAATAATAATAATATTTTAATTACTTCGAAACAAAGAGTATTAAATGACAATCAACGAACAGAAAGAAACGGAATTCGATAAAAAAGGGTAATTGTAAAGATCGCTCCACTATTTCGTCACCGCAAACCATTTCCTCGTGCTATCAAAAATGTAAGACAAGAAATCAAATATCGGTACTCGCCTGAGGAGATCTAACACATATCTCTGAAATATATCCATTGTGGAAGGTGGAAGGAGGCAGATAGCTTCAATTTTGGGGGTTTACCTAAGGATTTCCCCAATGACTCATTGGATTTTTCCTTTCCTATTGGAAACAAATTTAAAATTGGTCTATTGGAAATGTTTATTTGGTCATTCAAGCAAAAATCTGGATCGGTTTTAAATGATTTTTGTTTAAATGAACAAATAAACATTATCAATAGCCCTATTTAAAATTTGTTTCTAATAGGAACGGAAAAATCAAATGTCATTGAGAAAATCCCATAGTAAACCCCAAAGAATTTAACCTCCCTTCCCACGATGGATATATATCAGAAATCTGTTAGATCTCCTCAGGTGAGAACCAATGTTTGATTGCTTGTCTTACATTTTTTTAAAACTTTAGTATATATAATCCATGTAACATAGTGCTGATGTGATGAAAAAAAAAATTGTATGTTCTAGAACTAAAGATGAATGTTTAGTATTCGAAACTAGTATTCTAATATAATAGTTCCAATAGAAGTAGCAATTAATTCATCAATCATAATGAATATATTTCATTTTTTTGTTATTTATTATTTACCAACTATTGAATAATTACTTATTATTATATAATTATTATTATTTATTTATATTATTATAGAAGTATTGATTAATAGTTTAATTTTTTTTTTTATATATAGCTGTAAGTTACAGTAAACAGGTAAAAACAAATGCATTATTAAACAAAATCATCTCTATGCCTTAAATTATTTCACAGCTATAAATTCTAGAAAATGTTCTAGAGTTCATAAATGTATATTTGACAACAATAAATAAAAATGCCAATGACTTCTTCTTCCACTCCTGCTGACAGAGAACCATTAACAAAAATAATTACTTCGTCATTGGTTTTGTTGGAAAATTATTGTTTTCTGCTACCGGGCTGCTCCTGTCCTAATTCACACAATTTGCGAAGAGTTCATCGATCAACAAGGCAATATTTTGCTGACTGCAAAGATATTGTTAAAAATTCTGCACGAGCTCATCTTCCCACGTGGAACTGCAAATTGCCAAGATGAGCATCTTTGTCGTGTTAGTAATAAAATATAAAACAAAAGGGCTTACATTTAAACAAGGCAAGCTTGGTCACTACTTGGATAGGTGACCTCCTATGTTTAACTAAATGAATGTCCGTCCATATTCCATGAAACCATTAATCCTAGATATGGTTAACGACTTGATAGATACTAATACAAACTTTGAATTTGCTATTTGATTTGAAAGTGCATGGACTGTCAAGACAAGAAAGTAGTAAAAAAAAAAATAATAAATAAATAAATGAAGGGGTTATGTCACATTGTTTTTAAAAATTACTATCTAATACTTATGATGAATTTCATAAATAAATCTAATATTTATGAAGAATTAATGTACGATAATGTTAGGAAACAAAATCTGAATATTTAAAAAAAAAAAAAAAAAATTTGAAGAAGATGAAAGGGCTATGCAACATTTCACTAATAAAGGAAAATGTAAAAAAAAAAAACTTTAAACATAAATTACTCAAAATTGTGTTTTGTTACATAACCCCTTCATCCACCAAGCCCTTCAATTAATAAAGAGTAGAATACTGATAAAATGTTTTTAATTATTCTAGAGAGTTTATATTCCATAATCCATACTATTATATAAAAGGAGAAGCCATTTTTCCTTTGTGATCACTAAAGACCGGATTTTCGTGCAATTGCATCTTTTTTTTTGGCTAACTTCAAATTCAATAAAACTTGGATAGAAATTCTAATCATGAAAACCACGTTATTTATTAATACAAAATATATTCTAAATAAAGGAAAATTATTAATTTTGTTATATTCAACATTTTACTTCATTTTATGCCTACATGGTGGTAATAAAAAATAAAAATGAAAATCATTTTATTTAGTACACCTTTTTGCACGTTTTGATTTTTTTTTTTATTGCACGTTTTTGCATGTTTTGAAATTTTTGTAGCACGTTTCAATGGTTTATTCTGCACGAAAATCCGGTCTTTAGTGATAACTAACCGCGAAAACTACTGAACGAATCTTTACCAAATTTCAAATACATCATCTTTATAGTTCAAGGAGCGTTTAGCAATAATAAAATTTAAAAATTTTCAATTATATTGCCATGAAAAAGCGATAAATATGTGGTGCGCAGTGATGTTTGACAATCGACAGATAGGTGGCGAGCACCAGTCGAGAGAGGATACAAAGATACGATGTTATATAGAGCTAGAAATTTATGATAAAATTAACTAATTTTCAATGCAAATGTTATTTTAAAAGCTATAAATATATGGAGCGACATGTGGATATGTGGCCATTCTGCAACAGAGTTACTAAATGTAAAAATATTAAACCCAACTGTACAAAATTTGAACTACATCATCAAAGTTCTAGGTAGGTTTAAATAAATAAATAAATTTTACTATAAAAATAATTAAAATGTATAGTATTGAGTGCCAGAAATGTGGTTTGCCGAACTGTCATTAACTTTTATGGTTAGAAATTAAAATCTAATGCCTAATTATGCTTTTAAGTATGACTAAACCGACAAGAAGCTGCCCGTCGTTACAGACTACTTCAACATTTACTAGACAAACGTTCAGAGCTCCCAATTAATTACAAAAGACTCATTTACATGACTGCGATTAGACCTATTTGGACGTACGGAGTTGAGCTTTGGGGCTCCACTAAACCATCCAATTCATCTCGTATTCAATCCTTACAATCCAAAATCCTCAATGCACCTTACTTTGTCACCAATAAACTTATCCATAAAGATCTTAATGTTCCATATGTTGCTGATTTAGCCCAAACTAGATACCTATCCTTTCATAGTAAGCTCCATAAATACTCAAATTCATTACTTTCTCAACTTGCTTCCCACTTCATTACTGATAATCTTCTGAGGCGTCTGAAACGAGGATGGCCTAGAGACCTTCTAGTGTAGAATTTTTAATTAAGTGCTACTGATGAGTAGTTATTTTTAAGTTTTAACATGTCATTATTATCGTTGTCAATACAGTTACTTGATGTATATATATTGTGCAGTTGTAAATTTTAATAAATGTATAATAAAAAAAAAAAAAAGTACTCTTCAAACACATAATCCATGCAATTTTAACCAGGTTGAAAATTACTGCCATGCGTGAAAATATGATTGAAGATATAATGCTAAATTCTTTCAATACGAGATTTTTATCGATAAACAAATTAAATTCAATTATTAGTTAAAATAATGTAAGTTCTTTATTTATGTGAGCGGGCGAGGACGCGACAGGGTATGCTAATAAAGTCTATTTCGATTCAAATTAATATAATTACGCGTTCATTCATCGAATAATTTTTGAATGATAAAGATGGACTATAAGACAAAATGACCCAATTCCCAGGATTGGCTACCATTGACACTTTGAACATTGTTGAACTAACCGAAAATATCACTGGGCTCAGCCTTGTAGAGGCAGCGGTAGGCAAAACCTAACTGCTGCTGCGCTCTCTGCTGATGCTGCAAGACCCGCAAGGAAACTTGGCAAGAAAATAACACTGTCCTTTAATAAGGAGTTGTGCATTATCGGCAATATGGCTACGGCCATTAATGGCCACCTCTTACGTAATAGAAATAAATGATATATAAATTATATGTCAAAACTAGCATACCCCGTTGCGGCTTCAACCGCTATCATAAGTAAAGAACTTAGATAAGTTTAACTAATAATTGATGATTAATTATTATTACTTGGCTAAAATGGCACTAATTATGTTTTTGAACATTACATAAAAGCATAATTGGACACCCAATTTTTAATCTTAATGTCTGAGTTGGTAATCCAGGTGGACAGAGACTTATTAAGAAACTCTTGCTGATAATGGACTCCATTCCATCCAGGATCCACACGTCGCATATCTAAATCTTTTTTAATAATTTAATTAAATAAAAAATAATTTTTAAAAAATTAAGCCGACTTAAAATTGGTAGGTAGGCATACAAAATTAGAAACAGACAGAGGACTCAAAAGGAAAAAAATAATATTTTTTAGGAATTACGGAAGCCTAAATGGATCATCATACTCAAATATTATCCAATTCCAACAATATTGCACACATGGGTCGTTTTCAAATAAAATGGCAATTTGCTGTCCGAGCACTTTGAATGGCTACAAAAAAAAGGCATACAACCAATATTTAACTATTGTTGATTTTATCTTGTCAAGTTCATTTGTTTAAATTAATGTAGGCACTAAAACTTCAATTTCAAATGTTTGATAAAGAAAAAAACTAAATTAATTGTTAAAAATTTTGACGTACGTTACTGTCCACAAGTCATAAAATTCATAGGTTTCATTCATTGATTAATGGATAGAAAATGTTACAAAGCCCTTTCACTGAACATTGTAGATTACTGGTTTGTCTTAATTAAGTATTAGGTTTCGAAAACTTCTTATTATTTATTTTTATTCTTAAACATATCGTCCCTTAAAAATAACAAATATTTATAATAAAATTGTATTATTGTCGGAGTGGCTATCTAATATCTTCATGTTCCAACAAAGATTAAATATCAACAACAAACTGTTGTTTATAGTGCAGTTGCATGAGATTTGTTTTAAATTCTCTAAAAAGGAGACTTAGTCATTAGGAGAAAATTCGATTTATACTAATAACAAAATTAGATATCACAATACTATTGCCTATAAGTCAGCGGTATGAATCGGTTTCTAGAAATCGACTTTGGACCATCGATTCTCGAAATTCGATGGAACCGAGAATTGAAACATCCCTTTCAACCATTCGATTTTCAACGGTAAGGTTACAAAAATGACTTATCCATGAATGTGAAACTCGATATGTAAGTGCTTTGCGGGGTTTTACGATTTCGGTGGAGTCGAGCTTCGATATTGTAAACAAACCTTTATTTATTGTTCTTTTTTTGTTTTTTTTAAACTACATATTTATACATAACTGTATACATTATATACAACAAATTACTTTAAGTACCTCGGAGAATTCATCGAACCGACAGGTATTGAAAAAATCTCACAGCAACATCGCCTACAAAAAATTAAAAGAGGATTAAGGTTAACACAAAACCTCTACAACAAAAAATCGATGTCAAGAGGAACAAAAATTCGACACTACAATACGGTCGTAAAACCAACAATTCTCTACGCAAGTGGAACACTAACAGGAAACAACAACTTTAGGAAATCAAAAAAGAAGAGAGAAAGATCAGGAAAATTCTAGGAGGAAGTCATACTCAGGACGGTTACAGGTTACAAAAAATTAAAACTACGGAAAATTATTCAAACATTGAAATTTATATTAGGAAAAGTAGAATGAAATTCTTCGGTCATCTCAGCCGACTACCAGAAAATCGACTGACGAAAAAAATAATAAATTATATAACTTCACTTTCCACTTCAAGAATTCCACACTATCGCTAGATGAGATACGAAAAGACCTCAAAAATACAAACATAAGACCAGCAGGCATTTTAGAAAGAAACGTCTTGAGACACAAAGTAGGCAAATGGGAAGTTGTACCGGAGGAACCAAAACAAAAACAGTACAGACCAAAGTGGTCAGAGGAGCGTAAACAAGCCTTTTTGGAAAGAATGAAGGTCAACTGGAGGAATAGGAAGAACCCAAAGAAAAATCGATTGAGTTAATTGCTTAACGTCTTCCATTTCTGAGGATGATTCGCGGGAAAAAAAAAAAAAATATATATATATATATATATATATATATATATATATATATATATATTCAACAATTGAATTTGTGGAAAATTATTATTATTACATGTCAATAACATGGAAAGAACTACTTATTAGTAGCAATCCAATAAGTTCTGCATCATAAGTTCTTACATTAGTCCCTAGGCCATCTTCTTTTCAGACGTCTCGCAGGATTATCGGGAATTAAATGTCCATTTCTGTTCACTAACAGAACAATAAGCAATATTTGTCTTTGCTTTTTATTTCAATGAAGAGTTTATTATGTTTAAAATGCACATTTCCATTAAGGGATTGTCATTATGTTTTAATTACACAAGTAACTGATTTCTATGCCAAATGAGAACCACATGTTTTTACGGTTTCAAAAGTGAATTTTTCCATAAAATTGAAACAAAATTATTACGTTTATCATATCATTCGAAAGCTGATTAAATTTGCAAGTTTTTGTGAGATTTGCGGATAGTTTTTTCCCTAGGCCATCTTCTTTTCAGACGTCTCGCAGGATTATCGGGAATTGAATGGGAGGCAAGTTGGGAGACTAATGGATTCGAGTGGGTATATAGTTTACTATAAAAGGATAGTTTTCTGGTTTGGACCAAATTAAAAACATATGGAACATTAAGGTCTTCATGGATTTGTGACTTAATAAGGTCCTCCTTCGTAAAATCCTTTTTGGTTTTGGATTGTAATACGAGAAGGTTTAGAAGGTTTAGTGTGGCCACAAAGCTCAATTCCGTATGCCCAAATGTACGTAATCACAGTCATGTAAATAAGTATTTTGTAATTTATTGGGAGCTGTGAACGCTTATCTAGTAAATGTTGAAGTAGTCGGGAACAAATTTACCATCAATAATTATATAAATTGGAGGTGTATTAAACCACCTTTTTTTTTTTTTAGACACATTCTCTTCAACACCCCATTGACCCTTAAGAGTGTGATAATCGATTATCAAATTGACCTTACTAAAGATCGACTTATTTTGAAGAAGTAGTTAAATATTTATGGAAGGTGAGTTAATATCCCCCTAGAGGTGATTGGTTCCGCCTACATTCCACCGCCTCCTATAGATCATCCTGATGGCCGGTTATGGTGTCTTGATAATGGATTCATGGCGTCATTGATATCTTATCAGGGTCACGTGAGCAATATATACTACTACAAATAGTTTTTTAAAAATGAGAATAGAAACATTGGAAAATTGTACAGTAGGACTCCAATTATCCGGGGCTCTATTAACCGAGGTTCGGGAGGATTTTTTATTTTTTTTATATGTATCAATTATTTTATATTTATATTTATTTTTAAAAAATGGTACCATTACATAAGCGGGGCTCCAGCCGAACGGCCTGACCAGGGCTACACCGACCAGTTCGATCCTTACCCTTCACTTCGAGTTTACATTTATCGATATTTCATTCCTATAACCTCACATGTAAACATTCACTTCTACAGTTTCAACTTGGATTGTGTTACTTGAGGTACGCTTGATGGAATAGAAGGATCAATACAATTAGGATTGATGAATTAATTGCCACTTCTATTGGAACTATTTTATTAGAATACTAGTTTCGAATGCTAAACATTCATCTTCAGTTCTAAAACATACAAAAAACTTCTTTTTTTTTTCACACATCAGTACTATGTTACATAGATTATATATACTAAAGATTTTTTAAAAAGGTAAGACAAGAAATCAAGCATAGGCACTCACCTTAGAGGTAACTAAAACTGTATTAAAAAAAAAAAGAAATTGTATGTTTTAGAACGATGAATGTTCAGCATTCGGAACTAGTATTCTAATAAAATAGTCCCAATAGAAGTGGCAATTAATTCATCGATCCTAATTGGATTGTGTTGTTTAGTGTGTTATATTGATATTTAGTCTTCTTAAATGTAAAGACGTAAAACAGAAGGTAACAACATGGGTTTCATAATGGATTTAGTGTTTTATAAATTAATGTTTTCTTATTTCATCTTCCGTAATGTGTAAAAGTGTTGCAAAAGTTAAGAAAATTAATTTCTACATGGATTTGGTGTTTTATATATTTATATTTTGTTATACCAATTCAAGTGAGAAATTTTCAGTTTGCATATTTTGTGAATGGATTCTTTGTCGTCCGTTTTACTTGTTGCCCTAAATAGAGATAGATTGTATGATTACTTCAATAAAATAGATCGATCTAAAAATAAATGTGAGAAAGTATATAATATTTTTTTTTTTTTTAACATAATAACTTTATTCACAACTGTACACAATGGACAACCAGTGAATGTGAAATTACATTGATACAACAGACATGATCAGGCATGAGGGAGTCAGCACCCAGTGGTAAAATATCCAGGCGTGAAACTAAATTATTAGCGATTAGACTAGGAGATCCCTCATCCACTTCCTTTTCAGCCTCCGTTGAGTTATGTCTGGTATCTGTACTGTTGCCATATTATGTATCTGTTTGTTAGTGTGTCCACGTAGTTTCTCATGACATTGTCGATAAAGTTTATGAATATGGCTCTTAACTGTCGGAATACGTAAGTCTGTTTGTAGTATATCGTTTGACACATAAGGAGGGGAGTCTGTTATCAGTCTTAGGAATTTAGATTGAAATGTCTGTATTTTCTGAATATGTGTTCTTTTGGCCGGTCCATAAATTTGCGATGCATACGTCCAGATGGGTTTAATCAAGTAACTGTAAATGTTAAGTTTTTGTTTTAAAGGTAGTTTTGAGCGTCTGTGAAGTACTGAGTATAGAAGTCGCAGTCTTAACTGTAACGTCTGTTTTTTTGTCTTGACGTGTGGGCCCCATGTCAGTCTTCTATCAAGCGTTAGTCCTAAGTATGTCACTTTTTCAGTTTGATGTAAAGGTTGGTTGTCAATGTAAACAGGGGGGCAGGTCTTGCGTCGTAGTGTAAATGTAATATGAAGGGATTTGTCATAATTAAGTTTTATTTTCCATTTCTTACACCAAGTTGGAATCTCGTTGAGGTAAAGTATATAATATGTTTCATATTTTCAACCGACTTCAAAAAAGAGGAGGTTCTCAAATCATCTGTATTTTTTTTTTTTTGTTTTTTTTTGTTTTTTTGTATGTTACGCGATTACTCCGTCAATTCTGGATCAATTTTGATGATTCTTTTTTAGGTCGGTAGGGCATACTTCAGAGATGGTCCCATAAAAAATACTTTGAAATTAATGCAGCACTTTTTAAGAAAAATAAAAAAAACAGTTAATAAAAATCACTGTTATATAACCTTACATTTTAAACATATTTATGATTATGAAGCATTTAAATTATACAGACAACTCTTGATCGATATGTCAAAATTCGATAAGTCGAATAAAATCTATGTACTAAGTACATTACTCGTAAATTTCACTTCAATAAATCTATTTCAGGCAAAGTAAGTTGAACTGAAAATAGGGGTCAAAAGACGGAAAAAAAAATACACTCACCACTAAAAAGTGAAAAATAAAAATAATTTTTAGAAAAAAAACAAAACCGACTTCAAGATTAAACCTACATACATAGAACTAAAATGTAAAAAATAATATTTTAATTGCTTCGAAACAAAGAGCGTTAACTGACAATCAAGGAAATTATCGATACTTATATAGCTATTCACAATTAATGATCAGTTATTTTTGGATTCGGTGCCAGCCAAGGAGGGCACTTCAATCCTGCATTTGCAACAAACTTTTGAATGGAACGAGGTAGCGGTGTGGCGGTGATGAAATAGTGAGGAATCTTTACAATTACCTATTCTTTTTTTTTCTTTTTTTTTTTTTTTTTTTTTTTTTTTTTTTTTTTTTTTTTTTTTTTTTTTTTTTTTTTTTTTTTTTTTGGCACCGACTCCAAAAATAACTTATCATTAATTGTGAATAGGTATATAAGTATCGATACTTTCGTTGATTGTCATTAGATTTCTTTGTTTCGAAGCAACTAAAATATTATTTTTATCTTGAAGTCGGTTTTGTTTTTTTTCTAAAAATTATTTTTATTCTTATTTTGACTTGAGAAAATATATAGCAGAAATTAACATCATAACTTTCAACAAGGATTCTGTGTTTTATACATTTATAACTTGTCATTTACGCTTCCCTAACATCAGACAGTTTATCAGAAGTTAACACTACATGTTAGTATTATATTAATTCTGATTTAATATAATATTAACTCAATGGATTTGAATGGTTGTGGTGTTTGCTATGAAAGGATAGGTATCTGGTTTGAGCTAGGTCAGAAACGTAAGGTATCTTAAGATCTTTGTGGATAAGTTGGTTCATGACGAAGTAAGGAGCATTGAATATTCTTTTAAGGATTGAATACGAGATGAGTTGGAGAGTTTAGTGGAGCCCCAAAGATCAACTCCGTATGTCCAAACTGTTATGTAAATGAGTCTTTTTTAATTAATTGCAAGGTTTGAAACATTTGTCAAGTAAATGTTGAAGTAGTCGATAGCGATGGGTAGTTACTTGTCGTTTTAGTCTTGAAAATAAATATGATATAGAATTTCTGCTGAACTAATCAGATATCTATTCGTATTCAATCTATTTCATTGAATTTTTAGGTAAACTTATTCACCATTTATAAGGAAAAAATAAGTGAATCCAGGAAAAAATTTTGTTCTCATTTGAATTTTTTTTCTGACAAGGAAATGTCATTTGGCTGTGGGACCTTTTTTGGTGAGACTTTTGTTTTTTTACCCTTTTAGAAGTTTCCTCATCACAAATCTAATGTAGAATATTTTTGTTCTATAACATTTGTCGATTGGACCTACCGTTTCGGAGCAATATTGGTTTGAATGAAAACAATTCACGTTTGAGGGGTTTCCTCTCAACTTTATTTAGAGATTATTTACCATTAATTTAGTGTCTTATATACTGTTATTTTCTAATTTCCACTTCATTATTTTCTTATTTCTCATTTTAATATCAGAAGGTAAAAAGAAGTTAATATTACTTTAAACAGGGATTTAGAGTTTCTCAGTAAATAAATGAGAATAACCTTTCCCCTCGAAGAGTAGCGACTAAAACACCGAAATAATTCCGATTTATTTAGGTTAGAATCGAGGGGCTAGAGCAACGTTTCTGTACTAGCATTCGAAACTTGTATTCTAATAAAATAATCCGAATAGAAGTAGCAATTAATTCATCAATCATAATTGTAATCTTTTATCTGCTCCTGTTGTTGTAATATCATAATATTAAAATACGCGTAACGCCCACGCATTCCCCAAAAACGTATCGCTTTTGACCAATTAAACTAGTAAAAAACATTTTTTTTTTTTTTTACATGGATGTTCCAAGTTAGTCTGAAACGTTTGAATAATACCAGATATACAGGGTGGAACCGGATAAGTGACGAAAAAATTTTCTGTTAAACTACATTCAAAATGTAGTCAAATGATGCCTATCTGATAATGTGTCCTATTTCTATCTGATAGAAAGTAATGATTTTTTCAGTTTTTTTTCGACTAAACCTGACCTTACGTCATAAAAACACCATTTCTTAACTTGTGCCTCACATTTCTCACCTAAATAATAATAATTAATAAATAAATGTAATAACATAAGATCCTTTAATCTGCTGCTTCTTTATTGATAGTTTTCCTTTATTTTCTATTAAACAATATTTTTTTTCTTTGCTTTTTATTTCAATGAAGAGTTTTTTTATGTTTAAAATGCGCATTTCCATTAAGGGATTGTCATAATGTTTTATTTACAGAAGTAACTGGTTTCTATGCCAAATGAGAACCCCATGTTTTTACGGTTTCAAAAGTGAATTTTCCCATAACATTGAAACAAAATCATTACGTTTATCATATCATTCGAAAGCTTATTAAATTTTCAAGTTTTTGTGAGATTTGCAGTTTTGCGGATAGTTTTTTTCGAAAAACGGTGAGCGTTGAAGTAACATAAGACATTGTAACTTCCCTAAATAAGGTGAAGATCAAGCAGTTCTTTAGGTCACAAGTTTGTAAAACTCAAGGTTACAGGTACTCTGCTCTTATAAGAAATTTAATGCTGAATCCGAAAATGGGGAATAAGTGAAATAAGTAAATGAAAAATGTAAATAAGTGACGCACAAGTTGAGAAATGGTGTTTTTTATGACGTAAGGTCGGGTTTAGTCGAAAAAATCATTACAATCTAACAGATAGAGATAGGACACTCGTTCAGGCATCGCTGTACTACATTTTGAATGTAGTTTAACAGAAAAAATTGTTCGTCACTTATTCGGTTCAACACTGTATAACAAAACCGTTCACCGTTTTTCATAAGAGTGAACGTTGCATGATTTGAATTACCAGGGTTCGGCTTGATTCAAACCTTCTCTAAGACGTATAGGTGATCTTGGATAGAGAAGGTCTTTAAAAAAAAATTAAAACATTGATTTATCCAAGTTAAAAAATTCTTATCGAATTTACTTATGTAATACTTACTAATGACAGGTTGTAATCCTGAGATCGTCTAGACCGGTTCGAGAAGGCACGTACTAAAACCCCAAAATGTCGAAATTCTATTCCCGCATATAAATCAGTATTTAATTAGTAAATATTTGGGCTTAGTTTCTATTAAATTCTAATCTGTGTGAAGAAGGGAAACTGGTTTGGTCTTTTGATGCAGAGTGGGTATCGTAGTGGGTTCCGAATGAGTTTTAAAAACCGTAGGATATCTATCTTCGGTTTAGATTTTAAATCTATACTATGGTTTCTTCAACCTAGATTTAGATAGGAAAGTAATAAACTGGGCAACTTTAATGAACTGTAATTGGGTCAATTATCTATTCAAATAACAAATTTAAAAACTAAATTTGAAATTTTAAAAAATTACAAGATTATTTAGAATGGTAGATGGACTTATTCGCAAGTAAGTTATATTAATAAATAAATATATATATATATATATATATATATATATATATATATATATATATATATATATATATATATATATATATAGATAGATAGATAGATAGATAGATATATGGATAAGTTTCTTGACTGTTACTATTAAACGTTTAGTAAGGTTCTTGAGGTTCAGTCGATAAATAAAAACAACTATTTTGGCGACGTTTCGAGACTATATTGTTCTCATAATCATGCCCTACAGTAAAAAAACAGGTTACAATAAAATTATATAAGTTATACAAGTTATTTCAAAACATAAAGTTAGCTACAATATAAATATACAAAAACATGCGTTAGAATATACAGAGTGATTATCTCTTAGTGAAAAAAAAAAAAAAAAAAAAAAAAAAAATTGGGTGAAACTAGATCAAAAATGCCGCAGACCTCACCTTTCTATTCCAATCCATATCAGATATACGATAAATCAAAGACTTTTTTTTTTTTAAGAAAACCACGTTTTTTTTTTGTTTTTTTTTTTTTCATAAAAGCTTTAATATCTCCATTTCGTTTAAATATTTTTCAAAATTTGACCACATTTTCGGATTTAGCATTAAATTTTTCGTCGTAAACCTTCGACCTCCTGTCCTACAGTATCCTTTAATGATATTCCACTAATCCCAGTTGAACAGATCCGCTACCTAGGACTCCACTTGGACAAACGTCTTACTTGGAATCCTCATACAAGACTAAAACGACAAGAAACAGCTCGTCGTTACAGACTGCTTCAACATTTACTGGACAAACGTTCAAAACTCCCAATTAATTACAAAAGACTCATTTACATGACCGTGATTAGACCAATATGGACTTACGGAGTTGAGCTTTGGGGCTCTACTAAACCATCCAATTCATCCCGTATCCAATCCTTACAATCCAAAATCCTTCGAAAAATCCTCAATGCTCCCTATTTTGTCACCAATAAACTTATCCATAAAGATCTTAATGTTCCATATGTTGCTGATTTAGCCCAACACAGATACCAATCCTTTCATAGTAAGCTCCATAACCACTCAAATCCACTAGTTTCTCAACTTTCTTCCCTCTCGATTCCCGATAATCCTCCGAGGCGTCTGAAAAGAAGATGGCCTAGAGATCTTCTTGTGTAGATATTTATTAAAGTGCTACTAATGAATAGTTACTTTCAAGTTTTACCATGTTATTGTAAGCGTTTTAAACTCATTTACTTAATGTATTTTTGTACAGTTGTAAATTTCAATAAATTGTAAATAAAAAAAAAAAAAAAGCATTAAATTTTCGATAATAGCTGAGTACCTGTAACCTTGAATTTTACAAACTTGGTATCTAAAGAACAGCTTGATCTTCACCTTATTTGGGGAAGTCACAATGTCTTATATTACTTCAACGCTCACCGTTTTTCGAAAAAACTATCCACAAAACTGCAAATCTCATAAATACTTGCAAATTTAATAAGCTTTCGAATGATATGTTTCGATTTCATGGAGAGATATTGAACCCAAAAAATATGGTGTTCTCATTTGGCATACAAATCAGTTACTTGAGTAAATAAAACATTATGACAATCCCTTAATGGAAATGTGCATTTTAAACATAATAAACTCTTTATTGGATTAAAAAGCAAAGAAAAAAATTATTGTTTCATAGAAAATAAAGGAAAACTATCAATAAAAAGACACCGGATCAAACGGTTTTATGTTAATATATTTATTTATTTATTATTATTATTATTTAGGATTAATTTTATTAGATTTTCAATGTAAGGTTTAAAACCCAATGATAATGAACATAGGCTGTTCCGTTAGCTTCTGAATGCAGATGATATTAATGGCCGCTCTAACCGCTCTTTGCGGTGAATTAATGAATAGATGAGTTTGTTTTTACGGGAGAAGGCATTTTTCCATGCATTTTTATTTCAGTAAACTTTACCTTTTGAAACAACTAGTATAACCCACATAATTCTACTGTGACCTGTTTTTTTCAATTATTATGATGATTATGAGAACAATACTGTACTGCATATAATAGAAAAGAATGGAGGAGTATGAAACAACTAGTTTGTATTCTAACGCATGTTTTTATATATTTATATTGTAGCTAACTTTATGTTTTGAAATAACTTGTATAACTTATATAATTTTATTGTAACCTGTTTTTTCACTGTAGGGCATGATTATGAGAACAATATAGTCTCGAAACGTCGCCAAAATAGTTGTTTCTATTTATTGACTGAACCTCAAGAACTTTACTAAACATTTAATAGTAACAGTCAAGAAACATATCCATATATATAAACATATATATATATATATATATATATATATATATATATATATATATATATATATATATTAGTTATTTATTGAAATTTACAACTGTATATACAATATAAAAATATTATAGATCAAGTAAATGTGATGATAATGCTAAAAATGACACGTCACTTGTTTTTATTACTTATCATTACTTCTTTCCATGCGCCTCGGATGGTTATTTGAAATGGAATGAGAAGCAAGTTGTGATACTTATGGATTTGAATGGTTGTGGTGTTTGCTATGAAAGGATAGGTATCTGGTTTGAGCTAGGTCAGAAACGTAAGATGTATAAGGATCTTTGTGGATAAGTTTGTTCATGACGAAGTATAAATACATTGGTGTAATGTTATAGATTAATGTATTTTTAAACATTTTTAGAAGCCTGATGATGGAGCATTGTCTTCGAAACATGTAGCTGCAAATGTTAAATAAATAGGAGTTATGTGAAATAAATACTTAAGGATTCTGTCTTTTAAATATTTATAATTTGTTATTTACACTTCCCTCACATCACAAAGTTTATCAGGGATTAACATTACTGGTGGTTTAGCATTATATTAATTTTCATTTAGTATAAAATTAATTTAGTGTCTTATATTTTGACATTTTCTTATTTCTCATTTTAATATCTTAAGGTAAACAGAAGTTAATATTACTTTGAACAGTGATTTAAAGCTTCTCCGTAAATAAATGAGAATAACCTTTCCCCTCGAAAAGTAGCTACTAAAACACCGAAATAAATTAGAAGAAGGTAAGAATCGATAAAAGGTATTCTCGGCGGGCGTAGGAGCTGCCTCCTCTTAACCCGACCGTTACCTTTAATTTTTGTTTGGTTATTTTTAGAATAAATATGTTTGTAAAAATATATTTTTAATCCTTATACTCCATACTACAATTATTGATACATTATGATGACATTTATTTATCATTTATAACTTCAGATTTGGCAACATAAAACTGCATTTTTATGAAAACCAAAGAAAAAAGGAAAAAGCTCACCTAGCGACTAACAGTGTACCACATCGGCTAGCGACCAACTCCGGGCTAATTAACTTCTAATTCCATTGATTAAACATTGTATATATTTCACATTCACTCAATGTTAATTTATATATTATTTTAAATTATTTTACATTATATATAGCTAAACATGCTTGAATAAATATTTATGATAATAAGCGTTATGTCGAGAGATGGTACGCCTAGAAATATATGCACCCATTGCAGGGTTACTGCGATGTGGAAAACTAGTATATGATATAGATAATAAATGCTATTTTCTATGTAATGATTTCTTCTTTAAAAATTATTGTTTTTTTTTTTAATACGCTCGTTGTACCGACACATTTACTGAATTAAACTAATATGTAAAACAATAAAAAAAATGTAAAAAGCTAAGAGCTTACATTCACTTCTGACGCCATAGGTCTTCCATCCGATTCAAAAACTTTCCTTTTCTAAAAAAACATTTACGAGCGGAAATATTAAATTAAATTAAATTAAAAATAAAACACACCAGAACACAACTAAATCACAAAGCACTGCAACACAACCTAAACATTAAACCGAAAACCGCACCACACGACCGTTTACAGAAGCGAACACCTCTAGATCTTAAATTAAACTGAATATAATAAGCCCTAACAGTTGATGGCTCTAAAAGAATCAGCTGATTTAATTATAAATACTCGAATCTGATTGGCTGAGCCACACTGTACTACCCTAACCTCGATATATTTCATTTGTTTTTACTCACTTATTAGTTTTTATACTCTTCGTGTAAAAAACATTCGGCGTTTCCAGTTCTCACCAGATTTGATGTACATTCAGAGGCGAAATATTTCCGATTGCTAAAAACTAATACAATATCTCAACTTTAAATATTTGCTACATATTTTGTATTTATTATAAAGTCGATATATTCACCGATTGTTTTCAGCTTACATACACGTGTGAATTAATAAGTAATGATTAAAAAAAAAAATATTGACGTAAATAATAATAATTAAATAACTTTGAACAAATAATTCTGGTGAAACGATTGAATTACAAATAATTCTGAATCAATGCCTAACTCCTACCTACTGTTATAATCTATTATATATTTGTCAAATACCACTCACTCATTTAACACGAAATCTCAGAAACCACCGAACGGATTGGAATGAAAATCGATATGTAGATTCCTCTAGGGCCGTTGGTGCTCACTAAGAAAGGAATTTTAAAAAATCGGCCTGGATCGCGGCTAATTTGCGAAAAATGTGATTTCAATTTTTATTGGGTGAATATTAAAAGATTAATTACCATATGGTATTTGGAGATAAGCTAAGTTAAAAAATAGGTTAGATCTTTAAGCCGCAAACTTTGACCACCGATTAAGTTCCTTATAGTTTCGTGACGGGAAGCTATTAAAAGACTTATGTTAAAGAGGAGGTTAAAAGACTTATGTTCTCTGGTGATGACATGTAAGGCCAGTTCGATGTAGGGACAAAAAACAGATAAGAATCAATAGTTCTACCAAGTGTATGATTCTCTTTAGTATCGTATCATGTTCTACCATGGAGAAGAAAGGTACGGTATTAAGATCCCTCAGCGTGACCCAAACACCAATACATTACTTAAGAAAACTGTATCTGCAGCTGATTTTTACGCCTAAATGTTAGTGGAGCGAGGAGGTGAAGAAACTTATTTACCTTAATTTCGTAATCTCCTCAACTAATTTATGCTTGATATGTACGCAAAAATAGAAACAGAAAGACTAAACTTTCTTCAAAAAAGTTGAGAAGTTGAGACTATATTCACTTTAAGTATGCCATAAGAAAAGCTGATGGTCTGGTATCAGAGCTGGGTAAGATGGTAGTGCTGCCTCGAAGCTTCACTGGAAGTCTATCAAAATAATATAAAATTAACTTTTGCAAATTGTATAATTTACTTATTGAAATTATTCTAAGAATGGAATTCTTTATTTTTATTTAAGTAATAATGATTACCAGAGTTAGGCTTAACTTTTACTAATTTAAGTTGTCTTCATCCTAATGATATTAAACCGTAGCGGAGCGGGGTACTTTCGGCTAGTCATTAATATGATAATTCTTTTTTAATACACCTTTCATTAACTTGACCTGTATGTGACGTAATCTTTCATCGTAATCTTCACCGATTTCCAGCAATCTAATTAACTTGAAAATTTGCTCTCCTGCCAATACAGCAATGACAATACAATAATTGCACAACTTTATTCTTATGTTCTCACTTAGCCCATGCAAATTACCTCCAATATGGAGCCTTCCTTTCAAAAGGTGAAGTAGTAAGTAGGTTTTATGTTTTTATATGATCCAGATCAGTTCTGAGAATGAAATATCAAAAATGTGACTAAATTTGATGAGGGGAAAATTTTTAGGGGGCAAAAAAAAAACAATGTTTCGACTTTTTTTTCAGATTTGTACATAAAACAAAAAAGCTTTCAATCGAAAAATGTGTTATTTACAAAATTAAAGTTTATTAAATTGTGCTTGTAAGGGCATCCCTTAAGCTGAATTTTAATTAGGAGTTTCGCCACAAAATATTTTGCCAACTTCAACAATAAATTAGTTTTCGTCATGTTTATAAGATAGAAGTAGAGTTAATATGAAAATCTCACTGGAGTTTTACTAAATCTCACTTTTTTTTTACTATAAATTGATTTTTTTTAAATAACCTAAATTTTTCTTGGTAACGGTCGGGTTAAGAGGAGGCAGCTCCTACGCCCGCCGAGAATACCTTTTATCGATTCTTACCTTCTTCCGATTTATTTCGGTATTTTAGTTCCTACTTTTCGAGGGGAAAGGTTATTCTCATTTATTTACGGAGAAACTTTAAATCCCTGTTCAAAGTAATATTAACTTCTGTTTACCTTATGATATTAAAATGAGAAATAAGAAAATGACAAAATATAAGACACTAAATCAATTTTGCATTAATTTTATACTAAATGAAAATTAATATAATGCTAAACCACCAGTAATGTAAATTCCTGATAAACTTTGTGATGTCAGGGAAGTGTAAATAACAAATTATAAATATTTAAAAGACAGAATCCTTAAGTATTTATTTCACATAACTCCCATTTATTTAACATTTGTAGCTACATTTTTCGGAAAAAATGCTCCATCATCAGGCTTCTAAAAATACATTAATCTATAACATTGCACGAATAGTTTTACAATTATATAATGTCATTTACCTCTTAATCTGTGATTATTTTCACATTGTCCATTCTCCATGTTATAAGGGATTATATAATATAAGACAGAATCCTTGTTGAAAGTTATGATGTTAACTTTAGGCCAATAAGTATTATGGATGACAAAGGATGCATTCACAAAATATACATACTTAAAGTTTATCACTTAAATTGATACAGCAAATAAAAATATATAAAACACCAAATCCATATACAAATTAATGTTCTTAAGTTTTGTAACACTTTTACACATTAGATAAGAGGAAATAAGGAAACATGAATTGATATAACACTTAATCCTTTATGAAACTCATTTTGTTAACTTCTGTTTCACTTATTTACATTATAAAATCTGTTACACTTTAGAACAATAAGTATTATGGATGACAAAGAATCCATTCACAAAATATGCATACCGAAATTTTATCACTCCAATTGATACAACAAATCAAAATATATAAAACACCAAATCCATGTACAAATTAATGTTCTTAAGTTTTGTAACACTTTTACACATTAGATAAGAGAGAATAAGAAAACATGAATTGATAAAACACTTAATCCTTTATGAAATTCATTTTGTTAACTTCTGTTTCACCTTTTTACATTTAAGAAGACTAAATATCAATATAACAAACTAAACAACACAATCCAAGTTAAAACTGTAGTAGTGATTGTTTACATGTGAGGTTATAGGAAAGAGCTATCGATAAATGTAAACTCGAAGTGAAGCGTAAGGATCGAACTGGTCCGTGTAGCGCGGGTCAAGCCAGTTTGGTGCCTCCTCTAAACCCGACCGTTACCGTTTTCTTTAATTTTATTTCAAATTAATTAATCATAGTTTATTGTCTGGGTTTTCATTGTTATGTCACAAACTATTCATGAAATGAAAATTATTTTCTACTTTTTAGCTCGGTTTGCTATTAAAGCGTTGTTTTTTTTGTTTTGTTTTTTTTTAAACAATAATTTTTATAAATTTAATAAGCTTTCTAGTTGTCATGTTAGCAATTTATTTTGAAATCTAGGTATTGGTACTCAGAACCCATCATAGATTTTTTTGTAACGGGATCGATGACCTAAAATTTTGTTACCGATACACCATTAGTACAACTTTTAGTAAAAATTACTCACGCCTTTAATTAAATTAATATATTAACAAATCAGAATTTTAAATTAATCTTGAAGCTCTTTTGTTTTAAAATCTAAATAGTTGAGAAATAGAAGAAGGTCTTGAAAAAAAAAAAGAACAACGAACCAACTTTAGAAAACCAAGATGAATGTTATGAGGAATTTTATATACATAGTTGGTCACCAAACATCCTTTTACGTCACACATCGATAACAAACGTTGTCCGGACTGAGTCTGTCAAAGGCGTGTAGGATCATGGAATTTCTTCTTCCAGTATGTTTCGAAAATTATTTATTTCATAACAGAAATATTTCAACAGTACCTAAAACAAAAAAAAATTGAAGACCACACCTGACACGGACAAAATATCCCTTTGACGACAGAAACATAACCCAGGAATCCATCCATTTGTCAAACCTAATATTTATACCCGCTACCGAAACCTTTAATATACATATATATATACCCAAGTTGGGATAGAACATGGACGTTGTTTACGGAATTCTTGTTTTGTTTTTATTTCCATTCTTCTTTCTTTTTTTCTCTTCTTCTCTTTCTCGGTTTTTTGTTGGGACGGAAATAATAAGCGATTTGACCGGGAGCGGGGAACACCCAAGGCGCCCTGAGTGACAAGCTAATAACAGGTGACGCCAGTCAGTTGCCAGGCAACTACGTGGCATTAACTTATTTACCATCAGCGCTTCACTTTCATCCTCTGTCGTCGAAGGAAGTTCTGAAGCTTCGCCGAACATTCTAGACGTCTATGTTAATTCGAAGGTGGAAATATCTGTCGGAGAAGACATCTTAACTGACTTGTTAATTGGGAATGCGAGCTGTATTTTAATGTGACGCTGTCTACATGGTGGACATCATAATACAAAGAAAGAACTCTTAATAAATGCATTCAAGTTTCTTAGAGTTGATTGAATGCAAATGCAAATGCAGTCCCTTGTGTAAGACAATTACAAATTAATTTTGTCGGTGTATTACTGCTAGATAAACAGCCAATCGAATGACATATGACTGACATTCAAATTAACTCTTAATTTACAGATCTGAGTAAAGTAAATTAATTGAACAATCACTCATCGTCAAAGCAATATCCGAGTCATGGCCGAATGTTGCTAACAATAGCCTAAATTCCAGACTACAAAGCCAGGCAAGTCCATTTTTGAAATTTGTTTAAAGCTGTTCGATAATAATAGGGAGTATAAAAAAAAAAATACCGTTTTATCAAATTTCAGAGTTCAAAAGTCTGTAAATATCTTAATGCTATTTATTATTTACCAATACTTAATAATCCCTTTAGAGCATTCTCTAAGCTTGTTTCTAACACTGGACTTCTTCAAAAAAAGCCTCAGTTCAGTTATTTATTTCAAAGAAGAAACATTACAGTGTCCTACAAAATTCTCGAAAAGACATTACTGGAAAAAAAAATTTCACAGCCGCTGAAGCAACTCGTGAAATTATTAAATATGAAGGGGAAGGTGTCCTTGAAGAGCGCACTACGCGGCGTTGGATTGAAAAATTTAGAAGTGAAGATATGACGTTGGAAAGGAAGAAGGGCTCCGGGCAGCCATTAATGGATATTGATGAGGTTTTGAAGGAAGCTGTTGAATACAAATCCGTCCACAAGTATTCGCGAACTTGCCAGGTAGTGTGGTGTGTCGAAAGATACTGTTAGTCGTCATCTTCTCTACATGGGGAAGGTGAAAAAGACCTGTAGACTGGTCCCTCACGAACTTACTCCTCAACAATCACCAGTCGAACAAAAGAAAAGTTTACAGAACTCCATGGGTTTGAACTCCTGCCTCATCCACCATATAGTCCAGACCTCGCACCTTCGGATTACTACTTGTTTCGATCCATGGCCCATTTTCTTCAAGAGAAAACATTTGATAATTTTGCGGTAGTTGAAAATGCTGTCCAAGAGCTCTTTGACAGCCATCCCAAGGAATGGTATCAGCGTGGCATCGAGCAATTGGCTAGCAGATGGGTAATGACCGTAGATAACAATGGACTATACTTTAAGTATTAATTGTATTTTATATCAAAGGAATAATAATACAAATATTTGTTTAAGAAACGGTCATTTTTTTAATACACCCTATTGGTAAAGGTATAGCTGAATTAGGAAGTGGCCTTATTATAGGTTTTTTTATGGTCGTTTTATGTCATTTAACTATTTAAAAAAAAACAATTTTATAAAGAATTTAATTTCTCCCTGACTGTGAAAAACATTAGATCTTGGGTGTGTTTATCTATAAAGTACTAATAAGCTTTTATATCTGCTGTTGAAATGAAGGGTCTTGGGTTCAGTACTTTGGTAAGGCTGTACTCTTTCTGGGCCAACGGTTGTGAAAGGAGGAGATTTGGCCAGAATTCAAGCTCAACCGCCATTTTTCCTCAATTAAGGGTACTCACGTTTCAAGAGGTTGAGTGGGTCCCAGGATGGTCTCCCGACCTCGAATTCGATCCACGGCCGAAATAGCAGAAAATAAATTTTCTGCTTCGGCAAAACTGAAAATGTAGGCAAAACTCGATTTTTTTCATTCAAACGAGTATATCGCTCATGGTCTGTAATAGTGGCACAACCCGAAAAAAAAAAATCATTTTTTGAGGTGTGGGTTTAAAGTGATTTAAAGTTTAAAGTTTTCATTGCTAAGGAAATGCTTTAGTTTGCTTAAAAGGAATTACCTTCAAGTTATACTTCCTCTCGTTTAAGCAAACTTAAGCATTTCCTTGGCAATGAAGACTTTAAACCCACTTATCTCAAAAAATGATTTTTTTTTTTTTGGGTTGTGCCACTATTGCAGACCATGAGCGATATACCTCAAACGCTAGGTTCTGGCGACAAATGTTATAGAACACAAAATATTCTCCATCAAATTTCTGACGAGAAAGCTGTTGTTAAATCTTAAATCTGAACAACAGTAATAGAGCTAGAGCTTTCTGTTTGCACTTTTGTTTCGTTTTAAATTTTGGCGGGTAGTTCAGTCATTTCTGTATGCAAAGAGCAACAGCCATGGCTTCATGGATGGGAAAACTGTTTTCAACACCAAATTCGTTGTCACACCTCCAGTTCAGTTGACTAAACGCCTCCAACCTTATGCAATCGGCTAAGGATGCTCTGGTATGTATTCTGTTTTTTCTCTATCAAATGCTTATATCTGGCCAACTTGTGAATATACTTTAGAATAGTAGGTATCTGTACTACATTTTACTAGATTCTTGTGGTTATAGATGAAAACTAAGAGGACTTTATGGGATGTCAACTGCTAAAACATATTTATAACCTGTTATATTGTGCTTGACACCTCTGTCAACTAGTAGATATTTCTCATTTTTGGCCTTCTTTATTGAATGTGCGTTCTCTGCAAAGGAAAAACCAGGACTAGAGGAAAGAACCAGATTTGGCTAATTTAGAGCTCAAAATTCAGTAGTTGACAGGGGGTGGGGTGTCAACTACTAATGCAGCATCTATCAACTACTAGCACAACACGGAATTAGGTCCCTCTTTTTTTTTTCAGTTTTAAAATGCACCAACAAAAACAACAACTCAATTATGAGCCTCAGCAAATGGAGAAGGCCCTTGATGACGTCAAAAGGGGAATTTCTGTTGCAGCGGCAGCAAGAAGAAACGGAGTACCTCGAAAACTAGTACCCTGTTAACTACTAATGCAAAAAGGTGATTTGGAAAATTAACACTTTTTCAACGTTCTATTAATACTATTTCAAATTTTAAAAATTAGGATAACGGACGGGATTCGCAGGTATCTGAGGAGGGGAGAAAGAAATTTGTCACATGATCAACCGAGGAAATATTGCTAAAAACGTGAGATATCAACTACTAGTGCACTTACCTTAGCTCCTAAACGTTTGGTCCAACCGAAAAACGATATAAAACAAAAAATATTCTCAATTAACATTCTGATTAGAAAACCGTCGAAAAATTTTCGATCCCAGCGACACCAACAAAGCTTGGAGGGTGAAAGAAACAACTATAGACCCAGAGACAAAAGACATATCTATGTCAAAATAAATTTAAAATAAACAATGCGTTTCACAGTCCGACCTAGCCATCTTCTTTATCAAGGTTTGGACTATATTTACTATTACTAGAGCTGAGAACTATTACTACAGACTACTAGGACACTATCCTATACTACTATACTAACTGTGCTATACTCCTACACTGCTATACTGAAATATTTGGAGACATTTACATATTATGGGCTTAACAAGGACTCAAGCATGTCAACTAAAAAACCAGGACTAAAATTTATTTCTAGTGAGAAGAATGCTCTTGGGAAATATCTTTTATAAATAAAATCTCTTTTGTTTTTAGAAACAAAACTTAAAACATACTGTTGCCATAATATACAATTATGGAATTATGCGCCTGAGCATTGCATACCCTAATATGTTCTTTTAATCTTTGATTTACAAGAGACAAAATATAATTACAAAAGACTCATATACATGACTGTGATTAAACCTATTTGGACGTACGGAGTTGAGCTTTGGGGCACCACTAAACCATCCAATTCATCTCGTATTCAATCAAAATCCAAAATCTTTCGAAAAATCCTCAATGCTCCTTACTTTGTCACCAATAAACTTATCCATAAAGATCTTAATGTTCCATATGTTGCTGATTTAGCCCACACCAGATACCTATCCTTTCATAGTAAGCTCCATAATCATTCAAATCCGTTAGTTTCTCAACTTGCTTCCCACTTCATTCCTGATAATCCTCAGAGGCGTCTGAAACGAAGATGGCCTAGAGACCTTCTTGTGTAGAATTTTTAATAAAGTGCTACTGATGAGTAGTTCTTTTCAAGTTTTAACATGTTATAAAAATCGTTGTCAATACATTTACTTGATGTATATTGAACAGTGGTAAATTTCAATAAATGCATCTTCAGAAAAAAAATTCTTTGATTTACTGATTGTCCAGTTTTACCGTGTATTTAGCTTCTCAGTAATTAAAATATGGGTTGTCATGTATCATTTACAAAATAAAATGGAATTTGGAGATCCCTTTACATTTTTATTCTTTTTAAATCCGTAATTTAAATTTACTCTGTATAGCGGAATATACTGCCCGGTAGCCTTTCTCGACGTAGAACAAGCTTTGGACCGAGTCTGGCACCAGGGACTGCTTCAAAGTTAACCATAACTTTTCCTATTCCTCCCTCTTTATCTAATCTACCGGTGTTCCTCAAGGAAGTATTTTAGGTGTATACTACGGTATACAGCTGATATACCGATGTTTCCTACCCAATGGACAAAGCTCACAATGAATTAAATAAGAGTTCTTTAAATGAAAGTAATTACACCCGTTTGGACACACAGAATAGACTCTTTGTTGGTCCTTACACTACTTACAATCTAGAATTCTACGAAAAATCTTCAATGCTCCTTATCCTGTGACAAAAAAAGTTAACAATAAAGATTTTAATGTTCCATATGTTGCTGATTTAGCCCAAATCAGATATATATATCCTTTCATAGGTAACTCCATAACCATTCAAATTCACTAGTATCTCAACTTGCTTCCCATTTTATTCCAGATAACCTTTCGCGGCGTCTGAAAATAAAATGGCCTAGGGACTTTCTGATGTAGAACATTTATTGAAGAGCTCAAGTTATTGACATGTCATTGTAATCATTGTACCGCACATTTATTTAATGTATGTATGTAAACAGTTAAGAAATCCTTTGAATTACCCAATCACAGTTCATAAGTAATATGAAAAAAATAACCAAAGATTAATAACTATTTCAAAAATATGGACCTAATGACATCCGATGAAGAAGCGACAAAGAAGGACATTAACAGTAAGGATCCAAAACAGGAAATAAAACAAGTGAAGGAATGAAAATAAAGAAGGCCCTGGCTGCCGAGCGGATGCCGGAGATGCCACGGCCACCTTAATCTACGATCCGACAAGAAACAGCTGGAAGTGGAACCATACCTTCCGTTATGGGCTACCATCTTGGGCTCTTTAACGGAGGCTTCGCCTTGGACCGGTAGAGATGAAGAGGTCCTTCTAACATTCGGCATCCTTTCAAGGTTTATGGTCGTCTCCGGAATTTTCGGTAAGTTACGTAACCGAAGGACGTAGAAGGTGATGCGTGTGAAAAGACTAATTTTTTTTTACCTATAAATCTTACAGCCAATAGAAAGTAAATGCAGAGGAACTAAACTTAATCGAATTCGTAGGTAATAGGTAATAGGTTAACCTCCTGCGAAAACAAATATTTCACTTGACGTACACATGATGTTAAAAAAAAAAAAAAAAAAAAAAAAAAAAAAAATTAATACAATTAAAAGTCTTGAATTATTTGGCACTCCTATTGAAATTTTTTTATTGACAATCATTCATCGTCAGCTCTATAAACAAACAAAATAATTTCAAAATATATACGGTAATTCAAAGAATTTTTTTAGGAAACCCCGTTTTTGCTGTAATATTGATATAATTAATGTAACAGCTGTAATATTCCACTTTTTTTTTTCTTTTCTTTTTTTTTAATTTTGACCACATTTTCGGATTCAGCATAAAATTTCCTTTAAGATCAGAGCACATATAACCTTGAATTTTAAACTTGGGACCTAAAGAACAGACTCATCTTCAACTTATACAGGGTACCTTTTAGTGTAAAAAAAAAAATTGGGTAAAACTAGATGAAAAATGTAGAAAAATGCAGCAGAACCCCACCTTTCTATTCCAATCCGTTGCAGATATACGATAAATCAAAGACTTTTTTGAGGAAACCACGTTTTTTACCATTAAACCTGTAATATCTCCATTTTGTTTCAATATTTTTCAAAC
The DNA here is from genome assembly GCA_003667255.2 of Euschistus heros. Taxonomy (NCBI): domain Eukaryota; kingdom Metazoa; phylum Arthropoda; class Insecta; order Hemiptera; family Pentatomidae; genus Euschistus; species Euschistus heros. Next base: position 5,250,625 of record RCWM02000015.1, read on the forward strand.
TTTAACCACATTTTCGAATTTAGCATTAAATTATCTATAAGAGCAGAGTACATGTGACCTTGAATTTTACAAACTTGTGACCCAAAGAACAGCTTTATCTTCACCTTATTTAGGGAAGTTACAATGTCTTATGTTACTTTAACGCCCACCATTTAGAAAATTGAGGTATGTGGCATTTTTCATCAAGTTTCACCAAATTTTTTTTTTTTTTACACAAAGAAGTACTCTCCCTGTATAGGAAAGTTTCAGTTTCTTGTAGTACTTTCATAAACTTGCAAATTTAACCAGATTTCGAATAGTATGATCAAATTAATGATGATGTGTCGATTTCATGGAGAAATTTACATTTAAAACCGGAAAAACATGGTGTTTTAATTTGGCTTACAAATCGGGTGCTTGGGTAAAGAAAACATAATCATCGCATAATGAATCTGTATTTTAAAAAAAATTAACTCTTCATTGGAATTTAAAAAAAAAAATTAAAAAATTATTCCATTGTTTTTTTTTCGGTAAACGGTGATCGCAGAAATTGTAACTTCCCTAAATAAGTTGTTCTGTGCTCTTATAGGAAATTTATTGCTGAATCTGAAAATGTGATAAAAATTTGAAAAATATTACACTTTTAAAGCAAAAAAATGGGTTTCCTCAAAAAAATCTTTAAATTATTATATATCTGCAACGGATTGGAATAGAAAGGTGCGCTCAACGGAACTTTTAATTATTTTTGGTCTATTTTCGCTCAATTTATTTTTTCACTAAGAAGGAATCAATCTGTACATCAAATTAAATAAATTTAAGACAAGAAATCAAACTTGTTGATTCTTGCTTAGGCTGAATGTGGATACTGAAAATATGTAAGCGATCAAAGTTGTTTTTTATCCATCGTTATAAATTTATTGTAATTAAATAATTATCAAGATGGGGCATTATGTATAAAAATGCTACATATACTACTTTCTAGTTGAGATGTCCATGACCTAATCCAAGAGACCATGGTTCATATGACCTAGGTTCGAAACCAGACCTAGGACAACAAAATGACCTGTTCACCTGTTCCGAAGATGACCACCACCGAAATATAATACTGACCACACAGATAGCCCCGGATGACCTACCAGAGAACATTTACTAAACAAACGTTTAAACCTTCTAATTATTTACTCCGTAATCATTCAAATCCACTAGTATCTTAACATCCTTCCAATTATATTCCAGATAACCCTCCGAAGCGTCTGAAAATAAGATGGCCACGAGACGTTCTAATGTAAAACTTTTATCGAGGTGCTACTAGTGAATAGTTCTTTACATGTCATTATAATCGTTTACCTCAAATTTACTTGTTGTATATAACGTATACAGTTGCAAATATCAAACGTTCAAGCCTTCAAAATTAATTACAAAAGACTCATTTAATGAATGCTGAAATGAGGTACGTAGAGTCCATGGAATATGCGATATTTTTTTACTTTATAGCTTTGTTAGGAATAGTTAGAAGGTAAACATACTAAAAGTCCCCGCCCCTGGGAGGTTAGCTAAGGTTGGGGGAGAGGCTTGAAGGTCCCAGTTTTTTTGGTTTTTCGATTATATCTCAAAAACGGTTGACTCAATAAAAATATATTTCAAATAAACATGGAAGTTAATTGGATTTCCTATAAGTTTAATTATATACATATTTGTCGAAATTCCAACGGTTTTCGAGATATACGTTATTAAAAATCGATAATTTTGGAAATTAAAAAAATCTTTACCTCACTTTTTGTTAAACATTTGTTTTAAACACCAGAAACGTGTATATGAAATTGAAGTAAATATAATGTTCTACAATTTTGAATCAGATATTTTTTCTGAGAAACGTTTGAAAAAAGGTTTGACAAAAAATCTCCGATTTTCAATAACGAATCTCTCGAAAACGGAAAGAATCGACAAATTTATACAAAAATCATTTTATAGGAAATTTAATTAGCTTTAATGTTTATTTGAAATATATTTTTCTAGAGTCAACCGTTTTTGAGATATAATCGAAAAACCAAAAAATAATTGAACTTCTCCCCTCCCCCCACAGTTAGCTCACCCCCCAAGGGCGGGGTCTTTTATTATGTTTACCTTTTAACTATTCCTAACGAAGCTGTGAATTCGTGCACTCTACAATGTGTTTATTGACTGGACTAAAAGTCATTAGACCAATTTGGACGGAGTTAAGCTTTGAGTCTCCACTTGACCGTCCAATTAATCTCGCATCCAATCCATACAATAGAAAATCCTTTGTAACATCCTCAATGCCCCTTACTATATCACAAACAAACTAATACATAAAAATCATAATATACCTTACGTTTCTGATTCAGCCCAAACCAGAACCTACCATTTCATAGCAAACTCCATAACCATTCAAATATACTAGTTTCTCAACACCTTTTCCATTCTATTCCAGATAACCCTCTGAGGCTTCTGAAAAAAAGATGGCCTAGAGACCTTCCATATAGAACTGTTAGAAGTGCCGCCTGTGGGTAGTTGCTTTGACATGTTATTAAGAGAAGTATTATTTTATTTACTAGATGTATTTTTACTTAGGACATGAAAAATATGAAGGAGCCATAACCTATAGGTACCTTATCCTAAATTTATTTTTGGTTTGATAGTTTATTACTTTAGGATATCCCTCATCCAACTCCTTTTTAGCCTTCGATACATATTGCCTGTCAGAGAAAAATATCGGTATTTTTGATATATCGGGTATCGATACCCTTCCCCAGTACGAGCTATTAAATATCATTCTCAATAATTCTTTTTTAAATCAATCGTTAATATTTACTCAAAGCTGTGAAGAAAGACTTTATTTAAAAACAGAATTTTTTCTCAGAAATAATTAAGACATATGGGTGTAATATTATGTAAAGATTTACATTAAAATACTGGTTTCATTTGTTTTGTTTCCATGCCAACTTTTCACGGTCTGCTATGTGCGAATAAATTAATCGTAGATTGCTTACGTATATACAGCACTCTTCAGCCACAGTTATATCGTATATATCGACTTCAAGTTTCTGTACAAACTCTTTAACAAATTTCAAATGGCGCTAACGATTAAACTTGCTAATGAATGGTTTCTTTATGGCCATTCGACCAAATAAAACACATTTCCGTAACTTATTCACCATAGCCGCGAGACAAGTTTGTAGCAATTTTCGGAGCGCTAGTGCACGGTTTGTCATGGACAGTTTTTAACCGACTTCAAAAAGGAGGAGGTTCTCAACTCGTCTGTATTTTTTTTTTTTTTTTTTTTTTTTGTGTATGTTACGCGATTACTCCGTCAATTCTGAATCAATTTTGATGATTCTTTTTTAGATCGGTAGGGCATACTTCAGAGGTGGTCCCATAAAAAATATTTTAAAATCAATGCAGTTCTTTTTAAGAAAAATCAAAAAAACAGTTCATGAAATCACTTATTAACTGTTTTGTTTTTTTTTTCTTGAAAAGCGCTGCGTTGATTTGAAAATATTTTTTATGGGACTACCTCTGAAGTATGCCCTACCGATCTAAAAAAGAATCATCAAAATTGATTCAGAATTGACGGAGTAATCGCGTAACATAAACAAAAAAAATTAAAAAATAAAGACGAGTTGAGAACCTCCGTCCATTTTGATGATTCTTTTTTAGATCGGTAGGGCCTACTTCAGAGGTAGTCCCATAAACGATATTTTGAAATCAACGCAGCACTTTTTAAGAAATATCAAAAAAACAGTTAATAAAAATCACTTTTATATAACCTTACATTTTAAACATATTTATGATTATGATTATCTAAAATCTCCAAGGTAACTAAATATAAATTATTAACAAAAATAATTCACATATTCAGTCAACTCTCGATGTGTTGCTTCGATAAGCTGAATTCTTAAATAAGTTGTAGTAAATAATAACATTGTATTTGTATCTCATTTTCTCATATGTTTTTGTATAACCTTCTCAGTGTATGGTTAAGTGTTATTAGTTTTTTACGAGTCATGCTATGTAGTTTTTATATGTGCGAAATCGTGTTCAATAAAACCTTTCAAGAGGTATTTCTTTCTTTCTCATAAATCAAACAAAATCTGCGGTCGGAAGTACATTACACTTAAATTTCACCTCAATGAGGCGATTTCAGACAAATAACGTGAAAAATTGTGTCGAAAATAAGTAGAACTGAAAATAGGGTTCAAAAGAGAGAACTTCTAGGACCACCTCTATGAAACGAACTATTAGAAGTCATCGCCTCTATAACTCCAACTCAAATTAATAGAATTTCATGCGTAATTTTTTTTTTCTGTTTTCTGTCATTGTTTGTCTTTTCAGTTCATAGTTACACCAGTCACTTATTATTAGTTATTCACTCGAGTGGTTTTACAGTGGCTGTTGAAAATGCTTTTAATTAACGAAAAGTTAAAAATGATTTGCAAAGTGCAGAAATGAGAAAGAAGTTACTATTTTTCAGGGTAGCTTGGAGATCGAGAATTGATTGTATAAACAAAAATACACTCACCACTAAAAAGTGAAAAATAAAAATAATTTTTAGAGAAAAAACAAAACCGACTTCAAGATTAAACCTACATATACAAACTTGAACTAAAAATTAAAAAATAATATTTTAATTGCTTCAAAACAAAAACCATTAAATGAAAATCAACGAAATTATCGATACTTATATACCTATTCACAATTTATGATCAGTTATTTTTGGAGTCGGTGCCAACCAAAACAAACAGAATTTGAAAAGAAATTGTAATCGTAAAGATCCTCCCACTGTTTTATCACCGCCACACCGCTGTCTTCGGCCCTTCGGCAGTTTATTTATTGTAAAGACAGGATTAAACTTCCCTTCTTGGCTGGCACCGACCCCAAAGATAATTGGTCATAAATTGTGAATAGGTATATAAGTATCGATAATTTCGTTGATATTCATTTAATGGTTTTTGTTTTGAAGCAATTAAAATATTATTTTTTAATTTTTAGTTCAAGTTTGTATATGTAGGTTTAATCTTGAAGTCGGTTTTGTTTTTTCTCTAAAAATTATTTTTAAAATGTCCCGCTTGAGCAATTTATTTATTTTTGGTAGACTCCCGTCCAGTGGTCAGCTGGATGCACAGCCTAATTCTTTACATAATTTTAGCTGCTGTACTCACGTTTTTATTAACAGTCCTCCCAATTTACCTCACAGGATTTCCTTGATTTCGTAAGGAAGCAACTAACTCGTGAATGGTTTTTGGCACTTCCATCATGATCCATCATGCTAATCACAGACTAAAAGGATTTCTTTTGTTTCTGACCATTGTCCTTAAAGCCCATAGTATTTGTTTGCAAGCATCACCAAAACATAAAGCTTATGATAAAGGTAGCAGAGCTTAATGCAAATTTTAAAGACCTCATAACTTTCATGTTATGTGATATTGAAAATAAAAAATGTTTGCTTGACTCCTCTTCAGAATGTCCTGGACCAGATGACCTACTTGATTAAAAGGTAGCGTTTTTATTTAAATTCAAAGCTATATAACTCAAAACAAAGTTGATTCTCAGTCATATTTTTTCGGCGGGTATTTTTATTAGTATAAAGAACATTTTATAAAATTTTCACTTGTTTTAATTCAGTCCCTTGTCAGATATTGACCTATGAAAATTGGCTAAAACCTGCTTTCAGCCATTTTTGAAAAGCCGTAGAGAAAAAAATGAGTGCATTCTCAAGTCAACTTATACAGCTGGTAGTATTACGAGTACTCAACACAGAAATAAAATATTATTTGCAATTCTCTTCTCTTTTCTAAACAATTATGGCCTTAAAATTATCGATTTTTAAATTTTTTTTTCCGAGTTTTTGAGAAAGAGTTTGAAGGACTTTCTTGCATGATAGGAAAATTAAAATAATGTTCTTTTGAAGGTCATTTCATGCTGAACACACTAATTTTTCAATTATTCACAATATCTTTAAAAACGACTTCGCAAATAAATTTTCCGCAAACCCCGTTTTTTTTTTTTCATAAAATTCACAAAGTCATCATTTTAAAATGGCTGCCAATTAAAAAATATGGCTTGTAAATGTTTTTCAATTGGAATTTTTTGAATGTCTACCCATAGGGAATCCATGATTTAAAGAATCAGGAAAATAGAAAATGTTTAGCAACAAATTATATTTATATAGGGTGATTTGAAATAGATTGACCCATGCATCATTGCATGACTGCTGTTGATATGCATGCAATGATATATTATATTAACATTAAAGATTAAAGTTTGTTGTGTAAAATAAAAGTAGTTTCACTAGGATATTGCCTGTTTTAGATAGGAGGAGCGTAAACCCAGGTGTTTACAAACTTTTTTTGTCCAGTGTTAATCTATTCGCTTTCGAATAAAATGATGTATTTTTTAGACCCGAAGGCTTCGACAGGAAGATACGAAGTGAGGAGTTACATAATTCGTTGGAGACTAGTTTTGGGCCTAAATCGTAATATCTCGACTTCAGCTGATCGTCAATCGTATCACTTAAGATGTCGAGAACAGGTTGGCACCGCTAGTCGTCTTCCGAACCAAAAAGAAAGAATATGGATGTTCCACTTTATTTATGAAGGAGTTGAGAATACTTAATAATTTACTTCCTGGGTTGACCTACTATCGATATACCATCGATAGTAGTAATAGGATCGAATTAGAATTTTATAAATCAATCAAGTCTAGACACATTAACTATTCATCAAAAAATTCAAAAGCAAATGGATTTGAACTTTAGAACTAGGTTGGATTTTTTTTTTTTTTTTTTTTTTTTAATATATTAAAATTTTTAATTTATCAATTTTACCTTCGGACCGGTTATGATTTTTTTTTTTTATAAATATTAAAAAAATATTTCTATTGCAAACAATTATCTATATGAGAGCTATGAAAGTCAAGAAAATATATATTTTTTTAAATAGCAATTGTTGAAGAAATAATATTTTATACTTCAATAACCTTTTCGTTTTATTTTTTGTTGTTTTTTTAATCATTAACAATTAGACATAATCAGGGGTCACACAAATAGTGTCTAAGTCAGAGGTATCGATCCGTTCCTAGGAATTGACTTTGAATCATCGATTCTTTTCTCAAAAATCGTTGGAATCGAGTTTTGGAGTTGACACAACCTTAATACATATTTAAACCCACACGAACATAAACCAAAAATATCTATAAAACGTATATAATTATTCATCAAATTAATAATTTTTTTCACATAAAGTGCACATGATGGTATTAGAAGGATCAATACAATTAGGAATGATGAATTAATTGCCTCTTCCATTGGAATAGAATAGAATAAAATATAGATTTACAGAACATATAATATAATATAAAATTCCAATAGAAGTGGCAATTAATTAATCAATACTAATTATATTGATTCTTTTACACCATCATATTGTACCTCAAGTGAACAAATTTATCGATTTAATTATATAATTTTTATGTTAGACATTTTTCGCTGTTCCTTTTATGTAAGGCTTTGATACGAGAAGAATTAGAAGGTTTAGTAGAGCCCCAAAGCTCAGCTACGATTGTCCAGATGGGTTTAATAACTTTCATTTAAATAACTCTTTTTGACATGGATGTCTTTTTGGTCGACAGTCCATGGTTGACATGGAAATTTGTCGACAGTTTCCGCAGATCCTAGCGACAAATGAAGCGTGAAATTCCAAAACGAGTTAAGTCCATTTTTCAATTTTTTTTACAGCTGGTCGATAAAGATAAATGTCTGACTTGATTAGTAAGAATTTTTCGTATAGCCATTTTCATTATGATTTTACTACTTTTAGGGAGAAAACATTTCACCTAAAGATAAAAAAAAAACTATTTAAAAAAAAATGGAATTTGGCCTTATATGGTTTTTTGAATTCAACGCCTCAAATATTATATAACAAAATTATTTTCCATTACATTTTGTGATAAGGAAACTCGGTAAATTTTAGATGTGAGCACCAAGCAAGGGCGTGTCAAAATGGACCATTTTGAGGATGAAAAAAAACGTTATAACACCAGGTTGCCATGACGACGATTTACGTCACAAAAAACAATAGACCCTCAAAAGGAATATCCTATTAAAAAAATAATTTCTTATTATTTGCATATTAATCGATTATAATCGATAATTAATTTGAAATAGTTCGTGACGGGAACACACACCTTGTTTATTTAATTCTGCGATAGAAGGCTTTTTCCCTTTCACTAATAAAGTTTAACACACAAAGCCTTTATAATTATGTTTAACCTAATCATGTATAGACAAGAACAGCATAAGATTAAACATACAGAATAACTTAAAAAAAAAAAAAAAAAATAAAAAAACGTAATTACGCATCACACATTTGAGATGCTATCTGCGATTCATTAGGCCGTGGAATCCTGCGCATGCGCAAGGTGTAGAAACCTGCCTAAGTACCAGATTATTTAACCACCGCCTGAGCAGCTGATTTCATTAAGATAGCAGTCCAGCTCCCGATTGAAGCTTATGGCAGTCTAACCTTGTCAGAGTTTACTATATGTGAGGCCGCGAAATTTAAATATATATATCTACTTCTCAGTTAGTGATAAAATAGCACGTTGGATAGCTTTCTGCCTCGAAGGTAATGGTGTAGATAAGTGCCACTGATAATGTTAGGATTAATGCTAAGTAACATACTTCCAAGCAGGTTTTGTGTTAGTTGAGCAATCTGGCGAAATAGGATTCAAAAAGCTACAATCGTAAAATAAAGAGGTGAAAGATTAATTTTTCAACTAGGAATAATTATGTGTTCTTATATCATAGGTAGAGATGATTATAATTTTTATATTAGATTCATCTTTAAAGTTTTTTTTATCTATTCTAGGAATAGCAATTCTTTTAATGAATGATGAATTAATTGCCACTTCTATTGAAAATACTTTAATTAGAAAAATTAATTTCGAATGATAAATATTCATCTTCAGTTGTAAAACATACGAAAAATTTCAACACATCAGTATTATGTTACATGCATTATATAAAGTTTTCGAAAATGTAAGAACAACAAATCAAATATTGGTACCCACCTGAGGAGATCTAACAGATATCTGAAATACATTCATCATGGTAGGGGGAAGGGCCAAGTATTAGGTTGATGCAAAAATAATGCAGGATTTTATTTCCGTTTCATTATTATTTCCAATTGTGTAAACAGAACTAATCCTTTATAATCTTTTTTTTTTACATTTAATTTAGTCCATTCAGTACCTCCAGACAAAATTACGTCTAGGAGCGATTTTCGGCAAATTTACTTGTAGTTCAAACTCGGTCGAAGTGCTGCGCAAACGGCTCGAAATATTAATGAAGTTTGGGGGTCAGGTACCATTAATGAATATACAGTGCAGCGATGGTTTCGAAAATTCCGTAGTGGAAATTTTGACCTCTAAAACAAAGAAGTATCCGCAGGGGTCACCTGTGGTGTAGTAGTTAGCATAGCAACCTACTAAACCCAAGATCGCGGGTTCGCAGCCCGGCAGATGACCTAAGGATTTTTTAAAAGGAGTAAAAAATCCTTAGCTATGCCGTCCTTCGGAAGGGACGTAAAATGGAGGTCCCGAGCCTGTGCGATGTCAGTGTTAAAGATCACTATCCTAATTATACCTGGATAGGCAAAATTTAGGACTCCCACCGTAGTATCGACCGATTAGCCATAGCAGCATAAAGTGACGTTAAACGAAATAAACAAACAAGAAGTATCCGCCCCTCTGCTATTGACAAGGACCAGTTAAAGGCAATAGTTGAAGATGACCCCACCAAAACTACTCGAGAAATAGCGGAAGAACTCGATGTGGATCAGTCAACAATCGTACGCCATCTCAAGGCAATTGGAAAAACACTCGATGTTTTTATTGAATACCAAAAACCTGCTTTATCTTTGCATCAACCTAATAGATTCAATTTTTGGTGTTTTACCTGAGGATTTCCAAGGTGACTAATTGGATTTTTCCTTTTCCATTGGAAAACAAATTTAACATGGGCCTATTGAAAATGTTTATCTGGTAATTTAAAAAATGGCTGATGTGTTAAGAATTTTGTAAGTTTTAGTACTAATAATGAATGATTAGCATTCTATACATGTAATTTCACTAACGAATTTAACTATACCAAGCTTTCGCACCTTAATATAGTTATTAGTTGGAAAAACTAATAATGCCTGCTGAACCAAATTTTAACATCTTCATAGTTCTAGGAAGGTTTATAATAATAAAATTTACTATAGTAATAATTAAAATATATAGTCTTGAGTCTCAGAAACGAGGTTTACCAAACTGTCTTTTATGTTTATGAAATTAAAATCCAATCAGATAGATCGATACAATTATATCTGCCAAATTGGATGTCTAATTATGCTTTTACGTACTCCTCAAACACCTAATCAATAGAATTTGAACCAGGTTAAAATTACTGTCATGCGTGAAAAGATCATTGAAGAAATAATGCTGAATTCCATACCTCAATACAAGATATTAACGATGAACGAATGAAATACAGTTATTACTTTTGTGGTGTCATGATATGACCACCACATCCAAAAAACTCGTAAGTTACTATCAGGGTTAGAATTAGGAGACAAAAAACCCTCACAACTATTGAGGGACATGAAAGCTTTGAAAACTTCGTCAATGTCAGAAGAAATAATCAAGCACCTGTGGATACAGGGACTTCCAGTAGCCACCCAAGCAATTTTACAGGCGACAGACGGGAACTTAGATAAGTTAAGCGACATTGCAGACAACATAGCCGATATTAATAACCCGTCGTCCGTCTGCACTATCACGGACAAAAATCGACAAGTTGATTCGGACCTGAGACAGGAAGTAGAGGCATTGAGAGGTGAGGTAAGAAAAATTTCTTCACAATTTAGAAGACGATCACCAACCCCAGGCAGAAGCAGAACACGAACACAACAGCGGTCAGGCTTCTCACAGCGCGCATATTACAGCCCCAGCCCTAAGGAGTGCTGGTATCACCAAAAATTTGGCAAAGAAGCTAAAAGATGCCAACCACCATGCTCTTTCAGTTCAAAAAACCAATTTAGTATACTCAGAATAATTTTAATGAAACTGTAAATGACTGGTTATATTTAATAGACGAATACAATTATTAAACTCAGAATAAATTAGTTAATATTTATAAAACACATGTGTCTAGGAAGGTAACGTCACTTCTATCTTTTTCTTCACGATTCTTTGTGGTGTCATGATATGACCACCACACTTTAATAAAATATACAATAATAAAAAACTGTTCTTTTTTTTCACTTGAGGTACACATGATGATATAGAAGGATCAATAAAATTAGGATTGATGAATTAATTGCCACTTCTATTGGGATTATTTTATTAGAAAACTAGTTTCGAATGCTAAACATTCATCTTCAGTTTTAAAGCATACAAAATTTTTTAAAAACTTTAGTATATATAATCTATGTAACATAGTACTGATGTGTTGAAAATTTTATTGTATGTTTTAGAACTGAAGATGAATGTTTAGCATTCGTAGCTAGTTTGATAATAAAATAATCTCAATAGAAGTGGCAATTAATTCATCAATCCTAACTCTAATTATTAGTTTGTTTTTTTTCAGATTATCAAAAATCTAAACAAGCCTAATCAAATCAACATTATCAAAATTAGGCATTTATTTGTTTGTATTAGGTTCTTTCACTGATGAGGGAAGCGACCTTGATATCTTATCTAAGCTAAGCATCAAACATCGGAATGATACATACTCTGTAAATTATAGGATTCTGTAAAATTTTAATATTCAATTTAAAATTTTCTTACAAAACTAAAACAACAAAGAAACTGCCCGTCGTTACAGACTACTTCAACATTTTCTAGACAAACGTTCAAAGCACCCATTTAATTACAAAAGATTTTTTTATATGACTGTGATTAGACCTACTTGGATGTACGAAGTTGATCTTTGGGACTCCACTAAACCATCTAATTCATCTCGTATTCGATCCTTACAATCCAAAATCCATCGAAAAATCCTCAATGATCCTTACTTTGTCACCAATAAACTTATCCATAAAGATCTTAATGTTCCATATGTTGCTGATTTAGCCCAAACCAGATAGCTATCATTTCATAGTAAGCTCCATAATCACTCAAATCCGTTAGTTTCTCAACTTGCTTCCCACTCCATTCCTGATAATCCTCCAAGGCGTCTGAAAAGAAGATTGCTTAGAGACCTTCTAGTGTAGAATTATATTGAAGTGCTACTGATGAGTAGTTGTTTTCAAGTTTTAACATGATATTGTAATCGTTGTCAATAAATTTACTTGATGTATATATTTGTACAGTTGTAAATTTAAATAAATTGATAAACAGGGTGTTCGGAAGATCGTTGACCAAAGAGGTATCTCGGCTAGGGAGGTTCATTTTGAACCTATTTAAGGTCACTTCACTATGTACAAAGTCTTACGGATTCTTTTTTATTTTACATGGACGATGTGTTAGTAATTACAGCAAAAAAAATGACGTTGATATATCAGTGAACAATGAAGTTTTAAGGCATAAATATTTGGTTTTGGCCATTTAAAAAAAAAAAAATCATAAAATGAAAACCGCAAGACTTTGTATATAGGTAAGTGACCTTAAATAGGTTCAAAATGAACCTCCCTAACCGAGATACCTCTTTGGCCAACGATCTTCCGAACACCCTGTATAAAGTTTTTTTTTTTCTTAGTTCATTTAAAATATTTAAGGGTCATTCCATGTCAAATCAACCAATTCTACATTAGATTTGGACCTTGACCTGTCAGATTTCTATGATTTTTGGTATAGCAGCTGTACTTACCAAGACTAGTAAAAATGTATATCATTACATATTCTTCAATGAAGGAGTTACATATGTTGATAAATAATTGTATTATACAAAGCATTTACTCCTCTTTATTAATAGTAAAAACATGTGACATGTTTCGGGAAACAAGGTCCCATCATCAGACTGAAAACAGTATTTAACAATTTACTATAATCTCTCTACATTTTAAGTACTAAAAACAATAATTAAGATTAGGATTGACCCTTGTACCCATAAAGTAGAAGAGTTATTCTATTGACAATGTAAATGAAACTGACTCGGTGTGATAACACCAAGAGATTGTTTTAAAGGTAAATTTATAATGAGATATATTGTAGTAGATTGAAATTAGAATTGTATTGTTTTGATGTATGAAAATGTAGTGAGATTATATTAATTTGTGAATACTGTTTCTGTCTGATGATGGGACCTTGTTTCCCGAAACATGTCACATGTTTTTACTATTAATAAAGAGGAGTAAATGCTTTGTATAATACAATGTAAAATATTACATTTTTCTGACTTTTGGTTTTTGAGTTTTAAGCTTTTAAAAACTCAAAAAACTGCTGTTTTAGGTCCTCACTCAGTATATTCAAAATTATAAACTATTTAATAAAATAAAAATAATAAAATATATATATAAAATTCACCATTAAAAAACTATTTCTCCCAGAGAGCTCAAATTTGCGGCATTCTTTTCTATTTGAAATGTCCTTTGATATGATATATCACTTGATATATTTTCGGTTCATTTTGAATTTTTTCGAAACTTCCAAAAACGGTTTTCGTAATTCCCAAAATACATACCATTCGATTTTTTCGAAAAAAAAAAAATATGTTATTTATAATATTACTGACTACATGTGGACAACAGTTTAGGATGGGACGGAAATGGGTACTTGATAAAAAAAATATTTTGTATTTTTTTTTTAATGGACAGTTAGTCCAGTCAATGAAGATTATAGAATGCGTTTTCTGTAATCCAAACGTTGCTTTTTATTTTATGATTTTTTTTTTTTTTTTTTTTTTTTTTTTTTAAATAGCCAAAACCAAATATTTATGCCTTATAACATCATTGTTCACTAAGATTTTTTTTTTGCTGTAATTACTAATACATTGTCCATGTAAAATAAAAAAGAACCAGTAAGACTTTGTATATAGGTAAGTGACCTTAAATAGGTTCAAAATGAACCTCCCTAACCGAGATACCTCTTTGGCCAACGATCTTCCGAACACCCTGTTTATCAATTGTATGTTTATCAACCGTTTTTGGAAGTTTCGAAAAAATTTAAAATGAACCGAAAATATATCAAGTGATATATCATATTAAAGGGCATTTCAAATAAAAAAGAATCCCGCAAATTTGAGCTCTCTGCGAGAAATAGTTTTTTAATGGTGTAATTTTGAATATATATTTTATTATTTTTATTTTATTAAATAGTTTGTAATTTTGAATATACTGAGTGAGGACCGAAAACAGCAGTTTTTTGAGTTTTTAAAAGCTTATAACTCAAAAACTTTGTCTTTTAAATGACCGCTACTATCTTAAAGACATGTAATAAAATAAACGTAATCCAAACATGAGAAAAATCCTAACTATTTCAACTTTCAAGAGAAATTATTTAACTAATCGCAGTAAGAACCATTAGGGACTGGCAGTGAAAGGAGGCATTCCTCGGGAATACCGAAAGGGCGAAGGGTTGAGGACTGCCAGGACCAAGGACCTCTTCTCCTCTTCCCTGGAACCACTTGTGATGTTTAGGCTCCACAGAGTTGTAGTGTCAACAAACACTTGACATCATCTGGGAAATCATAGTCGTGCTATCTCCCAGTCATCTCTAAAACCTAAGATCCAGGTTATCTTAGGTCAGAAATGATGTGATAATTCTATGACCATTTTTTTAACATAAATATATTATTACGTATTATTATTTACCTTTTTTTACTTTATCTAGAGGTACACAATACTGTGTTCTAAACCAATTAATTGTAAGGTGAGTTACACACAAATACAATCAACAGTTGAGGAAATGAATTCATGAGAGTGCATGAAATATCCGATTATTTTAGACCTCAGGGCTCCTTTAGGAGTAGTTAGAAGGAAAACATACTAAAAGTCCCCGCCCCTGGGGGGTGAGCTAACAGTCGGGGGAGGGGAGAAGAAGGTCCCATTTTTTTTAGTTTTTCGTTCATATCTCGAAAACGGCTAACTCTATAAAAATATCTTTCAAATAAAAATTAAAACAAATTTAATTTCCTATAAAATTGTTTATGTACATGTTTCATTTACTTGCATTGGTTTTCGAGATATACGTTATTGAATATCGATGTTTCGGATAAAAAAAAATTCATTTCACTTTTTGTCAAACTTTTGCTTCTTGTGCCTTCCACGATCCTTTCTTAGAAATGTTTAAGGATCAAAGTTTTAGTGCATTAAATGTACTTTAATTTCATGTATATGATTCTGGTACTTGAAGCAAACGTTTGACCAAAAGTGAGGTAAAAGCAATTTTTTTGGAACATTTACGATTTTTAATAACGTATATCTCGAAAAAAGTTCGACTAATATGTATAGAAACAATTTTATAGGAAATAGCTGAAAGTACCCCGCTCCGCTACGGTTTAATATCATTAGGATGAAGACAACTTAAATTAGTAAAACTTAAGCCTAACGTTGATAATTATTATTACTTAAATAAACCTGAACAATTCCATTCTTAGAATAATTTCAATATGTAAATTTGACAATTTGCTAAAGTTAATTTTATATTATTTTGATAGCTCTCCAGTGAAGCTTCGAGGCAGCACTGCCATCTTACCCAGCTCTGATACCAGACCATCAGCTTTTCTTATGGCATACTTTAAGTGAATATAGTCTTAACTTCTCGACTTTTTTGAAGAAAGTTTAGTTTTTCTGTTTCCATTTTTGCTTACATATAATGCATAAATTGGTTGAGGAGATTACGAAATTAAAGTAAATAAGATTCTTCACCTCCTCGCTCCATCAACATTTAGGCGTAAAAATCAGCTACAGACACAGTTTCCTTAAGTGGTGTATTGGTGTTTGGGTCACGCTGAGGGATGTTAATACTGTACCTTTCTTCTCCATGGCAGAACATGATAAGATACTAAAGAGAATCATACACTTGGTAGAACTATTGATTCTTATCTGTTTTATGTCCCTACATCGAACTGGCCTTACATGTCACCAGAGAACATAAGTCTTTTAACCTCCTCTTTAACATAAATCTTTTAATAGCTTCTCTTCACGAAACAACTCAAACTTGTAAGTTATAAGTAACCTCTGCAGCTACCACGAGTTCACAGAAAGTACCAATAATATAAGGTTTCGACATCGATCGTATTTTTGTTTGTTTACAACTATAAGGAACTTAAACGATGGTCAAAGTTTGCGGCTTAAAGATCTAACCTATTTTTTAACTTAGCTTATATCCAAATACCATATGATTATTAATCTTTTATTATTCACCCAATAAAAATTGAAATCGCATTTTTCGCAAATTAGCCGCGATCCAGGCCGATTTTTTAAAATTCTTTTCTTAGCGAGCACCTACGGCCCTAGAGGAATCTTCATATCGAATTTCATTCCAATCCGTTCGGTGGTTTCTGAGATTTCGTGTTAAGTGAGTGAGTGGTATTTGACAAATATATAATAGATTAAATTAGCTTTAATTTTTACACGAAACATAATTTTATAGTCTACTGTTTTCGAGATATAATCCAAAAACCAAAAAATTGGACTTTCTCCTCTCCATAGAGTCCGTTATTTGTCTTAACAATTTTGAATTGAGATGCTTTGCTAGTCTTAATCCACACTCTTCTTTTAATCCTTCAATGAAATATAAAATACTGGGCAATAATTAATTAATCAGAAATTAATAATAATACATAATAAAATAATTCGCGAGAAAAATTTTAAGTGTGAGAAATCAAAGTAAAATGGCGAAATACGAGGTGTGATCAAAAAGATCCAGGACTGAATTTTTATACATTCATTCATACAACATACAGGTTATTCAAATTTGTCTCCTTCCAAGTACTCCCCTTGGGAAGCTACACACTTTTCCCACCGGTGTTTCCACTGATCAAAGGCCCCAGAAAACTCTTCTTTTGTAAAGGTGTTTAGCAGCTCCGTTGTTTTTTCTTTAATTTCATCAACTGTTTGAAATCTTCGTCCTTTCAGATGTCTCTTGAGCTTTGGGAAAAGAAAAAAGTAGGCTGGAGCCAGGTCAGGTGAGTAGGGGAGCTGAGGAATGACAGTCATTGCGTTTTTTACACAAAAAGGCCATCTTTAAACCCCTTGAACCACTGATGGCAGCATGATCGGCTTAGACATTCTTCACCAAAAACCTCTTGTAACATCAAAACGGTTTCAGAAAACGTTTTGTTCAGTTTCACACAAAACTTCACACAAACACGTTGCTCTTCTTTCACATTCATTTTCATAAAATAGCCAAACTCTATAAAACTAACCTCAAACGAACTGTGCTAATGTTACTTTCAGTGATGTTATGATTGATCTGCAAACACAGCTGTGTTCCTGTTGAGTCAGGCAATACAATGCTGCCAAACGCATCGCTGTGAGAAATTGCATTCCCATAGTATATAAAAAGTCCTGGAACTTTTTGATCACACCTCGTAACTTGTATCAAATAAAAGCCATCTCAAGCGACATTCGTTTGTCCTGTTAATGAGTTCTATTCGTTGACGCTAGCGTTACTTATTCTTTTGTAATATCATGGTCTATCATTGATAAGGAGAGTCACCTTGATATCTTATCTATGTTAATCATAAAACATCGGGATGGTACATCTCCTTATCAACATTATCAACGTAATCAGTAACGTGGGAACCTAAGCTGAGCAAGCAGCTTCAATTAATCCTCAATTCTAGGAATCTGTACAATTTCAATATTTATTATCGTAATGCAATTAAAATATGTAATCAGAATTCGATGATTTTTCAGAGCATATTAATAAGTCATTCCTAAATTTTAATTTTAATTTTTAGAAACTGCTCGTATTTTTTGACTTCATCATTTCAAACGTTCAAAGCTGCCAATCCAAAAATTGTTATTAATTTATTTTTATATTTATCCATTTATTGGAATTTACAACTGTACATAAAAACATACATTAAGTAAATGTGATAATAAGATAAAATAATAAAATGATAATTGCTTGTGAAGCAACTACCCACTGGTAGCACTTCGATAAAAGTTGTACATCAGAAGGTACCGAAGCCACCTTTTTTTCAAAAGCCTCGGTGGGACGGGATAGAATGGGAAGCAAGCTGAGAGACTAGTGGGTTTGAATGGCTATGGAGCTTACTATGAAAGGATAGGTATCTGGTTTGAGGATAATTAGCAACATATGGAACATTTAGGTCTTTATGGATAAGCTTATTTGTAACAAAGTATGGAGCAATAAAGATTTTTTCAAGGATTTTGGATTGCAAGGATTGGATACGAAATGAATCAGTTTAGTGGAGCCCTAAAGCTCAACTCCATGCGTCCAAATAGGTCTGATTACTGTCATGTAAATGAGTCTTATATAGCAGATTGGGAGCTTTGAACGTTTGAAATGATGAAGAAGTCGAAAAAGACGAGCAATTTCTAAAAATTAAAATTAAAATTTAGTAATGACTTATTTTAGTAATATGCTCTGAAATATCATCGAATTCTGATTACATATTTTAATTGCATTAAGATAATAAATATTGAAATTATACAGATTCCTAGAATTCAGGATTAATTGAAGCTGCTTGCTCAGCTTAGGTTCCCACGTTACTGATTAGGTTTTATGATTAACTTAGATAAGATATCAAGGTGACTTTAACATTCGAAACTGGTTTTTGAATAAAACAAAATCTTCAATTCTAATTTTATTGAACCTTCCATATGCGTACCACAAGTGATTTAAAACCGGAGTTCCATAAAATCTTGGAAATCCCGGAGAGTGGTTGGAAATTCCAGAATCCATGTTTAAGTACTTCTTAGTCCATGTTCGTTAGTACTTACCCATTTTAGTACTTAGAACGGATTTCCCTCCGACCTTAAGGGGAAACCAGGTATATTCAAAAAGTTTAAAAGTAATTTTAAATGTTCCTACCCGTTCTAAATAATTCAGGATAACTTCGAGAAATATGAATATTTCATTAAACAAGAACGTGAGCAGCAAAACAATAAAGTAAATAAATAAATACAGACAATTAAAAAAGTACTTCATTCATAAAGAACCTTCCACAGGGGTCACCTGCGGTGTAGTGGTTAGCATAGCAACCTACTAAACCCAAGATCGCGGGTTCGCAGCCCGGCAGATGATCTTAGGATTTTTTAAAGGGAGTAAAAAATCCTTAGCTATGCCGTCCTTCGGAAGGGACGTAAAATGGGGGTCCCGAGCCTGTGCGATGTCAGGTACTCGTTAAAGATCCCTATCCTAATTATACCTGGATAGGCAAAATTTAGGACTTCCACCGTAGCATCGTCCGATTAGCCATAGCAGCATAAAGTGACGTTAAACGAAATAAACAAACAAATAAACAAACAAGAACCTTCCATTCATGAGGAGCCCTTAAGGGCTCGAGAGACTACAATGCCCGCATAGGAAATGAGACTTGCAAAGGGCATTCGTTTCTTTCAGCCTAATTTAAGAAATAACGAAACTAAAGTTCAGTATTGACGAAAAATTCGCAACTTTTATTGGATTTTTTATACGAAGACCAGTTTCAAATTTAAATATTCATCATCAGTTAAAAAACATTCAAAACATTAGCACTTTGTTACATGGTTTATATGTAATAAAACCATTTCCTATCCGTTCACCTAAAGACCAAAAAACCACGTGGTGTATTAGAACTAGAATGTAATGAAATGAAATGAAATGAAATGAATGAAATGAAATGAAATGAAATGAAATGAAAAAAAATCTTTATTCTGGGACAAATTGTCCCCTAAGAATAACAGACATGTATAATAAGTTGTACAATAGTCTGGCTATCTTAATTTCAAATGGACAATAATAAGTATAAAAGGTAATATATGAATATACAATTGAAAATAGAACTTTGTGATAAATATATACATGAGAAAAGAAGAGAGAGAGAGAGAAAAAAAAAAAAAAGTAGGACAACAAAAAAAAAAAAAAAATAATAATAATAACAATATGCTAATAGAATAATTACAATGCGTTCAGAAATAAAAAGAAATATAAAAAAAAAAAATATTAAAAAAAAAGTAAATAAATAAAATAAATATAGTGAAAAGAAAGGAAAACATATATAGAAAAGAAAAATAATAAGACCTATTTGAATGATAATATAACAAAATATATACAAATTTCTAAAAGGTAATATATATACAATTGATAATAGCACTTTATCAGTTAGAAGAAAAAGGAAAGAAATAATAACAATAATTTATAAGAGATTTTTTTTTTTTTTTTAATCTTTTATTAATTGAAATTTACAACTGTATTAGAAAATACATCCAGTAAATGTGCTGTATACAATACAATATGATAACATGATTAAGTCTTGTAGAGAAACTACCCATTGGTAGTACTCTAATGAAATTTACAAAAGAAGAAGATCCCGAGGCCATCTTCTTTTCAGGCGCCTCGGAGGATTCCCAGGAATGGAATGGGAAGCAAGTTGTGCAACAAGTGGATTTGGATGCGGAGTAAGTTTATTATGAAAGGAGAGGTATCTGGTTCGTGCCAAATCAGCGACATAAGGGATATTAAGGTCATTGTGGATTACTTCATTTGTGACAAAGTAAGGAGCATTAAGGATTTTTCGAAGGATTTTGGATTGGAGTGATTGGATGCGGGAAGAATTCGATGGTTTGGTGGATCCCCATAACTCTATACCGTATGTCCAAATAGGTCTGATAATCGTCATATAGATTAGTTTCTTATAGTGAATCGGGAGGTTTGAACGTTTGTCAAGTAAGTGTTGTAGCAGTCGAAATCGACGTGCAGCTTCTTGTCTTTTCAATCTAGTATGAGGGTTCCAGGTAAGTCTCTTGTCCAGATGAAATCCAAGGTATCGTATTTGTTCCACATTATTTAGCGGTACACTATTAAAGGATACAGGAGGACAGGATGAGGTAGGTTTTCGACGGAGGGTAAAGGTTATTTGTTGGGATTTGCTAGGATTTATCTTAACTCTCCAGTTATGACACCTCTTCAAGAGAAGTGATGTGTGACTGGAGTGTCTGGGATGCAGCAAATGGATCTTCATTGACTGATAACACGCTGGTGTCATCAGCATAGGTTGTGAGGATAGTTTTTTTTTTTTTTTTTTTTTTTTTTATAAGAGAAAAAAACAAAACAGAAACAATTGTTGGAGAAACGAGTTTAAATTTATATAATGATATACTCATTGAAGCAAACTCATCGGCATCGGATATGCTTAATTTGATTAACTGACTTTCAATTATCACTCATATTGGCGGGCTGTAACTGGGATTTAAGGAGATGTCGGAATAGAAGAGTTTTGAATGAATTTAAGGAAGAAGCATGTCTAATTTCAGGAGGGATCGAGTTCCAGAGGGTAGAGGATCGAGCTTGGAAGGAGTGTTGGTATAATGCTGTTCGGTGGAAAGGAGTATATAGGTCAGAGGAACGTGATCTTGTTGTGAGTTGGGAGTGGACGGAAGACCTGAATATCAATAGGTAATGATATGTAATATGTAATGACTGTGAAGCTAAATACACGGCAAAAACCTGGGCGATCGGTAAAATCAAAGAGTAAAAGAACATATATGGGCATACAACAATAAGACTACAAATTCCAAGTTCGCTATCCATCTAAATGAAAATATCTATAAATTTAACAAACTAAAACATCACGTAGAAAATAGTATAAAAATAAATATTTACGAATCATTATAAATAATCAAGCATTTCCAATAATCCCATTTCAAATTGGTTTCCACATTCCACTAATTCCTTTTGAATAGATCCGCTACCTAGAACTCATCTTGGACAAACGTCTAGCTTGGAATCCACATACAAAACTAAAACGACAAGAAACTGCTCGTCATCACTTCAACATTTACTAGACAAACAATCAAAGCTCCCAATTCATTACAAAATACTTTTTTACATGACTGTGATTAGACCTCTTTGGATGTACAGAGTTGAGCTATGGGACTAAACCATCTAATTCATCACGTATCCAATCCTTACAATCCAAAATCCTTCAAAAAATCCTAAATGCTCCTTACTTTGTCACCAATAAACTTATCTATAAAGACCTTAATGTTCCATATGTTACTGATTTAGCCCAAACCAGATACATATCCTTTCATAGTAAGCCCATTACCTCTCAAATCAATTAGTTTCTCATCTTGCTTCCCACTCCGTTCCCGATAATCCTCTGAGGCGTCTGAAAATAAGATGGAATCGAGATCTTCTACCTAGTGTAGAATGTTTATTGAAGTGCTACTGATGAGTAGTTCTTTTCTAGTTTTGACATTTCATTATAATCGTTATCAGATCATTTACTTAATGTATATATTTGTACAGTTGTAAATTTCAATAAATTGATATATAGAAAATTGGTTTCCAGTGGGAACAGAAAAACCTATCAGTCATAGGGAAAACACTATATTCACCTAACTACCCAACTCTCCCTTTCGTCTATTTATAGTCAGTCCTAGATCCTGATATCTTTTAGAAGCCCGTTAATTTTGCTTCCTTAGCTGAGTATCAACGTGTTTGGTTGATTGTTTTACATTTTAAAAATATAATATATATAATCTGTGCAGGAACGTGCTGATGTTTAGAAATTTTCGTATGTTTTTTTGAAACTGAGGATGAATGTTTTGAAACAAAAATAATTCAAAATAAGTGGCAAACAATTAGATATTATAACTCTAATTGAGTGGTTTAGATGGAAAGGGGTACAAGTAACAAAACCTCATTGTAGAGTAAAAGCCAATCAAAGTATCCGTTTGCCACAAACACTTTCAGGATTTTCGGTAAGTTGTTAGATTTCTTCTCTATAAATGGCATCACCTAACGGGATATTCGCTTGTATCTCTTTGCCACAGAATTATTTGTGATTTTAAGTTTCACAATATGCACTTACTCCATTTGCCACTTGTACCCCTTTGCATCTAAACCACTCAATTATAATATGAGCTATAATATTATCACTTATAATTTTAAACATTTTTCGATCGCTACAAATAAATAATTCATGTACAATCGGTAATTGGAAGTACTTAGCAGGAAATGGAAGTAAAGATCTACATGGACGAAGATGTTTTGCGGGTTTAGAGGAAGAACGCCGAAAGACACAAAGTACCAACAAAAATATTTTGCACCCGTCATGGGATATGTTTGAATGAATTTAATATCAAACATATCCCAACAGAATTAGTTCATGTAAAAGGGTTTTAAAATAAGGCTTGAAGTGGAAAGTATATGGGCAATTGTTTTTTATAGCTTATTTTATATTTTTTGGGGTGATGAACACAAATCTGAAGTTGTACAACAAAAGTTCCATCGGCAAATATGAGAAAAATATTTTTTAAAAAAGTAAAACATTTTTAATTATTTTCATTATTTTGCTTGTAACTTAATAATTTTAAGCTAAATGCCCTTCTATATTAAAATAAAGTGGAAAAAATGACATTCAATTTATGTCCTTATGTTTTTTTTATCAAACGTAAGGTATCCACAAAGGAATTCGGCCGAATGGGGGCCAGTTCCACTTCTCGGCAAAAATATGTTTGTCGTACATTTTTGTCAATAACTCCGAAACTATATGTCCGATTCAAAATTACTTTTTTTCTTCTTGAAGCTGATTAAAATTACTATTAGACTATTAAATATGAAGTTTTAATAAAGTCCCTTAAAAGCACGCTAAAAAAACCCGTAATATTGTAAAATCCACGTTTTTTTTTTCACATTTGTCACTCACTATAACTCCAAAACTATTCGTCCGACTCAAAATTTCTTTTTTTATTTAAAAGGTGGCCAAATTTACTATTAGACTGTATATATGACGTTTAAATCGAGTCTCTTGAAATACACATGCCAGTACGCCTACGATCCCGTACTTACAAAGTGGGACTGGCCCCCAGTTGGCCAAATTCCTTTATGGATACTTTTGACAAAAAAAAAACATAAGGGCATAAATTGAAGATCATTTTTTCCTCTTTATTTTAATACAGTAGGTTATTTTGCTTAAAATGATTAATTTGCAAGTTACAAGCAAAACAATTAAAAAAAAAAAAAATTAAAGATTTTTATTTTTTTTTATATTTTTCTCATATTTATGGAAATTTTGTTGGACAACTTCAGATTCGTGTTCATCACCCCAACAAATATAAAGTAGGCCATAAAAAACAATTGCCCATAAACTTTCTAGTTCAAAATACCTTTATACTGGACTAAATCACCAAAAAAAAAAGAAGAAATTAAAAAAAAAAAAAAAAAAAAAGGCTTGAGCAGAGGTATTGGTATACATTTGATACAACATTAATACACAACAAAATAATACTATGAAAGGAAAGTCATGCAGAAATTAAGCCAGAATAGACTTCAATAAATCTATTCTGGCTATAAACGTCGTTCCGGTAGGTGGCGTTTCAATTCGGGCCATAATCCATAATCCTTTGCTAATCCTCGCCATGTTGGCAGGTGGTGTAACAATATATCAGGATTATATTCAGGGTCAGTCGATGATATTGCAATGGTCATTCTGCTCTCTAAGGGATTGTAGTCGTGTCTGCATTCAGAACTAAGAAGGGAATCAATAGAATTCAAACATTTTCGCTAAAATAGATCCTTAATGCTCACTATTGTAAGGACTATGGATAATAAATCTACCAAAGGGAAGTACTGTTAGGACTTCATTTGTTTTAATTGTTTTTAAGTTTATATTATATATGTAAAGAAGACCACTTCATTCATATACGAGTGCTCCCCTTAAGTTACCCATGATGCACTAGGACAATATATTACCCATAATGCCTATTAGAAGTGACAATAAACAGCTGTGAATGATAAGAGTGGGTTGTTATTATTAACCCGTACGGCGACATTAATATTCACCAATTCATGTTTTTACCTTTCAATTACAATACAAATACATATTAAAGACCCTAGATCTAGATGAAGGCCGTTTAACGAAATTGGTTGCAGAAGAAGTGATCAAAAGAAAACTATTATGGTTTAAGTAATGGATAAATTGGTCCGAGAAAGTCAAAAGCAACTTTAACACAGTTTTCAATACAGCAGAACAATTGGGGAAAGATTTAAAAGCCTTGAAATCCAGCCTAATTATCTATTATGGCTATTATGTTATAGGGAAAGTGCTTTAAACGGCCAATATCACCAAATCTATAAGCATCGTTTGATATTGATTATATTAATTCAAATTTACCTTTATCTGATATAGGCGTCATAATTAAAATTAGAGGCGAACTTCTCAACTTGAACTACAGACCATACATTCAGGGACGGAATTACATTAGTTCTATCTGTAATATTGGAGAAAATGAAGATATATTAGATTATTTAGGACGTTGTAAAGTCTTGGAGGGAATGAGGAAAAAATATTTTGGTGTAGTTGCTATGACTGAAATTGATATGGTCAAATACCTAAATGGTGAAGACTGGGTAGCTCTAGTGAGTTACTTGAAAGAAGGCTATATCTACCGTTCCTTTCTTATTCAAAATTTTAATTATTAATAACCTAATATATCTTTAGATATTATTGATTGATAATATATGTTATAAATAAAAATGATAATAATTAGATATTATTGAATAGTATAATAATGGGTGGATATATATTATTTGAGATATAATATGTGATAATTATGATATTGTTGTATAAGACATAATTGATTATATAATGGGTAATTAGATTGTATTGTTTGTGAATAGATAAGTTAATAAATCAATAAATATTTACATATTTAAAAAATAAATAAACATTAATGTATATAAAATCATTATTAAATTAAAAGCGCTCCTGACAGACAGCCGTAGCTATGTCAGTAATATTACTTTGAACACTTTTGTAAATAACATAAAATTCTGTAAATATTATTATTAATAAAGTATTTTCTATCTATCTATCTATCATTAATATTAACTCCGAATACATAAAGAGGATCGGAATAAAGGCTTTAAATGTAGTTTGTTTTGTTGTAGGTAAGTAAATAAAAAAACACACATTAATAGCAAACCGAACTAAACCTATCTTAGACAAAATCTAATGATCTACAACTATTAGTATATAACATTTTTTGATTGAATTAGCCATTTTGTGTTATAGACTCTTAAGCATAACCAAAACTAACTTTTTGAGAAAGTTGGCGCAATCCGTCGAATTTTGACAGTAGATTTTGGATAAACGCCTAAATCAAGTTCAGCTTAGGAGATATCCTTAGACACACAATTTAATAAAATGTAATTTTATAAATAACACATTTTTTTAATTTAAAGCATTTTTGTATACCAGGTATGCAAGTTTAAAATGTCGTTTTAATTCCAATAGAATGCGCTCTTAGCCTATTGAAGGATTTGCTTATCTCTAAACGCTATTTTGTTTGTTAGTCATTTGTTTACAAAAGTCAGTTGTTTTTAAGTCGTTTACGTGGACGTATCATACCTTTCTTTGGTGTTAAAAATGTCTAATTTTAAGCCAAATAAAGAGCATTTGCGGCATGTCATGATTTTCTTATTTAATCAAAAGAAAAAGGCATCTGAATGTCATCGAATTCTTGTTGAGACTTATAGCGATGTTGCTCCAACCGTCAGGACATATGAACGTTGGTTTCAAAGTTTCAAACGTGGTGATTTTGATGTTACTGATCAAAAACGAGAAAATCGACCAAAAAAGTTTGAGGACTTCGAATTGCAATCTTTATTAGACGAAGACAATACCCAAACCCAACAAATGATGGCAGAACAGTTGAATGTCACTAGGCAAGCCATTTCCGATCGCCTGAGAGCTATGGGAAAGATTCAAAAGGTTGGAAAATGGGTTCCACATGAATTGGACGAACGACAGATGGAAAAACGAAAAACTGTGTGCGAAATGCTGCTTTTACGCCACGAAAGAAAGGGTTTTTTTGCATCGAGTTGTAACTGGCGATGAAAAATGGATTTATTTTCAGAATCCCAAACGAAAAAAATCATGGGTAACGCCAGGACAACCATCCACATCGAGTGCAAGACCGGATCGTTTTGGGAAGAAGACAATGCTGTGTGTGTGGTGGGATCAGAAGGGAGTAGTCTACTACGAGCTTCTCAAACCCGGCGAAACAGTCAATACCGAGCGCTACCGACAACAAATGATCAATTTGAGTCACGCATTGATCGAAAAACGCCCAGAATGGGCTCACAGGCACGCCAAAGTCATTCTTCAGCATGATAACGCTCCTGCACATTCAGCCAGATTGACTAAGGAAACGATTTCTTCGCTTGGTTGGGAACTCCTACCCCACCCGCCGTATTCACCTGACCTGGCGCCTTCTGATTATCACCTCTTCTCATCGATGGGACACTCATTGGCGGAGCAACACTTCAACAATTTCGAAAACGTACGAAAATGGCTCGATGAATGGATTTCAAATAAAGATGAAGCATTCTTTTGGAATGGTATCCATATATTGCCCGAGAGATGGACAAAATGTGTAGAAAGCGAGGGTCAGTACTTTGAATAAAATATATTATACTTTTTTTTAAATTACTGTGTATATATTTTAAGAAATAAACGACATTTTAAACTTGCATACCTGGTATGTTTTTATAAACTCTGAAAAAATATTTTAGGTTTTTTTGCTCCTCAAAGATTTTCTCCTAATCAAATGTAGTCACACTTTTGATATTTTATTTGATATTTTATCCAAATTTGGACCAAACTGAATCATAAAACTACTAGTCCACCTTTTGCAAGGCAGACCGCCTTTTTTGGGGTATTTTGACTGCACTAAGTAAGAATATCAAAAGAAAACTGGGAAATTATTGTATTTTCATTGGTCCCTGATACGTGTGTGAATTTTTAGATAGCTGGAAAATGGTGAAAATTACGATGCAAGATTCCTTTACATACAAGTGGAGCTGATGAAAGCGTATTCAAAATATATAGAACACAAAAATAAATTTATCTAATTAAAAGTTTTGAGAATTTATCGTTAAAAAAAAATAATAAAAATAATAAAATTTCAGTAATTTTCGAGGTTTTTTCAGGTGGACAGGGGTCCATATATACATATAAATAAAAGGTTTTTACTAAAGAAGGGTCTTTAGTAAATACTAACACCTTATAAATATAATTAAGAGGAAAAATGTTTCTTACAAGCGTAAACAAATATTTTCTTTTATTAAAATGGCACTCAGCCCTTATTTATAATCAAAAGAAAAAAACTCAGATCCGCAACTAATAAAAATTTATTTACAGATGTAGCTGATAGATCTGAATGAAGAAGCGTTTTATTGCCTCGCTATCTAGTCAGCATTTCTTTATAACTGTCAGCAGTTGGCCTAAAAGATAGTCATTAGGCATCTCAAATGTTTAGAAATAACTTCTTTTTTTTTTTTAAATACTGCTTATTTTTTCATTATTATCTTATTAATATATATATTTTTAAAACATGTCAGTTCAGAAGATATCCTGTATCCTCTGAGAAATGTTTCACCGACATCTACGTATTAGTCCAGTCAGTAAACTTTATTATAGAGTGCATGAAATATGCGATAATTTTTGACCTAAGAACTACGTTAGGAATAGTTAGAAGGTAAACATACTAAAAGTCCCCTCCCCTGGGGGGTGAGCTAACGGTGGGGAGGAGGAGAGAAGGTCTCATTTTTGGGTGTTTCGATTATATCTCGAAAACGACGGACTCTAGAAACATATATTTCAAATAAAAAAAAAATTTTTTTTCTTTATTTATTGATATTTACAACTGTACAAAATAATATACAACAAGTAAATGTGTTGACAGTGAATACAATGGCATGCAAATAACTTGTGAAGAAATACTCACTAGTAGCACTTCAATAAGATCTACACTAAAAGGTCTCTAGGCCATCTTCTTTTTAGACGCCTCGGAGAATTATCAGGGATGGAGGAGGAAGCAAGTTGGGAGACTAGTGGATTGGAGTGGGTATGGAGCTTACTATGGAAGGATATGTATCTGGTTTGGGCTAAATCAGAAACATTTGGTATATTAAGATCTTTATGGATAAGTTTATTGTTCACAAAGTAAGGGGCATTGAGGATTTTTTGAAGGATTTTGGATTGTAAGGATTGGATACGAGATGAATTGGATGGTTTAGTAGAGCCCCAAAGCTCAACTCCGTACTTCTAAATAAGTCTAATCACAGTCATGTAATGAGTCTTTTGTAATTAATAAGGAGCTTTGAACGTTTGTCTAGTAAATGCTGAAGTAGTCTGTTACCAAATAAAAATTAAAACTAATTAAATTTTTATAAAATATTTTATATACATATTTGTCGAACTCCCAACCGTTTTCGAGTTATAAGTTATAGAAAATCAATTGTTTTCTCATAAAAATTATTTATACCCCACTTTTTGTCAAATATTAGCTTCTAGTGCCTTTCGCCATCGTTATCCAGAAAAAATGACAGAATTAAAGTTGCAGAGCATTAAATTTACTTTAATTTCATGGAATATTATTCTGGTACTTGAAGCAAATGTTTGACAAAAAGTGAGGTAAATATTATTATATTTTCGAAAGTTATCGAGTTTTAATAACGTATATTAAGCAGTTGAAATTTCTAAAGATATGTTTATAACAATTTTATAGGGAGTTTAATTAGTTTAAATTTTGATCGGTAGCATATTTTCTTAGTACGTTTACCTTCTAACTACACCTAACGAAGGTATGAAACTTAAAAATAATCGCATATTTCATGCACTCTTTATCTCTCATTTCAATTCTCATTGACTGGACTAATATCATCCTAATTTAAAGCATAGGAATTAGGAATTAGTCTTCTTAAAATTAGTCTAGATATTGGCGTCTCAGCTATCAAATATTCAATCAAAACCCAAAAGTGACTTTTAAATTAAATTATTTTGAAATGACACTGTTTCCCAAATAATTAACAAAAGAATTTCAATTCTCAATCAGCTTATAAGATTTTGAGACAGATTCCTCCTTCGAATACGGATGCAAAGTATAACAAAAAAACTGTCAGAATTGAGCTCGAATCAACAGATGTCGATGCCTTTTTTGTACCAGATTCATTTTCGGGAAGTCTCACGTTCTCAGGCTGATATTTTTAAAATCAAAATTAATAAATACAAATCGCATTTGAACTATTTCTCTGTTCTCCAGGGATTCAAATCATCGGTAATGTATTTCACCGAGAAGCCCTCTGTTGATGCCGTGTATAATCATTCCGAATCAAGACACTACACCTAGGCGATTTGTTTCAGGCATGTTCGAACATAAAATACCTCATAGGTGCTTATAATTCAACACGATAGGAGGATACGGTATCAGGTATACGCTATTGCTACGATCAATAGAGATGGTACCGGGCCGAAGGCGTATCCAATCATGCCCTTCCAACAGCAGATAATAAACTCCTTAAGTCACGTTTCATAAATTAAGGCGTTCTTTAGCACGCGTAAAAGATAAGTCCATTCCGAAGTTGAGGCGACTTAAATCAAACAAATGAATGAATTCGTTCTGAGGTGCAAGTTCATTGAACCCAAATATTGGTTTGAACGGATATTAATGAATAATTATGGCTTCAAAATGGAAATATTCAAAATTATTTACTGATATTTACAACTGTATACAATATATACAACAACAAAAACCGTGGAAAATGATTAATTTAATAAATTGAAATATTATTTTTAATTGTTGTGTATCTCTGACTGCATACCCCAACTACCCACACCTTTAAATACTTCTCAGCCTACTAATACCCTATCAGTATTGGATATTAAATCATAATTAATAATCATAGCATAAATTATAATGTTTTTTAATTTTTTATTTATTTTTTAATAAAAAAATTATTGTTTATTGAAATTTAAAACTGTACAACTACATGTACATCAAATAAATGTGTTAAAAATGTTTACAATAACATGTCAAAACTTGAAAAGAACTACTCATCAGTAGCACTTCAATAAAAAATCCACACAAGAAGATCTCTAGGCCATCTTCTTTTCGTCTTGGAGGATTATCAGGAAATGAGTGAGAAGCAAGTTGAGAAACTAGGGGATTTGAGTGGTTATGGAGCTTACTATAAAAGGATAGGTATCTGGTATGGGATAACTCAGCAACATATGGAACATTAAGATCTTTATGGATAAGTTTATTGGTAACAAAGTAAGGAGCATTGAGGATTTTGGATTATAAGAATTGGATACGGGATGAATTGGATGGTTTAGTGGAGCCTCAAAGCTCAACTCCGTACGTCTAAATAGGTCTAATCACAGTCATGTATATGAGTCTTTTGTAATTAATTGGGTGCTTTGAAAAATTCTAACGTAAATCGCTTTCGTCATTACAAGGGATTTTTAAAAAAACAAAACTATTCATTGAAAATTAAAATAAATCAAAACAATTTTTTTTTTTTTAATATCAATTTATTGATATTTACAACTGTACTAAATATATATACATCAAGTAAATGTGTTGATAAATATTATAATAACATGTCAAAACTTGAAAAGAACTATTCATCAGTAGCACTTCAATAAAAATTCTACACTAGAATGTCTCATGGCCATCTTCCTTTTAGACGTCTCGGAGGGATATCGGGAACGGAGTGGGAAGCAAGTTGAGAAACTAATGGATTTGAGTGGTAATTGGGCTTACGATGAAAGGATATGGATCTGGTTTGGGCTAACTCAACAACATATGGAGCATTAAGGTGTTTATAGATAAGTTTATAGGTGACAAAGTAAGGGGCATTTAGGATTTTTCTGCTGGAGTAGAAAGCAAATTGAGAGGCTAGTGGATTCGATAGTTCATGAAGTTTATGTAAAAGGATAGGTATCTAGTTTGGGTTGAATCAGCAACATAACGATAATCAGCAATAAAGATTTTGAGATCGTTAAGGATTAGATACGGGATGAATTAGATGGTTTAGTGGAGCCCCAAAGCTCAACGACGTATACCAAAAAAGTTTAATTACTGTCAAATAAATGAGTCTTTTTTTTAATTAAACAGGTGCTTTTAAAGTTTGTCTATTAAATGTTGAAGTGTTCTAAAATTACGTTAATTATCTTGTTTTAGTCTTGTATGTGGATTAAAATGAACACCAGGAGCCTATTCTTTTATGTTAAACTCCATAACTATTCAAGTCCACTATTCTCTCAACTTGCTTCCATACCATCCCCCATTACTCCGAGGTTTTTGAAAATAAGATGGCCTAGAGACCTCGTAATGTAATTCTTTCATTGAAGAGCTACTAGTGAGTATTTTTTTACAAGTAATTATGACATTGTAATAATTATGCAAACATTTACTTGATGTATACAATGTATAAAGTTGTAAATACTAATAAATAATTATTTAAAAATATATATATATTGAAGATTTTTAATTTTAACTTTAATGAAATATTTTAAATTTATTGTAATAAACTTTTTTTTTTTTTTTTTTTTTTTTTATAAGGGAGGGATGGAACCTGTTATGTCGTTCAAAGGTAAAGCAATGACCACTTCCCTAAAAACTAAGGCCAACAGACATTTTTCTACACTTACTTTCCATTATATCATCTGCTTAAATTAAATTCTTCAAATGAATTGTATATTTATAATTTTACATATCATAACTAACAAGATAGAAAAAAGTAATTTTTCAAAACTTTTAAAAATCGTGTCATCCACGCTAAAACTAAACAAAATATATCCTTCAGAAATTCGAGCTAGATTGTGTTCCCAACATAAAAACTTTCCAAAGCGTACTATGACTAAAATAATGGCGGCATAAACGTCCAAGAGCCCAACAAGTTTTACATTTCGTGTCCTCAGCCCGGAATAAAATAAAAGAAGACCGAAAGGTCGTAAATATGATGTCCTGTTATCAGTTATCAGTGAATTAAAGAACACAAGGCGGTCGATCAGGAACGAACCACTCGTCCCAGGTGGCAGTAACTTGGACCACAATCACGACGCGTCTACCTTGAGAATTATTATACTCACTTCTACGTTTGGAAGTGACACTGTGCCGTTGTATACATAAATCGTTTCGAAAGAAGATGTCTCTACTCTTAAACATTCTACACGTGCCTTCCAACAGATACAGCAGCGTGAAAAATAAACGCAACACTTTTTAAAATTCAAATAATATTCATCCACATACAAGACTAAAAAGACAAGAAACTGCCCGTCGTTACAGATTAGTTCAACATTTCTTAGACGAACGTTCAAAGCTCCCAATTAATTACAAAAGACTCATATACATGACTGTGATTAGAGCTATTTGGACGTACGGAGTTGAGCTTTGGGGCTCCACTAAACCATCCAATTCATCTCGTATCCAATCCTTACGATCCAAAATCCTTCGAAAAATCCTCAATGCTCCTTACTTTGTCACCAATAAACTTATCCATAAGGATCTTAATGTTCCATATGTTGCTGATTTAGCCCAAACCAGATATCTACCCTTTCATGGTAAGCTCCATAACCACTCAAATCCCCTAATTTCTCAACTTGCTTCCCACACTATTCCTGATAATCTTCCGAGGCGTCTGAAAAGAAGATGGCCCAGAGACCTTCTAGTGTAGAATTTTTATTAAAGTACTACTGATGGGTTGTACTACTCGTTATTGAAATAGCTAACAGCACATTTACTTGATGTATAAATTTTGTACAGTTGTAAATTTCAATAAATTGTTATTAAAAAAAAAAAATAATAATGTTTATTTAAATGATATTTATACTGTTTATTTACTCATTAGATCTTATGAGATTGCACTTCGGATCTCTTATTTTAGAGGCATTGTATGGTATACTAATGGTAACCCAAAGTTTAGTTTGAAAATAAATTAAATGAGTCCACATTACAGTGAACTAAGCAGTGAAAAAAAAGCAATGATTCTCACTTTAAGTGAAGAGAATTTTTCTAGTAGGTTTTATAAAAAAATATCGGTCTTCTGGCTTTTTAGGATTTAAACATTTATGTGGTCGCGAGAAAAAGACAAATGAAATGGAGGATCGCATATTGCAATGTCTTTGTTTGAAAGACAGGACTTCAATATCGAGTTTTAATAACGTATATTTCAAAAACCGTTAGACGTACGACAAGTATGTTTAGATACAATTTTATAGGAAATTAAATTAGCTTTCATTTTTATTCAAAACATATTTTTCTAGTGTCCACCGTTTTAGTGTCCACTATAGCACCAATGTATACTTTATTCTTAGGGGATTTTCGCTACCCAAAAAAAGATTATTATTTTAATCTCCACCGTTTTCGACCGTTCGTGATATAATCGAAAAACTCAAAAATGGGATCTTCTCTCCTCCTCCCACAGAAAGCTCACCGCCCAGGGACGGGGGGCTTTCAGTATTTTATTTCAGTATTCATTTACCTTCTAACTAACCCTAACGAAGTTGTTTGGCACTTATCCCGTTTTGAAATCGACGCTTCAATTACATTATCTAATATAAGAGATTCAGTCATCTGTTAAAACAAAAGAAACTACATTTAAAACCTTTATTTCAGGTTACTTTTCTCCCAATCCTCTCTCTCCCGAGCAATCTGTCTCAATCTTCCGACACCCAGGCACTGAGATACTCCTCTGTGTCTTCTAACCAACTTTTACTAGGTCTTCCCTTCCTCCTTAAGCCTCCAGGGTTCCCTTCCAAAAATTCTCCAGGCTAGGATGAAAAGTACAGAGGAAAGAGGGTCTCCCTGCCTCAATCCTTTGTTCAAAGGAAATAGGTCCGAAATCGCGCCTTGCATTTTTACACGGCCTTTGGAATGTGCCAGTGTCACCTGGTGACAGAACCGTTTAAATTGTGTACAATGATAACAGTCCACTCTCATAGCTCACAGCTGTTCTAATAGGCATTATGGGTAATCGTAATGCATTCTGGGTAACTTAGTAAGAGCATTCGTATAGGTGTGACGTGATTTTCTTTACATTTACTCGTATATAATTAACGAATAATGTATTCGCTTTGGGCTAGAACAATTCAAATTTTCCTGATTTCCAAGAGAAGGCAACCTAGCTATAATATGACTGATAATGTTCATGCATCAAAATACTCACTTCTACAAAATTGTTTTATTATATTTTGAAGTGTGCTGAATACGAATCAGAAGTCAGAAAATTTCAAACAGGCACTTTTTTGTCATATTTGTGTTTTAGGTCGAAAAATTAGGTGTTTTTCGACATTCCGAGCATGTTTATATCATTGAAAGCTTTAAAAAAAAGATTAAAAAACCCTATTTGATTTTGAAACTTTTATAATGTATTACAAAATGAAAAAAAAATTGGAGAGCATAACTATTAGGCTTTGTTGCATAAATGACATTGTTGAAGAATTGCTTTTATCATATTAGGTCACGGGTTGCAACCAGCGAGAGATATACAATAAAGGAGACTTAAGTGGAGTGGGGAAGGGATTCGTTCCCCCTCCACTATGCTACCCTAACCTAAAAAGTT
Source organism: Euschistus heros (assembly GCA_003667255.2). Classification (NCBI taxonomy): domain Eukaryota; kingdom Metazoa; phylum Arthropoda; class Insecta; order Hemiptera; family Pentatomidae; genus Euschistus; species Euschistus heros. The sequence goes on from RCWM02000015.1 coordinate 5,286,136, forward strand.
ACAACTAAAGTTACAAGTGTTTGCTTTAAATTTCTTATTTTTTACGTAAATCTATTCTCGTTGAGTTTTTATATTGTTTTTAAATCCATTCCACATTAAGTATGTCTTTTTGCGCTGCGATTGGATGTGCTACTATAAATGATAAGCAGCTTAGCTTTCATAGGTAAGTACCTAACACCACATTTTTTCATTGTACCTAGTCAAATTAAGTTCGCAATGGTGTTAAATGCAATTACTTTTTTATAATAAACTCCACGTAAAAAGTATCGTAATACTTTGAAATATTTGAATTTTCATTAGTAATTATAACTTTTATATTCAATAAAAATCCTTTATATTAACAAAGTTTAAGTAAAAAATGATACACTGTGTTTGAAGGAATTTTATTACCTATACCTGGATCAGCAGCAGTCTAAAATGATGTTAATGAGTTGGGAACTGGGTAGTATAGTAGTGGGGGAAAACTGGTCCCACCTCCCAATAGCTCCGCCCTATCTCAATAGCAGCTATATTTGTATATCTCCTCCCTAGTTGCAACATGTCCTCAAAAATTGATTTTATTCATTTCCATTTGAATTTTTTCCCTCCCAACTTGGGATGTGTTTTAGATGAACACGGAGTACGATTTCATCAAGAGATATCCCAGATCGAAAAAAAAAGTACAGCTGTAAATGCAATGAGAAGATACTTGCCGACTACTTTTGGACACTACAACGGGAGACACGTGATGTAGAGTACAAAAGGGAAAAATTGTAAACGTTAATTATGTTCAGTATTAAATTTTGTTTATATATATATATTATTGGTTTTCACCAAAAAAGTGTTATAAAAATTTATGAAAAAAGTGCTATTTCAGTTGTTTTTTTGTTTTGTTTTATTAACAACCTCCAATCTCGAAAAAATAGTGATTGATAGAATTTTTTTTTTCTTCTTATCCTCCATTTATTAATATGAAAAAAACAAAAAAAAACAAATAATAATAATTGGAATCGAATGATCTTCTGTTGCTTTCTCAGCATTTTAAGATTTGTTGCTATCGTGGATTCTGGCGCCTCAGTTGACTGTTGTCTTCATTTTGTCTTGATCAAGTGAGGAGGAATCACTCTGCTGGCGATTTCTTTTTTTTTTTTTTTTTTTTTTTGCTATTGATTCGAATTCATCACACTTGTAAATATAAGAGTCACAAACAATTTTCATGGAAAAGAAAAAAAAAAATTAAATACACTATTCTTAGTTTTTCAAAAATAACGTTTAATTTCTCGAAAACAATGCTAAATAGAATTTTTTTGCCTTCAGATTCGAATTCAGCACACATAAACATATAAAAATCAGGAACAATTTCTCAACGGAGCGAATTCTTTTTTTTTTTTTTTTTTTTTGCGAAACCGTGTAATATTAATTCGAGGGTTCAAAAATAAACATATTACGAACACTGCCATGTAACCTACACAACGCAAGCATTGTAAACCAATAAGCGTACAGGAAAATGTTAAAAATTAAGCCAAATTTTATCATTATTAATGTTCTTATTATATACATGTATTTTCCCCTTGGTTATTCAACACGATCTTATGGGTTGTTTACGAACTTATCTCGACCGACGACTTAAACTAACATGTAATGGTTAAAGTTGACATTTCTGAAAGGTGTTTCTTCGAAACCTTTCTAAGTAACCAATAGATAACTTTCGTAGAAACCGAAAGGAGATAAGTGGATACCTTACTATCACGGAAGGGAGAAAAAAAACGGGACCCTACAAATACCAAACCTGCAATCTCGGTCTAAATCAGCCATAAATAACGGTGAATTCTTATTTTACCTAGCCCCTTATCGATACATGAGTTACAGTCTATTAGATAAATCGATTATTGAATAAAGTAAATTTCATAGGATCTTCATACAGTAAATAATGAAAAAAAAAAAAAAAAAAAAAAAAGCTTTCAAAGGAAAGAGAGAAAAAATTATGAACAAAAATTTAAACAATTGCACTTTTTTTTTGTACAGTTTCTTATATTTTTTATAAGTAATTTTTTTTTGTTTAAAGAGAGTTTTGCATAATTTAGAAAAATATACTCATTTATGTAAGTTGTACCCCATCGTTTGTGGGTAGTTTTAACTTTTGTATAATACGCATAAATCACAATAATTTCGAGGCACACCAGGAAGAAAATAAAAATTCAGATCAATTTTAACATATTTTTTATTCAAAGTATTTACCATAATTTTCGATACACTTCTGCCAACGGATTACCAAGTTTTCTATCCCAGATTTGATAAACGTTAAGTCACGTGATGAAAGGAATTCAGAAAATGCATTTTTAATGCCTAAATCATTGGTAAGCAATTTTCCTCGCAAAAAGTTGTCCAAACTCCGAAAAAAGTGGTAGTCTGTAGGGGATAGATCAGGGGAATATGGGGCTGTGGGAGGACTTGATAGCCCAACCCCTTTAATTTATTCACTGTCTGTATTGAAACATGAGGTCGGGCGTTATCATGAAAAAGGATAGGTCCTTACCTGTTTACCAGTACTGGCTGTTGCTTGATCAAATTTTGATGCATTTGGTCAATTTCTTGAATGTATGATGTTGAATCAATTTTTTTTCCCGTCCACGGGGCAGATTTTCTAATGTCGTACCTCCTGAGGAAAATTTTGTAAACCAACGACGGATGGTTCTTTCATTAGCACTTCCTTCACCAAACGCATGATTAATATTTCTTGCTGCCTGGGCATTGGAATGACCGAGTTTGTACTCATCAAAAAAATATAGTAAAATCTGTATGCCTACTTGGGAAAAAAATAGTTTGCAAATATAACATTAACAAGTACATTATTATAGATAGTAAATATTTTGATAGGAATCAGCAGGCAAGGATTTAATTCTCTATAAAGAAAAATCGGACATTTCATCTGTGACAACCCAATATTTATAGCTATGTTATTTTTTGCTCAATATAATTAAATACTAAGCAAAAATAAACATGTTACTTAATTTTTAATATTAGAAAAAATACATACATCGAAAATATCGGCAAGCAATCTTGTGCAATGAGACGGCAACCACAAATCAACTGACGCTTATTGGTAGGAGTCAGTGTTGCCAGGTTTTAATTTATGAAATCCCAACGTTACATGTAAAATATCCCTATATTTCCCTAACAACAAAAAATGAATCCCTACAAAAATCCCTTACCCATTTAGAGTGAAAAAAAAATAAAAATATATTTGAAGTGATGACCAAGTGAGAATATCACAGTGTTAGAACCTGAAGATGGAGCAACATTACAAGCTCTGAAACATGTAGTTAAATGAATAAAGCAAATGGGGAGTTATGCCTTTTTAATATAATTACTAATATTAATCTCCTTAAATGAAACATTTAAAGAAAAAAAAAAAATGTTTCGTTTAAAATTATTTTATTCATGATGAATAATTTTGGAGGAATCAAATTTAGAAGAATGTTTTGTTTGCCTGTAATATATGTTTAATATATCGTTGTTTTTATTTATTGACTGAACCTCAAGAACCTTACTAAACATTTAATAGTAACAGTCAAGAAATTTTTGTTTGGTCAGGTTTATTTAAGTTTTTAGATATAGACGTGTAACCGTATTTATAAAATATTATTAATCTCTTGAAATATTAAAGATCGCGCTATAAACGAAAAATCAGACATTCTAAATCTCAACACCTGTTATTCCAATTTAATACATTCAGACCAATAATATACATTTACATTAATTTACATCATATAAATCATTCATCCATTTATTAGCATATTACACCGAAATACTGAAATCCTTTTTTGTACCTTCATCTTTGGGAATACCACCTGTTGGGAAATCCCCCCCCCTAAACTTTTTAACTGTTTTTCAAAAAACTCCCCAGCTAGTTCAGTCATTGAGTGATAAAATGAGGGACGTAGAGTGCATGAAATATGCGATAATTTTTGACTTCATAGTTTCGTTAGGAATAGTTGGAAGGTAAGCATACTAAAAGTCCCCGCCCCTGGGGGGTGAGCTAACGGTGGGGGGAGGGGAGAAGTATAATTTGTTTGTTTTATCAATAATATCTCGACAACAGTTTACTCTAGAAAAATATGTTTCAAATAAACATAAAAGCTAATTAAATTTACTATAAAATTTATTATATATAAATTTGTCGTAATTCTAACCGTTTACGAAATATACGTTATTTCAAATCAGTGATCTTCGGGAAAAAACAAATGTTACCTCACTTTTTGTCAAACATTTGCTTCTATTACGTTCCACAACCGTTTCTCAGAAAAACCGTCAGAATCAAAATTGTAGAGCATTGAATTTACTTTAATTTCATATTTACGTTTTTGGTATTTGCCTCAAATGTTTAACAAAAAGTGAGGTAAACATTTTTCTTATTTCTAAAATTGTCGATTTTTAATAACGTATATCTCGAAAACCGTTGGAATTTCTATGAATACGTATGTAATTAATTTTACATGAAATTAATTGAGTTTTAATTTTGATCTGCAATATATTTTTATAGAATGCACCGTTTTCGAGATATAATCGAAAAACTAAATTGGGACCTTCTCCCTCCCCCCACCGTTAGCTCACCCCCCAGCGGCGGGGACTTTTAGTATGTTTACCTTCTAACTACTGCTAACGAAGCTATGAAGTCAAAAATAATTCCATATTTCATGCACTCTACAATGTGTTTATTGACTGAACTCAGGTCAGTTGTGTACAAGAATTGTTACAATTTAGTAAGTCTATTCATATCCACCAGTAACATTGTAAGTAGTTACATACTCCTCTATATTCTGTAATTATATATATTTAATTATTCTAACACGTGTTGTATTGAGGTCTATCTTAATTATCATTGGGTTTTAAACCTTGTATTGAAAATCTAATAAAATAAATCCTAAATAATAATAATAAATAAATAAATGTAATAACATAAGATCCTCTGATCTGGTCTCGCTTTATTGACTTTTCATTTATTTTCTATTAAACAATAATTTTTGTCTTTGCTTTTTATTCCAATGAAGAGTTTATTATGTTTAAAATGAACATTTCCTTTAAGGGATTGTCATAACGTTTTATTAACACAAGTAACTGATTTGTATGCCAAATGAGAACACCATGTTTTATCGGTTTTAAAAGTAAATTTCTCCATGAAATCGAAAAAGAATCATTACTTTTAACATATCATTCGAAAGCTGATTAAATTTGCAAGTTTTTGTAAGATTTGCAGTTTTTCGAGCGTTGAAGTATTATAAGACATTGTAACTTCCCTAAATAAGGTGAAGATCAAGCTGTTCTTTAGATCACAAGTTTGTAAAATCAAGGTTACAGGTACTCTACTCATAAAGTAAATGTGAGGTCTGCAGCATTTTTGATTTAGTTTCACTTTTTTTTTTTTTTTTTTTTTTTTTTTTTTTTTTTTTTTTTTTTTTTTTTTTTTTTTTTTTTTTACACTAAGAGGTATTCAATCTGTATAATATGAAATAATAACATGATATATAAAATTAGATCAATTCAACTAAAATCTAGAATAATTTTGTACGATTTTACTATTCAATAATTTAATGATTTACGAATATTTAATTTTAGTTTTTTCTACGTGATGTATTACTTTCACTCTAGAGTCTTAGTATAATTTATAATTATCTTCAGTTAGATGGATGCCGAAGTTAGAATTCTGCGTCTTATAATTATATGCTCTTATATGTTCTTTCAGTCTTCAATTTACTGATAGTTCAGTTTTATCCGGATATTTCGAATTACAATCATTACACATAAAGACATAAGAATATTTGGAATACAAGAACACTAGACTTGAGATTTCGTAAAGCCTTTGGTTTTAATGTTCGATTAATCGGATAAACGAGTAATTCCTATAAATAACAAATGCCCATTCGTTACGTAGGACCTGCATTCCATTAAGGATGTTAACTTCCAGAACAAGAGCCATTTAAAAGCCACTAATTTAATAAACATCGGACCAGTGAGCAAGAGGCTGCTTAAAGAGCTATAAAAGTTACATAAAGTGGCGCCCAAACAGGACAGCGGTAGGTACAAGGTACTAGCCGTAGGCCTGGGGACCTAGAAGTGGCCCAAGGAGGCCGGGCAGTCGAAGCTATTAGACCTGGGGGGGGGGGGGGGGGGGGGGGGGAGGCTGTCATTATGCCCCAATGGCTTATTAACATACTGCCTGCTTCGTTCCTATATAACTAGCTGAGAACCGGGGCAGTTTGTTCCCTGTCTGGGCTCTGCCAACTGCAGGCGGCAGGGAGGTATCGGGAAAACAGGTTAGGAAGTCGTAACAAGGAAGGATACTTAATTTCCAGTAATTAAAAATTACTATATTAAGGACTTATCAAACATTAAAAAAAATAAAAAATAAAAAAATACAGATTCAATTATTGGAACTAATGTTGTCAGGGGCTGTTCTGATAATCAAAAATTCGGATTACAGTAATCAGCTTAAAAACAAAATTATATATATATATATATATATATATATATATATATATATATATATACATATTTTTTATTCCCGTGTTGATTTACCAGCCCCGAACTCGACCTCGACAGCTAATGCCTACACCGATTCTCTAGCCACGTAATGATTTCCATTTTGTCTTTTAGAAAAGAAGCATTCGTTTTCTTACTGTTCACACGCTGTAATATTAAAATAAAGAGTGATCACAAATGCAATGTATTCATACAAAGAACGATTTAAAACTGAAGTGTGCTTTTTATTACCGACTAAATGTATACGAAGGCATTCAGAGGAGCAAATGAAATAATCCAATTAGGTATACTGTTCTCATTGAAAATATATGTAGGTTCAGTGGCGCAACTAGGATTACTATCTGTGGGGGCGGGGTTATATATATATATATATATAGAGAGAGAGAGAGAGAGAGAGATTTTTATATTCGTATATAAATAAATTATTATAAGATAATCGACACTCCACTGTATATAGTAAACCTTTTGATGGAACTCAAACTTAGGGTTGGGCGATAGTCGATAATTAGCACTGTCGATAGGCCGATACTATCGGCTGAGAACTATCGATTGTTATCGATAGTTTTTCGATAGTTTCTTCTTTTTTTCCAAAGCTATTCAATAAAGAATTTCAACTAATTCAATTAAATTCAATTATGTACTTACTATTTGAAATTTGCAGGATTATAAATTATAAGATTATATCATAAAGATGAGAGAAAAAAACTAATTTCTTTGAATTTTAAAAAAGGTATTTATAATTTATATGGTTACAATAATAATGAACAAATCAAATCTTCAGAAAAGAAAAATAACGAAATAGTTAATTTCAAGAGTCAAGTGTGCTTCTTGAGCCACATATTTCCCGAAAGAAAAACTAGCATTTCTGATATCCTTTGGCTTAATCTTTGAGAGAACCCTTGAGCTCTAAGAATTCCGAATTCAAAAGAACTCGACACTGGAAAGAGACAGATCAGCATGCAGTTTCAAAACTTGAGGGTAAAAAAGATCTATTGATAGTCGACACTATCGATAGCGACAATCGATAGGCATTACATATCGATATATCGATATTAACTATCGACTATCGCCCAACCCTACTCTAACTCTATACTTAAAAGTAAAGAAATTAAAAGGCGATTTAGCCAGCAGTTTAATTAGTGATGAACCAGCACCAAACCTTTTCGATTCTTGATTCGAATTCCAAGAAATCGATTTTCGATTATGGATACCGATACCTTGTTTTAAAATATATTTTTTAAAACCAGCTATTCATATTTATTTATGTAAACAAACGAAAAATTAATTACCTTGACATGCCCAAAACTTCTAAAAAACTACCCATAATTAGTATTTCTATAAAGGTTTTAAATTAAAAGATCTCTGGACTATCTTCTTTTCAGATATCGGAGATCGAGTGGGTATGTAGCTTATCATGGAAGGATAGGAATCGAATATAAACGGCATCAATCGATACCATGCAGCCTACTTTAAGGCGTGGATTATCGATACCGATACTTTTCCCAACTATTGTAGGAATCGAGAATCGATACAACTTTAAGTGTGATACATAAAATAAATACAAATAGATACTAATAAAGTATGTTTTAGAGGTTAGTTGTTCGACAATAAGAATTTTTTTCCTCAATGAGTCTGATTTTTCCTAAATATAATAAAAAATTAATAGTCATTAAATTATAAACATATTTTCAAACTATGTCGGAGCCATTGCAAATTTAACTACAAACTCCTTAATTTTTAATCTATTTTTTTTTAATGGGTATCGAAGGACGAGTCCGATGAGACGAGGTTCTCAGCCCGCATGGTTAAGTAGGTCGAGGGTTCGAATCCCTCCAGGGTGGATTAAAATTTATTCCGTAGCAGATCCACGTAATGAATCTCGACCTTCTCACCCTACACTATAATAGATAAGGTGACCAGTAAGTCCTAGTTGGAATATATTTTATAGTATTACTTTATATATTCAGTTACAGACTACTTCAATGTTTACTAGACAAACGTTCAAAGCTCCCAATTAATTACAAAAGACTCATTTGCCTGACTGTGATTAGACCTATTTGGACGTGCGGAGTTGAGCTTGATGCTCCACTAAACCATCCAATTCATCACGTTCATCCGATCCTTACAATCCAAAATCCTTTGAAAAATCCTAAATGCTCCATATATTGTCACCAATTAACTTATCCATACAAATCTTAATGTTCCACATGTTGCTGAATTAGCAAGTTCATAGTAAGCTCCATAACCATTGAAATCCACTAGTTTCACAACTTTCTTCCCACTCCTTTTCCAATAATCCTCCGAGGTGTCTGAAAAGAAGATGGCCCAGAGATCTTCTAGTGTAGAATTTTTTAATGAAGTGCTACTACTAAGTAGTTCTTTTGCAGGTTTTGACAAGTTATTGTAATCATTATCAACACATTTACTTGATGTATATATTTGTACAGTTGTAAATTTCCATAAACTGATTGGTTAGACTGAGACTTTTTTGTTTTATATGTAGGCCCCAGGTCACTCTTCTATCAAATGTAAGAATTACGCTAATTATTATTACGCTGGAGATTATTATTATTATTAAAATTATTATCTGAGCAGGAATCAGTGCCACGAGACCAGTGCCCTCTAAATATAATAAAAGTTGCACATATTCAAATGGCCATGTAAATTTAGAGGCTCAGAGAACGATTGAATCACTAATAGGGTTATAAATGTCCAGACGACGTGTAGGCGCCCCGGCGGTAGACCGAGACGTACGTGGGAAGATAACATCGAGTCGGATCTGTCAATTTGGGTTGTAAACCAATCAGGAATAGTATCAGGTTCGAAGGGTCTGTTATAATAATCTGATTTATCATTGTAGAATATATTACAATGTATAGACAATAACAATAGAGATGTATAAGAATTTCCTTTAGAAAACAAATGAAATCTAATCCATAAGTCAGTGGTTGTGTTTGATAAGGTGCATTTCATAACACAGAAGAAGCAAAAAAAAAACTTAAACTTTGTTAATATAAAGGATTTTTATTTAATATAAAAGTTATAATTACCAATAAAAATTCAAATATTTGAAAGTATTGCGATACTTTTGATGTGGAGTTTATTATTAAAGTAATTGCATTTAACACCATTGCGAACTAAATTTGACTGGGTACAATGAAAGAATTTTGCGTTAGGTACTTACCTATGAAAGCTAAGCTGCTTATCATTTATAGCTCCAGTCTTGTTGTTGTTCTTACATCCAATTGCAGCAAAAAAAGACGTACTTAATGTGGAATAGATTTATAAACAAAATAAAAACTCAACGAGAATAGGTTTACGTAAAAAATGAGAAATTAAAAGCAAACACTTGTAACTTTTGTTGTAACTTTTGATGTTAGGGTAGCATAGTAGAGGGGGAACGTCCATAAAGGATTTTTATTGAATATAAAAGTTATAATTACTAATAAAAATTCAAATATTTCAAAGTATTACGATACTTTTTACGTGGAGTTTATTATAAAAAATTAATTGCATTTAACACCATTCCGAACTTAATTTGACTAGGTACAATGAAAAAATATGGTGTGAGGTACTTAATGTGGAATAGATTTATAAACAAAATAAAAACTCAACGAGAATAGGTTTACGTAAAAAATGAGAAATTAAAAGCAAACACTTGTAACTTTTGTTGTAACTTTTGATGTTAGGGTAGCATAGTAGAGGGGGAACGTCCATAAAGGATTTTTATTGAATATAAAAGTTATAATTACTAATAAAAATTCAAATATTTCAAAGTATTACGATACTTTTTACGTGGAGTTTATTATAAAAAATTAATTGCATTTAACACCATTCCGAACTTAATTTGACTAGGTACAATGAAAAAATATGGTGTGAGGTACTTACCTATGAAAGCTAAGCTGCTTATCATTTATAGCAGCACATCAATTGCAGCACAAAAAGACATACTTAATGTGGAATGGATTTAAAAACAAAATAAAAACTCAACGAGAATAGGCTTACGTAAAAATAAGAAATTAAAAGCAAACACTTGTAACTTTAATAATCGTAACTTTTGAGGTTAGGGTAGCATAGTGGAGGGGGAACGTCCCCACTCCACTTAAGTCTCCTTTATTGTATATCTCTCGCCGGTTGCAACCCATGACCTAATATGATAAAAGCAATTCTTCAACAATGTCATTTATGCAACAAAGCCTAATAGTTATGCTCTCAATTTTTTTTTTCATTTTGTAATGCATTATAAAAGTTTTAAAATCAAATAGGTTTTTAAAATTCTTTTTTTTAAAGCTTTCAATGATATAAACATGCTCGGAATGTCGAAAAACACCTAATTTTTCGATCTAAAACACAAATATGACAAAAAAGTGCCTGTTTGAAATTTTCTGACTTCTGATTCGTATTCAGCACGCTTCAAAATATAATAAAACAATTTTGTAGAAGTGAGTTTTTTGATGCATGAACATTATCAGTCATATTATGGCTAGGTTGCCTTCTCTTGGAAATCAGGAAAATTTGAATTGTTCTAGCCCAAAGCGAATACATTATTCGTTAATTATATAAATGTAAAGAAATTCACGTTACATCTATACGAATGCTCTTACTAAGTTATCCAGAATGCATTAGGATTAACCATAATGCCTATTAGAACAGCTGTGAGCTATGAGAGTGGGCTGTTATCGTTGTTTACTATTAACAATTTATCTAACCATAACCTCCTAGAAAATATGAAGAAACTTTAAATATTCATTTTCTTACATGTATATCGTCTGCTTGGGGGTAAAAGTCAACCATTAAGTAAAAAAAATCAATTTTTTTTCCGTTTCAATATGAGTGACATCACGTGTTGATCACATGTTTTGGTTATATATAAAAATTTTTTAAAAAAATGTTTTTGCAGGTGAGTGAATCTATAAAGTATTAAAATACAATGTAATTGTTAAAGAGTTATATATATATATATATATATATATATTGTCAATTAAACATTTTACAGAGAAACGCAATTATCTCTTTGTTTCATTATTTAAGAGTAGACAAAACTCTAAAATTATTACATATATAAGTATATATTTCTTGACTGTTAATATTAAATGTTTAATAAGGTTGAGGTCCATTCGATAAAAAAAAAAACAACTAAAAGGTGTTTTAAATTTTATTCCCCCAAAATTACTCATCATGAACAAAATAATTTTAAACGAAATATTAAAGAAATGATAACCATAAAAAATATTGATAATCGCGCAATAAACTTAAAATCAGACATTCTAAATCTCAACACCTGTTATTCCAATTTAATATATTCAGACCAATAATATACATTTACATTAATATACATCATATAAATCATTTATCCATTTATAAGTATATAACACCTAAATACGGAAAGCCTTTTTATACCTGCGTTTGTGTAAATACTATCAGTTTTGGGAAATCCTTCCCTAACTTGTAACTGTTTTTCAAATATTCCCCAGGTCGGTTGTGTACTAGAATTGTCAAAATTTAGTTAGTTTATACCATATCCACCAGTAACATTGTAAGTAGTTTCATACTCCTCTATATTCTGTAATTATATATATTTTTATTATTTTAATACATGTTGTTATATACTTATATTGTAGCTAACTTTATGTTTTGAAATAACTTATATAACTTATATAATTTTATTGTAACCTGTTTTTTCACTGTAGGGCATGATTATGAGAACAATATAATCTCGAAATGTCGCCAAAATAGTTATTTTTATTTATTAACTGGACGTCAAGAACCTTATCAAATATATATATATATATATATATATATATATATATATATATATATATATATATATATATATATATTGTATATTTAAACACACGAACTGAGCCCCATTCGAATCGAGTTCAGAAAAAAATATAAACCTATAAGTAAAAAAGTGACCTTTCTTGGGTTTCGAAGACGATAGTGAAGATATCACCACTCCAGAAATAATCGCCGACCTAGACACACCTTAGTGAAGAATTGCTCGTTTTTTTTTAAGTATTTAGAAGAGCGCATTCTTTGAAACCCATAGCAACACAGTTATTGATAACAACCGATAACAAAAAAAGACAAAAGAAGAACTAATAGCTAAAAAGGAAGACACGACTTTATCTCCAACCTCTCAGAAATGGAACAGTGCCATCCAAATACCGCCCAAGAATGTTGTAAAGCCAGCTTTTGAGGGAAAAAAAAAACAAAAACGTATCTTTGTCGAGAGGAAGATAGTTTAGTAATATTAAATATTATTATAATAATTAGACGATATATTTTATATAATGGTATTTATACAAGCAATAAAGCAACTAAAAAAAATATATTCCGTAAGCTCCCTGTCAAAATATCGCAACACTTTGAAATATATAATTTTTCATTATAACAATTTATTGAAGTTTACAACTGTACAAAATATCAAGTAAATGCGCTGTTAACTATTACAATAACGTGACAAAATTTGAAACTACTCATCAGTAGCACTTTAATAAAAATTCTACCAGGTATGCAAGTTTAAAATGTCGTTTATTTCTTAAAATATATACACAGTAATTTAAAAAAAAGTATAATATATTTTATTCAAAGTACTGACCCTCGCTTTCTACACATTTTGTCCATCTCTCGGGCAATATATGGATACCATTCCAAAAGAATGCTTCATCTTTATTTGAAATCCATTCATCGAGCCATTTTCGTACGTTTTCGAAATTGTTGAAGTGTTGCTCCGCCAATGAGTGTCCCATCGATGAGAAGAGGTGATAATCAGAAGGCGCCAGGTCAGGTGAATACGGCGGGTGGGGTAGGAGTTCCCAACCAAGCGAAGAAATCGTTTCCTTAGTCAATCTGGCTGAATGTGCAGGAGCGTTATCATGCTGAAGAATGACTTTGGCGTGCCTGTGAGCCCATTCTGGGCGTTTTTTCGATCAATGCGGACTCAAATTGATCATTTGTTGTCGGTAGCGCTCGGTATTGACTGTTTCGCCGGGTTTGAGAAGCTCGTAGTAGTAGACTACTCCCTTCTGATCCCACCACACACACAGTATTGTCTTCTTCCCAAAACGATCCGGTCTTGCACTCGATGTGGATGGTTGTCCTGGCGTTACCCATGATTTTTTTCGTTTGGGATTCTGAAAATAAATCCATTTTTCATCGCCAGTTACAACTCGATGCAAAAAAACCCTTTCTTTCGTGGCGTAAAAGCAGCATTTCGCACACAGTTTTTCGTTTTTTTTTTTTTTCCATCTGTCGTTCGTCCAATTCATGTGGAACCCATTTTCCAACCTTTTGAATCTTTCCCATAGCTCTCAGGCGATCGGAAATGGCTTGCCTAGTGACATTCAACTGTTCTTCCATCATTTGTTGGGTTTGGGTATTCTCTTCGTCTAATAAAGATTGCAATTCGAAGTCCTCAAACTTTTTTGGTCGATTTTCTCGTTTTTGATCAGTAACATCAAAATCACCACGTTTGAAACTTTGAAACCAACGTTCACATGTCCTGACGGTTGGAGCAACATCGCCATAAGTCTCAACAAGAATTCGATGACATTCAGATGCCTTTTTCTTTTGATTAAATAAGAAAATCATGACATGCCGCAAATGCTCTTTATTTGGCTTAAAATTAGACATTTTTAACACCAAAGAAAGGTATGATACGTCCACGTAAACGACTTAAAAACAACTGACTTTTGTAAACAAATGACTAACAAACAAAATAGCGTTTAGAGATAAGCAAATCCTTCAATAGGCTAAGAGCGCATTCTATTGGAATTAAAACGACATTTTAAACTTGCATACCTGGTACACTAGAAGGTCTCTGGGCCATATTCTTTTCAGACGCCTCGGAGGATTATCAGGAATGGTGTGGGAAGCAAGTTGAGAAACTAACGGATTTGAGTGGTTACGGATCTTACTATGAAAGGATTGGTATCTGATGAGGGCTAAATCAGCAACATATGGAATATTAAGATCTTTATGGATAAGTTTATTGGTGACAAAGTAAGGAGCATTGAGGATTTTTCGAAGGGTTTTGGATTGTAAGGATTGGATACGAGATGAATTGGATGGTTTAGTGGTGCCCCTTCAAATATTTGAATCTTATAAAAACGTGTTCTTTTTTTTCATAATAAAGAAAGGTTGTGAAGTCTATAATAAACATTCCTAAACTAGACATAAACAATTAAAATAAATTACAATATTTCTTCCAATGAACAAAAAATTTAGAAAACTAAATTTTTAAAATTTTTAATTTATATTTAACTAGCTGAAAGTACCCCGCTCCGCAACGGTTTAATATCATTGGGATGAGGACAACTTAAATTAGTAAAAGTTAAGCTTAACGTTGATAATTATTATTACTTAAATAAACCTGAACAATTCCATTCTTAGAATAATTTCAATAAGTAAATTTGACAATTTGCAAAAGTAATTTAATATTATTTTGATAGCCCTCCAGTGAAGCTTCGAGGCAGCACTGCCATCTTACCCAGCTCTGATACCAGACCATCAGCTTTTCTTATGGCATACTTTAAGTGAATATAGTCTTAACTTCTCAACTTTTTTGAAGAAAGTTTAGTCTTTCTATTTCTATTTTTGCGTACATATCAAGCATAAATTGGTTGAGGAGATTACGAAATTAAAGTAAATAAGGTTCTTCACCTCCTCGCTCCACTAACATTTAGGCGTAAAAATCAGCTGCAGACACAGTTTTCTTAAGTGATGTATTGGAGTTTGGGTCACGCTGAGGGATGTTAATACTGTACCCATCTTCTCCATGGTAGAACATGATACGATACTAAAGAGAATCATACACTTGGTAGAACTATTGATTCTTATCTGTTTTTTGTCCCTACATCGAACTGGCCTTACATGTCATCACCAGAGAACATACATAAGTCTTTTAACCTCCTCTTTAACATAAGTCTTTTAATAGCTTCTTTTCACGAAACAACTCAAACTTGTAAGTTGTAAGTAACCTCTGCCTACCATGAGTTCACAGAAAGTACCATATTATAAGGTTTCGAATTCCATCGTATTTTTGTTTGTTTACAACTATAAGAACTTAATTTGTCGTCAAAGTGTGCGGCTTAAACATCTAACCTATTTTTTAACTTAGCTTATCTCCAAATACCATATGACAATTAATCTATTATTATTCACCCAATAAAAATTGTAATCACATTTTTCGTAAATTAGCCGCGATCCAGGCCGATTTTTTCAAATTCCTTTCTTAGCGAGCACCTACGGCCCTAGACGAATCTACATATGGAATTACATTCCAATCCGTCCGGTGGTTTCTGAGATTTCGTGTTAAGTGAGTGAGTGGTATTTGAAAAATATATATTAGATAAGACATGTTATTGCCACTTCTGGCTTGAATGACTGCTTCCACTAGTCTTGGCTTACTTGTAAATAACGAAACGAATGACAAACATGGACTGAAAGAAATTTGAAAAAAAAAAAAAAATCTAAAATTCCGTCGTTTGTTATTAACAGAAAAAAAAAACATTGATGTCTAATCCTTAATGTCTCAAGTTTAATAAATAATATTAATATGAATATTAAGCAAATACGGATTAAGGTAAAAACCAGGAAAATCTCGAGAATTATGGGTTTTGCAATACATTTGACGAGAAGTTTATTTATCAGTGCACTAAAAAATTCATTGCAATGCAAACCTAACAGTATTTCCTCCTTTTTTTGTTCTTTTTTTTTTTAACCATTTATTCACATTCCCTGTCAAAAATCAATTAACTTCTTTTAATAATCGGTCAAATAATACAATAATTTGATACAAATAACAAGATATTATTAATACTAGACTAAAACAACAAGAAACTGCTCCCCGTAAAAGAATATTCCAACATATACTAGACAAGATTAAAGCTTCCAATAAATTACTAACGACTCATTTACAAGACAGTAATTAGACACATTTGGAAATACGGAGTATTATGGTTCCACTAAACCATTTTTCTTGTATTAAATCTTTACAATCGTATAATCTTCAACGTTCCTAATTATGTCACAAACAAACAGCCATAAAGATGTTGTTTCTTACGTTGCTGATTTAGCCCTACAATAGATACCAATCCTTTCATTGTTAACTCCCTACTCAAATACACTACACTCTCAACTTGCTTCACACTCTGTTCTTGATAACAGTAGAAATAAGTAGAACTTTCAATGAAGTGCAATAAATAAATTAGTTCTTTTAACAGGTTATTGAAACGTTATTTTAATCATTTTTCGCTCATTTACTTGTTAAATTTATCATACAAAACTAAAACCGCGAGAAACTGCTCGTCGTTACAGACTCAACATTTACTAGACAAACGTTCAAAGCTTCCAATTAATTACAAAAAACTCATATACATGACTGCCATTAGGCATATTTGTACATAAGGAGTGTAGCTTTGGGGCTCCACTAAACCATCCAATTCATCTCGTATCCAATCCTTACAATCCAAAATCCTTCGAAAAATCCTCAATGCTCCTTACTTTGTTACCAATAAACTTATCCATAAAGATGTTAATGTTCCATATGTTGCTGATTTAGCCCAAACCAGATATCTATCCTTTCATAGTAAGCTCCATAACCACTCAAATCCATTAGTTTCTCAACTTGCTTCCCACTCCAATCCGATAATCCTCCGAGGCGTCTGAGAAGAATATGGCCTAGAGATCTAGTGTTGAATTTTTATTGAAATGCTACTGATGAGTAGTTATTTTCAAGTTTTGACATGTTATTGCAATCGTTATCAACACATTTACTTGATGTATATATTTTGTACAGTTGTAAATTTCAATAAATGGATATAAAAAATTAAAAAGATGAATCGTATACAACGATGTTAAACGTTTAACATCGCTTATTTAAACAAAAGATCAATCCGATTA
The DNA here is from genome assembly GCA_003667255.2 of Euschistus heros. Classification (NCBI taxonomy): domain Eukaryota; kingdom Metazoa; phylum Arthropoda; class Insecta; order Hemiptera; family Pentatomidae; genus Euschistus; species Euschistus heros. Next base: position 5,303,563 of record RCWM02000015.1, read on the forward strand.
TAGAATATATTAAAAAAAAAATAATAACATTTTTAAAATGTCCCGTTAATATAGATATTCTATATTAGATAAGATAATTGTTCTACACCAAGCAATTACTGAAGAATGTATACCAAACCCCATCCACAGCCTTCACAATCTGAGATCACAATCGTGCAAATAACTTTTCACCGAAACGCTAAAAGTGAAATAACAGAAGTCAAATTACGACAAATAGGACAATTAGAATTCCCCAAATACCACAGAACGATATTCCTCATTAGAAAGAGAAATGCAAGAATGCCGAGAATCTTATTTTGATTTTGTTTTTTGTTTTTTTTAACAGAGACCACTTACCATTTTTCATTTGTTTATTTTCATTCATGATCTTTTTTTATAAGCTTTAAATATCTTTACTCAAATTATGAATGAAGAACTCTCCTGATTTAATAAACGGGATCTAGATGGCTCTTGTCATTACACCACGAATTTACTGAGTTATTCTTATCCGATCGGAATTCTTGGTTCTATTTTTAAAACCAAGATCAAAAAAATTGAAAAAATATTTGTGAAGACGCCAAATTTATAACACCTTTACCAAGAATAGTCCAGTCAGAAGGTAATGAACCAGGAGATCTAACTAAAAGTAAAAAGGTCGTAAGTTAATGAAATTTTAGTTGGATTTTAGAAATTTGGTACTAGTAAGAAATATTACAAAATATACGTCGGTATCAAAATATTTCAATTCTCGATTTCGGTTCCAAAAAATATATCTGTGCCACCAGTTTTAGGGATGAAATTATTACAATATAGACAAATACAAGAGATGGGCCAATTAATCAGCTGGCAAAAAAGCCAATTAGTTGGCCAAGCCGACCATTGCTTCCTTTGGAATTCGGATGACATCGGCAATGTTTAAGGTGCAAATATGTCAGTGAAAAAATAAAACAAAAGTCAGTTTATATCTGATCTGTAATACATATAAATATCTCACATGTGATTGTAACACGCATTTAAATTGCTAAAAAAGCAGTTTCATTTTCATGTTCCTACTTTTTATAGTAAATTTCTATTAAGAATTATTATTTTTTAATTATGAGTCAAAACCAAAACTGAATAAAAAAAAATGGCACAGATCTGTTCTAAATCATTTGTCGCTAAATCAGAAAAATTTGGTACATTATGATCATTATGGATAAGTTTTTATGTCAAAGTGAGAAGTATTAAGGATTTTTGCGTGATTTTGGATTGCAATATTGGATACGAAATGAATTGGATTTAGTCCAGTCAATAAACGAATTGTAGAGTGCATGAAATATGCGATAATTTTTGACTTCATACCTTCGTTAGGAATAGTTAGAAGGTAAGCATACTAAAAGTCCCTACCTCTGGGGGGTGAGAGGAGAAGGTCCCATTTTTGGGTTTTTCGATTATATCTCGGAAACGGTGGACTCCAGAAAAATATGTTTCAAATAAAAATTAAAGCCTATCAAATTTCTTATACAATTGTTTATATATATATTTGTCGAACTTACAACCGTTTTAGAGATATACGTTATTGAAAATCGATAATTTTATCAAAAAAATAATTTTTACCTCACATTTTGTCAAACATATTCTATTATTATGGTTCGCCAGGGTACTTACAGATTTACTGTATATTCAGCGAATGTATGATCTATTTACCTTTGAATTCATGAACAATAAATGGTTAATTTAAGGTGAATTATATTTTTATTTAATTTTTTCCCAAAACATCAAATTTATACTAATAGCAAGAATTTTTAAATCTATGATATTTAATTCACATTAAAATACTTCAATATATTTCTTTAAATCCCAGACTGATTTTACAACACATTATAAATTATATCTACTTCCGTAATAAAGTTTAAAAATTCGTCTTCCACTAATCCCTGTTGAACAGATCCGCTACCTAGGACTCCACTTGCACAAATGTCTCACTTGGAATCCACATACAAGACTGAAAAGACAAGTCACTGCCCGTCGTTACAGATTACTTCAACATTTATTAGACAAACGTTTAAAGCTCCCAATAAATTAAAAAAGACTAAAATAAATGACTGTGATTAGGCCTATCTGGACGTACGGAGTTGATCTCCTATCCAATCTTTACAATCCAAAATCCTTCGAAAAATCATCAGTGCACCTAATAAACTTATCCATAAAGATCTAAATGTTCCATATGTTGCTGATTTAGCCCAAACCAGATATCTACCCGTTCATAGTAAGCTCCATAACCACTCAAATCCCCTAATATCTCCACTTGCTTTCCACTACATTCCCGATAATCCTCCGAGGCGTCTGAAAAAAAGATGGCCCAGAGACCTTCTAGTGTAGAATTTATATTAAAGTGCAACTGATAAGTAGATCTTTTTAAGTTTTGTCACGTCATTGTAATAGTTAACAGCACATTTACTTGATGTATATATTTTGTACAATTGTAAATTTCAATAATTTTTTACAAAAAAAAAAAAAAAAAAAAAATTCGTCAATAAAAAACATTCTAGAAAAATCGGCATTTGTTATTGCCATCATAGTAGTTCCCACGGTAACCTAAAACAGCTGATTCCCAAAAAAGTACCCCTTTATGATGTATAACATATATTTACTGTTTGATAATCTGATTCAAAGTCTAGATGTTTAATTATAAGAATTTAATTACACAAGTAGCCATTACTATAACAGTAACGGTACATATCTAATTATATAATAATAATTACAATACGATAAATAAATAAATAATAAATTTAATTATTATTACCATAATCAACTTAGTAGGTTTAGTCCATTAAAACATTTATTATAGTCTTAACATTGAAATACACACCTGTAATTAGTTGAAACACATTAAATTTATTATCACTTGAATAAATTAAATGTCTTTTTATTTAATTTGTTTTCTAAACAAATGAATATCAAATACTGAATGGAAAACTGGTTTATGAATGAAAGTTCTCTCTCTGTGGTGTAATAATTCAATCTTATATCGTGGGAAAACATAATTATCTGTATTGCATAACGAACATGTTATACCTACAAATAAACATTTCATTATATGATTTATCATTTATAAAAAAAATATGTAAAAAATACACCGAGCAGATCATATTACTCTTAGCGTAGCCTTGTATAGTTTTTCAGTAACACAAAAAATACGATATTTTTTTTTTTTATTTATTGAAATTTACAACTGTATACATTATAAACAAGTAAATTTGAGAGAAACGATTACAATAACATGTAAAGAACTACTCACTAGTAGTACTTCAATAAAAGTTATATATATAAATGCCTCTAGGCCACCTTATTTTCTCACGGAGAATAACCTGGAAATAAGTGTGAGGCAAATTGAGAGACTAGAGGAATCGAGTCCCGAGTGTAAATGTATATATTATACAACTATTGCTTATTATCTTTCAGTACAACAGTTTTTAAAATTTATAATTAATAAGAAACATTAGGTCCAAAGTTTTAGTCCTCATAACGTAAAGGTAATATGAATCTGCAAGAAATTTTAATAATTAAATTATTAATTTATTTTTAAATACTCAGTTAAAATAATACAATATGATACCAAGACTAAAGCGACAAGAAACTGCCCGTCGTTACAGACTACTTCAACTTTTACTAGACAAACGATCAAACCTCCCAATTAATTACAAAAGACTAAAATACATGACTGTTATTAGACCTATTTGGACGTACGGAGATGAGCTTTGGGGCTCTACTAAACCATTCAATTCATCTCATATCCAATCCTTACAATCCAAAATCCTTTAAAAAATCCAAAATGCCCCTTAATTTGTCACCAATAAGCTTATCCATGAAGACCTTAAAGTTCCATATGTTGCTTGGATTAGCCCAAACCAGATACCTATCCTTCTATAGTAAGCTCCATAACCACTCCAATCCACTAGTCTCCCAACTTGCTTCCTCCTCCATCCCTGATAATCCTCCGAGGCGTCTGAAACGAAGATGGCCAAGAGACCTTTAGTTAACCTGTAGTTCTTCACAAGTTATTTACATGCCCTTGTATTCACTGTCAACACATTTACTTGTTGTATATTATTCTGTACAGTTGTAAATATCAATAATTGAAAAAAAAAAAATATATATATATATGATACAAATAATAACATGTTATTAACTAAATACTAGAAAAAAAACAAACAAGAAAGAACTTTTTGCTGCTATAGAATACTCTAACTTTTACCAAACAAACTTTCAAATCTTCCAATAAATAAAAAATAAAAAAAACAATCATATTACATGAAAATAATTAGACCTTTGGATATACCGATTTGATATTTAATTTGTTTTCTAAACAAATGAATATCAAATACTGAATGGAAAACTGGTTTATGAATGAAAGTTCTCTCTCTGTGGTGTAATAATTCAATCTTATATCGTGGGAAAACATAATTATCTGTATTGCATAACGAACATGTTATACCTACAAATAAACATTTCATTATATGATTTATCATTTATAAAAAAAATATGTAAAAAATACACCGAGCAGATCATATTACTCTTAGCGTAGCCTTGTATAGTTTTTCAGTAACACAAAAAATACGATATTTTTTTTTTTATTTATTGAAATTTACAACTGTATACATTATAAACAAGTAAATTTGAGAGAAACGATTACAATAACATGTAAAGAACTACTCACTAGTAGTACTTCAATAAAAGTTATATATATAAATGCCTCTAGGCCACCTTATTTTCTCACGGAGAATAACCTGGAAATAAGTGTGAGGCAAATTGAGAGACTAGAGGAATCGAGTCCCGAGTGTAAATGTATATATTATACAACTATTGCTTATTATCTTTCAGTACAACAGTTTTTAAAATTTATAATTAATAAGAAACATTAGGTCCAAAGTTTTAGTCCTCATAACGTAAAGGTAATATGAATCTGCAAGAAATTTTAATAATTAAATTATTAATTTATTTTTAAATACTCAGTTAAAATAATACAATATGATACCAAGACTAAAGCGACAAGAAACTGCCCGTCGTTACAGACTACTTCAACATTTACTAGACAAACGATCAAACCTCCCAATTAATTACAAAAGACTAAAATACATGACTGTTATTAGACCTATTTGGACGTACGGAGATGAGCTTTGGGGCTCTACTAAACCATTCAATTCATCTCATATCCAATCCTTACAATCCAAAATCCTTTAAAAAATCCAAAATGCCCCTTAATTTGTCACCAATAAGCTTATCCATGAAGACCTTAAAGTTCCATATGTTGCTTGGATTAGCCCAAACCAGATACCTATCCTTCCATAGTAAGCTCCATAACCACTCCAATCCACTAGTCTCCCAACTTGCTTCCTCCTCCATCCCTGATAATCCTCCGAGGCGCCTGAAACGAAGATGGCCAAGAGACCTTTAGTTAACCTGTAGTTCTTCACAAGTTATTTACATGCCCTTGTATTCACTGTCAACACATTTACTTGTTGTATATTACTGTACAGTTGTAAATATCATTAATTGAAAAAAAAAAAAAAATATATATATATATATATATATATATATATATATATATATATATATATATATATATATATATATGATACAAATAATAACATGTTATTAACTAAATACTAGAAAAAAAAACAAACAAGAAAGAACTGTTTGCTGCTATAGAATACTCTAACTTTTACCAAACAAACTTTCAAATCTTCCAATAAATAAAAAATAAAAAAAACAATCATATTACATGAAAATAATTAGACCTTTGGATATACCGATTTGAAGTTTAGGCTCCACTATAACTTATTTTGCTCCTTATTATATCACAAATCTTATCCATAAAGATCTTAATGTCCTGTATGTTGCTGATTTATCCCATATCTATACTTTAATAGTAAGCCCCTTACCCCACTCAAAACCACTAGTCTCTCAACTTACTCAACAATCGATTCTTGAGAACTTTTCGAAGCTTCTGAAAAAAAGATAGCCAAGATATCTCCTAGGAATTGGATTACAGATAAATTAATAATTTAATTATTAAAATTTCTTGCAGATTCATATTACCTTTATATTATGTAGAATAGAACTTAGGACTTATTAATGAAAATTTTTAAAAACTGAAGGATTGTAACCAATAGTTATGTCATATATACATTTACATTTGTGAATCGATTCCACTAGTCTCCCGACTTGCCTCACACTCATTTCTCGATTATCCTCCGTGTGAAAAGAAGATGGCCAAGAGACCTAAAAGTTATATTGAAGTGCTACTAATGATTAATTCTTTCCGGGAATAGAGCTTACTATCAAAAGATAGATATCTGCTCTGAGCCAAATCAGCACAACTTATGGAACATTAAGATCTTTATGGATAATTTTATTGGTGAAATAATAAGAGGCATTGAGGATTTTGGATTGTAAGGATTGGATAGGAGTAAATTGAAGAGTTCAGTGGAGACCCAAAGCTTAACTCCAAATGCCAAAATGGGTCTAATTATTGTCATGTAAATAAGTACGAGCTTTGATCATAAAGATAACAATGAAATGTTAATAACTTTTGAAGAACTACTCACTAGTAACGCTTCGATAAAAATTTTATATTAGATAGTCCCTTGGCCATCTTCTTTTCAGACGCCTAGGAGGATTATCGGTATTGAAGTGGGAAGCCGTTATAGTAATGGCTACTTGTGTAATTAAATTGTTATTATAAAGCAACTAGGTTTTGAATCAGATTATCAAACAGTAAATGTATGTTAGGAATCATAAAGGGGCACTTTGTGGGAATCAGCTGTTTTAGGTTACCATGGTACGGTAGTTACCATGGGAACTACTATGATAGCAATAACAAATGTTGATTTTTCTGGAATGTTTTTATTGACGATTTTTTTATTTTTTATTATAAAAATTTATTGAAATTTACAATTGTACAAAATACATACAACACGTAAATGTGCTGTTAACTATTACAATAACGTTACAAAACTTGAAAAGAACTACGCATCAGTTGCACTTTAATAGAAATTCTACACTAGAAGGTCTCTGGGCCATCTTCTTTTCAGACGCTCCGGAGGATTATCGGGAATGGTGTGGAAAGCAAGTTGAGAGACTAGTGGATTGGAGTGGTTATGGAGCTTACTATGAAAGGATAGGTATCTGGTCTGGGCTAAATCTGCAACAAATGGAACATTAAGATCTTTATGGATAAGTTTATTGGTCACATAGTAAGGAGCATTGAGTTTTTTTCGTAGGATTTTGGATTGCAAGGATTTGTTACGAGAAGAATTTGAAGGTTTGGTGGAGCCCCAAAGCTCAACTACGTACGTCCAGATAGGTCCGATCACAGTCATGAAAATGAGTCTTTTGTAGTAAATCGGAAGGTTTGAACGCTTGTCAAGTAAATGTTGAAGTTGTCGGAAGCGAAGAGCAGTTTCTTGTCTTTTATGTCCGGTACGTAACAAATACGATCTGATATAATTTTAGCAATTGTTGGTGAACAGTATTTTTTTTTTTTTAATTTCATCATTGAATTTATATTCTTCTGTAAATATTAACATAAAACATAATTTGAATATGAATATCAGATTTAAATTTTTTTTTTTATATTCATATATTGAAATTTACAACTGAACAAAGTATATAAATCAAGTAAATGTATTGACAACGATAATAATAACATACACTAGAAGGTCTCTGGGCCATCTTCTTTTCAGACGCTCCGGAGGATTATCAGGAATGGAGTGGGAAGCAAGTTGAGAAACTAACGGATTTGAGTGGTTATGGAGCTTACTATGAAAGGATAGGTATCTGGTTTGGGCTAAATAAGGAACATATGGAACATTAAGATCATTATAGATAAGTTTATTGGTGACAAAGTAAGGATTAAAAAGATATGAACCTAAATATTGCAAAGAAAATAAAAAGGCTCAAACGATAAAACTGAAATAATGTATAACTTCCATTAACCGGATTGGGGCCCAGACCGGTTAATCCAAGGTTCCCGAGAAAATCTATTTTCATTCCAACAACAAGCAAACAAAATGTTAATGTAATTCATTTTACTGGATGTAAATGTATATTACGCACACAGAAAAATTGAATATTACAAAATTATAAACTTTTAAAAAATTAATGCACGCGCACAAACATCATTGTTTAGAAAGAAAAAAACAGTATTTCATTGTTATTTTCAAATGTTTTTTTTAAAAACTATTCTCTGCATTTTAGTGAGTTTATCAAGTCTAAAACTATTAAATATTTTTGCTCCTCGACAAAGTGCAGTGGTGAAATTTCTGCGTCTTTTTTTTTTGGGGGGGGGGGGGGGGGGAGCAGGGGTAGCTTTATCGATACAGAATTTAAAACGGATCGATTAATCGATTTCCCCTTTAGGAGAGCAATTGAACTTTTTATTTTATTTTTTTTTTTTTATTAGTAATTTATTGAAATTTAAAACTGTATATATAAATTTAATACATCAATTAAATATGTATGATGATAATAATAAAAATGACACGTCACTTGTTTTTAAAGCAACTACCCATTGGTAGCACTTATAAAGGTTCTATATAATGAAGTACTATATTGGAAGGTCCAGAGGACATCTTCTTTCCAGGGGCATCGGAGGGTTATCTGGAATGGAATGAGAAGCAAGTTGTGACAGTAATGGATTTGAATGATTGTGGAGTTTGCTATGAAAGGATTGATGCCTTGTTTGAGCTTAGTCATGAACGTAAAGTAAAAAATGAAATGAAATGAAATGAAAAATAATATTTATTCTGGGACACCTTGTCCCCTAAGAATAAGACAAAAGTACAATAAAAAGGTATCATTGTCTGGCTGCGTACATAACAGGCAGCAACTTATATACATATAAATATATATAAGTAATTAGTAAATTATATACATATAAATATATAGGGTATAATTTTATGTTTGAAATAATAAAAGTCTTTGGGTTTATATAAGAAAAACAAGATAAGAAAATAACAAAATTAAAATAAAATATAAAATAAAGAAATATTCTAACACTAATATATTACATAATTTCGGAAGATTGATAATAGAGGAGGTAGATGAATAAATTATGTTTAAAGGAAGTGAGAGAAGGAGCATTGCGGACCGAAATGGGTATGGAATTCCAAAATAAAGCTGCACGATTAATAAAGGATTTTTCAAAGGAAGCAGTTCGATGAGAAGGGATATACAAATCTATAGGCTGGGATCTAGTGTTCAAAAGATGAATGGAAGAACGAAGGGCAAGCATGTCGTAAATGTACGAAGGTTTTTTGGACTTTAAGGATTGCAATAGAAAGGAACCAAGGAAGTATTGTCGCCGAAAACTTGGATAAAGCCACCTCAACTCTGAATACCAGCAAGTGATGTGAGAACGCCTGGGGATCCCAAAAATGAATCTTATGAAGGAGTTCATTAATCTTTTCAGCTTCATTTCAAGCTCTGTAGACAGCCCTCCGTATACTAAGCATCCATAATCGAGGTGGGGAAGGATGAGGGAAGATACTAACAATCGACGGGTTTTACAAGGGAATGATTCACGGAATCTTAGGAGCTGTTTGAGGATGGAGATGGTTTTTCGGGTAATGTGGGAAATATGGTTATTCCAATACAAATGTTGATCGAGTACTACTCCGAGGTTTTTGACAGAGTTTGTGAACTGAATAGGAACGTTATTATGATATAGAAGTGGATAACAGGAAAGGTATATTAAGATCTTTGTGGATAAGTTTGTTTGTCACGTAGTAAGGAGCATTGAGGATTTTTCTAAGGATTTTAGATTGTGAGGATTGGATACATGATGAATCGGATGGTTTAGTAGAGTCCCAAAGCTCAACTCCGTATGTACTAATTGGTCTAATTATTGTTATGTAAATGATTCTTTTGTTTATTGGAAGGTTTGAACGTTTGTCAAGTAAATGTTGCCAGTCTTGGATGTAGATTCCAAGTGAGACATTTGTCTGGATGGAATCCTAGGTGGTGGATCTGTTCAACAGGAATTAGTGGAACATCATTAAAGGATACCGTAGGACAGAAAGTCGTAGGTTAACGACGAAGGGTAAAGGTTATTTGATGGAATTTATTTGGATTTATTTTGATTCTCCATTTTTGACACCATTCTTGAAGGGTAGGATATGGGATTGGAGTGTCCGGGAAGCAATGAAGGGATCATTGTTTACTGATAACACAATAATTAAACTTAACCTCATGATTCCACTTTCCTTATATTTTTCATTATTTCAATTCTTCAACGTAATTTTCCTTCATATAACATAAATATAATTTTGTGTCATAGAAAAGTAAAAAAAAAATTGTTAGTAGATTAAATTTCTGGCAACTGATCAAAAGTCTGAATTTTTATTGTTTTAAAACTAATAAAGTAGATGAAAATATTCAATAGATATAAAAAATGTTATCAATCAATTTATGATGACTTATCTTTTAGAATACGAAATTCCACAGAACAGGTGAAAAATAATTTTTTTTTTTTTTTTTTTTTTAAGTTCAATAAACATCGTTTTTAAAGATTTGTGGCCATTAAATTCAAATATTCACCGAATATCAAACAAAAACATCATCTTATATAAGAGAATATAAAAAAAAAAAAAAAAAATGTGAAATGGGATTCTTTACGATACGCAGCATAGGATAAAATTCATTAAAAAGGATGAAAATTTAAAAAAAATAAATGAATTAAAAAATAAAATGAAATAAATTCATTAGATACCGAAACCAGTTTTCCAACCCCTTCCCCCACCACGTGACCCTATCACACCGGAGAAAATTGAAAGTGAATTTCACTCGTCACAAGAATGTTTCAAAATTACAGAAGAAATGTATTTGATTTTTTTTTTTTTTTTTTTTTTTTTTTTTTTTTTTAAAGTATGAAATAATTTTAATATATATAAATATGTGCGCGTGTTAATTAAATATATATTAAAACTAATATACAGGAATATCGACTAAACAAATCGATAATAATCGAAACTATTTGTCGAAAGAATCACTGGCTTCGAATCAATATTTACCCAGACGCCTATGACGGCGAAATTCTTTCCGAATGTGTCTACACGATTAATGAATTCGGAAATAGAATGATTCGTTCCCTCTTCATACTGTTCATTCTCAAGTTCAATTTCATTCTCTTATCTTCTTTTGTTTAAAAAAAACAAAACACTATAAAGTCTTATAAATCTATTTATATTAAAATATCTTGAGTGCATTTTAAAATTACAACAAAATATTAATTTTATGATATAATAAAAATATAATATGATAATTATATTCGTATCAAAATTTATGATTTTTTATTTTTTTTTATTTAAAGCTTAAATAAAAATTAAAATTACATTAATAACTCATTCTTCAAAAATTATTATAAAGAAACCTCATAAAACATTGAAATTTTAACTTAACTCTTTTCACTGTTTTTATATCTGTGACACCTGTGAGTAGTCAGTTAAGTGCATTTTGTGTGTTCGGTGTGTTTATGAATATATATATAGATATATATATATATATATATATATATATATATATATATATATATATATATATATATATCCAGAAAACTTTTTTTTTTTTTTTTTCTTTATTTGTGTCTTATAGAATTAGTTATTAGACTAATACATAGATTTACTAATTTGTCAATTATTTTGTAAAAAAAATATGAGAAATGCGTTTTTCTAAAATACGATTTTATCACTTAGCTGAGTATTCACAAGTGGCACAGATCCCTGACTTTCGCGAAGAAGTCAAAATTGTTTCCTTTTCTGTAGGGAATTTTGGATGTTTTTCGTAAATACTGTAATAACTATAAAAATACTATTTATTCCCGTTTAAGACTATTTTTTTTTTTTTTTTTTTTTTTTTTTTTTTTTTTTTTTTTTTTTTTTTTTTTTTTTTTTTTTTTTTTTTTTTTTTTTTTTTTTTACAACGCAGACATTAAAATTCCAGCTTTAAACGTTAATACTTAACTCGCATTAAAGTAAATTTGACTTGTCCTTTTCTTTACGACAGCCATATCATAAATACATTTGATATGTATATTCATATCGAAAGATAAGATATTTTATGATTTATGGATTGAATTAAAATAAAAATATTGTTAATAAAATTTTCTACAATAAATTATTGGAATTTTATGGACAATTTTAATTCAACTATGTATACAGTTTTTTTATATATATATATATATATATATATATATATATATATATATATATATATATATATATATATATTTTTTTTTTTTTTTTTTAACAATGGATTTTAATTTTTTTTTAATAAAAAATAAAAGAAAATTATTATTTTTTATTTTTTTTTTTAGTAGTGTGACTAATTTTCTTTAAAATACTGGAACACTATATTTCATGCTAGTATAGATAACTATGGATTTAATTACATTATTTCAAAGAAGTGAAAGTAAAAGTTCTCATTTTATTTTTATTAATTCAATATTTTATTAAAATTAATTTTTTTAAAATGTAATAGATAATATATTAATTAGGATTGGATTTCAAACGATTATTTTTTTTCTGATTGTATCGAAATTTTAATATTCTTAAGTTAAAACACTAGAACAGAAAAAAAAAATTGTTATAAAATTCTTGATACTTTCAACTTTTTAATTGAATCAATTTGGAACTACAATATGTAATTCTTTCAATTTTTTTTTTTTTTTTTTTAATTTGACAACAAATTCAAAACTGCTAATTTAATTATAAGTATTTAAAAAAAAAAATTGAACAATATCCTTAATTTCCTTAAATACTAAAACAATATCCTGAAATATCCTTAATTTTATTTTATTACTTGTATTATTATTTTATATTTAACTTCCAATTTTTTTTTACTTAAAAAAAAAAAATGCAAAACTGCTGATTAAAAGAATTTTTTGAAATATTTGTATTCTTAATTTAATTTTATTTCTTGTTTAATTATTTTATATTTAACTTACAATATCTTGTGATTCTTATGTATAATGGATATGTATATATATATATATATATATATATATATATATATATATATATATATATATATATATATATATATAAAAAGAGGAATTGAAACGAATATTATAAAAGTTTCAATTATATTATATACGTTTAAATGTGGTGTGGAGAGAAATAAATAAAATCCCTTTTAAGAGGGTTACTCTTGGAAGTCTAAAAAAAAATTATGACTTTTTTCAAAAATTAAATTTAGTTTAATTGTAAATAAAATCTATAAATTTCTTTTGGTTTTATCTTATAGATTTAGAAATTTGAAATATATAGTTATATAAGAATGCATTTCTAGTTTATGGAGATATGGAGAAAGTATCATTTTTGTCTGAATTTCAAGAAATGTTACAGTATTTTTGTGTTGAGTTTCTTTTATTCTTATTTGAATATTTAAGTGAAAAACATATATATAATAGAAAAGAGAGATTTTTTTTTTTTTTTTAATATATTTTAAGGTACTTACAACTGAACTCCTTCGACGACTTTCCCCACGAGATATTTTGTAAATTAGTCCGTAAGTTGTAATTGGAAACGATATTTAGAAACACAGGCACTTTCACTTAATATAACTAACTTCAATTATAGTGATATTAGATATATTTATATATGAACTAACTACAAGGCACTGATACACTCGATGTCGTGACGATCTTAGACACGAGTCAAGTGACCATGTTCTTGTGATCCTCTAGGTCGGCGAGCGACTGGCCGAACTGGGGTAGGCGCACCCCCCACTCCCACCTCCGGTGGCTCTCCACCAATCAGAAATAGCCTTTCGAGGGGGGAATTCAGTCGAAGGGGTTCCCCCTGTCTCGTCGAGCTAGGACTTCATCGAAGTCACCCTGGGGAGTTCTTCGGGTGCAGACCTCGAGGACTCTCTTGCAGAACTGTATAGACATTGAATCTGCGATGACTTCATAAGTGGTCTGGCGACAAGAAACTGCCCGCCGTTACAGACTGCTTAAACATTTACTAGACAAACGTTCAAAGCTCCCAGTAAATTATAAAAGACTTATTTACATGACTGTGAGACCTATTTGGAAGTACGGAGTTGAGCTTTGGGGCTCCACTAAACCATCCAATTCATTTATTATCCAATACTTACTTTGTCACCAATAAACTTATCCATAAAGATCTTAATGTTCTATATGTTGCAGATTTAGCCCAAACCAGATACCTATCCTTTCATAGTAAGCTCCATAATCACTCAAATCCGTTAGTTTCTCAACTTGCTTCCCACTCCATTCCTCATAATCCTCCGAGGCGTCTGAAAATAAGATGGCCAAGAGACCTTTTAGTGTAGAATTTTTATTTAAGTGCTACAGTTGAGTAGTTCTTTTCATGTTTTGTCATGTTATTGTAATAGTTAACAACACATTTACTTGATTTATATATTTCGTAAATTTCAATAAATTGTTATAATAAAAAATAAAAAAAATTCGTTAATAAAAAACAACATTCCAGAAAAATCGGCTTTTGTTATAACCATCATAGTAGTTTCCATGGTAACCTAAAACAGCTGATTCCCACAAAGTGCCCCTTTATGATGTCTACTTTTTATTAAACTTACTTTTTTTTAATTTTAATTTATATTTAATAAGACATATTGCCCCCTCTGGCTTGAATGACTGCTTCCACTAGTCTTGGCATACTTGTAAATAACGAAACGAATGATAAACATGGACTGAAGGAAATTTGAAAAAAAATATCTAAAATTCCATCGTTTGTTTGTTGGGATTTATAGGCATAAAACCCTAGGGTCATCAATTCCTGTGTAGTTATATATATAGGTATATTTTCACAGAAGGGTAGGGTCAGGAAGGGTGCCATGAACTGAGGCGCGCTCCCAAGGAGAGGCTAGCCGCACCCGCCGAGCAGGAAATGCGCCACGGCTTGCTTATTTATATGAATACATATTTTCTTCTATTTAAATTATATACGAAGCTTATAAGTAGGATGTGGATAAAAACCATTTACATTTCTTCTACATGGAAAAGTCCAAATCCTCACAAGGTTCGGAGCATAACTAGCCCAAGCAGCCATGTCGCATTTCCCACCAAGCGGGACCGATCCGCCCCAACCCCAGGAAGCGTCCCCCTCCCACCAGCCCCCATCCGAACCCTAAGAAATTAAATAAATTTCCGCCCTAATTTATTTAGTTTTGGTAGATAAAAGGAACATTCCTGAAATATGTGGTTACCTGTTAAAGAGCTATTGCAATGCTGACATTTAGGTGATGGTTGTTTCATAATTATATGTAAATGGTTAACTTTGTATGGCCTATTCTCAATCTGGTCATGACAACCTCCTCTCTGCGATTTCGACGACTTGATGTTACCCATGGCTTTACCGACTTTTTTATTGTTTTCAACTTGTTTGGTGGGCTTTCGTACATTGCCAATTTTCAATTATTTTAATTTTGAGGGGATGGCTCATTTCCTAAGGTGTTAGAATAGCAATGCCACGAACTGGGAGTGTAAGTGCTTGCTTCGCTGCTGTGTCTGCAAGTTCGTTGCCAATAATTCCAATGTGACTTGGTACCCAGATAAAGTCGGATTCCATCGTTTTTTTATAAACAGGGAAAAACATTGATGTGTCTCAATGTCTTAACGTTTGATAAATTATATTAATATGAATATAAACCAAGTATGGATTAAGGTAAAAACCAGGAAATTATAGAGAATTAGAGTGTTGCAATACCTTTGAAGGGGAGTTTATGTTCGCTTAAAATGTCGGTAGTTTTAATGTTAAATTTCCGATAAGAAAATTGTAGGAAAATTTTCGAACAATACGAACAGAGCTAAAGCTTGCCGAAAAAACAAATATATTTCATTTATTCAAAATAAAGATATTATATAACACTTTCTTTTGATATCGATTATAATATGGTAACATATTCATAAAAATACTAATATAATATATACATATATAACACCAATACTATAATTAATAGTCATAACATTTGTAAGCGTCGGTAAGCCGATGGCAGACAGGAAGCCTACAGCTAGCTAACCCAACTCATCATATCTAATCTGCTGAAACAGCTTCTTATCAGCAGCAATAGCTATAACATCATATCTTTATTATAGATTATCTTCATTATAATATTACAACATAAAACATCATCATCAAAAACATTTATAGCTGTAAAATATTCTCTTAAAGGAATTCCTTTTACAACTGAACAATAGAAATCGATTACTTATTTAAATATCGATATAAGCAGCTCAAGATGGCAGACACCGACCTCATTGCTCTCGCCATTCTCTTGTTTTGACAAGTTGACAAATTTGCAAAATTACAGTTATATTTTTATAAATGTATTATAAAATGTTAAATCTACGACCAATGTAATTTCTATATTAGGAGATCTGTTAAAAAAATTCGTGAGTCACGGTCGTGACTTGAGTGATACGTGCTTCCTAGCCATGTTAACTGTAAAAATGATCATTCATTGAGATGAATTCTAACCTCATTCAATTGTTGAATGGTATCGTCTTAAGTATATTAAGCGTGTCATTTATTTGTGAGAAAAATGAGACCAAACGTGAGTGACTTTCAAATCACCAATTCAACATGACTTCACCCGTTCTCATAGTGAAGAACTTAAGTGATTTTAACTACAGTATTTGAAGTTTTATTTGTTTATCGATAAAAATCTTGTATTGAAGTATACAAGCATTACTTTTTTTAAGATATTGTCACACATAGCAGTTATTTTTAACATGGTTAAAATTGCACTAATCAGCTGTTTGAAGGCTATGTAAAACCATATTTAGACAATCAATTTTTAATTTTAATGTTTGAGTTGTACTGCATTATTAGTGCTTACAACTAAGGAACCAGGAATAATTTTTACAAACAATATCAAAAAGCATAGGATCGACATTTTGATTCGATATTAATTTTTATTCAGCAGAAATAATTTTATTGATTTCATCTGATTGGATTTTAATATCTAACTATAAAAGTATATAACAGTGTGGCAATCCTCGTTTCTACCACTCAACATTGTACATTTAAATTTTTATTATTCCTAAACCTTCTTAGAACTATGAAGATGATTTTGTTGAAATTTGTTACGGATTTGAGTAGTTTTACCATTGTAAACTCTACTGTGAAACGGCGCTAACCACATAACGGCCGATTTTCAAACTTCACTCATATCCACATGTCTCACCACATATTTAAATCTGTTTTAATATTTTAATTGAATATATGTAAATTTTATTATCAATTCCAAGCTCTATATAACAATGTACCTCTCATTTAGAATGGCGCTCGCTACCTATCTGTCGATTTTCGAACTGCACTGTTATTCACTTCGATTTAATAATACCAAATTAATTGAAAATCGATAGATTTTATTAGTGAAAAGCCTTCCTGGAACTATGAGGATGATGTGGTTAAAAT
Organism: Euschistus heros; assembly: GCA_003667255.2. Taxonomy (NCBI): domain Eukaryota; kingdom Metazoa; phylum Arthropoda; class Insecta; order Hemiptera; family Pentatomidae; genus Euschistus; species Euschistus heros. The sequence continues at coordinate 5,320,989 of RCWM02000015.1, forward strand.
TTGGTTCAGATTGGTTCAGTAGTTTTAGTGGTTAGTGATTACAAACGAAAAATTTCGACAAGGCCTAATGCTATAATTTCACTGAAAACCGAAATCAGTATTGTCATTTTTACGAATTTCTAGCATTTTACATCAAGGTAAGCCTTTCAGCATACTACGGTAAATGAACGGTATAAAGCATGCGTTTTTCCACATTCGTTAGTCTTACAAAATGGAGATGATATGTTTGTCCATTAAAAATATCGTGGAGTCTTTTGTAGAATTATTCCAGTCAATGAGTGCTGAAATGAGAGGTATAGAATGCATGAAATATGCGATAATTTTTGACTTCATAGCTTCGTTAGTAGTTAGAAGGTAAACATACTATAAGTCCCCGCTTATATGTATATACGTAGTAAGGTCCATAAGTTTCCGGCCTGTCCTGCTTCCCCCCCTTCAAACGTGCCGGGACCTGCACGCCTATGCCGGTCCATGCCTCCTCACTCCATACCCATCGCCCGCACTTCCTCAGTCCTGTCAGTCAGTGTCCAGCCTTGAAGGAAACTCCCCATTTTCACAATGTTCAAACTCGAGTACCGTGCGGTTATTAAATTCTTTTGTAAAGAGGATCTTACTCCTGTACAAATTAAAGAGCGCTTGTCATGTGTATACGGGCAGTCGTCCCCTTCGTATTCCACAGTGAAAGAATGGGCAGTGGAAGATGACCGAACGTCCCGGTCGCCCATTAGAAGCTGTCACTTCTGAAACAATCTTACTTGTGGAATCTGAATTGCTGTCTGACTCTGTGACTGAAAACCAAGAAAATAGCAGCGAGTTTGGGGCTTTCAAAAACAAGTGTTTTGAGGATCATAAAAGAAGATTTGCATATGAACAAGGTGCAAGATGGGTTCCAAAAATTCTTTAAGCTGCTCAAAAACAGGAACGAGTTCAATGCTGCAATGAATTTTTAGGTGTTTTTTCCAAGCGGCAGTGGAAGAACATTTTTTTAATAAAGAAAAAAAATATTTTTGTCATGGTATAGAAATGTTGCCAACGCGTTGTATTAAGTTTGTTGAACTCAGAGAATATATTGAATTTTTTCTATCACCTTTCCTTGTATCCCAGGCCGGAAACTTTTGGACCTTACTACGTATCTCGAAAATGGTTGACTCTAGAAAAATATGTTTCAAATCAAAATTAACGTTTATTAGTGTTTCAATACATATTTGTCGAACTTTTTTTTAAAATTTGCTTCAAGTGCCATAAGAACATATATGAAATTAAAGTAAATTTAATGCTCTGCAATTTTAAATTCTAACATTTTTTTTCTGAGAAACGGTCGTGGAAGGCACTAGAAGCAAATGTTTCACAAAAAGTGAGGTAAATTCTTTTTTTCTCGAAAATTATTGATTTTCAATAACGGATATCTCGGAAACCGTTGAAATTTCGACAAATATTTATAGAATCAATTTTATTGGAAATTTAATTAGCTTTAATTTTTATCTGTAACATATTTTTTTAGATTCCACTGTTTTTGAGATATAATCGATAAACCAAAAATGGGACCTTCTCCCCTCCCCCACTGTCAGCTGACCCACCAGGGGCGGGGACTTTCAGTAAGTTTACCTTCTAACTACTCCTAACGAAGCTATGAAGTCAAAAATTATCGCATATTTCATGCACTTTAAAATATGTTCACTGACTAGACTAAAATGTTTTAGTATATCATGTAAATTGTAGTTTCTCATTGCATTTACAACGTTAAATAAGTGACCTAACCACCTAATTTTAAAACCCATGATAAAATCTAGAATTCAAAATATGTAAATAAAAATCAAAATCAATCCTGATATTGCAATTTCATGTATATATTAAGTTATCAGGTAATACATTTCATAAAAATTTTAACGACACAACTACTCTTTGGTCCGGATGGAACATAGGTTTTACCCTATGGCCTCTAATAGGGAACATCTAGCTAACCGCTTTACGATCGATAAAAACCTTTCTATAAAATTAAGAAAGCTTTAAATATTTATGAATGTAAAATCTGGGCTTGTAGTCAGCTGGTTTAGGTTTGACTATCGACATAAATAACCTATGAATTGATTACTTTGAAATTATTCGCTATAACCGCAATTTACTGTTTACCTCAAATAGGCCATGTTTCTAAATATTCTGACGATCAAGTTAGAATTGTACTGTATAATCAGATACAGGGGGGTCACCTGTGGTGTAGTGGTTAGCATAGCAACCTACTAAACCCAAGATCGCGGGTTCGCAGCCCGGCAGATGACCTTAGGATTTTTTAAAGGGAGTAAAAAATCCTTAGCTATGCCGTCCTTCGGAAGGGACGTTAAATGGGGGTCCCGAGCCTGTGCGATGTCAGGTACTCGTTAAAGATCCCTATCCTAATTATACCTGGATAGGCAAAATTTAGGACTCCCACCGTAGCATCGTCCGATTAGCCATAGCAGCATAAAGTGACGTTAAACGAAATAAACAAACAATCAGATACAGGGATGTTCCAAGCGAGTCCCCAGGAATCATTTAATTTGAATACGGTTGTAAAGAACATTTCGTTAGTATTTATCAGAAACACGCTAAATGATTTCGCTTTATTTTCAGAAAAAATAAAAGAGACATTTTTTTCATTTTCTGATCGATTATTATTATTCATATTTGTATTTGCTAGTGGCTAGTGAAAGGCCGTTCCGACTTAAAAGTGGAATGAGATTTTACGTTCCGTTCCACTATTGGAACCAGTTCCAGTTTTAATTCCGTTCCACGTCAGTTTGACTAACCTACCTACGTACCTACAGTTTCATTCCTTCCCTTGTTCAGGCTGTTAATCTCCTTCTATTTTATAATTAAAAATTATATAGGTACTATCATATTAAGAACATTTGAATAGCTAAGTATACTTATTTAAAAAATGCAAACTTTTAAAATAGTTTTATTCAATCAAAATAGAATTTTTTTTTTTTTTAGAAAAAATATTAGTTCAACTATGGTACACAATTGGGCGACAATTTTTCAATTACATTGCTGTCGAGAAAAAAGGAGTAATCAACTCTTTTGAACAAATAGCGAAAAAGATATTTAATTATCCGAAAGAAGAAGCCGAGCTCTGTCGGTAGAATAGAAAATTCAAAGAAAGCAGTTTATTTTAAAAATGATCATGCGCGGGTTGGTGGCGACGGAGAAGGAAGAAGGGAATCAAGAGCGGCAGGATCACCGCAACAAAGCAGTCGGAACGACTTCGAGTGGAACGAAACCAGAGATGCAATCTAAACTCTAAGCTTTGAACCGGTTTGGAACTAAAGAGAGATCTTTTGGAGTTGGTTTTCGTTCCAGGTGGAACGATAATCTTGGGCGACTCGTTTCGTTCCAAACCGGTTCAAAGCTGGAACCAGTTCCAAGTTCTGTTCCACCAAGAACGACCCATCACTAGTAGCGGTGGAGTAGCTGCCTCCTGTTTAAGTTATTGTGCAAATCGGTGTCCATTCTGGATTGTAAACGTTTGAGTTTTTTTTTATATTTTTTTACATTTATTGAAATTTACAACTGTAAAAAGTATATACATCAAGTAAATGTATTGACAACATGTTAAAACTTGAAAAGAATTACTGATAAGTAGCACTTTATTAAAAATTCTACACTAGAAGGTCTCTAAGCTATCATCTTTTCAGACGCTTCGGAGGATTATCAGGGATGGTGTGGGAAGCAGGTTGAGAAATTAGGAGATTTGAGTGGTTATGGAGCTTACTATGGAAGGATAGATATCGGGTTTGGGCTAAATCAGCAACATATGGGACATTAAGATCTTTATGGATAAGTTTATTGGTGACAAAGTAAGGTGCATTGTGGATTTTTCGAAGGATTTTGGATTGAAAGGATTGGATACGACCTGAATTGGATGGTTTAGTGGAGCCCCAAAGCACAACTCCGTATGTCCAGATAGGTCTAATCACAGTCATGTATTTTAGTCTTATGTAATTAATTGGGAGCTTTGAACGTTTGTATAGTAAATGTTGAAGTAGTCTGTAACGAGGGAAGTTTCTTGTCTTGTATTGAGAGACATGAGAAATCGTTTCTTTTTTTTTTTTCATGTTCTTGTGTTCATTTAAAAATCATTTCACAATGATATCCGGAAGGCGAAGATCTTAATCTAATTTTTGAACCACGCCTTTGTTCACGCACCCTTTCAGGTTGCATGTAATAGTGGTTATCTTTCTTAGGTGGGTTTGGTGTAAATATGGATCCCCATTTCTCCGGGAACTTTGATCCAAGTTCTTTACTTATAAGAGCGGGCGAAACCGCTACAGGGGTTTCTAGTTGAATAATAATATTGAAACAAAATTATTTCTATGTTCACGTATTTTATTTCATCAAATTTTAAATAATTGTAAGAGATTGTACAAAAATAAAAACGTTATCGCACTCACGAAGTACATATGAAGTCTTGTAATGAAATGAAGAAATAAGATAAATAAAAAAAAAACAAAAAACATAATCCAATAAAAGAAATCCTTAAAATATGAATTAGAATGAGAAAAAAATAAATAAATTTTCAAGATCCATGGGAAGCCACATAGATCGCTAAAAATACAGCACTTTTGCGATACAGCCGCTTCAAGTGGACCGGAAATCATCACTCATTCGATAATGCCTCACTCCAAATGCACCTGTTTCACAGAAGCAAGTTTAAATAGTAACGCTTTAAAAAAAAAAAAACAACAAGATCAAAGCAAGACCGAGCCACTCGAGCGCGCTATTAAAACAGACCTAAGACGTCCCAAGAATCGGGAAATCGGATTAGATATTTCAAAATCATTTGTAAGGATAATTTCTAATGTAGTTTTCGTACCCTTACGAATTTTATTTACCAACATAAAAATCTGTAATGTTAGGTTGACCACAAAATAATGCAAGCACCCCAGTTTTCATTAATTAAACACTATGTCAAATAAAATGATTACATTTTATATATATATATATATATATATATATATATATATATATATATATATATATATATATATATATATATATATATATATATATATATATTTCTTGACTGTTACTATTATGCTTAATAAGGTCCTTGAGGTTCATTTAATAAATAAGAATAACTATTTTGGGAACGTTTCGAGACTATATTGTTCTCATAATCATGCATAGTGTGAAAACATAGGTTACAATAAAATTAAATTACTAAGTAATACAGGTTATTTCAAAACATAAAGTTAGCTACAATATAAATATATAACAACATGCGTTAGAATAATTATATGTATATATATATATATATATATATATATATATATATATATATATATATATATATATATATATATATATATATATATATATATTTACATACTACATTGTATATATTTAATTATTCTAACGCATGTTGTTATATATTTATATTGTAGCTGACTTTATGTTTTGAAATAACTTGTATAACTTTATAACTTTATAATTTTATTGTAACCTGTTTTTTCACTGTAGGACATGATTATGAGAACAATATAGTCCCGAAACGTCGCCAAAAAAGTTTATTATTAATTATTGACTGTACCTCAAGGATCTTATTATTTGTTTATAAGTTTACGGCGAAACTTTATACAAATAAAATGTGATACAAAAATTTGTAATCTGAAATTGAACAATAGAAAATAAGAGATGACCTCATTTAATGCAATTTTATTAAGGTCATAAAATGTTTAACGAGCTAGTTATTGAGGATTTGATATGGACTATTTTATCTTGAGAATGATGTAAGATCAATAAAAGTATCAATAAAACGTTTATCAATACAAAACTTTTCATGTTTCAATAAAATTAAGAATTTCTTTAAATATTGATAAGCGTCAAACAGTTTGTTTTTAGCAATTTGGGAATGCTGTAAAGGGATTTTTAAGTATTGTTAAATAATAAATAGCATTAAGATATTTACAGACTTTTGAACTCTGGAATTTTATAAAACGGTCATTTGTTTTTATATGCCCTATCAGTTTTTAAACGGTAGGTCCTAATGAAAAATGTTACATAACAAAGAATATTCTCCGTTAAATGAATGATCTGAAAACTGTTGACTAATTTTCGATCCGAGTTGAATATAAAAGAAAAGGTTACACCAAAGAAGTATTGAATCCCAGCCAAAAAACATATCTTTGTAAAAACAAATCTAACAACATAAAAAGACTTTATTTCTAGTTTCTTTATATGCTTCAGGAGTTTATGTTAATGAAAATTGTTAATAGCAATGGTTAATTACTGACAACGATAATAGCCCACTCTCATAGCTCACAGCTGTTCTAATAGGCATTATGGGAAATCGTAATGCATTTTGGGTAACTTAAGAAAAGCACTCGTATATGAGTGATGTTAGATGTTTATCACATTTTTTTGTTTTGTTACTTCTGTGTAATACAATGTACGTTGTTAAATACAAATTTCTGACATATGGATTAGATCGCGTTTCTAAATGAAATGCTTATGCACCTGTATTGTTATTATCTATACTATATTGTAATATATTGTACAACAATAAATCAGATTATTAAAACAGACCCTTCGAACCTAATTAATGATTGGTTTACAACCTAAATTGACAGATCCAACTCGATGTTATTCACCCACGTACGTCTTTTGACTATGAAAACAGTTACACCACAAAAGTATTGACTCCAGGAAAAAGATATATCCATGTCAAAAATTATGGTAACGGTCGGCTTATGAGCCGCCACCAAACTGGCTTGACCCGCGCTACACCGACTAGTTCGATCCTTACGCTTCACTTCATGTTTACATTTATCGATAGTTCATTCCTATAACCTCACATGTAAACAATCACTTCTACAGTTTCAACTTGGATTGTGTTGTTTAGTTTGTTATATTGATATTTAGTCTTCTTAAATGTAAAAAGGTGAAACAGAAGTTAACAACATGAGTTTCATAAAGGATTTAGTGTTTTATCAATTCATGTTTTCTTATTTCTTCTTTTCTCATGCTTAAAAGTGTTAAAAAAGTTAAAAAGATTAATTTCTACATGGATATGTTGTTTTATATATTTATATTTGTTATATCAATTTATGTGAGAAATTTTCAGCTTACTTATTTTGTGAATGGATTACTTCTCGTCCCTATTATTTATTGTCCTAAAGTGAGACAGATTGTATAATTAATTCAATAAAACATATCGATCTAAAAATAAATGTGAGAAAGTATATCATAGGTTTCATATTTTCTTATTTCGACTTCCCTTGAGAAAATATAGCAGAAATTAACGTCATAACTTTCAACAAGGATTCTGTCTTGTATTATACAGGGTGTCCCAAATTTAAATGGCAAAACTTCAGGGACTTATAGGGGACCGAAAAACTAAGACAAAAAGACCTTTAGAGATTTGCTCGTTTTTGCTTAGTTTTAGAGAAAATCGCAAAAAAAAGAAACAAAACAAGTTTTCATTTTTATACTTATTTATTTACATTTATATTTATGTTATGTTCTTTTTAATGTAAATATTGCTCAAAATGTTGTCCTCTTGCAACAATGCAAGCATAACATCTAGAACTCACTTGATAAATCGCAGCTGAACATTGTTCTGATGATATTTGGTGCACTGCATCTATGATTCGGTCTCTTAATAAGCTCTCTTGAGTTGATTGACACCGAATAAACTTTCTGCTTCAAGGTTCCCCATACGAAGAAATCCATGGGTGTCATATCAGGTGATCTGGGTGGCCAAGGTACTACTCCTCCACGTCCAATCCATCGTTGTGGATAATTTATATCCAGCCAAGCTCGAGCAACTCTGCTATAATGAGCTGGACATCCATCGAGTTGGGACCACATTTCAGTTCGCTGCTGTAAGGGAATGTCATCTAAATAATTAGAAAAGTTGTTTTCCAAAAAATGTGTAAATGTGATACCATTCAATCTTCCAGGTAAAAAATATGGTCCCACCAGTAATCCGTGCCAAATTCCAAGCCAAACGTTAATAGCGAATTCATGCTGAAACCTATTCTCTCTAATAGCTCTGGGATTTTCAAGAGCCCATCAGAAATGATAATTTCTTTGATTAACAATTCCTCCTCTTGTAAAGGTAGCTTCATCGGTCCATATAATTTTCAATGGAAATAAATTATCATTGCGAATTTTGTCAAGAAACCAGTTACTAAAATTTAATCTCTTGACATAATCTTGAGGTAATAAATTCTGAACTTTTTGAAGATGGTATGGGTAGCGATTATCACCTTTCAAAGTTCGCCATATCGTTTCTGCTTCATGCTATACGATTCACTCTAAGGAAATATTTATATGTATGATAAAACTTCGCTTAAAAAAAAAGTTTAATATTCATAAATTTTATAATAAACCCAATAAATTTTTCATCTACATTTGCAACTTAGTAGCACCTCCACGAGTTATTTGAAAGACTAGACGTGAGCCTCATAAATTGACACTAAGAGTTTGGGCAGGCAGCCAGCGACATCTGCCGAGCCTTCAGCGACACAGATGAGAGGTTTACTGTCGTCACTGAAGACGTAAATGGTAAATATAGACTCAGAGTGACGAAGTGCTAAAGAGGTTACAGTAAACAAACTAAAAAGGCGAACTGTAGTGATGAGCGGTGAGGGAATTTTAAAGGCTCGAAAACTTCGGGCTAAATTAGTAAGGGGTGATAAAGGGAAAATTTAGATCTAATTTCGGATTTCTACCGCTAGAATGCAGGCTAAACAGTAACTGGTTACCGAAAAGTAACTGTTAAAAAGAGCAAGCCACCTCTTCGCAAGAATACCTCATGGAGTAATTAAACTCACAAGGGGAGAACACATTTACAAGCCAAGATAAAAAATAGCATTAAACTAATTTATTTTATATCTCGAGTTATTTACTAGACAAGCGTTCAAAGCTTCCAATAAATACAAAAGACTCATCTACATGACTGTGATAAAACCTATTTGGACGTACGGAGTTGAGCTTTGTGGCTCCACTAAACTATCCGATTCATCTCGTATCCAATCCTTACAATCCAAAATCCTTCGAAAAATTCTCAATGCTCTTTATTTTGTGACCAATATACTTATCCATAAAGATCTTAATGTTCCATATGTTGCGGATTTAGCCCAAACCAGATACGCATCCTTCCATAGTAAGCTCCATAACCACTCCAATCCACTAGTCTCCCAACCTGCTTCCCTCTCCATTCCCGATAATCCTCCGAGGCGTCTGAAAAGAAGATGGCCTAGAGACATTTTTGTGTAGATTATATTGAAGTGCTACAATTGAGTAGTTCTTCAAAAGTTATTCACACGCCATTGTATTCACTATCAACACATTTACATAATGTATATTATTTTGTACAGTTGTAAATATCAATAAATCAGAAGAAAAAAAAAAAAAAAAAAAAATCTCGAGTTTAAAAAATGATATCAACATCTTGCACCAAAATTTCTATTTTCGAGTGCATTTTTAACAAAAAATACGGCCGCTTCATTGATTTTGGTTTAGGTCAATTAAATTCTAGACATTGTTTTTTAAATCTTCAAGGAAACTACCTTTATAAAATTTTAATACAAAAAATGACGTCAGATTCTAACTCAGCACCTTTAAAAAACATTGTGCAAAACGTTTATTCAACTAAAACATAATTTTTTTTTTTTTTTTTTTTTTGTCTCTTTCTTCAAGGGGTTTGAAATTTTTAAACCGGTTATTGGTAACTTTTCTTTAAATCGCCATTACTTTGTTACGCAATTCAACTTGATTAGTATCTCGGGAAAGAGGAGAGCCTCAGCTTCAAAGTTGAAGTTCCAATTACGCAGTTATGATTAGGGTCTTAGTAAAACAGTAAAACATCAAAAAAATCATAATTCTTCAAATTATCAATTAACCACAAATGACAGTTACCCTCTTTGTTCTTAACACAGCTTTGTAATGGTAAATTATTTTTAAATGGGGTTCCTTTAAAATGACTAATGAAGTATTTACAGTTAACAGTAGGAAATAAGACTGTCATGTTGTCAATTCATAGTTGATCTAGTATGTTTTGAGAACCATAACAAAACAGTATTTAGATCTATTACAAAAGATATTTTTGAAAATAATGTGCTGTATTCTAGAAAAATTGCATACTAAGAAAATCAAAAAAAAAGAAAAAAAAAAGTGGTTTCATACTCTTTTCATTATCTTATTCATGCCTCCAATTTAAAATGCAGAAATATCAAACAGCTAGAATTCTAGAAGTGCATCTCCATACGTCATCGTAGTTTTTTTGTTGTTTTTTTTCATTGGACCTTTTTCTTCAAGGCTAAAATGTTACACTAAAATAATTGATTCTAACAATAGAAATTGTTGTTACAGCAAAGGCCTAGTAGGTTTGTAAACAGATGTTATAAATAAATAAAAACAGCTGTTCAGAATTATGATGACTTGATAATTTTTTTTTTCATTCAATAGGGACCTAGACTACAGTTTGCCAACTCAAGCCAGCAGGCAAAATTTGTAACTATCTTCAAATTCAAATTAGCCTTTCCTGCTTTCACTTATATTATAGATGTGATTAAAAGAAAAAAAAAATATTTTCCAAGTTAAATCTGCTTCATTGATCAAATGCTGATTAATGTTCATCTATCAATGGATAATCACATGTCTTACAATTAATTGAATACTTTAATTATAACTATTCATAGTACTAACCAACAACAACAACAATTTTAACAGCAAACTAAAATCATGAAAAATGCTCAAGAAATTAAAAATTGACAGAATTTAAATGTTTAGCCCTCAATGAAAAAAAAAAAAATGTAAATATTAATTAAATAGTTATTTTGTGCAGTGGCTAAAATGTAATCAACAAAAACCGCTGATTAGTTAAATTTATAACTTACTGTATTATCCTAATTATTTGTAAAATCTATGCTTTACTAACATTAAGAAATTTTATAAACTAAAGTAAGCTTCAAAATAATTGACTATATTATATAATATAAATAATGAGAAACAAAAACTTATTATTGATAAAACAATTATAATTTAATTATTGGCTAATTTTACTCAAACTTTTCGTTATTTCAATATAAACTCCCTGACATCGCAACACTTTGAAATATTTGAATTTTATAAAAACGTATTTTTTTCATTATAAAGAAAGATTCTGAAGTCTATAATAAACATTTCTAACTAGAAATAAACAATTTCTATTAAAATAAATTACAATATTTCTTCCAATAAACAAAAAGTTAGAAAACTTACTTTTTAAAATTTTTATTTTTCTACATTTTAACTTTTAATTTTTTAATTTATAATTAATAAAACATATTACCCCTTCTGGCTTGAATGAATGATTCCCTCTGGCTTGAATGACAAGTCTTGGCACACTTGTAAAAAATGAAACGAATGATGGACTGAAGGAAATTTGAAAAAAATAATCTAAAATTCCATCGTTTGATATTAACAGGGAAAAACATTGAAGTGTCTAATCCTCAATGTCTCACATTTAATAAATAATATTAACCAGGAAAATCTCGAGAATTATCGGTGTTGCAATACTTTTGTTAGGGAGTCTATGTTTAAAAATTAACACGTCAATCTTTTCTTCAATTCAGGCTACAGAACTAACGAACACAAAATCACATAAACTTAGAAAGAAGAAAATGATGTTCTCAACCCAAAATTATAGAATTTTTTCAATAGAGTTAGTCCGTAATATAATAAATAGAACTAGTTTATTTATTATGTACTAGACTTATTTTTTTTAAATGTATTTTTTGATTTACTTAAATTTTCATTTATCAGATTATGTACTCTGATTGAACTGTTAAAATGTTACCCAGCTATTTATAAAGAATAACAAATCTAATTTTGATATAAAGGCATATAAGAATGAACCTAGGCATTTTTGTTTGTTTGACATACAAAATAGTAATTCAATGTGGTATTACTGTGGAACTAATGAAGTTGCAGTCATGGAAACACAATTAAAATATAAATTTTAAGTTACTATGCGTATGATTCGGCTTAAAGTGTCAGCCTTTATCAGGGCTAGAAGAAAAACAAAGAAATATAACAAAAAAAAGAGTGAATTTAAAAAAAGATAAGAAAAGAAAAACAGTATGAAAATAAAAAAATTATAAGCTTAAAAAGTCAACAAAATTTTAATAAATAAATTAAATATTTTGTTATTTAAAGGCAAAAGAGATATTATGATAAAAGATGAGTGGATTGATAATAAATACATCAATTAAGTATAACTGTTGTCAGGTGAACGATATAGTTGATAAATAAATACATAAAGTAAAACAATTAGGCAGTACATTACAATAAAGGAATGAAAGTTAGTGTAAACTATACATAGCACATGTATTGCATTAAAAAAAAAAATGATAAATTTTCGATTTTGTATGAAATATCAAAAGTACACCTGAATTATGTTTTAGTACCAACCGCAAGTGAGATGTATCAGGTGTGATTTTAAGTTAATTTGATAAATTTTGACATTTCATAGAAGACTATTGAACTTGAAGATAAATCAAAAATTTGTGTCACTATTGAAATACATGTGCGATAAATTTACATAAACGTTCTAGGAAATATACAAGATACAATTTACCTTTAAGTACATGTAAAGTGGGTGTTCCTTTTCTCCATTAATGTCTGTCTTTTGGAAGAGTTGGAAGTTAGAAATGAATCCATTCCCTGGTTTCACGTACCTGAGCCCATTGTAAATTTAAAGAATAATGGAATATAATAAATAAAAAAAATATACATGAATAAATAATACAAATTTATAAAATATAATTCTATGTCATTTTATTATAATTGAAATGTTTGTAACAAAAAGAAAGTAGGACCATTTGATACAGGAATGAACAAAAATCTTTATAAAAATGTTTAGTTTTTGTTTTTGTTTTTTTTATTTCTTTGAAGGATTTTGTGATTCAAGCAATTCAGTAAATATTTTCACTTCAATTGAGATAAATAGTTACAATTAATATATTCAAGATAAACTCTGATAAAGTAATTTAGTAGAAACTGTCCTTTAATAATCTTCCATTCTTCTTCATTTCAAAATATTAATGTGAGTTACATTAAAATAATATATTAATTTGTCATTGAATAAATAGAAAATTGAGTAGTTTTAATGAAAATGGTGTAAGTTCACAAAATTTGGTCAGCTAATATTTTTATCTCATATCTATGTATGAGACCAAACACACTCGGTGGCATTCATTTTTATATGCTCCTTTTGTTTTTTTGTCCTATTCTATAAACATATATTTAATATCATATATGAACTAAAAGATGTAATAGGGATTGCTAATTGTAGAATAAGAGAAAGAATTTATTTATTGAAGGGGATTATTAAAATAATCCCAGTATCACAAGAAAACAGCAAACTGTTTTCAAACTCTAGGTACAACCAGTAGACTTGTGGAATCAATGTGAGGGTAGTTAATGTGAGAGAATAAACAACAAAATATCATTTTTATTTTTACATGTTAAAATTTCCAACTCATCCTACTACTGTCCTCACCACTTACTCAGATGACACATGTCTGTTATCAGTAAACAATGATCCCTTCATTGCCTCCAAAAAAACACTCTAATCCCATATCTTAACCCTTCAAGAATGGTATCAAAAATGGAGAATCAAAAAAAATCTTACCAAATAACCTTTACCCTTCGTCATAAACCCATAACTTCCTGTCCTACAGTATCCTTTAATAATATTCCACTAATCTGGTGAACAGATCCGCTACCTAGGACTCCACTTGGACAAACCTCTTACTTGGAATCCACATACAAGACTAAAACGACAAGAAACTGCCCGTCGTTACAGACTACTTCAACATTTACTAGACAAACGTTCAAAGCTCCCAATTAATTACAAAAGACTAAAATACATGACTGTGATTAGACCTATCTGGACATACGGAGTTGTGCTTTGGGGCTCCACTAAACCATCCAATTCAGCTCGTATCCAATCCTTTCAATCCAAAATCCTTCGAAAAATCCACAATGCACCTTACTTTGTCACCAATAAAGTTATCCATAAAGATCTTAATGTTCCATATGTTGCTGATTTAGCCCAAACCAGATACCTATCCTTCCATGGTAAGCTCCATAACCACTCCAATCCACTAGTTTCTCAATCTTTTTCCCACTCCTTTCCTAATAATCCTCCAAGGCGTCTGAAAAGAAGATGGCCCAGAGACCTTCTAGTGCAGAATTTTATTAAAGTGCTACTGATGAGTAGTTCTTTTCAAGTTTTGTCACATTATTGTAATAGTTAACCCTTTAACAGGCAATGTATCCTGGAGTATACACATATTTAATACCTTTTGCTCAATAAATGACCTAGTGTCCGACGGATTATCCTACTTATTATCATCTAATGTCCTTTATTTAACCTTGAATTTGATGATACATGAGTGGGAGTTAGCGTGGCTGTAGCCATTCAAAGGGAAACAGAAAAAGAAATGTCCCCGCCCTGCCCATTAAAGGGTTAACAGCACATTTACTTGATGTATAAATTTTGTACAGTTGTAAATTTCAATAAATTGTTATAAAAAAAAAAAAAACATGTTAAAATAGAGCCTCATAATACATATAACGTGCTTTCTGCATGGTTTATGCACACATTTATGAAAATATGTATATACATCTTCATCAGTGTTTACTACATGAAAAAAAAATATGTATAAATATATTAGGTATAGATACTTAAAAATAAGAATGGATAAATGTCTAATCAGCTATCTATAATCACACACTATAAACACAAAAACATTATTATTTATACTTTATATTTATTATTTGTTTCTGATATAATATATTCATATTAATTTATCGTTATTTGATATAAAATAAGTTCATCTTAAATTTGTGTGCCCAAAAATTGCAAAATAAATTTTGGAGGTGAGAAAAAATACAGTATAAGCCATGGTGCATGAATATGAGTGTCATTAACTATATCAATTAAATTATTGTTGCAGGGACAAAGACAAAGAAATATATTGGTGAAATCTTTTCAGGTATGAGGGGACATATAGCCTATGCAACGAGAAGTTTAGAGAAAAAAGAATAATAATAAAAAAAAGAACTGCTGGAATATTCCAACAATTTAAAACCAAAGACAGATTTTTTTTTTTTTTTTTTTTTCAAATTTTTAAGTTGTTTTAATTTAATTTCATTTGTTTTCATATCTTTCAGTTTATTTGTTGTTTGTTTTTTTATTTTAATTTTGTTTAATAAAATGAAATCAATAAACTTCAAAACTTAATTACTAAGAATGTTATAAAGCCTCATAATAGATATAATGAGCTTTTTGCACATTTTTTTAAAAATATATACCTTATCAGCAGGATTTACTACATAAGAGATAAAAAATAAATATGTATAAATATTCGCTCATGGGCTGCAATAGCGGCACAACTCAAAAAATTATGTTTTGAGATAAGTGGGCTAAAGTTTTCATTGCTAAGGAAAATGCATTTTAGTTTGCTTAAACATAATAACCTTCAAGTTGATATATTCTCTAAAGGGTCATTTAATAATGTGTGTATAATTTTAATTTTATTTATTTTTCAATGGCAGTTTTGAAAAATTGTTTTGTATTGTTGGATTATTGCAGCCCATGAGCACTATATTTATACATATACTTACAATTAGATATAGATACATCAAAATACAAATGGATAAGTGTTTAATTAGTTATCTGTAATCACTAAAATAATAGTTTGATAATGCTGTTATAAGTTTATCACTGCTTAATAGTATGAAGTTTGGAAAGTTTTGTAGGGTATTTTAATTTTTGTGCCATATTTTTTTTTTAATGCAAATTATAACTTATAGTCTCCTCTCTTTATGATAATATTATTAGGTAACTGTTGATTATTACCTCTAATTAAAATTAATGCCTTCGCCAGAATATTTTTCCTAAAAAAAAAAAATAAAGCACACATTTGCTAATCTGTATTATCTACCATTAAAATAACCGCACAAATAATGGCTTTCTTTAAAACTAAATTCAGATCACAGGAACATTTGGCTCAAAAACACAGTTTTGCCAACCATCTCAATCAAAAAAATAATAACTATTGATTCTAAAGCAACTTATTTATATTTATGTTAAATAGTTCCATAGGATTTATTATAATTATAAATTTAAAAAAATAAAATAAAAATAAAAAAGCATTCTATGTTTAAAGTAATGTAACCAAAGAAGATGAATAGAAGTGTCAGTTATTATTTACTCTTACTGCTCAATTTTAAATACACAATATATTTATTTAAATTCCCTATGATATAATATAAATAAAGAATATAATATGATGTAGGAAACATTGAAGATTAAAACAATTGAAAGAACCAGAATATTATCTGTTTAATAACAATTTTATGACAATTTGTTTTTTATTTAATAAAATTACAGCTGTGTAAAACAAATGAATCAAGTAAATACAATTGATAATAAACATAATGACTTGTAAAGCAACTACTCATAGGACGCACTTCAATAACAGTTCAAAATTAGAAATTCCCAAGACCATCTTATTTTCCGACTTTTCCAGGGTTATGAGGAAACGAATGGGGAGCAACTTGGGAAACTAATGGGTTTGAGTGGATACAGACGTTACTATGAAAGCAGATTAATCTGGTTTGGGCCAAATCAGCAACATTTTGACTATTAAGATCTTTATAGATTAGTTTACTTGTGGTATAATAGCGAGTATTAAAGATTTTTCGAAGAATCTTTGATAGTAAGATTTCAAGGAAAGATGAATCGAGTATTCTAGTGGCGCCCCAAAGTTCTATTCTGTATGTCCAAAGAAGTCTATATTGTCCAAATAAGTATATAAGGCTAAATCATATTAATTTAATTAACCCGGCGTTGGTCGCTAGCCGATCTGGTACACCGTTAGTCGCTAGGTGAGCATTTCCCTTACTTCTTTCATCTTCATAAAAAATGCAGTTTTATGTTGCCAAATAAGTAGTTATAAATGGTAAATAAATTTCATCATAATGTATCAATAATTGTAGTATGGAGTATAAGGATTAAAAATATATTTTTACAAAGATTTATTGTAAAACAACAAAAAAAGCAAACAAAAATTAAATATTTTACTATTTACATAATAATGTGTTTTTCATCAGCTAGATCATTTTCTTCTATTTCTATACAATTATTACAAGTATATTCAGTATGTTCATTGTGAATTAGAACATTGCACTTTTTACATTTTTTTTATTTTTTTATTTCTTAGGCCCACCTATACCAGATCTATTTTTTATAGCCTCGAGTCGCCACGAACAAGAATCTGGAATAGTGAAAATTTCAGATTCCTAGTAACTGATTGAAAAATAATAAATACAATTCACGACGATTTGTCAACTAATTACTTACAATTTATCTTCTCAACTGGCTTTTTATCCAACAATTCAAGAATTTTAGATTCACGACTCATTTTGAACCCAAATAACTTAACAATCGACAGAAATTAGAAAACTCGCTCGGTAAAATGTCACGAATAAACTGCACGAGAGATAATCTGATACTGAAGAGTGTGGACATGGCAATTTTCATTACAAAGCTCCTAATATCCTGGCCACCTGCATCCGTTTTACTTAGAAACCGAATATTCTTATTCGCAAATGTCCTAAACTCAGCTATACTGAGATTCAGCAATGAAAGTGAAATTCTGACGAACTTATTAATTATTTGTTAAAAGGGTGAGGGAAATGCTCACCTAGCGACCAACGCCGGGTTCAGTCAGCTTTTGTCCATACAAGATACCTATCCTTCCATGACTCGATACCTATAGCTTCATACTCGAATCAACTAGTCTATCTACTTGCTTCTAACTTGATATCCGACAAACTTCCCAGGCGTCTGAAAAGGTGATCTAGGGAATTTAAATACTACTAATGAGTAATTCTTCATAAGTTTTTGACTTTTCATTGCAATAATTTTACCGCGTATTTACTTATTGTAAATAGTGTTTGCAGTTGTAAATATCCATAAAGTATACATGTTAAAAAAAAAAATAAAAAAAATGATGTCAGAAATATATATATATATATATATATATATATATATATATATATATATATATATATATATATATATATATATATATATATACGAGGGTAAGTCAATAATTATCCGCAATATAGCTATATTTTTGTTTATGTTGGCAGTACTGTTCTTTTGTGTTGATGGCGCATGCTTTGTTTATTCGTTGTTATGTTTATGTGCGTATCAAGCTGGTAGGTTAGTTTTGTTATCGCTGTCGTGCTGTTAATAATGGCCGCTCCACTTTCTATTTGCACCAAAGAAGAGCAACGTTCAGTGATCCGTTTTTTGTGGTCGGAAGGTGTATCAGGGGCCGAAATTCATCGAAGACTTTTGGTACAGTACGGGAACAATTTTTTGCCACAACGGAGTGTCTATGAATGGATTGAAAAATTCAAAACACAGTGAACAATAAACAGTGAACGTTACAGTGAGATGCTTACTGCTAAGCTGAAGCCTGCAATTCGAAGCAAACGCCGAGGACTGCTGTCAAAAGGCGTTGTGTTGTTGCACGACAATGCCCGTCCGCATACAGCTGCCCACACTGTAGAAACGCTCGCTTCAGAAACTCAATTTTGAAGTATTGAATCATCCTCCATATAGTCCCGATCTCGCTCCATCTGATTTTCACTTGTTTGGTCCACTCAAACAGGCAATTAGGGGCCGTCGATTTGCCTCGGACGAAGCATTGAAAGAAGCGGTGCATTCCTGGCTCGCATCTCAACCCAAAACCTTCTTCCATGAGGGCATCAGGAAACTTGAACAACGTTGGACCAAGTGCGTTGAAAAGCAAGGGGACTATGTCGAAAAATGATGTACTTGTAAGTTTCCTATTTCATTTCAATAAAATTTTATAACTATATTGCGGATAATTATTGACTTACCCTCGTATATATATATATATATATATATATATATATATATATATATATATATATATATATATATATATATATATATTTCATTTATTGATATTTACAACTGTACAAAATAATATACAACAAGTAAATGTGTTGACAGTGGATACAATGGCATGTAAATAACTTGTGAAGAACTACTCACTAGTAGCACTTCAATAAAATCTACACTAAAAGGTCTCTACACTAATCAAGTTGAATTGTGTAACAAAGTAATGGCGATTTAAAGAAAGAAAAAAAAAATTATGTTTTTAGTTGAATAAACGTTTTGCAATGTTTTTTTAAGGTGCTGAATTAGAATCTGACGTCATTTTTTGTATTAAAATTTTATAAAGGTAGTTTCCTTGAAGATTTAAAAAAAAAAAATGTCTAGAATTTAATTGACCTAAACCAAAATCAATGAAGCGGCCGTATTGTTTGTTAAAAATGCACTCAAAAATAGAAATTTTGGTGCAAGATGTCAATATCATTTTTTAAACTCGAGATTTTTTTTTTTTGTTTTTTCTTCTGATTTATTGATATTTACAACTGTACAAAATAATATACATTAAGTAAATGTGTTGATAGTGAATACAATGGCATGTAAATAACTTGTGAAGAACTACTCAATAGTAGCACTTCAATATAATCTACACAAAAATGTCTCTAGGCCATCTTCTTTTCAGACGCCTCGGAGGATTATCAGGGATGGAGGAGGAAGCAAGTTGGGAGACTAGTGGATTGGAGTGGTCATGGAGCTTACTATGGAAGGATAGGTATCTGGTTTAGGCTAACTCAGCAACATATGGAACATTAAGGTCTTCATGGATAAGCTTATTGGTGACAAAGTAAGGGGCATTTAGGATTTTTCGAAGGATTTTGGATTGTAAGGATTGGATACGAGATGAATTGGATGGTTTAGTAGAGCCCCAAAGCTCAACTCCGTACGTCCAAATAGGTCTAATAACAGTCATGTAAATGAGTCTTTTGTAATGAATTGGGAGCTTTGAACGATTGTCTAGTAAATGTTGAAGTAGTCTGTAACGACGGGCAGTTTCTTGTCGTTTTAGTCTTGTATGTGGATTCCAAGTTAGACGTTTGTCCAAGTGGAGTCCTAGGTAGCGGATCTGTTCAACAGGGATTAGTGGAATAGAAATATAAAAATTTTCTTCATTTAAACTAGCAGTATACAACAGAGTTGGGAAAATTTTAATCATTTTTACGATTAGAAGCTTTTTTTTTTATTATTATTTTTTCAAATTTAATATTCATTATCAAATTACAAAAATAATCTATTAAAAACCGATCAAATGTAATATCAAAATGAAGTTATAATTCGTTAAAAACAAATGAATACATAGCAATAGAAGTAAGGTTAAGTTTAACTTCGGTTTACACGGACACTTGATTACATCTTACCCTTGTTACGGCAATTAAGACAGGTTCCTAGAAGCTGTATCATGTTATTAAGAGGTCAGAACAGTTTTTTACCCTTAGCAGCCCGACCGTCTATTAGAAAATACTGAGGGCATGATACATCTATAGGGAAAAAATAAAGTATCTCAATAAAAACTCATTCTATGTTTGTATCGTAGATAATAGCATAATTATATGTATAGTTGCTAATCAAGGATGCTTGTGTTTGTATTGAGTAATATAATACAAAACAAATGGAACGATTTCCTTAATTCACGACATTACTATTCGGATTTTAACTCATACATATAAAAATATACATCAACTAGCGTAACCCGTCGCGGCTTCGCCCGCTCTCATATCTAAAGAACTTAACTAATAATTGAAGCTTTATTTTGTTTATCGATAAAACCCTTGTAATGAAGTATGCATTTGAGTATTATTTCCTCAATGATATTTTCACGGATAGCAGTTGATCAGGTAATTGAAGATTACGTAAGATATTTTATGTTAATGTATACAGGGTGAGTATCTCTTAGTGTAAAAAAAAAAAATTGGGTGAAACTAGATCAAAATGTAGCAAAACGCCGCAAATCTTACCTTTCTATTCCAATCCGTTGCAGATGTACGATAAATCAAAGACCTTTTTGAGGAAACCACGTTTCTTTCCATAAAAGCTGTAATATCCCCACTTTGTTAAAATATTTTTCAAATTTTTACCACATTTTCGGATTTAGCATTAAATTTTCTATAATAGCTGAGTACCTGTAACCTCGAATTTTACAAACTTGGTATCTAAGGAACAGCTTGATCTTCATCTTATTTGGGGAAGTCACAATGTCGTATTTACTTCAACGCTCAAAAAAACTATCCACAAAACGTCAAATTTTACGAAAACTTGCAAATTTATTCAGCTTTCGAATGATATGTTAAACGTATTGATTTTGTTTCAATTTCATGGAGAAATTTACTTTTCAAACCGGAAAAAATGGTGTTCTCATTTGGCATTCAAATCAGTTACTTATGTAAATATAACATTATGACAATCCCTTGATGGAAATGTGCATTTTAAACATAATTAAATTAAAACATACCTCTATTTCGCCGTTAGCTTCTGAATGCAGATTATATTGAAGAATACTACTTTTTGAGGTCAATTTTATGGGCAGATGAGTCTGTTTCTACCGGGGAAGGCATTTCTACCTATCTATGTATATCATTGGTTTAAATTTGTATTGCTTTCGAATAATGTGGAGGAGCACCATGGTGTTGGAAAATCATATTTTGCCGAACTTTGAGGTTTATGTTCATTATCACTGGATTTTAAACCTTACATTGAAAATCCAATAAAATAAATCCTAAATTATAGTAATAAATAAATAAATGTAATAACATAAGATCCTCTGATCTGGTGTCGCTTTATTGACAGTTTTCCTTTATTTTCTATTAAACAATAATTTTTTTTTTCTTTGCTTTTTATTCTTATGAAGAGTTTATTACGTTTAAAATGCACATTTCCATTAAGGGATTGTCATAATGTTTTATTTACACAAGTAACTGATTTGAATGCCAAATGAGAACACCATTTTTTCAGGATTATCAATTATAAAATTATATCATAAAGATGAGAGAAAAAAACTAAATTATTTGAATTTTAAGAAAGGTATTTACAATTTACATGGTTACAATAATAATGAACAAATCAAATCTTCAGAAAAAAAAAAAAAAAAAAAAAAAAAAAAATAGTTAATTTCAAGAGTCAAGTGTGCTCCTTGAGCCACATATTTCCCGAAAGAAAAACTAGCATTTCTGCTTTCCTTTGGCTTAATCTTTGAGAGAATCCTTGAGCTCTAGGAATTCCGAATTCAACTTCAAAAGAACTCGACACTGGACAGAGACAGATCAGCATAATTCCGAGAGTTTCAAAACTTGAAATTAGTAAAAAAATCTATCGATAGTCGGCACTATGGATAGTGACCATCGATAGGCATGACCTATCGATATATCGATAGTAACTATCGACTATCGCCCAACCCTAGGTTGGAGTCCCACACTATCTGTTAGCCAAAAAGCGTTAGGTGTTTATTGAGATTTCCACCTTGCAAAAAAAAAAAAAAAAGAATAAATTAAAAAAAAATATATCAAAATGCAAAGGGTCAACATTTTGACTTGGTAATAATTTTTATTCGGCAGAAATAATTTTATTGATTTTATCTGGTTGGATTTTAATTTCAAACCATAAAAGTACATGAACTGTACGTGAATGGCAAACCTCTTTTCTGCCACTCAACATAGTACATTTAAATTATTATTATTATAAACTCCATTATTGGTGTTCAGTAGTTTTACTATCGTTAACTCTATTCCGGAATGATGCTAACCAAATATTGGTCGATTTTCAAACTTCACTGGGATCCAAATGTCCACTAAATATTCATAGTTTAATAACAATATAATTGAATATAAGTATGTTTTATTATCAATATCACCGTAGCTGCCTGTGGAACTTTCACGTAGAACGACACTCACTACCTTGGTTTTCAAATCTCACTTTTATCCACATGTTATCGCTTTTTGAAAAACAAATCAACTGAAAATTATTAGATTTTATTATTGCTATACTTTCCTTGAAATATGGAGATGATGTGGTTAAAATTTGCTACAGATTAATCCAGTAGTTTTTGTAGTTAGTGATCACATACGAAAAATGGCTTGTCCTTTTATATAATAGTATAGATATATGATGATAAAAGTATGGTTGACTGGACGATGAATGGAGAAGAAGATAGTCAGGGATGCAGTCAAAGTAACACCACGTCAAAGAAGAATTCTTTAATACGTGCCAACGTTTCGACCTGCGTTGCAGGTCTTCTTCAGGGCCACCGAACCACACTAATTCTAACCTTGTTCCGATTTATTTCGATGTTCTAGTCGCTGCTTTTAGAGGGGAAAGGTTATTCTCCTACATTTACTGAGAAACTCTAAATCCCTGTTCAAAGTAATATTAACTTCTGTTTACCTTCTAATATTAAAATGAGAAATAAGGAAATATTAAATTGGAAATAAAGAAATATCGAAATATAAGACACTAAATAAATTTTGAATTAATATTAATTTAATCAACAATTAATATACTACTGAACCACCAGTAAAGTTAATTCCAGATGAACTTTCTGTCAGAGAAGTGAAAATAACAAATTATAAATATTTAAAAGACAGAATCCTTAAGTTTTTATTTGGCATAACTCCTATTTATTTAAAATTTGTAGCTACAAGTTTCAGAGATAATGTTCCATCATCAGGCTTCTAATTTTTTTTTAAAAACACATTAATCTATAACATTATACCAATAGTTCTACAATTATATAGTAATGTGTCATTTACCTCTTAATCTGCAATTATTTTCACATTATCAATTCTCCATGTTATAAGCCATTATATAATATAAGACAGATTCCTAGTTGAAAGTGATGATGTTAATTTCTGCTATATTTTCTCAAGGGGAAGTGGAAATAAGAAAACATGAATCCTGTGATATACTTTCTCACATTTATTTATAAACTGATATGTTTTATTATTAATTATACAATCTGTCTCACTCTAGGACAAAAAGTAATATTGATGACAAAGAATCCATTCACAAAATATGTATACTGAAATTTTATCACTGAAATTGAAACAACAAATAAAAATTTATAAAACACCAAATCCATGTACAAATAAATCTTGTTAAGTTTTGTAACACTTTTGCAAGTTTTAAATTTTATCACTTAAATTGATGGAACAAATATAAATATGTAAAACACCAAATCCAAGGCACAAATTAATCTTCTTAAGTTTTGTAACACTTTTACACATAAGATAAGATGAAATAAAAAAACATGAATTGATAAAACACTTAATCCTCGTGTTGTTAACTTCTATTTCACCTATTTACATTTAAGAAGTCTGAATATGAATATAACAAATTAAACAACACAATCCAAGTTTAAACTGTAGAAGTGATTGTTTACCTGTGAGGTTATAGGAATGAACTATCGAAAAATGTAAACATGAAGTGAAGCGTAAGGATCGAACTGGTCGGTGTAGCGCGGGTCAAGCCAGTTTGGTGGTGTCGCCGATCCGAACAATTACCAATATTTTCGTTTTTAAAAAGGTCATTCATTCTTCACGTTTAATCATTTGGTTTGTCGTCCTTTTAGTCCCTGTGCAACACATTCGTCGGGAAGTTGGAGATTGTTCACTTCCCGTTTATCAACGCGACAGTTGTTTTAGATGTGGTATAAAGTCTGTGGGTTCAAAAGTCCAGCAGACGAACCTATTGGCGGACATACCACTTATAGAGGCCATTTTACTTTTAGATATACATATCAATAATCTATTGTTTTCCCCAGTGAGGTAGAAATACACTTGTGTAAAAATATAAATGCGTGTGTTAATATAGAGATGATGTTTTAGACAATAATCTGCGCGATTATCTTGCATATCATTACCATTTAGGACGTTATAAAAGAGAAAGGAACTTTGGCTGTCTCCTACACACCAGTACCAAAATTATTCAAGGAATGTGAATAGGTCGTTAATTTTACTGGAAGCAGTTCCACGAAAGGGGGTATGGTATATAAAAAGGAAGAGAAACACAAGGTAACATGATCAAGATAATAATATTTTTAAATATATAATTGGGACAGGGAGATATCCAAGAAAAAATACCCATCGGACTTTGAAGGTGAATATAACAAAACGATTCATTATTATTTTTCAAGCCACCATGATCTTGTTCAATACGTCTTTTAAACATTGAATTTTACCAGAAATGCAAAATAATAAGGACCGTGAAGTCCTACTTTTTCATCCACCTCTCATTATTGCGTCGATCGGCTACAAAAAGTAATGAGCAAAGAAAGTAACAGTAATTTCTGAAAATAAAGAATATGTTTTCGCTTCATTAAAGATTTTAGAAGCCTTATTTGAAAGTATAAATTAAAAACCATTAGTTGTGTTCTCAGTATTTTTGGTCTAATCTAAGAAGTGCCGTGTTATATTGATCATACGATGGAACAATGGCATAAACTCCGAATAGGGAAAAAATAATAATAATAAGTCAAGAGTGTTTGAGTAGCTCAAATAAATTGTATTTCTTCTCAAATTCAATGAGAGAATAGTTACGTCTTTGAAGTAATCAATATAAATAAAAATGAATCGCCAAATGTATTGCTAAGCGTAAAACTCGAGAACGGCTCGACCAATTCGGCTAATATTTTTTTTTTAACGGAAAACTTACAGCTTTATTTATTTATGCGCCAAGTAATCAAACAAAAAATATCGTGTACCATAAGGCATTACAATGAAAATACCAGATTACACTACTAAAGTCTTGCAATGTACAAAATAGAAAACATATTTGTAAGCAATCATTGTTTATTAGTGAAAAAATAATAATAATAAGTCAAGAGTGTTTGAGTAGCTCAAATAAATTGTATTTCTTCTCAAATTCAATGAGAGAATAGTTACGTCTTTGAAGTAATCAATATAAATAAAAATGAATCGCCAAATGTGTTGCTAAGCGTAAAACTCGAGAACGGCTCGACCAATTCGGCTAATATTTTTTTTTAACGGAAAACTTACAGCTTTATTTATTTATGCGCCAAGTAATCAAACAAAAAATATCGTGTACCATAAGGCATTACAATGAAAATACCAGATTACACTACTAAAGTCTTGCAATGTACAAAATAGAAAACATATTTGTAAGCAATCATTGTTTATTATGGAGACATAAATCTATAAATAAAGTGATCACTCTGAAATGTTTTATTACTGCGAAGGGACAATAACTTTTGACAGAACAAAGTCTATCGGGGAGGAACTATTTACATAAAAAATCAATGTTGTGTTGTTTTAGAGAAAATAGGGCAGAACTACGTCTGCCGGGGCAGCTAGTAACACATATTACTTGATATAACTGTAACCTCATTTAAAAAGAACAAAAACGTAACAGAAACACAAAATTAGATGTTCTACAGTTGTGTTATTGTTCTATTGTATGAGCGATATGGTCCAACAACTTTAGTAACTTTAAAATTACTTGAATTACTTCTAAATCACATGTCGAGGCAGACACACTTATGTTTGTTTTTCTTTGTTCTTTTGTCTTTTAACATTTGTAAAAGTTTTAGTCTCCAAAATAGCATACCCAAAATTAAAATTAAATCATGAAATAGCATCAAAAATGCAGAGACGTTAATTATTAAAGTAACTATAATAACAGTGAAGTTATACTGTTAAAATGCACACTGAGCCCTCCTACAGCTGTTTCATGGAGCCAAACAACTTTATCGTCACCTTTCAATCTTACCTCTTAGTCATAATATAAAATCATAAAAATTATTTAATTATTAAATTTTTTAGAATCAATCAAAAAACATTCGAAATTTAATGTGAAATCACCCTTACACTAGCTAAAGATAAATTTCTAATCATTAAAATATTGTCTTAACAAAATATTGTTCATATCTCTTAGGCTGAGTAATCTGTGTTCAAGTTACATCTTGTAATGAGTCAGTGATAAGTATTGCAAGTTGTGTCGTCTAGCTGATTGAGATTTTGTGTTAACCTACTGAAATTTGAATTCTTCAAGATGAGTATTCAGTGGACATTGATTGCCTCTTTCCTGTACTGTGAAATTGCTATAGTTCTGTTATTTGTTCTACCCTTCGTTTCTGCTAGAAGATGGAGTTCGTTATTTAAATCACGCTTTCTGCAAGTGTTATCCCGGCAAGCATCATGGTACTTCAGTATTATCCTTTTAATTCTCATATTATTTTTGTTAGATTCAATTCGAGAAATGAGAAAATATTCAAGTATGGAACCCCATGAGCACTCGCATTTGGAGAATGAATTGCAGGTCAGTATGAGACTGTTCAGAGCTCAGCGCAATTTTTATATATCTGGCTTCTCACTTTTCTTAGCTGTTGTAATAAGGAAATTGGTTCAGCTTATATCGAAACAAGCAGAACTAGCCGCTGAGAATGAAGCTGCTCTTAAGCAGGCTAAATCGGCAACTGTTGCTGCCCGTGCATTTATGCAAGGCTCAGGGGAAGATGCCCAGAACAGTTCCAACGAAGCCCATCAAGTCGAATTGAATAAATTAACAGAAAAAATCAAATCCCAGGAAGAAGAGATCGAGCATTTGAAGAAAGATAAGGAAGCTGTTGTATCTCAAGCCAAGTCTTTGGAAACAGAATATGACAGACTCAATGAAGAGCTCAGGAAATTACAACTCAAACTGAAGGTAGAAGAAGAATCTACCAAAGATAAATAAAATCAAGGGCTGTAGTTGTTTTCCTTTTTTTAAAAATATTTTTTTGAATTAATCATAGTGCCTTTTATGTAATATCTATTTACATTTATAATTATCTAAGTCTTATCTACATGGCCAGTAATAGCACTCATTTTATGCTGTTTATTTTTTTATGTGAGGTGTTCTATTTAAGTAGAGTCAATAGTAAATTTATAAAAATAGCCATTTCCTCCTTCTGTTATAAATACTTATTCCAACATTATGTACATTCAACCTAGATTTAAGGATTGTCATGTTTTATCTTGAATTAAATGCCTCACATGAATAACTCAGGTTGTTTTAAACAATTATTTTTTATTGTTAATGTTTTGGGGATGCGCATTGTTCAGCCGTTCATAATCCAGTTTCGATGTTTTTGTAAAAATATATTAATTTATATATATATTAACTCTAATATTTATGGACTATTGCACAATATTGTAAGTTGATCAGTGCTTGAGAATGGGATGTTACCAATATTGAAAATTTGTGATTTAGGACTATTGATTATCGTTGAAGAGGTGAATATTTTGCATAGTAGTTGTACATGACTTGTAATATAGTTAAACTAATATCTCTTGAATATTAATTTCCTATTCTAAGTTGGTATTGTGTTTCTTGGTAAGATTATGTTTAAAATTAATTATAATTAATAAGACTGTTTGGGAAAGATTGTTTTGGGTTATTATTTTGATATTTCTGTATTTATTATTTTTTTTTCCATAAATAAATAATTATTTTAAATTTGTCTTTAGTTTATTTTTCTGATAAACTTTTAGGAACCAATAACTTTGTTATTATTGTAGTAGAAAATGAATAACCTTTCTTGGACTGGACATAATTACAGGCGAATGACATTGATTTTCATTCTTATATGATTAATCACTCTTTTGATTTGTTGTTAATTAAACTGTTAAAATACAATCCATAGGAAATTCCATCTGGAAACAAATTGTTTTTATATTTATACAAGAGTATGTTATTATTTCCTATTGCTTAAGTCATGATTTTGTAATGAATCTTCATGCAAAATTGAGTTACACGTTTATTTACAGATATGAGTTTTATTAATGGAATCTGAATACTGTAGTCTTCTAAAATAAGTTAAGTTTCCTTCATCGCATCCAATTTTGTTTGCTTGTTATTGTAACCTTGATTAATACTCACAGGGTATCATTTTTTATTTCCTTGCTTATTCACTTCAGCCTTGAAGGCCGTTGTGTAATACGTCATCACAATGCTTAAGAATGACCCATTTCTTTTATGATTCTCAGGATACCCCATATTCCTTTATTTAATATTTCATGTTATCCTGTATGACATATTAAATAAAGTGTCATCTTGTACAAGTGGAAGAAAGTATTTTTATGGATGATCTTTGTATTGTGTATAATTGATTATTAATCAGTTATGCTTAATGTTAAACAGAATTTACTGATATTTCTGTTACAATAATAGAAACATATCAAATCTTATCAATATTATATCCCTGGATGTCGTTGAAGAAGTTCATAAGTCAAGTTTAAGCACTTAACAGTTGAGGATTTTTGATAATTTTCCTAAACCCTGTAATTACTCCAGATATGCCATTTGTGCGAAAATAGATACTTAATAATAAGCACAATTTAACTAATTTTTTACATTAAAAATTTTTTAATTTCTGCTTTGAAGGCTAATAG
Organism: Euschistus heros; assembly: GCA_003667255.2. Lineage (NCBI taxonomy): Eukaryota > Metazoa > Arthropoda > Insecta > Hemiptera > Pentatomidae > Euschistus > Euschistus heros. The sequence goes on from RCWM02000015.1 coordinate 5,350,389, forward strand.
TTAACTCATTTTAAATTTATAATTTGACATAGTCATTTGTTCATGACAATTCGATATATCAGTCTGTATCCTTAATAATGTTAATTCTAAGAATTAATTATTCTTAACCCTTTTCTTGGCAAAATAATTTTTAAAAGAAAAAAAAAATCACAATAAAATCCCTTTAAAAGAGATCAAATAAGACATTGATATAAAAACATTTTACCAAAATTGAAGACTGGATATAATAATAATAATAATAATATAATGGGCTAAGTGCCAAAAAAAAAAATTGTGTTAGACCCGAAAAAGCTAGCTAAGTGCCATTTCCAACTACTTAAAAAAATAGGCTAAATGCTTAACTAATTATTAAATAATGGTCATGACATTTAGCCTAAAATCTTTTTCCTTTTTTTGGCACTTATCCCGTGCTGTTGATGTCCATCTTTCAATTTATTTTTTAAAAATTAAAAATTGGTATCTCCTGAGATACTAAACCATTATTGAGGTTATCAATCACTCTGAGTATCTGTGATAGTGAAATATTGGTAAGGAACCTACAAATATGTCAGAATATACCTGCAATTTGTAAAAACACTTACAAAAGGATGGTATCTCAAGGGATACCATGCCAAGAAAATGGTTAATATTGAACAGAAATTACTTTGGGAAATAATTGAGACCAAAAGAGGGCATCCTTCTCAAATTTCTACGTATTGGACATTAATAATTGAATTAAAAAAGAAAATTAAGTATAAAATAATGTTAATTAGAGGATTCTTAAGGGAAGTGAAGTACTAAAATCTAATTGCATTTGTTTTAGAAGAGGAAATTCGGGTGGCTAGTTCAACATTCAAGGATAATTATGAAAATTAATACCAGAAAAGGAGATAACCAAATCGTACTTAAGAAAAAGGTTAAAAACTAAGATTAATGAATTAATTCCCATTCCCATTGTAATTAATTTTATTCAAAAACTAGTTTTCAAATAAAAATAATTCCAATAAAAGTGGCAATTAATTCATAAATCTTAATTGCTTTGATCCTTATATAACATTTATACCTACCTCAAGTTAAAAAAGGCATATTTTTGAAAATGGAAAAAATTTATATCGACTAGGGTGGGCAAACACAATATTCAATGAGAAAATAATTACTTGTTATTTATAATAGGTCCATAAAAATAAATATTGTATAAAAAAAAAAAAAATTGATACTATCATAATTATAAAAGATATGGTTATTTTATTGTGATTCAATAAAAGAAAAAAATATAAAGGCAATAATCATTTTTAAAGGAAGATCACCGTTCAGATCTATCTGGATTGCCTATATTTTTTATGTTGAGTTTACTTTCAGTCCAAAGCACAAGTGGTTAAGATGACAAGCAAATCTTGTTTGTTGCATCATTGGATAAGAGATGAACTTATGATATACAAAAATAGTTTTGTAAGTCATCATAGAAGCATCAATTTCTTATCATTATGATACCACTATATAAACATGGATAGACCAATGTAATTTGATTGTGATGCCCCATCAAACAAGAAAAGTGTTAACACAATGAAAAAAACAATAATATAATAACATAATATATTGCTATTCATTTAAATAAAAAAATAAATGAATGCGAATTCATAATGCTGAATAGAAGTTATAATTAAAATAATATAGCTGAGTAATGAATAATTTGAGTACCTGCAATAATTTATTATAAATAATTTTTATTCATAAAATTATGATTTTTTAAATTACTTTGCAATCTCATAATTATAAAACTGTTGTAATCAAAACACCAAAATAATTTTTTCATACACCTGGATATACACTAGTTCTGTAATATCAATCAATGAGTGGTATTCATTATATCAATAGTCATCATTATTTATTAGTTTGATGCAAAAATAATGCAGGTTTTGAATATTCATTTTGTTCAGGCAAGTGCTTAGCAAGTAAACCAAGATAATCCTCCAGTCTAGTTAATTGATTATAAACAATAGTTATTAATGTTCTTTTGTCTCAAAGTTTAATTTAATTTGAGCTACATTTTCTATGAATAAGGGACCTCTGAAATTCTGTGTCAAAACAAAATTTTGGTGAAATTCATTTTTCTGAGTTCCAACTTGGTCGAAGTGTGGCCCTAACCACATGCTAATGTTGTTTGAAGTGGCAGAAGCATCAGCGAATGTACAGTGCAGCGATGGTTACAAAACATTTCGTCTTAGACAGGGGAGGTTGTGGTAGGCCTCCTGTTGCTGGTCTCGACCAACTGAGGGCTTTGGTTGAAGAAAACCCTCGCAAAACTACTCGGGACATTGTGAGAGAAGTTAGTGTTGACCACCCATCGCTATAAACCAAGAAAAATTATAATAATTTTTTTTTTTGTGAGGTATAAACATGCATTATTTTTGCATCAATCTGATAGTTCTATGTCCTTATATATTCCAACTACAGCAGTAAGAACCCTTTCAACCTTTTCTTGAGGTAAACCCAACAAAAGTAAAGATTTAATCTGGTTTTTTTTCCATAAAATAAAAATCAATTTTCAGCTCCCCAAGCAAGATTTAAAGCAACTTCAAACACTCCGTCCATAAAACAGATGAAGTGCACTTTTTTTATTTATCTTGTTTTCCATAATTTTATTTATGGAATGAATTAAGTTATCAAAAAAAAAAAATTAACATAACACATCATTGCAGTTAAAAAAGTTCACTGTTTTAATTCCAAGTGAAAAGTGAAGTGTACTTGTTTATATCAACCATCAATGACTCATCTCTAAATGTTGTAACTTCCCAATACAATGGAGATATTTTTTATTCCTATCATATTTCATTTGTTTCTCTAATGTACAATGAATCAAAATTTGAGTAATAGTTTTATTATACTGATTCAGTTCTAAAATCATGGTTATGATTAATATAATATTTGATATTATATGAATTGCATTTGGGCTTGACGTCCTAATATACTCCAACTAAGCATTAACGCTTTAACAGGCGATGTATCCTGGAGGATACACATATTTAATGCCTTTTGCTCAATAAATGACGTCATGTCCGACGCATTATCCTACTCATTATTGTCTAATATCCTTTTTTCAACCTTGAATTTCATGATACATGTGTGGGGGTTAGCGTGGCTATAGCCATTCAAAGCCAAAAAAAAGAAGAAATGGATTCGAAAATTCCCAGTCTGCCTGTTAAAGGGTTAAGAATGGGTTATCCAGTAAGTTATAAACCTATTATAGCCAGGCTGGGAAGGTCGAGATTCAATTCGTGGGTCTGCTGCAAAATAAATTTTAACCCTCTCAGGTGGGATTCGAACCCATAAATGAATCCCTTATAAATGATTTACAACAGCAGAAGACAAAATCTTGAGTTAACTTAACCAAACTGTTAAAACATTTTCTAAATTCCACATTTTAACAAACTATATAGCTCAATTTATTTATTAGGTATAGGTATAGGTATAGTTAGTTATGTTATAAAATATTCATAAATTTTTATAGACTCATAAAAAAATTCAATTTGTTTTATTATCAAGAATTCCAATATTATATTAAGATACAATGTATTCGTACGAATACAGAAAATATATCAATGATTAAATGACAGTATTAAAATTATTGCGTTAACAAGGGCTTATCATCCTTATATTTATGGTAGAGTTCCAAACAATCCTGTTGAGAGATTACTTCCCATCCAGTTGATTTCATGTGATACACTGTAATTAAAAATAAAATTAATCATTTAACATACAAGCTATTTAAATATAAATATAAATTAACTATTACAAACACTAAAATATTTTATAATGACTTAATTCAAGTTATGAGCAAATTAATTAATCCCCATTACCTCTAATAATACCACCAGAGTACGAGTCCCTGTAAGTTGCATGATAAATGGATCTTCGTGCCAATTCATAAGCGTCATTGTCTTCTAAATCAAATGAATAGCCCGAGTCAAGAACACCAAAGGCATAAACAGAACCTGAACCAACGCTATAAACTTTGCCTTTTGTTCTTTGTCCTTCAGAATCAACATAATAAAGGCTAGGACCCTAAAAAGTATATAAAATTTATAATTAAAAATATGTACTATAGCCATTACGAAATAATAGATTAATACAACACAAAATAAATACAAACATTTTTATCATAACCAGCAATCATCATGCCCATTGACAGACCCATTCCTTTGTATGAAAATGCCATGTTCGCCATGAGTTTCGAAGCTGCTGCCGTAGATATGCGGCTCTTATTACGAAGTTCATAAAGGCGGCATTGTTTGGCAAGTACCCTATCCCAATAAACACAATCAGCAGCACCTCCAGCCATAGTACCAACCAAATATTTATGGATTTCGATAATTTTTTTCATTGATTGAGAACCTACACATGAAACATGATTCAGAATTCTTATACAATCATATAAACTATATATATATATATATATATATATATATATATATATATATATATATATATATATATATATATATATACATATATATATATATATAATATATAAAATAAAGATAAAATAAAATAAAAAACTGTGTTATAAGACCTCATCTATAATTGACATTAGTGTAAATATAAAAATATTTATTATAACAAAAAATAAAATACACCAGTCTGTCGTTCAAATAATGGATAGTTCAAAAATTTCAATAATTGAGGAAGCAGTTGAGGGTTGAAAGATTTTTTATATGTTTTTAGAACTGATGATAAATGATCAACATCCGATACTAATCTATGAATAAAAAATTGCACTTGAAGTGGCAATGACTAATTAATTCTAATCATCAGATTAAGTTTTATGCAACAAAAAAAAAAAATTAAAAGATGACTAGGACATGTGCATTGTAGGGATCAGGAAAGACTTCAAAAAAGATTAATGGACCAGTCCAGCAGGTCCAAGCAATAAATGTTGTACAACAAAAAATATTTTCCATTAAAACATTGTAGTAAAACCAGCTGTTCTGTATGCCTCCGAGTGCCTTGTAATGGCCAGGAAGGGTCCACTCAGGAAGCTAGAGATCAAGGAGAGGAAAATCCTGAGAAGAATACTAGGACCAGTCAAGGAAGAGAATGGCACCTACAGGATACGGCACAATGATGAGCTGTATAAACATCAGGATGATATCCTGACATGCATAAGGAAAAGGCGACTGGCATTTTATGGACACCTGACCCGCTTGAATTCCAAAAGATTGACAAACAGGATATTTACTGTGGCAGAGAGGTAAGGCTTCCAAGAACAAGTGGATAACATCGGTGAAGTCAGATCTGGAACAACTAGGGATCCCACAGCATAAAACACAAGACCGACTGCAGTACCGACAAGCTATCCGACAGGGATTTTTCCCAGTGTCCCTTACCAGTAAGAAGACCACAGGGACCAAATGGACAGAGGAGAGAAAGCTGGCGCATAGACAGAAAATGAAAGAATTCTGGAAGAGAAAGAAGAAGATCCTCACTGAAAAATAGCTATGAGCCCCTGGTCCTTAGAAGGCCCAAAGGAAAAAAAAAAAAAAAAATTTTCCATTAAATTCCTGACAAGAAAGTTGTCATTAAATTTTCGATCCAAGCAACAACACTAGAGCTAGAGGATATCGAAATGGTATATTTTTTATCAATCAAATCGGCACTACAACTGATAGTAAGTCAAGGCCTCCTGTAAAATCAACCGCCAGTCATCTTGGTGTGTTGCCGCTGCACTCCAGTTCCTCACTCCCAACATTGACAACGCCTCCTCCGCCACTCCATCAAACCATCTCAGTCTTGGTCTACCGACTTTCCTCTTGGCATGTATTTTTTCCTTTAAGAGTTTTATAGGGACCTCATCTGAAATCATCCTCGCCACATACCCCACCCATTGGAGCCTTCCAATTTTAATATATCTTATAATATTTGCATTTTGATATAACTGTGTGAGCTCAGAATTGGTTACATTTTTGAAGGTGAAAAAAAATGTTACAACAAAAAGTTTAGACCTCCAGTCAAAAGACATGTCCATGTCAAAACATAGATAGTAATAAGAAAAAAATAAATATATCAGCTGTAAAATAAATAATAAAAGTAAGATTAATTGAAAATATAATACAAAGTATATGAGGTTACCTTTCTTTAGGTTACCTCTATCATTTTAATTTATTTTCTTCAATAAATCTTGTTAATTGAATACTTTATTTAATAGGTTAAGAAAGAGATTAAATTGGTTTGTTTTAAGTAATTCTCTCTCTTCCTCTATATTTTGGCTCCATTGCTACGATTTATGATGTGAAAGGCAAGGACTATCTTCCAGATAGTTTAAATCTGACAAATATAACCATTATCATGTGCTCAAACTAATACTAATATAATAATCAACTCAATATTAAAAGAAATACAGAAATAACAAAATATGAAATAGTGAGAAAAACTGATTAAATACTTTAAACTAGCATTCCCATCATGGCTTTCCCCGCTCTTATAGGCAAATAACTTCAATAATTTAAACAAATAACATAAGTTTTATTTGATAAAAACCTTGTATTGAAGTATACAATTTTTAACTTGGTTAAAATTGAACAGATTAGGTGGTTGAAGAGTTCATAAAATCATAATTTGATATCCAAATCTTAATTTTAATGGTTGAGTTGGTAATCTAGACAGACTGAAACTATTACGTAGTAAGGTCCAAAAGTTTCCGGCCTGGGATAGAAGGAAAGGTGAAAGAAAAAACTGGTCTTACTGTTTTTCAATATATTCTCCTCTAAGTTCAACACACTTAATAAAACGCTTTGGCAACATTTCTATACCATGAAAAAAATAAATTCCTTCAAGGCTGGACACTGACTGACAGGACTGAGAAAGTGCAGGCGATGGGTATAGAGTGGGCAGGCATGGACCTGCTTAAGCGTGCAGACCCTGGCACGTTTGAAGGAGGGGAAGCAGGACAGGCCGGAAACTTATGGACCTTAACACATTAGGCCAGAAAAAATCAAAATTCATGCTATTGTAAAGTGTACTTCAATTTCTTTTCAAAGTTTATAATAAATAGTAGATATAAAATTACCAGAAAAGAAATTAATAAAAATGTTGACAATTATTATTTGTATAAAGTCTCTAATTGAAACTACAGCGATTTATAATTAAATGACAACAGTAAAAAGTCTGAGAAGTTATAATAAGTTGCAAGGTGTGAAAATGATATAATTAAAAACAAATAACATTATTTCATAAATATTAGAATAATATAATGTTAATAGTAGTAAATACTAGATGGGTAAGTTATAAACATTGACTGCATAAATAACATATGAGCATAACATGTTTATTTAATGTTTAAAAGTAATAAGGAATAATCGAATAAACATCGCTGCAAGGTTAGTAACTTATGATAATGCCTTTGGGTTGAGGTACCTTACATTGTTATCGACGTTTATGGTTTACTAACCCATTCATACTGTGATATAGGCTTTATTTTGCCAATTGTAAAATAAAATGAATAAATTTCCTCACAGGATACCTCTACACAGGAAACAATTAAGGCTTGATGAAATTGCTTCATCATTCCACCATTACAAAAAAAATGAAAAAAAAACTTATAAAATAATTCATGAACTAGATTATCACTTAATTAATTTCCAGAAGAATGAACTAAGGTAAAGGTAAGGAACTAAAGAAATGAGTATTGAAGTAAAATATTTATAATACATATTAAAACTATAAATCCATAATTTATCCAAAATAGTTGATATAAAGATACCAACAACTCACCAATGTACTGCCCACCAGTGGCTCGCGAATCAACAGCCAAAATAACACCATTTTTATAAACGAATCCCAAAGTTGTAGTACCATGATCAAAATTTATTTTAATTTTCCTTCCACATTCTTCATATTCGAAATTCGTCCTGCTAGATAACGGCTAAAACATGAAAAATAAAATAAATAACATTATATAATTCAAGTACAAATATAAGAGGGTGAAAATGTTAAAGAAATTTACATTAGCCAATGGTGGAAGAGATAACTGTAATTGATTATTAAAACTATTAATGGCAAAATCGCCCTTTCCCTCCTCTTCAGCTTTAAAAGGATGCACAAAACTCTCTTTTACACCCAATAATGCTTCTAAAGCCATGATATCAGAATTACACTAAGCTATTAGCGCAGAAAGTTATGTGACAAAGCAGAAACACCTTCGAAAACACAACTACTACCTCCTAACAACAGACTAGAAGTAGGAGAATGTTATAGCTAATACAGCTTAAGTTGCTTCCGATGGAATGCTCTGATTATTACGTCATCAGAATGCCGAGATCGTTTGAACTAATACGATATTAAAAAATGCTATATAACGAATCAAACCCCTGAACTGTTAAACTATTGTTATCTATCAATGAAACAATGCCTATTTTGAATGATTTTATAGTTTTCCTACAAATATAATGAAGGTTTAACACTATCTTTGCTAGATAATATTGATATGGCATTCTAGAGTCAGAAACGGCTTTTGAAATGATAAGGTAATACAGAATAGAGTAATGCGGACGTAAACGTAAACTAAATCCTGATTTCGAATCAAATCTTGACCTACTTGCTCAGGCCATAAAAAAAAGTTGGTGAACTGTTGAATAACTTGCCTAGCCTTACTTAGGGTTCAAAAAGACGGATTATTACATCACTATTTCTTTATAATTTCTTATTAGATCTGTTTCACTAAACATTGGATCAAATTTGGTTGTTGATCATGTAAAATTTCATTCTATTGGCTCATAAAATTCAGTAACGTGTGAACTTTGAAATGTTGCGAAAGTACGATTAAAAAGTACTTTTGAGTCAAGATCCTATTTGAGATGGGAAAGTCAGAGAAGCCTAGTTGTAATGCATCACTCATCGGATGGTAATGTTTTTTAATAATATTGAGTGAAGCCTTAATTATTCTGATAGTAGATTTGTACGATAAAGACAATTAGGTAATAATTTATTCAGTACATTCTAGAAATACATAAATGACCCGCTTATTTTACACTCATGTGTAACTGTATCAAGATCTATAACAAAATATAATAATAAATAAAAAATAAAAAAATTAAAAAAAAAAAAAAAAATTTGGAGAAAAACTCTTATTGGAAGAAATTAATAAATCTAGATTCACTTTGCTTGTGATCCTGGAGATGAATTTTTTTAAGGATATCAACTGCCTTTTTGATTAAAGCTGCCGATAATGAATGTAACACATATTTGTAGGTGGTGTCCTTCCTCGAAAAGTGTTCCCTTACCTGTTCTCCTTTTTAGTATTTTAAAACTAATTTTTTTTTTTTTAATTTTTGAAATATTTTTACTTGGAATGGAAAAAATGTATTCCTTTAATAATAAATATAAGATCATCAAATCTAAGCACAACGGAAAATCATACGAAAGAATTTCAGATTTTTTATCAAACGTGTTTCCAATATGTAGAACCGTCAGAAACAAATATCTCTGGAAATAATAGTTTTCAAAAGTGTTTTTTTCTATTTATCACAAGTAAATTGAGAAGATATTGAAAATTACTTCGATTATTTTTGATAAAACATAGGAGGAAATATTTATTTTTCCATTAAAACCATTTAAAAAATGAACACATTCCATATAAATATATTAGTTTTTCTTACTGAAATTACGTTGTGCAGCCCTGTAACTAATCCACCAATTCAAAAAGTTTTTTTTAATAGTAATGATTTTGGGAAGATTGAATGTTACTCTGCATCTGCAGCATTTACACTTAATCATAAAATTCAAAATGAAGCATATTTATTTCACATTAATTTCCAATACATATATTGTTAGGAAATATTAACAAAAATATTCATTCAACGATGAAATTAATACTTTAGTTAAATAATAAAGGGATATAAGAATAATTAGCTTATTTTTGTTGGAATTTATTTACGTTGTTCTTTTTTCATAAATATTTATTAGTCAAACTATTATTAAACATTTTTAGGATTATGTATATAAGATGGAAATCGACTTATAAATTTATTTTTATGAGCGTTGAACTTTCTTTACAAAAATCATTTAGAGAGGAAGAATACATAAACATAGTAGAAGTTTCAACAAACTTCTTCTAATGATAACCTTTTCCATAAGAGCTGCTCACGCTGTGATAACAGGAAGGTTATATTGATATTATTATAAGAGTTTTTGCTTTTGACTAAATAGAAATGTTTAGTATTTTAATCTTGTAGAATAACATATTTTAGAATGGCGCTTTCTTTATTACCCAGAAGATTATTAAGGTAAATTTTTTTATTGGTTTAAAGTGTAAATCTTATTAAATCAGACTCCTGGAATCTTATTAAAAATTATTTCTAGGTTTGTTTGGAATGAAGAAGGTGTTAGAAGAATATCTGTCAGTTCTGTTAGATTCAATGAAGATGAATCCTCTAAGAAATCCTCTGCTGCGAACAAGTTGTATTCCCTTTTACAGGATATTATTAAGGTCTTATTTCGTTTTCTGTTTTTATTTTTCAATGATAAATTTATTTTAATTAAAACTATATTTTTTTATTTATTTTTTTTTTTTGCGATAAATATATTTGCTGATTTATTTGAGGTAGACACATTTTTAGGTCTTTAGAATTAAGTGACAATATTTTTCAGGATGAAACTCTAACTAAGGATAATGTTAAAATGGCAGCTACTGAACCAGTTGTTGTGCCTGTGAAAAAGAAACGTCCAGAAAAACCTAAGAACCTCGGTAAAATTAAAATTTTTTCAACATTTATTTTAAGAGTTTCTATCTGCCACATTTAATGGCAATGTGTGATGAATGGACATTAGTTCATGTTTGTTGTGAAAAAAAAAATTAAAAAGGATCAATCTAATTAGGATTTTATGATTGTCGTTGCTTCGGTAAATTTTAGCTTATTTAGAATTTTTTTTTTCAAAATTAAATATATATTGTATATTCAATGTTATTTTATACATTATATGATGTATATTTGAAACTAGCTTTTAAATGAACTTAAAAAGTGGTGCATTATTTATAAATTCGGTACCGATGTAGAACCTCTGCTTCTGCCCGATATACCTTTTTCTTGATTCTGGACTTCTATCCACTTATTTCAATGTACTAATAACTTTTTTTGGAGAAAGGTTAGTCTCCTTTATTTCAATAAACACACTGTCATTAGTCTCTCCTATTATCTACACCAATAGTTCTTAATTAAATCCAAGGAGATTTAATTTCTTATGCATTATCCCTTCTGTATCATATCGAGGCATAAAATAAACTATTATTACATACTTAGTACACAGATGTCATATTTATAGATTCATAGCCTTGATAGAGAAGAATATAGAAGTAAACTACAAGAAATAGCGGTTCATGTGGACAGGAAGGAGCCAAAGGAAGGTATGGCCTAGACAGAAGAGAGGAAACAGAGGCAATCAGAAAGAATGAAGGAGATATGGATGATGAGAAGGAACAGAATTAAGAATCCATCTTCGTAATATTCGCGTGGTCTCTATGGCCTTTTCGTGAAGAAAAAAAAATATCATATTTATCCAACCACCTCTTAGAAATGACCCCTTATGATTTTTACTATTATTGAAGATGTAAATGCTTTCTTACTCATTACCTTATCATTTCTGGGCATTAAATGAACAATAAACCACCACAATAATTATTACACTTGGTGCCTTATTATACTATTAAATATTCTTTTATATTAAAGTTTAGTATTAATATATTAATTCTATAAAGTAATGGTCACCTGTGGTGTAGTGGTTAGCATAGCAACCTACTAAACCCAAGATCGCTGGTTCGCAGCCCGGCAGATGACCTTAGGATTTTTTAAAGGGAGTAAAAAATCCTTAGCTATGCCTTCCTTCGGAAGGGACGTAAAATGGGGGTCCCTAGCTTGTGTGATGTCAGGTACTCGTTAAAGATCCCTATCATAATTATACCTGGATAGGCAAAATTTAGGACTCCCACCATAGTATCGTCCGATTAGCCATAGCAGCATAAAGTGACGTTAAAATGAAATAAACAAACAAATTCTATAAAGTATTTTAACTTGTAAGCAGGTTGATCGGCTGTGTATGCATAGTGTAAGAAATAGTTCAAGGTACGGTAAATAGAAAAATTTAAGTATTATACGTTTATTGTACCTACGTATAATTCTTAAGTGTTACTATTGACCATACCTTGTACTATAAATATACTGGTGTTGTTTCACATCCCCCACTATAAATTGTCAAGTGTGCGTAGGTACATAAAAGAATTGAAGTAGTGGGCAGATATTTGAGGGGAAACATGTTTATTTTATACATATATTTTTTAATTTTACGAAAATATGCTATATATTCTGTACTTAAAACTTTAGTGCACTACTGGTTGGTTAGTGTGCACTATCCATCGTTTGTGCTTTAATAGAATATTTACTATTTACAGATGAGAGATTATATTTATCCACGTTATTTGATTATTATAGGTGAAAAAATTGTTGATTCGGCTAAAGAAGTTGCCAAAAGTTTAGATGGAAAACCAGAAGAAACAGAAGCACAGCTTCTTCATCGTTTACTATTTAAAAACAGGCCTCTTGCAGAAAGCATAACAAAAGCCACAGGAAGTGACACGTTGAAGTGAGATTAACTAATATTTATATTTTATTAATATTATTAAAATAATTATTATTAGTGTATTATCCTCTCACAATCATATCTTTGAGTTATTATTCTCCACTGTCAGACTCATGGTTCATCTTCAAAAATTGTATGGATTCCTTTTTACCTTATTTCATCATTACTCATTCTTTGGAAGCCTATCTATATATACTATTATACAAAAGGATAAGCCATTTTTCATTTGTGATCACTAACCACGATAACTACAGAACCAATCTCTACCTAATTTTAACCACATCATCTTTATAGTTTCAATAAGGTTTAGCAATAAGGTTGGTTTTTCAACCAAATTGTTATTTAAAAAGGATTATAAAATAGTGAAGTTTGAAAATTGGCCGATAGGTGGCGAGCACCATTTTACATGAGAGATTACAGGTTGAAATTAATAATAAAATTCATAAAACGATTCATGGGCCTTTAGTTTTAAGCACTAATAATGCAATGCACTATCCACAAGTTTCTTAATAGTCTCTGTTAATCTGGATTACCAACTCATAAATTAACATTAAAAATTGGATGTCCAATTATGCTTTTACATAATCTTGAACCATCTAATCAGTGGGATTTTAATCAGGTTAGAAATTACTGCTATGCATGTAAATATCATTAAAGAAGTAATGCTCATTCATATTCTTCAATACAAGATTTTTATCAATAAACAAATAAAACTTCAATTATTAGTTTAAATTATCTAATCTCTTTACTTATAAAAGCAAGCGAAGCGGTTACGAGAGATGTTAGTTTAAAGTTAATTTTGTGTACCTCTATTTTCTTAGTCTGCTGTTCTTTTATTTCCACTTATGGAATTTTTAATATTTCCATTTAAAAAATCTTTCCTCTGGCCTTTCAGATATATTTTGTTTTGTTTTCTTAATTATTAAATCTTATTACTTCCTTTGTTTTATTTTTAATGTTTTAAAGTATACAGGGTGAGTATCTCTTAGTGTAAAAAAAAACATTGGGTGAAACTAGATAAAAAATGTAGAAAAATGCCGCAGACCTCACCTTTCTATTCCAATCCGATGCAAATATACGATAAATCAAAGACTTTTTTGAGGAAATTGCATTTTCGAATTTAGCATTAAATTTTCTATAATAGCTGAGTACCTGTAACCTTGAATTTTAAAACCTTGGTATCTAAAGAACAGCTTGATCTTCACCTTATTTAGGGAAGTCACAATGTCTTATATTACTTTAACGCTCTAATCTAACAGCAAAATTGAGGTCTATGTTCATTATCATTGGATTTTAAACATTACATTGAAAATCTAATAAAATAAATCCTAATGATAAATAGATAAATGTAATAACATAAGATCCTCTGATCTGGTGTCGCTTTATTGCCAGTTTTCCTTTATTTTCTATTAAACAATAATTTTTTCTTTGCTTTTTATTCCAATGAAGAGTTTATTACGTTTAAAATGCATATTTTCATTAAGAGATTGTCATAATGTTTTATTTAAATAAGTAACAGATTTGTATGCCAAATGAGAGCACCATGTTTTATCGGTTTCAAAAGTGAATTTCTCCATGAAATTGAAACAAAATCATTACGTTTAACATAATATTCGAAAGCTGATTAAATTTGCAAGTTTTTGTGAGATTTGACGTTTTGTAGATAATTTTTTTTCGAAAAACTGTGAGCGTTGAAGTAATATAAGACATGGTGATTTCCCCAAATAAGGTGAAGATCAAGCTGTTCTTTAGGTACCAAGTTTTTAAAATTCAAGGTTACAGGTACTCAGCTATTATATAAAATTTAATGCTAAATTCAAAAATGTGGTCAAATTTTGAAAAATATTTAAACAAAATGGAGATATTACAGCTTTTATGGGGAAAAAAACATGGTTTCCTCAAAAAAATCTTTGATTTATCGTAAATCTGCAACGGATTGGAATAGAAAGGTAAGGTCTACGGCATTTTGCTGCATTTTTGATATAGTTTCACCCAATATTTTTTTTTCTAAGAGATACTCACCCTGTATATGGAATATTAAATTAGGTTACGATTTGTTGAACTTGAATTTTCTACTTTTATTTGAATTTTGATTGTTCGAAGACTAGTTTTGAATGGTAAACATTTATCATCAGTTCTAAAACCATAAAAAATTAAAAACATAGGCAATTCGATATCCATATTATTTATACTAATTTTAAAGATGTAAGACAAGATATTAAACATGTTGATAATCAATTAAGAAGGCAAAATGAAAAGATATCAAGACCTAAAGTAGACTGAGTGTAAAGAGGTGAAAGGGTCAAGTAGAGATAGGTTGTCCTTTAGGTTTTGTCTATGACTGTTGCTACTGGATACATAAAAATAGAACTTTTTTTTTTTTTAGTTGAGGTATAATTATCAAAATTATACAGTGTTCTTATGATTTATTTATTTGATTTTTTAGGGAACTTCTTACAGGAATGGAAGTCGAAAAAACAGCCACAGTACAAAAGAGAAAACCTGAGATGAAAGAAACTTCAGTTAGTCGAGCCGAACAGGTTCGAATGGATTTGAAACGGAAACCATTCTTTAAGCCTACGAGGGCACAGTAAGTAATTAAATGAATTTTTTAGTGGATTAAAGCCAGCCCTCATATGTTAAGATTTTTTTTTTTTTTTTTTTTTTTTAAATTACAACCAAAAGTTACAGGAATAGAGTTATTAAAGGTATGAAAAAATAAAAGATGGAAATTACTATTTTTAAGACAATAGTATGATAATGTAAAATATAAACAGTACTTGATTTCTCTTAAATTGTTTGAATTACATTAACCTACTTTTGAGTTTATTAAATGAGTCTATTACAGTCTACCAATCAGGAATTTTGAGATTATGTCGGGGATTTTGTGTGGTCAGGAAAAATTTGGAACTGGACAAAACCATTAATGCTAAAATTTACTATCATCCTTAAGTTTTTATAATGAAAGTCCTTTCTTCCTAGTTTTTATTTCTTATACATTAATTTTTAATTCAAACCTATTTATATGTACAAAATTACAATGAAACAGCGTGCATTGAAATTTTATACTAAGCCTATCGAAATCTTTCAACAAAGAATTGAATCTGATTAAAAAGAAAAATAGAAATATGTATTATAGATTGATGAAAATGAAAATGATTTGATGTCAATAATAATTATTTGAAATGTGATAACCAGAAACGGCTTCTACTTCTTCTTGGTAAGAAGTGTAAGACCTATGAAGTAGATGGAAAAGGGTTGAAGGAAAGTAGACGGCCCTTCCCCCCAACCAGATTAGCTTTTCTGAGGAAAGTATTAATAAAATCGCTCTGTAAGGAGTAATAGTGAAAACTAACTTTTATTGCATATTTTGACGTGGTGTAGCGACTAGTGACAGTAGCTTTGGCTTCAGTTGCAGTACCGGTAATCTTATGAAACTGGATAAAATTTTCTTTCTGGTAAATTGCAAATACAATAACTATAACTTGGAAACTAATAGGGTCATTTCCCCCGAATTAGTATGTTCAGCTTGTACATTTCTGATTTTCTTAAATAAATGTTTTCTATCGCATCTAACATTGGGTTGTCTATTGTATGTTGTAGATATTCCATAGTTTTGTCTGTGTTATTATTTCAATAATAGTCAACCAATACTTATTAGGGCCTATAAAAAAAAAATGACCTTTTTATCAAATTCCAGAGTTCAAAAGTCTGTTAATATCTTAATGCTATTTATTATTTTCCAATACTTAATAATCCCTTTAGAGCATTCTCTAAGCTTGTTTCTAACACTGGTCTTTTTAAAAAAAAAAAAGCCTCAATTCAGTTATTTATTTCAAAGAAGAAACATGACTGTGTCCCACGAAATTCTCGTAATTTTAAAGCTAAACACAGACTACTCTGACGTTACGTGTTCCCACGTCTTGTCAGGCATCATGGGACCACGTCAGATATAAAGCGGTGTTTACATTGGCCTGACGTATAGCAACTACTTCATGCCCATTGCGTTTCCCGACAGTTTGTATTGAACCTCCAACCATGACTTTATTCCGTGTTTTTGACATGCTGGAAGAAGAAGAAGAAATGGCTGCTTTGCATCCATTTACTTGTCTAGAGAATGGGTTCATCCTATCAACATGGGGCGAGAAGAATTCGGGGAGTTCCAAAATTTAATGTCTCAATTAATAGAAGATGAAGAGCGGTTTAAATGCTATTACAGAATGACAAAAACTATAACCTAATTTAGATCATAAATATCTGTTATAATCATGTCTGGTTATATTTGATATTGATTGATATTTTTTCCTATCAATAGGTGCCTTTACACATACACGCTTTCCGTACGGAAAGAGCCTCAAACAGAAAAGTGTGAGGGAAAGCGTGTAGGTCAAACTTGTGGAGCCAAAATGTGAGGCCGCGCTTTCCGTACGGAAAGCGTGTCGACTTGATGTGTAAACTTCATCTCTATACCCGTTTAATTTGATATTCCAGTTACATACCGATAATTCTATAAGGGTAAAACATTTTTTTTTTTTTTTTTTTCCGAGGGTGGCGACAGGGGGGAGGAGGGAATTCAACTGATTTTCGAAAAATTTGATATTCACGTTACATACCTATATACCAATAATTTTATAAGTGTGAAACATCACTGTATTGATTTATTTTATTTTTTGGAGGGGGGCGACGGAAGGGGGGTCAGAATTCAACTGATTTTCGAAAAATTTGGTCTCAAGTTATGTACCTACATACCAATAATTAGCGTGAAACATCACTTTATTGTTTTGTTTTTTAATGGAAGTTGGAGAGGGGGGGATTAAAATTTAAACGATTTTCGTAAAATTTGATCCTCAATTTACATACCTACATACAAACAATTTTATAAGGGTGAAGAATCACTAAATACATTTCTTAATTTTGGGGTGCAGGGATTACCGATTATCTGATATTCAAGCTACATACCTACGAACAAACAAATTTATAAGGGCGAAACATCACACTATTCCACAGGGGAAGCCACCTGACTTTTCTGACACCTTCCCACATCTGACGAAAATCTAAAACTTTTGATATTCTTCCCACGCATCAGATGGCGTGTGGCGTCAGATTGCCTCATCCCACATGATCCCACGTCACGTCAGCTCAATATGAACGTAACCGCCCAAAACCCTGTGTTAGATTTTATATCCCACGCATTATGACGTGGGCCCATGTCACGTCAGAGTAGTCTGTATTCACCTTAAGACATTACTGCAAAAAAAATTTCACAGCCGCTGAAGCAACTCGAGAAATTATTAAATATGAAGGAGAAGTTGTCCTGGAATTGAATAAATTGAATATGAAAAGCGCACTGCGCACTGTTGGTTTGAAAAATTTAGAAGTGGAGATACGACATTGGAAAGGAAGAAGGGCTCCGGGCGGCCATTAATGGATATTGATGAGGTTCTGAAGGAAGCTGTTGAGTCAAATCCACCTACAAGTACTCGTGAACTTGCCAGTGAGTGTGGTGTGTTGAAAGATACTGTTAGTCACCAAATTCACGTGAAAAAGACCTGAAGACTGGTCCCTCATGAACTTACTCCTCAAAAATCAGCAGTCGAACCAAAGAAAAGTTTACAGAACTTCATGGGTTTGAACTCCTGTCTCATCCACCATATAGTCCAGACCTCGCACCTTCGGATTACTACTTGTTTCGATCCATGGCCCATTTTCTTCAAGGGAAAAAATTTGATAATTTTGTGGAAGTTGAAAATGCTGTCCAAGAGTTCTTTGACAGCCATCCCAAGGACTGGTATCAGCGTAGCATCGAGCAATTGGCTAGCAGATGGGTAATGATGGTAGATAACAATGGACGATACTTTGAGTATTAATTGTATTTTATATCAAAGAAATAATAATACAAATATTTGTTTCAAAAACGGTCTTTTTTTTTTATACATCCCATTAAAAATCAGCTTTGTTGTTTAGCTATGATATTTAAAGTAGAAAAGTATGCATTGATGTATTTGTTTGGATAATATCGACAGTCCAGAATTTCCAGAAACATACTTGCAAAAGTCGGGAATTTGGATTACCGAAATTGTTAGACACCATGATTGAGTTTGTGTACCACTGGTAGCCTTTAGTTACATTATATTTAAATTCTTCAAAATGATAATTTTGATTATCCAACGGGTACTTACAGTGTGTTACCAGACACCATGATCTTAATATATAATGCTTGACAATTTTTCAGATTAGTTGGAGAAAAAGTCAACATCTTCGGAGAAAAACCCCTTGGTATATTTAAACCTGATCAGTTGAGTGAAACTGAAGAAACTTTGAGTACGTGGAAAGAAATGGAGATGAGAGAACTTCAGCTTCTCGTCACCCACCCTCCTACAAATATTTACGAAGAGATGGTACAGTGGACAGAAAGGGGCATGTTGTGGAAATTTCCCATCGACAATGAGCAAGGTTCGTCTTTTATTTTATTTTTAAGTATAATTTTGTTTAGTTGATTAAATGATCTTCAATTTAATTGTTAATTTTTATTTTGTATTCAAATTCACTCCCTGATAGAATAAAATTGTCAATGATTACTTTTAATGATTCTAAGTATACACTGACAGGCTAAAAATTCCACCCTATTGGTTTTTTCAATTTATCAACTAAAATTTTCATTCTTTTTTTATTGTTTACGCCCTTAAATACTTTAATTAGACCATATCAAACTTATTAGATTTATTAAAAATGATAATTAAATAAAACTAAGCAGTATTTAGAGAAATTACCCAGCAATTTAAAATTTATGAAATTTTAAATTATTAAATTTGAAATCTGCCCTTTGCATCCATTACATCTAGCATTCTATGTGATATAGGTTTGATGTGATTTTAAATTAATTCTTGTAGTACATGCTTCATTATAATGCAAAACTGTGAAAAATCAAATTAATTTAAAATGTCCTAATTTTTTTTTTTTTTTTTTTTTTTTTTTTTTTTTTTTTTTTTAATTCTTTTCCTTATATGTTACCCCCATATAAGGACTGTTTATTTATATATTTACCTGTTCCATGCCTTATAGCCATACTCCATGTATGAATATAAAAGTACAAAGTTTAGCACGATTAGCTATTTAAACATAAAGTAATAAGATAACAAAACATATATAAACAAAAGTAAGAACAAAAAACAAAACAAAAGAAATCATATAGACAACAAGATACTACCTGCGCTGGACATCATTAGTCAGTTTGTCAAAGTCGATCTTTTGTATAAATGTGAGTAAGTCAGTCTTAAATTTAGAAAACAAATTTTGTTCTGTCTCTGACCATGTTCCATGTTTGAGAATAATAATGTTTATTAGATCAAACCTTTGTCTTTCAAATAATTTACATTCGTAAAGTACATGTCTAAAATTTTGAATCTGTCCGTCTTCATTACTTATGTCAGATCGTAATAATATGTTAAATAGTTTTAGATATTGTTTAGAGCTACCGTGTTCTGTCATTAATTGTGTTAGTGTTTTGTTGTTACTTTGCGTGTGTTTGTTATTATGTGTAATGTTTAATGTGATTTTAAATGAGTTCTTGAAGGATATGCTTCAATCTAATGCAAAACTGTGAAAAATCATATTAATTTAAAATGTCCTAACTTTGATTTTTTTTTTTTAAACAACTTGATTTTATTTAATTAATATTCTTGAGAATCCTAATATATTACATATGCCTTGGTTAAAGTAAAGATCCAAATCAGAATGGAACTTTAAGACGAGAAAATAAAAAAAATCAGTTGGGTGGAATTTTTTTCCTGTCAGTATTTAAGACATTATTTTAATAATATACTGATATGTTTTATTATGAACCCATTCAACTTAGTTTTCAATTTTTAATTTTTTTAATTTTATTTTTTTAAATTAAATTATCAAATCAAAATAAATCTTTTGAATGTCATTTAACTCGATCTTGATCTTTGATTCATGTTTCACATTTAGGCATGGAAGAGGAAGAAACATCAGATTTTACTGAACATATATTTCTCGAAACTCATCTCGAAGGTTGGTGCCCTGATAAGGGCCCTATAAGACACTTCATGGAACTAGTCTGCGTCGGATTGTCGCGTAATCATTGGCTCACCGCTAACGAGAAGAAGGAACACATCCTTTGGTACAAGGATTACTTTTCTAAGAAAAATGCTTTATTACAAGAATTAGAAATAGGAGAAATAAAAGCCATTAGTGCAAACTAGTATTGTCATATTTTTAGTAATTAAGTATTAATTCTAGTTATATTTATTGTAAATAAATATTGTAAAAGTTTTTCAAATTTTTTTTTTTTTCCGCCACTTTTCCTTAGCAGTTTTACAACTTGTTTTTTTCTCAAAACTTTGTATGTATTAATATTAGTTCCAGGATTATATTTGAATACGTGAAGCAGTTCAATTTCTCTTTCTCACTCAATTTCTCTTTGACTGGGAAAAACAATAGATCATGGGTATGTCTATCTGTAATCTATTGTGGTGTTGTCTGCATTGAACATTCTGGTTCGGCAAGCCTTTATGTACTTACTAAACATTATTTACTGTGTTCTTACCACAGAATACATACTATGGTAGAAGCGGTGGGTAGGTGGTGGGAGAAAGCACCCGGCAAGGAGCGCTACCCCCACCACCTTAACCCTGGCTGTTCCAGTCAGTACCACTGTTTGTCCCGTGTTTATTTGGAACAATTGGTAAATGTTAGGTCTTTGTTGTGAGTATGTGGTTTTTATTTGTTAATTGAATTAGAAAATGCCGTGTTGTGCTCCGTTTGGATGTTCAACGAAGGAGTCCAACAATGATTTAAACCCTCCAATAACCCATCACTGGTACGTTTTGAACGTACACAGTTTAATTAGGATTGATGAATAAAGTGCCACTTCTATTGAGATTATTTTATTTGAAAAATTTATTGATTGAATTTATGAGAAGTAAAAGGGGGAGGCAGGTAGGTTATGTTTTAGGTTAAGTTTGTTTCCCATAGGAACAGAAAAACCCAATGAGTCATAAGGGAAACCCCATTGTAAATCTAAAACTTAACCTACCTGCCTCCCCCTTTTACTTCTCACAAATTCAGTGTTTTAGTTACCTCGAAGGTGAGTGCCCATGTTTGATTTCTTGTCTTATCTTTTTAAAAAACTTTAGTATATATAATCTATGTAACATAGTACTGATGTGTTGAAAAAATTTTGAATGTTTTAGAACTGAAGATGAATGTTTAGCATTCGAAACTAGTTTTCAAATAAAATAATCTCAATAGAAGTGGCACTTAATTCATCAATCCTAATTGTATTGATCCTTCTATATCATCATGCGTACCTCAAGTGATCAAGTACACAGTTTAGTTTTTTAATAAATTGAGAAACAAATCTTTCTTCCCTTTTGCCACAGTAAAAATGGGACATTTAATTTGTAGATCTGAGGCAAAATTATTTCAACAATATGATACATTTAAACCTTAGTATACTTGTATACTTTGAAATATATTAACATAACCTTAACAAATCAGTAAAATTTGTGTCTGGTAAATCAGTAAAATTTGTGTCTGGTTCTAGTCAATCCAATCTAAGCTCAACAGTAACCACAGAATACAGATTATTCTGTATTCTGTGATTGTAACAATGTCCTATATTGTAGCAATAGTACAAAATAAAAATAGGGGAGTTTCTATTTCTTTATGCCATTTACCAGTAAGGATATTTTTAAAATGGCAATAGTAATATAGTTTTAGATTTGAATAAATCTAAGTTATATTTAGATGGAACGTTAACAGTTCCAATTTTAACTTTTATTTTCCTCTTAGCTTCTCTTCAGTTGAAGAGAAACGAAATAAGTGGGTCCAAGCTCTCTCCACATTTTTAGAAGTAGACTCTCATTACTCATTATTAAACATATCGATCGGAATGATATTTTTAAGTTCGAATTCACCATTTTTGAAAAAAAAAATGATAATATAGATAAAAATAAAATAAGATCAAAAGTAATAAATTAGTGATTTTTAAAGGCCATTAATAAAGAAATAATTTGTAAAATAAAGTTTTTTTTAATTTCAATAAACAAATTTTCTTTTGGTAATATTTAGTTTTATTTTCTACTACCTACCTATGTACCTATGCAATACCTACCTATGCATGAATGTGATAAATTTCTGAACAATCAGATGGAATCCAATAACATTCATAAGAGTTGAAGCCTAAATATTAGATGATAAAGTTGTAAATAAGCCTGAGGTGGAACTAGCCCGGACGGAAGGTAGTGGGGGGAGAGCCGGCCGAACTGGAGCCAGGGGAACCTTACGGCATTAGTCTCTCTGCTCCTTCTATTATATTCTGTATTCTGTGATTCTTACAGTACTTTTTGTAAACATATTGAATTTCGAAAGATGTCTCCAAATTCTTTATAAAAAAAAAATCTACCGGGCTGAGAGCGCTCAGTAGGGATAGTGTTCAATACCCACCTGGGTCAGTTGATTTCATTTTGTGGTTGTCCCGTAAAATGAGTCTCATCCTTGACACTCCGACTAGAAAAGGTTGGTAACATGTAGGATAATCCACCCTTCATGCCCTAGTTGGAGAACATAAGTCCGTTGCAAAAACAAGAAATACAGAGTATGTTGCCACCCTTAATTATAGACTAATCAGAGGCAACACTTTGGAGAACCACATTATATTTGAATACACTGTACAAAGAGACTCCACTGTAAAAAGATAAAATTTCACAGCTGATTTTGATCGAAAAATTTAATTATAAATGAATCTTGTCGTTTATTTGATTGATTTTTTTTTCCACAGAAATGAATGATGAATCATCAACACATAAACAGGACTAAAAATAGAGTAAGCATCTCGTGTCTACAAAAATTTATTTTAATAATTTGATTGGAATGTAAAAATATTTAGTGTTTGAAAATATCTATTATAAAACTAAACATACAATTTATGTTTTAAAATTTGTCACATTAATATCAAGCATAAGTTTACAGGCATACAAAACAAAAATAAAATAAATTTACAAATATAGGAAGAATTAATCACATAAAAAAAATACATCAACATCAATGATAAATGTCTACATTGAAAATATACAATTCAATAATTACTACAATTGAAAATATACAATAGATTCAATACAATTCGAAAACTATTTTACATGCATTTCTAAAAAAAATCATTCACTTGAGTGATGCATTCATGAACGTTTCTTTATTTTTTGTGCTGATGTTACAGAATGTAATTTATATCATTACCTACATTTTATATATGAATAACACTTGGTCAACAATCACTACAATACGGTAACCTCTACAACACCTACGCTCACAAATAATATTCAGAATTATTGATGATTTTCATAAACAATACACAATAAATGAAGACATAGTCAAATACAGATATAAATGTTTATCAAATACATAACAACCAAAAATTGATTAATTAATTATTATTTATTTTAATTTGTTTAAACAAGAATGCATTTGGTATCAAGTTGTATCACATCAAGAAGTTTTAAAGATAATTATTAATTCCTAATTAATTATTAATTAGACCAGAACTTTAATTTTGAAGTAATAGCATATGACAATTATCTTATTTGATTGATTCTCAAATTTACAGACCGTGCCAACCTCCATAATGTAAAATTTGGAAACTATTTAGTGCCAACTAATCTTTACCTCTTCTCAGATCTGTTGTCTAAAATGCGGACAATACAAAATGAATTGTATGAATTGTTGACCTCAACTTTTAAGAAGACATTAAAAAATTTGGCATTTTGTGCGATATTTGTAAATAAATCTTTAAAACATAATTTCACTCAATCAAATATTAAACAGCTGATTTTAATTTCACTGTCGAATTTAAACAGCTGATTTTAATTTCACTCAATCTAATTTAAACAGCTGATTTAATTTGGCACCTGTGGAGGAAAAAAAAAAAAAAGAAGTGAAAATTGGAGATTATTTTCATTTAATAAGCGATAAACTTGTGTAATAAATAAAATGGATAATAATTAATATATTTTATAATATACAAGTTAATTACAACGTATACTATATCTGTATATTTAATTTTTAAAAAAACAATGGTTCTACTAAAATATCTAGTTTTAATCTAAACTTTATTACATTGCTTTGACAAGACAGCCGATAATTAAGGTCCAATTCAACCTTTATTGTTAAATGCTAAATTTTGATTATAAAATCTGGAGTAATAAGTCGTTAATTACATTTGTTAGTAGAAAAAGAAAAAAAAAAAAAAAAAAAAAAAGTTATGCTTCAGAATGGTAATCGCTGATATTGAAAAAATGTTACAAATTAATGCAATTCATAAAATCCATAACCTTGCTATAATAAATTTTGTTTAAAATAGTTAAACAACGTAACTTAATGTTGAAGAGAAGGTTAAAGAGCTTCTTCTTAGTACCTTACAATATCATTATAACGAAGTTTTATAGTATATTTTCAAACAACATAATTTTAAAAACCTTATTAACATGAAGGAAAATGATTTTTCATTAAAATAACTAAATGAAAAAAAAGTCTTATTATTAATTATGATGGTTTACACTAAAGCCACATAAATAGGCCGTACATTATTAGTTTAACTGCATCACCAAACATAACCTTAAAATTTTTTTAATTGACATAAAATTTTGATCTTCATTTGTCGACTGAAAGTTTTTCTTATCAATAAATAATGAGCTTAATATAAAATTTTATAGGCCAAAGAAGTTACATAATAAAATATTAAATACAAAAAAAGAACAAAATGAAGCTAATTATATCCCAGCAATTAAGTGATTTGATATCTTATCTCTGTATGTTACAACACAACTTTTCATTGAGGCATTTAATATGAAAATAAGAATACATAAAAAGTTATATTAATAGTTGTAATACTTGGCTCATGAAAACGACTTGTCTTATACAACAGCAAATGATTAGAAAATTAAAACAAACAAATTATTAAAAATTAGAATACTTTATCGCACTAATTTGTAATATCAAGAACAACTAATTATTGTTTCAGTTCTAGCTTACTTATAAAAATTTTAAAACACGCTATATTACAAAACAAAATCATATCACACGCCATATATTAAAATCATGCAACAGTTAAATTTTTCTTAATACAAAAAAAAAATATCAAATATGTTATCAAAAATATAAATATAATAAAGTTAAACACTAAAATTTTTTTTTTTTTTTTTTTTTTTTTATTTTAAATAAACTTTTACAGGAAAATAAATGTTTTTAGTAAAAAAAAAAAAAAAAAAAAAAGGAGTTCACTAAAAAATAATGAGTAGCCGCTGACTAATATGAGTTCTCAACAATTGCTCGCAAGTATCAAAATTTATGAGTGTCCAAACCAAAATGAAGCATTAAAAATTAAATAAAAAATCATAGAATTTTAAATGTTAATGCTTAAAATGTAACTTAAAAGAATTACGTAGAAATTATGATTTCAGAGGTAATGTGGAAAAACAAAGACAAAAGTAGAGGAAGACCTATAATACACCATACACTTAATATTTGATGATGGTTTAGTGATTCTGGACGATGACAATGATAACATTACACATTCAAAAACGTCGTACAGTAAATCAGGAGGAGAGTAGGAAAACCATGGAATTGTTTAATTTCCAGAGTACAATATCAATACTAGGTCAAGGCAGTTCTTTTATTCATCTTACGAAGAAGGGCTAAAGGAATATCCTCGCATCAACATATGGAAGAAAGTTAACCTGGTTTGGACACACTGAAGGAATTATGGTTAACAGTTGACCAATTATTTAAAATTTCTTCAAATATTTTCTTAAATGATAAAAATTTTGAGAAATACATAATTGGTTGCAAAATGTTCAGACAGTTTGACATAATTTACACACACTGAATAAACTTGTTAAAAGATAACTTTAAAAAAAAATTAGTGATTTTTTTTTTTTTGGCGGTATAAGGTTAGCATGTGCTACTTTCATATTAGGTGAATAATTATATGTTAGTATATACATATGAAATTTAAAGCTAACATATTTCGAGGAATGTTTCAGTCATATTAATACAATAATAGTAATATAAATAGAATTGGGCTCTAAGGTAATGAAATAAAATTATTATGTATTTCTATCACAATATATATATATATTGCTTGAGGCCGACATATTAAATCATCTTATTTTTTATTACAAATTACAAAAATTATTAATTATATTAAAAGAGTAAAGCGTTGATATTGCATATTAATGTCATATCATCACAGAATAACAAATCAGAATTATTTTACAAACTTAAAAATAATTTAATTTTACGACCAAACAGCCCGTTTAATTCTATTTATATCAACTCGTCAATACTATAATAAATGAATACGTATTTAAAAAATAATACATTTCAAAATATTTGATAAAAAATCAGTTAATCAAAAGCGATCCAGAATCAAAAAATACACACTATCATATAAAATATGAAACATATCTTAATTTACTTAATTAAAAATATTTCTTTAGGTCAGTTATTAACATTCAAAATAAACCATACAATGTAATGAAAGACGATAAAGAAAGTCAATACACTCTTACACTCCTATAAAACTAAAATTTTGTAATAAAGTTTAGTCTTTCGAAAATCATGCTTAAAGTATTGTGAATGCTTTAAAATATTAATTTTGAATTCTTTCAAATACCAATCATCAAAAAGTTAATTATAATGTTAAAGAGATCTGCGAAATCCTCAGTAGAATTTTTCTTTTGATTCGCTCAACAGAAAGCAGCATCCTTACAATCGGACTTTCAGTTCATCCATCCGTTGCTTGATCCTCTTTTTCAATTCCTTGTATCTACAGATACAAAATAATAATTAAAAAATCACTGATGTGTAGGTACAAAAATTTTTCAATTCTCGATACCAGTACCGTTACCAAGCAATCGATTCTCGATTCTCGGTACCGATAACTTTTAGTTCTTTAAAGTAGTTTGTTAGTCATTAAAGTAGTTCTTTTTAAGTTACTGACATGTCATTGTTATCATTTTCCACACCTTTAGTTAATTTATTTGATATTATAATATATACAGTTGTAAATTTCAATAAATACTTTTAAAAAAAATTGCAAATGTACTAGTAGGGGACATTTTTTTAAGCCCAAAATATAAATGTGTTTAGTAATTCTACCGAAGGAGCTGGATAAGTGACTTTTACACATAGTATAAAGTTCTAAATATAAATAATTTCAAAAATAAATATTAAAACACCATTCAAAAAGAAATAAACAAATACATCCAATGAGTGACCTGTGAATTATTCAACATTGTTGGTAAAGTAAGTGGATAAACATTTTGTGAGTAGAAGAGCTCAGGATGTCCGTCAGTAGATAAAGAGGTTCAACAAAAAACTGCAGAATTAAATCCAGGCACAAATTCAGAGGTAAGTAGCTTGAAAAGTAAACTAAATATAAGCCAATAAAATAAATTCAACTTACTTAACCCTGATTTTCCTTTCTTCACGTTCCTCTTCCCACTCATATCTGTCCAAGATGGCAGTGCATTCAGTCAACGAAAGATTGAGAAACTGAGCTACTTCGCTGGAAATTTCAACTGTGTTCTTCCTGTCCATGAGATATAAGCGAGCAACGTCTTCATGAGGACCGAGCATAATGCGAGTCACAAGAGGATATTCATCATCTTTCAGCATTCTCTGTTCTATAAAAAAAAAATTACAGAACTCTTAAGGTCATTTTATCATAATGAATATAAATCTATAAGAAAACTTATTACTCTTACTGAGAAGAGGGGAAATAAAAACTCAAGCTCAATAACATCTCAAAGATTTTGCCTACATAATCAGCTGTTTGCTAAGATCAAGTGTATATCGTCAGTGAGATGGCCAATTCCGTTGCCAATTTTTTTTTTTATACAGGTTTTTTAGCAGGTTTCTATTAAATTTAAATTTCGCTTCTAACGTAAAAACACGAATACGCAAATTCAGCTTGGATCAGGTTTTAATCAAACTTTTGTGATTTTAGCCCAAAAAAATAATTACACATGAGTATCAAAGCAAATTTTGTATTTAATATCATAGAAGGTGCTAAAATGCACGTAGCGGAATTGGCAACCTCACTGATGATACATTGGGTTGTCTGGAAAATAATAAAGTCTTTTGATTTTTTTATAAACCTACCCTTATATACTATTAAATGTTTACATTTTATGGATGTAAAAATGTTAAGTTTTCCTCCTCATTAACATTTCCCTTCTTGTAAATAATTCAATCTTAACTAAGATGTCAACGAGTGATTTTGCAAAACTTTGTTTTACCAGTTTAAACTCACAAGGGGAGGACACACTCAGTCTCTCACGGATCTTGTTGGTAATTTTTTTGGAGGTTCCTGGTCAAAAAATATTAGACACGTATTTTGCTGTTCCGACCAATGGGCCCTAGAAGCCGAGAAAAAAAATAAAATAGCATTAAACTAATTTATTTTTTTATCTCGAGTTTAGAAAATGATATCGACATGATTCTTGCACCAAGATTTTTAGTTTTGATAGCGGATTTAAGGAAAAATACAGTCGGTCCAAGCAATAACTGCCTCACTTCCGTTGCTGAAAGGATTTTGTTGAATATAATGAAAATGAAATTGTAAGGCAATAAGCTTCAGTTATTAGAACAACCCGGTAAACAAGGATTAGAGATGTATTCTGGGTTTGAAGAATAAAATAAATATTGTAAATACTTAACAATCAAATCTAATATGTGGTTCTGTCTGTATATTATGTAAATATTAAGTTTTAATAAATTATTATTACAATAAATAATTAATAATTATAGTTATTTTAATAATAATTAAAGTAACAAATTATTTCTCCTAATTAGTATATATATATATATACACACATACGTTTGCTGAGTTTTGAGAGTGCTGAAATGGAATTCTAGGGCTAAAAAATTTTTATCACATTTTACAGCGTAAAAGCTAAAATTTTTCAAGTGAAGTACGTCCAATATATTTTTTTCACAACCGACATCGGATTCGATTCGATTTCAGCATTCAAAAGAACCCTTAAATACGAAACTTCATGCAAATAGAAAAATAAAAATTTTTAAGCTTCAAAATTTGCCTGACCAAATCGGTAGGCAACTTTTATTTAAATTTTTTGAATGCTGAATTCGAATCCGATTTTGGTTCTTGTGAAAAAAATATAATGAACATACTTCACTTGAAAAATTTTAGCTTTGAGGCTGTAAGCAATACCTGCCTCACTTCTGTTGCTGAAAGGATTTTGTTGAATATAATGAAAAATGAAATTGTAAGGCAATAAGCTTCAGTTATTAGAACAACCGGCGGTAAACAAGGATTAGAGATGTATTCTGGGTTCTCTCTTTCTCTTCCTCCTTAGTGCCTTTCAGCGTGGAGGTGCCTCTGTCCAAGCAAACCAATCCTCCCTATCCCGAGCCAGCGCCCTCATGGCATTCCAGTCTTTGCCTCTCTTCTCTCCCACCTTGGAGATGTAGTCCATCCATTGAGTTCTGGGTCTCCCTCTGGGGCTCCTTCCTGTTGGTCTGGCCTCAAAGTACTTTCTCGGGTCTCGGTCCTCATTCATACGGCAGAGATGTCCGAACCATCTAAGTTGCCTCTTTTCAAGGGTATCCTTTAGAGAGACAACCCTAGATCCTCTCTAGTTCTATCGTTCCTGATCCGATCCCTTCTGGTTCAGCCCGCTACTTTCCGTAGGTACCTCATTTCCGCTGCAGTAACTCTGCTTAGGTGCTTCCCTAATGGTACCCAGCTTTCACTTCCATATAGAAGAGTAGGCAGGTAAAACAGCTTTGAAGATATGTAATTTAACATTTTTTCTCCACCTCCCTTTTCCCTATAACCGTGTTGCAGAGGTGGTAGTAGATGGAGTTTGCCTTCTTTATTCTGTTCGATATCTCCTGGTCTACCTTTCAATTCCTGCTTATCACTGTTCCCAGGTAAGTGTAGTCGTTTACCATTTCCAATGCTTCACCCTTGCAAAATACCTCAACGTATTCTTGTTCCCGACCAATTTGCATTATTTTACTCTTCTTGACATTAATGGTCATTCCCTTCCTTTCAAGCTCGGCCTCCCATTCAATTACAGCTTGCTGTAGGCTCTCTTTGGTATCAGATATAAGGACAATGTCATCTGCGAATACCATTACTTGAGCAAGGATTGTCCTCATATTCCACTTTCCAATAGTAGTACGGGCTGTTCTACGTTTGCACATTTTCAAAATCTCATCCATGTATGTAATGAACAGGGGGCTCAAACTATCTCCTTGTTTTACACCTTTATTAATTGTAAACGTATCGGTCTCTCTTCTATTAATCCTCACTACTCCTTTGGAATCATTATAGGTCAACTTAATAGCTTTTATCAATCCTTGCGGGATGTTCTTTCTTGAAAGGGCGTTCCACAGTTCCTGCCTAGGAACCGAATCAAAGGCAGCCTTCAAATCTATAAATGCCAAATAAATACTCTTTCCCCGGTCCCATGACTTATCTATTATTGTTCTGAGAGAGAAGATATGGTCCTGAGTCTGGCGTTGAGGCCTGAAAGCAGCCTGCTCCTCTTCCAAGTTGTTCTCCACTAGCTCTCTCAGCTTCTTTTCTAATATTGATGTATAGAGCTTGTACAAAACCTGGGATAGACAAATAGGTCTATAGTTTTCACATTCGCTAGCATTGCCCTTTTTGTGAATCGGAACAATGATGTTGTATTCCCATTCCTTAGGGATCGCTTTTTTCAGTAAGTAACTTCTGAAAAAGACACTCTAATGATTTCATTACTTCTGACCCACCAAATTTGATTAATTCAGGGGTGATGCCATCTCTTCCTGGTGCCTTTCCGAGTCTTAATCTCTCCACCGCTGCTTCCACTTCCTCTTCCCATATCACCTCATCCCATTCTCCCCCTAAATCCTCTCTAGGCACTCTCTCCTCAGCATCTCCAAAAAAACACTTCTTTGTAGTGGCGTCTCCATCTTTCCAAAATACCTTGGTCTCCAGTAATCAATCTGCCTCCCTCATCTTTTACATTGCATATTGGTTTACTCATCCTTCCTTTCATTGCCTTGATCTTTTTTTCCAAAAAACCTTGACGTTTTCGTGATAATTTCTCTGTAAGGTTTGACCAAATTCCTCCCAGCTCCTTCTCTTTGCCGTCCTTACTACTAGCTTGGACTCGTTTCTTCTTCGAACATATAGTTCCCAATTGACTGGAGTCTTGTGCTTATAGTATTCCTTCCATGCTGCCTTCTTTCTCGCAACTGATGCTTTCACCCTATCATTCCACCACCTGGATCTTTTGCTTGCAGGTGAAACATAGGCAATACTGCAAGTAGCAGTAGCAGCCTCCAGTATGGCTTTCTTTATTCCTGTCCATATTGTATCTACACTTCCATCCATAATGGTATCCTGAAGTTTAGAATCCAATAGACTTGAGTATTCCATTCTTTTTTCAGGTTCCTGGAGCTTAATTACGTCAATTTTTTTCTGGTAACTTCTTGGATGTTCCTTTCTGGGGGGAAGAATTTGAGTATCTCCGACTAACAGGAGGTGGTCTGAGCCAATTTCTGACCTCTTATCACTTATCACTTGATATCAGTAAACAGTCTTCTAATCCGTCACTGTAGATGTAGTAGTCTATTATACTATTTACATTCCTTTCTTCTGCGGAAAAAGTTATTTTATGTATCTTTTTGTGAGGAAAGAATGAGTTTCCAATTAGCAGATCGTAGTCAACACACAAATCAATAAGTCTTTGACCATTACTATTCTTAGTACGCTCACCTCCATGCCTTCCCATAACTCCGTGTGCTCTGGCATAGTCATTCCCAGTCCTAGCATTGAAGTCGCCCATAATAATTACTTCTCTATTCTTGTCCTGGGCTTTTAATGATTTCTCTTTCCAGCTCGGCATAAAACTGTTTATCCAGAGCAATAGCATCTTCGGTGGGGGCGTATACTTGAATAATAGTCACTTTACCTATAGGTAATTCCAGGTTTGCCGTGATTATTCTAGGAGATACTGGTTCCCAATTTTCTACTTTTGCAAAGAGACTGTCCCTCATAATCATTCCTACACCTTCCTTTGCCCTCATTCCCGCAGGAACTCCAGAGTAAATGAGGACATGTTCTTTATCTAAACAAACTTTTCCATGGCCCTTCTTCTTCACTTCGCTGATGCCCAGTAAATCTACCCTGTAGGACTTCATCTCCTCCACCAACTCCACTTATTTTCCATTCAATGTTTTTTTAATATTCCATATTCCAAGTCGTATGTCCTTATGAGCCGCGTCTTAACCGATGAGTCTGTCCAAGTTCGAGGCAAGTTAAGTTGCTTTGAATCATATGTTCTCAACTATGGGTGATTAGCCCAGTAGATTCGTTCAAATAAGTTTTTTTTTTTTTTTTACTGGGACTAGCGTCTGTTCTCAGTGCTCCTGTATGTTTAATTTCGAGTGATAGTTACTTCAACATGGATAATGATAAAGAGATAAGTCTTTTAAACAATAACAGGTGTTTGTGGAATAAAATAAAAATTGTAAATACTTAAC
Source organism: Euschistus heros (assembly GCA_003667255.2). NCBI lineage: Eukaryota > Metazoa > Arthropoda > Insecta > Hemiptera > Pentatomidae > Euschistus > Euschistus heros. The sequence continues at coordinate 5,383,575 of RCWM02000015.1, forward strand.
AATCAAATCTAATATGTGGTTCTGTCTGTATATTATGTAAATATTAAGTTTTAATAAATTATTATTACAATAAATAATTAATAATTATAATTATTTTAATAATAATTAAAGTAACAAATTATTTCTCCGAATTAGTATATATATATATATATATATATTGTTGAGATATTTTCAAACTGAAAATTATATAGGACAAGGGATGAAAGTGTAAGGGTCTAAACCAGGTAGGAACCCTTGGATTAGGGACACTGGAGGTACCTGCAAGGTTCAGCCCTTGAGGCAGGTAAAGGAAGGCAGTTGGTTTTAGGACAGGGAAGGAAGAAGACAGAATCAGTTGTTTATGGACCTTAGAGCAGCCAGTGTCAGGAGTCAGAAGACTATGGAACCAAGATAAGTGAAAGTGTTAAGAAGTTCTCTCAGTAATGGACTTTTATTAAAATTAAATTAAGGTAAATTTAAATATGTTTATATATAAAATAATAAATATAAAAAGTATGCACAATACATTGTTTAAAAAATATCCAGTCATAATTCAAAAGAATATTGACAGAACCCAAATAATGAGTTAAAGTCAGTTAATTATAGACATATAATTTTATTACAAATATATATGATTTAAGAAAATCATAACATTTGGCGCCCTCCAGTGGACTATCAATATTGAAATTATGACTGGAAAATGGTTAAAATTTGGTAGATGTTTGTGTGAAAATAATGAATAAATAGTAATTTTAAAGTCAAGTTATATTAAGGGAATTAAAACAAAATGAATTTCGAACAAATGTTAGAATCTATCAATAAGAATGTTGATTTGCTGTTTAATACCATATCTAAAAAAATAGATGAAATTGCTGAAAAAGAAAATAAAAACCATGAAGAACGCATGAAAAAGTTTGAAGCAGATAGACGAAAACGTTCTGAAAAAGATTCAGACTTTCAGGCCATTGATATAAATGTTTGTGAAGATGAAAGAAACACTGGAACTGAAGAACAAATGGAATTAGAAGAAGAAAAAGTAACTGATACTGTGAAAGAAGACAAAGAATTGAAAAATGAAAATTAATGGAATATGAGAAAGTAAAATGAACACAGAAAAAGTAACTGATAATGTGGATAAAGAAAAAGATTTAAAAGATGAAGAAATAATGGAATCTGAACAAAATTTTATAAGTGAGATAGTAGTGTGTGTGAAAGTAGAATTGTTGATAAATTAAATGAAGTGGAAAAAGAAGAAGTAAGAAAAGAGGACATTGGTGAAAACATAAACAATGACTTTGATGAAAATGAAGAAGTGCTAAACTGTCAAATGGTTCGAAGAAATAAATATACCAATATCATTCAATTTCAAAAAGTAGAAAAATCTGGTTTCTTTGAATATAATCAAAAATTAAAATATGCTTCAAATAAAGGTTTGAATAAGCATATGATGGAGTTTCAAATTCCACTTAGTTGGAGCAAATATACTTCAGAATGGTTATGGTGGTTATATCAATTAAAATGTTTCAAACAGCCATAAAGGGTTTAAAAAGAAATTTATATACGTCAAGAAAAGACTTAAAATATTTTTTTCTTGGTGAAATTTAGTATATTGCTGACATGATAAAAAAAAAAAAAAAAAAAAAAAAAAAAAAAAAAAAAAAAAAAAAAAAAATCTAACAACTATTTGCATATGGAACCATTTTGTTTTTAAACAGCATACATAAAAATTAATTTGTTTTTCAATCAGTCTCTTTTGTCATTAAATTTATTTATTTTTTATTTTAAGCATCTACCAACAATAAAAAAAAAAAAAAAAAAAAAAGTGTGAAATTTCACAAAGAACTAAGTGTTATTATTAAAATTTTTTGCTTATTTTATGTAAATGTTTTAAACAATAGATCATAGATAATTTATCTGTAAATCAACCTATTTTCATGGTCATTAAATTTTTTTTTGGTAAAAATTTTCATAAAAATCTAATAGGTTTGTAGTTACTTCAAGATATTATTATATTAAAATAAATTGACTGTATTATATAAATGTTTGAAAAAGTACTATTATTAATTAAATTATGTTTCAGTCTGTTACGCATGTTATTGAATTAATATAAAAACATTAATTACACTTAGACGGTTTAATGTATCAACTTTATTTTTTTTTTACACAAAATATAGGGTTTTAATACGCATGAAATGTATTTGGTTTCATCATCCTATCTGGTTTCAAACTCAAGTTCAAAAAAATCAAAAAGTTTTTTTTTCGGATTTTCCAATTTTTTTAATAGGTTTTTGTTCATCGAATTTTACATTTATATACATCAACAGAAAGCTGAGACTCTCCTCTTTCCAGTGATACCAACCAGTGAATTGCGTGACAAAGTAATGGCGATTTAAAGGTATGTAACCAATAATCGGTTTAAAAATTTCATTTTCCTCGAAGATATAAGCGTTTTTTAATGTTATTGAGGGTGCTAAATTAGAATCTGACGTCAATTTTTGTGTAAAAAAATCTATAGAAGAAGTTTACTTAAAAAACTAATCATATTTTTAGAATTTAATAAACCTAAACCAAAATCTATGAACCGACTGTATTTTTCCTTACATCCGCAATCAAAACTAAAAATCTTGGTGCAAGAATCATGTCCATATCATTTTCTGAACTCGAGATAAAAAATAAATTAGTTTAATGCTATTTTATTTTTTTTCTCGGCTTCTAGGGCCCATTGGTCGGAACAGCAAAATATGTGTCTAATATTTTTTGACCAGGAACCTCCAAAAAAATTGCCAACAAGATCCGTGAGAGACTGAGTGTGTCCTCCCCTTGTCAGTCCAAGTCAGCTAGCTACCCCAACATGAATAAAGTCGGCGGCAATGATAATTTGAATGATTGCATTGTTCAATGATAACAGAAGAACTGTTTGAAAAATTGCAGAAAAACTCTCAGTTGGCTAATCGACCACCACCATCCCAAGGCATTTGGAAAGAAGAAAAAAGCTTGAAACTTCAGTCTCTCATTAATTAGATCATTAGATCACCACCAAAAATCTTTTAATTTTTGGTAAAATTTAGATTAATAAATATTTTTAAAGGAGTAATGGTATATAAAAAAAAATTAAATAAAAACACATCAACTTACCTCCATTATCCCTAACTACATACAGAGCGAAGCAATTAGAATGAGAATCAACTTTGTACTTGTCTAACATGAGATTGATAACTTCATTCGTAGAGACTAGAGAGGTGACCCAGACGGACATCTGCGAGCCGTAAGGCGGAGTAAAAAAGGAAGTTTCTCTAAAAAAAAAAAATATTTTTTAATAAAAACATAACTATAGGCTCAATATGTTGATTATTTTTATAAAATAAAATAGATAAATCAAAAAGCTATATAAATATTCTTTAGCCATATAAAAAGTATAACTGGGCTATATCACATGAACGGTCAACTCTAAAGGATAAAAACAATCCTACAAAAACGACCGACGATGAGGAACTTAATTCCGTCACGCAATACCTCAAAAATTTACAGCAATATTCAGCAATTGAAGGACGATACTGGTGTGGCTCTGAGATTGGAGGTATCCAGTCCCACGCAAATATTGCAAATCAGAATCTTGCCATACGACTTATTGAAAAACATAGACAGGAGACAGTGGTGGTTCACCAAAAAGGAATATCTCGAGATAGGTACCAACAAGTTGCACCCCCATTATCGTCTGTGGCATCAACTTCGGAAAGAATTGATCGCTATAGCACGAAGCACCCGCAATTTGGAGAACGTTCTGTTGCCATTTTTGGAGGCAATTATAGTGGTCCCAGATTCGGATATACAATCGATGCATGGTTAAACCATCCGATATTCAGGTATAAAAAAGAAATGGATTACCCATTCAAAGCCACCATCAAAATTTATCATACAATGCTGTCTAGAATGAACCTAATTAGGGGTTTACACGATTATATAACAAACAAAATCGTACAATACTGCTCTCCAAAAGTAGAAGTGTTATCTATAGAAGAATCATATCAAATAATAAAATTGGTATTATCGAATCAAATGGACAGCATTTCAGTATGCACATTCCTAAATTTTCTTTATAAAATGTTAAACCATGATAGCGGTAAATTTAACTGTTTACTGATCCAAGGAAGACCCTCTGCGGGTAAAACTTGGTTTGCTAATATAGTCGGCAAATTGATGTTAATTCAAATCAGTAAAGGCAGTTTCCATTTCAGGACTGTCCAAAACGGAACTTATTAATCTTTAACGAACTTAATGTAGAACCGGATGCGTATGAAAATAGTAAATTACTATTTTTTGGAACCGTTTTATCAGCAAATATAAAATATGAAAACCACTGTCTAATAACGAGAACACTAACTATTGTTACCTGTAACAGAGACCTGTTTCCTATCAATTTAGCATTCAATTGTAAGATACACAGATACACCTGGAGACACACAACAGACAATATAATCCCACTCATTAGAGACAAACAGGTTCATCCCGACGGTTTGTATAAACTACTTTTAGAACACACCTCACCAGCAGTGCTCCGGCCAAACATGTTTCAGACACAGATGATACAACAGAACTTCGGATCCAGTGATACTAATAATAAATAAATACTATATATTTCATATATTAGAACCAGATATTTGATTTTATCAGTATTAATTACTAGACCAATTCCGTTACCTGTTTCAATGAGCATAGTTGTATTTAATCAATTCTTGACATGCAATATCATGTGATACAACCAAATAAAACATTTTGCATTTTTATGCTGAATATTTTCAATGCTATTTCAAAAATTATTTACAAACACGAACTAAAATGTAACTACTAAAAAGAAAAACATTTTTATTACTAAAGATTTCTTTCAACTAGTTACCTATTATAGAAATGACCATTAATGGAACATCTTCTTTTAAGCCGTCTTCTACGAGCTCCGTTCCGTCGAACTATAGGGGCTCTTCTTCGCACTGCACGAGCTTCAGACCTGGTTTCACTTTCAGATTCGTTTCCACTTACTGCTCCTTGCTGAGGGATTAGAACTTTAAGTTACAATGGAAAAATAAATAAATAAAAATCAATTTAAATCAGGATGGCGGTTTTGACCTGCCTTGCATGTCCCTCTTCAGAGCAAAAAATAACAAAATAAGAAGTGACCATATAACATATGGTATTAAAAATAATTTTTTTAATAATGAATTCATAACTAATTGAATCGGTGAGTGCAGAAACAACCTTAGTCACAAAAAATACCTGAGCGTAAGTCCGCATTAAATTCCAAATTTTCCTAAGCCCGATTGGTATAGAAACTAGATAATTTTTGAATGGCAAGTAACATAAATGTATGATATAACTGAAATAAAACAATTGTTTAATTGTATCAAAAATTTGTAGAAGTTGCTTTTTTCTCTCTCATGAAAAATTTGAAAACCCAGACTTACGTTGTTTCATACTAATTGGGCTTAGGAATATTTAAAATTTAATGCGGACGAAACGCTTAGATATTTTTTTTAACTAAAGTTGTTTCTGCACTCACCGATTCAATTGTTATTTATCATTTGGCCACATCTAGTTTTGTTATTGATTTTTGACAAGGCAAGTTGAAACTTTAAAAAACGTTTTTGTTTATTAACCTACGTGTCTTTAAATAGAAGCTGTTACAACTGAAATAATTAAAAAATTAATCACCGTAACTTTGGATTTATTTAAACACCACAATAGTAATAATTATATTTTAATCTTTTGAATTTAAAACGTTAAAATTATTAAATCTTAGTCAATTGGGTCATCTCAAGCAGAATAATGGATCACAGCTGTACTTACACTTAGCGCTTCTGGATTGCTTTGGCTTCGATCTATAGCGAAGCCCATTTCCAATGTATCTTCAAAGCATCTAGAGTAATCGTCACCGTTCTGCTTTTCAATATCAGGGGACAAAGGAGGATTCAGCTCAGAAGACATTGGCGAAGCATCAGGAGTAGAGCTGCTGGTACTGTTAGGTGAGGTAGGAGCTCTTGGTAAGCCGGAGGGCATCGTTTGGTAAAGCTTTTCCCCATCTTCTACTTTTCTTTCAACCTAAACAAAAATCAAACATTTTAAAGATATTTCTGCTTCGGAAGGAAATAACCTTAACTTTAAAAAATCAATAGTAATGTTAATAAGAAATTCAAAAAAGTAACATGGGTAAGCAGCAATATTTGAATCTACAAAGGTAGTTACATATTGAACCTAAGATGATTCAAATTAAAAGGAAATAATTAGCATAAATTATATACAGCACATTAAATTAATGATGAATTCAAGACTATTGATCGGAGATAGAATATAAAATGTTAATAATAAAATAATGGAAATAGTATGGTTGACTGTAAGATATAATGGTTGAAGAGATGGTGAGGGATGTAGTCAGGTTAAAAACTACAAATCCATTTTTTTTAAAATTATAATTTATATATAGCAGTGCCGACATTTCGACCTAACTTACAGGTCTTCTTTTAAGAAGGAAAGAAAAAATAATATTTATTCTGGGACACCTTGTCCCCTTAAAATAACACAACAGCATAATAAAAAGGAATTATTGCCTAGCTGCGAACATAACATTATAAATAAGATAATTATAAAATAAATTCTAAATTAGATACTTATAAATATACAAGGTGGAACTTGAAATTAAAAACTAATCTTCGAGTTAATATAAGAAACACTCCTACACTAATGTATCATGACATAATTTCGGAAGATTGATAATTGAGGAGGTGGATGTATAAATTATTTTTAAAGGAATTGAGAGAACAAGGCGAATAAAGGATTTTCCAAACAAAGCAGTTCGATGAGAAGAGATAAGCAAATCAATAGGCTGAGATCTGATACTCAAAAGATGAATAGAAGAAAGAAAGGCAAGGATGTCGTAAATATATGAAGGTTTTTGGACTTAAAGCTTGGAATAGAAAGGTACCAAGTAAGTATTGTCGACGGGTACTTGGGTAAAGCCACCTTAACTCAGAATACCAGTAAGCGATGTGAGACACCTGGGGATCCCAAAAATGAATCTTATACAAGAATATATTAATGTTTTCGACCTCTTTCCTCCAGACAGTCCACCGCATATTTAGCATCCATAATCGAGGTGGGGAAGGATGAGGGAGAACACTAACAATTGACAGGTATTGCGTGGGAAAGATTAACGGAATCATAGGAGCTGTTTGAGGATGGAGATGGTTTTTCAGGTAGTTTGAGAAATATGGTAATTTCAAAAAGATGTTGACCGAAAACTAGCGTTGGATAATTAAAAACTTTTCGGGGCTAAAACAACAAAAAACTAGATGCGACCAAAAATGATTAAAAAATAAACAAAGTAAATTAACTTAAGAAATAATATTGAAAGATTTAATAAATTAATAAATACAGAATTTAATACTAAATAGTATCAAAATCTAGTCTAAGGAGAATTAAGAGCCAAAATATTCAGCCAAATGACTTAATTTCCTTCTTGATTATTCAGATATCCGATTATTCAGATTGATTTGAAGAAAAAAATATACATTTTTTTTTTATTTTAGTTTATTAATAGTTATTGTAGGCCGTGGTTCCTAGTTCACATAAAATATAACAGGTCCCGTCTTTTTTAGTTTTCATGACACAATAAAAGACATAAAACTAAATAGACCAAGCGGCAGCTACCGGAACTGCATCTCAGACTTAGGGGTGGAGCCCACATACTTCATAATAGTCAAGCTCGGATTAAAAGTACCTACTACTTTGTGAATTTTTAGAAGCATGGTACATCCACAGATTTTGATCAGTCTGGGCCATATTGCCACCGCGAGTGATCTCTTTATAAACTTTAAGAGTTAATGGCACCTAAAAGAAAACGTGCTATATTAACTGTGTCAAAAAAACTGTCCATTGTAGAACGTCATAGGAAAGGCGAATCTGTGAAAAATTGGTGGATGAGTTCTGTGTTGGAACATCAATGATTTCCCATATGTTAACTAAACTTTGTTGTTACATAAATATAATTTTTTAAAAAGTTTAATAAAACACAATTAAAATAATACATATGTCTGTATTTTTAATTTCAATACCATAATTCAATGGTAAATCTGATTAACCGGATTAATGGGCATCTGGATCAATTTCAGCCCCAATTAATCTGAATAATCGGAGTCAATGTATTTTTTTAAAAATTATAGCAGGTGATTATGTTAATATGGCTTAAATGAGAATATATTATTATTTCGAATTAAAATTAAATCCAAGACCCTTGATATATCAAGAGTATGTCACTCTGGTAAAATAAAAAAATAATAGGTAATAATAGTAAATAAAACTAAATAAATGAGGCGTAGAATTCCAAAAACAGTCAAGTCCAATTTCTAATTATTTTTTTCTCTAATAGTTTTTCTACTAGATTATCATCAGGTGGAGGGTTTTTCCAACAGTAGTTAAATGAAATTGAAAACGGCCACACAAAAAAGAAGGCCTCTTCTTAACGCTCCAATACATTCACCCTATCTGAGAGATACATGGGCCGAGTTTTATAAACAGAATTTGTGCAGACTTCATTCCCACCACTTCTATCCCTTCAGCACAGGTCCCTTTACCTACTTCAATCTTTAGTTTTTTTTAGTTTCACTTATATTTTTTTTAATTTTACTTACAAGGAATGTTTGGAGTTGTAATACACAGATTCGAATGCCAGTTTTTGTGTAGGTAGTAGAGAACTATAATTAGCGTTATAGCCGCCAATGAGCATTGGGAGCAGTAAAAAAAAAAATAATATGAAAACCACTTTTTTTTTTTTTCTCACCTTTCAGTGAAGATATAGAAATAATTCTTTCATGTTAAATTGTAGTTTTGTTTGCTATTTGAAATAAAAATACTTTCATTATGCTCTAGACACGACATGGCTGTAGAGTGCTCAAAAACTAAAAAAAATGACAATCCAATGAAATCCGCTGTAAATCAGATGTTATAAAATGGTCGTTAGAAGTTGTTGATAAAATTTTAACTTCAAAATTTTTACATCCTCGAAAGAGGTAAAAAAATCAGTATTTTTTTTATTTTGATAAAATTTCACATATAAGGGTTTTTTGATGCGTTAAACATAGATTTTAGGTCAGTTTTTCATGAAAAAAAAAATTCCACTGATTTACAGCAGATTTCATTGAAATTTTGTAAATTTTTTTGGTGTTTTTGAGCACCCTAAAGCCAGGTCGTTTCTAGAGCATAACAAAAGTATTTTTAATTCAAACAGCAAACAGAACTATAATTTAATGTGAAAGAATCATATCTCTATCTTGACTGAAAGCTGAGAAAAAAATAAAATGTGATTTTCATATTTTATTTTCTTTCTCAGCTCCCAATGCTGATTGGCGGCTATAACTCTAGTTTTGCACTATTATAGGTCCCTACTACCTACACAAAAATTGGCATTCGAATCTGTGAGTTACAAGTCAAAACATCCCTTTGTTAGATTGTTTTAATTTTACATGTTTGATTTTAATTCTCATTTAATTTTTTTTGTCTTTATTTTATATCTTACTTAATTTTTCTAGTCTAAATTTTAATTTTCGATTAAAGCCCCTTTAAGCAAAAACTAATTTATTGTCTATGCTACTAGATTTACCATATCTGGTTTAGTTTTACTTACTTTTGTTAGTCTTTCTTATTTTTACTAGTCTTGTTCTTGTTACTTATTTCACTAGTCTTAGTTTTAATATTTGACTCGAAACATTGTTCCTATACAACCACAGCAACTGAAACTATTGTCGGTGTTACTAGAATTACTTTGTGCCAATTTTATACAAATAGTTCATTTCAAAATGAATGAGTAACTCTCATTCCAAAGAAAATGTTCCATTCTCAAGTTGAGTTCCTAATAAATTATTTCAAATTCCATAGTTCTAAGAAGAGTTAATTTTTTTATAATTTTGTATAATCTTCTATTTTTCTACCTTTTTTAATCAATAGAATTGTTAATTTGAGCTGTTCACACAATTTTTACCTAAAAAATCTTAAAATAAAATGATTAATAATGTGGAATTCATTTTTTATCTCTCAGATACATTGCGTGTGTTATTGTACATTCAGAGGACCCATGTATTGGAGTGTTCGTCCAGCCAGACCTTTAACTTTATCGACCAGCTGTGAAAAATTTTCAAAAATGGACTTGGCTCGAATTGGAATTATAAACCTCAAATATAATCAGAGGAAAACAATACCTGCAAAAGCTCATCCAATTCATTCCATTCAATCTTATTAATGTCAAGTTTGGATGGAAGAGTAAGAGATTTTCCAGCGAGATTCTGAGTTTCGTCGACAACTTCTGGTTTAGTTTCTTCAGGAGGCGGAGTAGTAGACCCATTTCCATTTTCAAGCTGCTCAAACGGAAATATAAGAAATTTAAGGAAATGATTATTAGACTGATAGTTGCTATTTCTACAGTTTTTCAATTGCTGCACTACAATGGACTATGAACAAGTCAAACAAAACAGATGTTAAAAGAACAAAATATATATATTTTCTTCTTTTTTTTTTTTTTTTGGTTTGGACTTAATAAACCAAAAAAAGAAAAATAGTCCTAAATAGCTTACATACTGTAAGCAGTAAGGAAACAGCAAAGGATACAGAAGAAGTTCATTCAACTTAAATCGCAGAGTTTAAAGTAAATTAACAAAACGAGATATCTTTATTATTTTTTCTAAAAATGTAACCATGGTACAAAATATCCTCCAAAAGAAACAATAGTAAAATTAAATTTTTAAAATGTAGAATGTCAAAAATAAAATAAACGCTGATTCTAAGCAGCGGTCCATACTATTAAATAAAAAGACAAGCCATCTTTCATTTGTGATCACTAACAACGAAATCTACTTAACCAATCTCTACCAAATTTTAACCACATCACCTTTATAATTCCAGGAAGATTTATCGATAATAAAATCTATTGATTTTTTTCAATTAATTTGTAATTAAAAAAGTGATATGTGGATAACAGTGAAGTTTCAAAATTGATCGATAGAATGCAAGCATTATTTTACATGAGAGGTTACCAAGGTACAGTGTTATATAGAGCTTAAAATTAATAATAACATTTACTTATATTCAATAAAATTATTAAAAAAGCTTTAAATATGTGGTGTGACATGTGGATCCCAGTGAAGTTTGAAAATCGGCCGATATGTGGGTAGCACCATTCGGCAATAGAGTAACAATGGTAAAACTACTGAATCCATCGGTACTAAATTTTAACTATATCATTTTTGAAGTTCTAGGAAGCTTTAGCAATAGTTAAATTTACAATAGTAAAAATTTAAATATACAATACTTAGCGGCAGAAACAATGTATGCCACACTTTCATATATTTTATATACTTGTATACAATAATATAAAGTACATACGTAATAGAAACAAGAATATTTTTAAAATCATTTTAAAAAGTCTGTAATACCCTTTGGTTTCTAACAGAATAAACTTTGTTTAAAAAAATTTAAAAATAAATAGTGCTTTACAAAAAATACAAATTAAATTTTTTCTTTTTTATTATTTTATCTGGTTCTGATCAATCTCATTTCAAATATATTCAGCGTCCAAACTATACACTGAAAAATACAAGAGGAAATAATATCTCCTTAAAAAAACTTTATTAGAATTTTTTTTTTGTGGAGGAGGCCGCGTTTCACATCTATATCTATATAAAAACTTATGGATATGAATATGAACTGCACTTCTTTTTTTAGTTTTATTTTTCAAATACATTATCCATAAATCAATAATAATTTAACGACAACTCGTTTCGTGAATAAAATATTAAATTTTCAGACATACTGATATTATTAACAGGGCTTTAAAATTTGGCTTAGCCATGAAATGTTGCCTAAAATAAAAAAAAAGATAGAAATTTTTTTAATATCAAGTTTTTATAAGGAAATATTATTTGATATTTTTTTTTTTCAATATATCATAACAAATCACCTGACCAAATAATATATAACATGGATCAAATTAATTCCAATGCCATCTAAATAATGAAATTACCTTCTCAGGAAGTCCGTTGATTGCGATCCCGCTGTACCTATAAGAGTTCCTCTTCCTAACAGTAACGACAGTTCTCTGATCGTCGTCTTCCTTTAAGTGTATCATGCCGGATACTCCCCAATAAATCCTCAATGCTCCTTCCAGTACAAGACGGCCATTAACCTGACAACAAAATGCACAGCTGATGAAGTGGAGAACATACAACCTATGATCAATTATAAACATTGTGAAAAATAAAAACTTAAGATGATCAGGGTGTGCGGTCCTTCAAAAACCCAATTAAAAATACAACATTTCAGCTTACCAGAGTGAAGTGCAGCGACACAACAGTACCTTCAACATATCCTAAATGAAGGCTTACCCTGAAAATCGATATTTTTTATTTTGTCTTTAAATGAATGCTCGACACAATCATCTTCTACTTCATTTAATCCCCATCAACAATTTACATTATCAATAATAAATTAAGAAATTTGAAAAAAATATATTTTTTTTATATATTATTTTTTCTTTTTAATTTAATTAATAAAATATGAAAGGATTTCATCTAAATATTCTGATATCATATAGGTTAATGAGAGGGATCAGTCAATGGGAATAAAAAAATATTGTACTGTTAAAGTTAACAAGACATTATTTTTAATTTTCCAACTTTCGGCAAAAAGCAAGAATACATAGTATAGTAAGTATTATTTTGTTAATTAATAGACATGTGTATTATATGAATCGTCCTATGTTATTTTTTCTTATGTGTTTTTTACTTTTTTTGGGGGGTCTCTATTAACCAAACCTATCTCGGTCTCAACCACATCGGTAAATCGAGTTTCTAGAGTAAATAAATAAAATAAAAAAGATACAATGAGTATACAAAATAAAATAAATAAATAAACACATCAATAATAAATTCAATGTAAGTTAATTAGGAAACATATTTTATAAACAATTTGAAAATGCAATGTAATGAAAATAAGAAATGGATCCAAAATTGTTTATAAACATTGTTTCCTAATTAACTTACATTTCACTTATTATTGACATTTTTCTTTAGTTCTTCTTTACTCGTTGCATCTTTTTTAATATAACTTCTTCTATTAACAGAAATTTACAACTGTATTAAAAAAATACATCTAGTAAATATTCGGTATACAACACAAAATAACGCCATGATTAAAACTTGTAGACTAACTACCCATTGGTAGTACTCTAATTAATATAACTTAATTTTGTATTTTATTAATATTATAATTTTTTTATCTTCTGATTCTTTATTAGACAATTTCATGTTTTTAGCTCTAATGATGGACATCAATGATAACGTCAAAACATTGGCAAATAAAATTTATATATTTTGTTAATTTAATCATTACTTATTTTTTAATCCCATCGACTGATCTCTTTCAACAACCTACATCACATATTCATCCGGTTATCAAACATACTTCTTCTATTATTCTGATGTCGAAATTCTCTAAATGAACACATTTACAAAACTATATATATATTTATTACTGGATACAATATTATTTTACAAAATATTATAACAAATTTTTACCTCTCGGCATCTTATTTCACCACTTTTTCCATCATAATACTGATTGAAGACTTTTAGTTTTGATTCTAAATGTGACCTAAAAAATATCAGATGGTGAGAATTTGATTTAGAAAAAAAATAAAAAGGTGAAAACAAAGGTTTGGTTAATATATAATGAAAAAGTTCATAAAGATTAATCTACTGATATGAAAAGAACAAAATTTAAGGTTAAATGAATCAGATTTAACTTAAGCATTTGAAAGGAACTGTAAAGCAAACTGATGTTTCATACAATTGGGGAAATTTGACACAACCTAGGACATAATTTCAAACGAGACTCTTATTTCACATAAAACACAGTCAAACTGCTTGGTTTAATGATCAGGGTGTCTCAACTTCCAGCTCTCCTAGCACAAAGAACTTTGACTCTTGAAGGCTGTTGGTTTAAGATTAATATCATAAGTTTGGTACAAGCATCTTTAATTATAATTAAGGTTTCATCACTAAAGCATTGATTTTATTCACAACAAAAAGCTTTCTGGGTTGATATAAACAGTAATGCAGCAATGCTAAAAGATTTAACAGTTGAAGAAGATGGTCTGAGATGCAGTCAGGATCAATAAAGTAAATGTCCGAGTTAGAAAAAAACTTTATATCGAGTGCCATCGTTTCGAATAGACTTTCATTGCAGATTGTTAGCAGGTTGTAGACAGGACAATAAAAAAAGTCAATCAAAAATAGTTTGCTGCAATCAAAGCTTCAGATATTCCACAATAGGTCTGCAAAAATGTCAGTTAATATTGCCCCTATATTGGTCATTCCACACTTAAAAAATAAAATGACACATGCTACATATATACATCCTAATACACTAAACTTCTACATTTAGGTTCTGAGCTCATTAAAGAAAGTTTTGGGGTAATCCGCTGGCTTCAAGTCAAATGCATCAGTCTGAATCAATTTCCACCTACAAATATTATCAACTACTACCATTTAGATGTAAAATCACAATTATAATCTTCAATGTAAGCTTAAAAAAAAACCAAATAACACTATTTCTAAACATACTTTGACTTCATATAATTATTAAATCAATTAATTCAAAATTATACCATAGCATTTGACAGAAAACATATATCTATCTAGAAAGCATTTAAAATTGACAGAATATATGTAATGAGGTTAATGGATCAGAGAAAATAATTAACATAACTCACAATTTAATTAATATTATGGACAGGACATTTAAAATTTAAAATAAGGTTCCAAAGCATTTTAAAAACAATCTTAAATACTTCAATCTATGATACCCAGGAGCTATAAACTAAATTTATAGTTATTCATTATATCAAGTTCATAACATTGACCTTTGTCTTACCTAGGCATGTTTTTAGAGGAAGACTTATTTTCAACTTTTCCAAAACTTGTATGTGATTCCACCCTTGTTCCATGACCATACAATTGTGGACCAAACAGTGCACCATAACAGGGAACATGACAGTAGGGAACACCTTTGTGCTGAAAACATAAAACAATTAACTGACAGTCGATTAAACATATTAATAAACAAACAGGTAGGCCACTAAAATTAATAAATGTCATTATTGTGCGATTCCTGGTATGAGAAACTAATTTATCTCAAATATAGAAGGAAATAGTTAACTCTAAAATTAAATTTAAATTAACTTAACATGCTAATGAATAATTTAATATATCTTATTTTATTAATCAGTAATTCTTTATTTTTTACATGAATTTATAATATTTACCTCAGCGTGCTGCCCAGGATTTAAACGTTTCCCACATTCTTCACACCTCAAACATTCGGGGTGCCAATCATATCCTAAGGATTGTTTCCTTTCGGCTAAAAAAACAAAACATTTACTATGGTTAAGCTAGCTTCTATATCTGTTTGCATGTCATAACAGGTTCAAATTTAAGTTAATGAAAACAAAATTATTAAATTTAGGAAGATGTTTTTCAAATCATTACCAAAATAAACTGGTTTGCCACACTTATGGCACTTCCACATCTTGAAGTTCAATTGTACTTAAGTCATGAAAATAAAAAAGACATATCAATCAGAGCAAAGCATTTCTGTATTTGTTTATGTTCCATTCTAGTTCTTTTGATTACCTGCCGAATCAGTGTTGCTCGAGTAATATTAACTGTTCTATAATAGACATATCTGACTAAAACAGAATTTTCAAACGTAAATAAAAATTAAAAATTATCAATATAACAAGAATACAATTATATATTTCTAAAAATTATATTTGAAATATTAAAAAACACAATTCTAATACGAAAATCCCCCTCCCCTTTTATGACAGTAAAACACAATACTCTTAAATATGCAGATTAATGCCTTTGTGCGTTGGATTTAAAACAAAAAGCAAATGATTCATCGACACTCATAAATTATGCATATCAAATATTTATTTAGAATAATGAAAAGATTAGCTATCAAGGACATCTTTTAATATATAATGAAGTTTTTATTTTTTGAAAATAAAAATATTCAGTTGGATATCATTGGTTTAGTTCTAAATGAAATAATTTTAAAAACAATGTATGAATCAAATTATAGATATTACATATTGAAAATGGAGTTTTTCAATTATGTGACCATTAATTACATTTTAATGTAATTATACACAATATTTTTCTTATACTGTCTTTTAGAGGCAGGAGTAAATTACAGTAATGAATATATAATATCATTATTAAAATATCTAACTTTTTGCAAATATTTCATCCGATTTAATTATTATTAAAAAATACTTATACGTTTGGGAAAACCTTTTCTATGTCTGGTGCCACTGCAAGGAATGGCAGACATTAAATTATTCATTTATTTCCATCGTAAAATATCAATTAATATTTATACCTTATGCCTGAAAAAGCTATATACGAAAAAAAAATATCTATATTAATAAGGCTAATTCAACTAACTCGATTAGAACAATCTGAAAATGCTGATTTCATAAATTAAAACGAATAAACATCAGACATTTTTTAAGTAATACCGAAATAAGAATACATTATTATCACAGTCATTAGTCACAAGATTAATTTAATTAGATTAATAATATGAATCCTGATTTTTTTTTCTAAACAAAGTACACAAAAATACATTAAATTTTGAATTGGACAAAATGGACTAATCTAATAATTTTGGTATGTGTTATTTTTCTTGATATTTGGTTATCTTAAATAAAATCAACACCACGTGAAATTTACTTTTTATCAAAGGTATTATATTTGATTAAAAGCTTTGGGTCGTGGTTGTAAATGGATTTTATCTTTTTTTTTTATCGTATTACATTTCATGATTTTTTTTTTCCTAGTATTAAAAAGATAATCCATAAAGACTTATGTTGTTATAAAGAAAATGGAGGGTGCGGTAGGGTCTGCTGGAAATTTTTTATCATCCTTAGCCCTAAATATGGTAAAAAGTCTTCCTCGAAACAGCATCGGGTTTGGGTGGGGGGTGAGGAAAAGAGGTTGAAAATCTTATGTTCTTAGCTGTTTGATCAAATAACTCGGAAACCGTTACTTTTAGCACATTTAATGTTCTATACATTATTAAAGCAAAAAAAAAAAATGTGGGATCGGACAAATATTTTCGAATTTTTCGCACTCGAAGGAGTGCGCCTTACCGAAAGTTAGCCATCTCTTTAACTTTTCCTTCCCCCACTGCTCTAAAACTATTGATCTGAGAAAAAAATGAATAGAACCAAATTGATTGCAAATGTGATTTGCTTTAATAATGTATAGAACACAAAATGTGCTTAAAATAACTCTTCCCGAGTTATTTGATCTAGCAGCTAAGAACATACGATTTTCAACCCCCCCCCCCCCCTCCCTCGCCCCTTCAAGGAAGACTTTTTACCACACTTGGAAATAAGAGTGGAGAACGATTACCAGCAGTTAGACCTTTTTATTTTTGGAATTCAAGGTTCGATGCTAATTCTCCTGTACCATAAGCCTAATAAATATTTATTCTGTAATAAAGCCGAGGACTGACTTCGGGATCAGGAGACTACCCTAGGGCACACCAAGTCTTCATTTTAAAAAGTGGCATACGCCATAAGGTTGCATACGGGCACGCACACGTACACGCAAACGCACATGCACACTCACACACAGACCCAATATTGATTAAGCTAGGGGGTCGCATCACCTCTGCCTATTTTACCCCAGACCGGTCGAGAG
The DNA here is from genome assembly GCA_003667255.2 of Euschistus heros. Taxonomy (NCBI): domain Eukaryota; kingdom Metazoa; phylum Arthropoda; class Insecta; order Hemiptera; family Pentatomidae; genus Euschistus; species Euschistus heros. The sequence continues at coordinate 5,401,358 of RCWM02000015.1, forward strand.
TAAACGTTTGTTTTCGTTCCACTTGCTCCAGCAGGTGGAAGACCGACAGTCGTGGAATGATCATGAAACTGGAATCCCATGATTAAAGAGACAATCTTGTTCGTTTTCGTTGAATAAGGTGGAACGAGAAATTAAAGACCCTCGTTCAGTTCCGAACCATTCCAAGCGAAAAACCATTTTCAGAATTTTCACCTGGAACGGTCCATTCCTAGTCAGCTCCCGTTGAAGGTGATTGCACTTATATGGCAAAGGCCATAAATCGTTAGTAACAATCGCAAAGTTTTATAATAATGTTTTAATTTTAACACTGTATGCCTAGCGTAATTCCAAAGTTTCCTGCCAGAAAATGTTTTAAAGTTTCTGAGAACCTTTGGAAGGATGCGAATAACTAAATTAATGAGTATGCAATTATCTTCCATTTTCCGCTTAGTAAAACACAGCCTTTGAGAACTTCCTCCAGAGGAAAAAAAAAAAAAAAAAAAAAAAAAAAAAGACAAACACTTTATTTGAAGAGTTTCCTTAACGTAAGAGGATTTTTTTAATCATTACAAACCAGCAATACGTTATCATAATACCTTCTGTCATATATAGTTTTGGCAAACAATAAATTTTATTGAAATATGTAAATACAGACATAGAGCGTGAGTGTAATGCGGAGAAGCGGGTCCAGCGGCATCTCATTTGTTTTTAACATTCCTTGATTTGTTTTGGATGTCCTACATCCAGTTTTTTTATTTTTTTTATTTGTGCTACATGCGTTGTGAGTTCTCTTAACGAAAAGTATGATATTTTATTATTTCCCCCTCATGGTAGTTGTTTAGACATGGATTATAGAATTATTTATTATTTTAATTTGATCCGATAAATAATTCCATTTATTGCCTTTTCAGTTATGAAAAAACAAAAGAACATCAAATTGGTTTCAATTGTAAATATTTATTTTTAAATTAATATTAGATTATTGAATAGTTTAGTTTCAATAGTTTTTATATTTTATCCATTTAGTAGAATATCTGTAGTTTGAAGTTTTAAAATTGTATTTTTCGATAATATTTAAAATGTTTTATCAAGTAATTGAATCGTTGTCATTTGTTAAACAGAAGATATTGTTTTTAACGTAAAACATATGGATTTGTGACGTCATATCGCTTACTAATCAAGTCGGCCTGGATTCTGATCGAAACAAGAGAGCACCTGGAACTAGCCAATTATATCAACACCCTCTATCCAGATGGCATTGCACTTGGTCAATTAACTACTTATCTATTTCCAATTAAATGCTTCAACAATTAGAAAATATTGCACCGCTTGGTCTTAACTATGGATGTCGAGTTAAGAGAACGTATATCGGTACTTTGATACTATCAACATTGTGTGCTGGGAAATTAGATACCGACCCAATCAAAAATTCATCAGATTTGACTGAAACGACGCCTCTACCACTTTGTAACTTGGCATTGGCTATATTTAAATTAAAATTAGATAATTTTATAAATTATATCAAATCGATTAGTAAACAGTAAAATGTATTTTTTTCCCATTTGTTAGTTATTATATTGTATAATGATACAAAAATCGATTTTTTATTTCAATGTTGATTGTTTGAAGATTAAAACGACAAGGAACTGCCCGTCGTTACAGACTACTTCAACATTTACTAGACAAACGTTCAAAGCTCCCAATTAATTACAAAAGACTCATTTAGATGACTGTGATTAGACCTATTTGGACGTACGGAGTTGAGTTTTGGGGCTCCACTAAACCATCCGATTCATCTCGTATCCAATCCTTACAATCCAAAATCCTGCGAAAAATCCTCAATACCCCTTACTTTGTCACCAATAAACTTATCCATAAAGATCTTAATGTTCCATATGTTGCTGATTTAGCCCACACCAGATACCTATTCTTTCATAGTAAGCTCCATAACTACTCAAATCCGTTAGTTTCTCAACTTGTTTCCCACTCCATTCCTGATAATTCTCCGAGGCATCTGAAACGAAGATGACCTAGAGACTTTCTAGTGTAGAATTTTATAATAAAGTGCTACCGATGAGTAGTTCTTTCCAAGTTTTAACATGTTATTATAATCGTTGCCAATACATTTACTTGATGTATATATTCTGTACAGTTGTAAATTTCAATAAATGTATATTAAAAAAAAAAAAAACTTTTATGTAAGTAGGTCTCTCATCCAGTTTCTTTTCAGTCTACTTCTGGTATTCTCCGGTTCGAGAGATGTCGCTATACTATTGATCAGTTTGTTTGGGTGCCCCTTTAATTTTTCATGAAACAGTCTTTAGTGTGTTCGTATGTGTTTAATGACTGTTGGTATGTGTAGGTCAGTGTGTACAGTTTTATTGTTAACGTACCAAGGTGCTTGTGTAATTAGTCTTAATGTCTTGGATTGAAAAGTTTGTAATCTTTTTATGTGTGTCTGTTTAGCAGTGCCGTGAATTTGTGATGCTTAAGTTGATAATATCTACACATTTTTTTTTTTAACTGGAGACTTTTTTTTGTGTATTTTAAAAATAGCTTTATAATTTTCGTTCATAATATACAATTGCATTGGACTTATATTAGCTTGTACACGTAAGTAATTTAAATCAGGAAAACTATAAGAGTATTGCTGTTGAGAAAATGAAGTTGTTCCACATCAAACCGGTTTCAAGGACCTTGATGCCAGAACCTTGAATACTTATAGAAGCTGCTTGATGTTGAGGCACTCCACGACATGATCTCTCTGGTGTATCTTCTCTTCTCTCTCCAGCTTATCCTTCCATCGGTGAGTCTACTACTCTCAAATGTATATTTCTAATAACATAGAACTTACTTCGTTTATATGTTAAGTTTTAATTTTTATTACCTTCGATGCTAATTCCTGGGCAAATGTGTTTTAATTCATACTTCATCAGTATCAGTATCCTTTGGATTGGTTTCAAAATATTTAAAAATAAAAAATGTTATTCTTAGATTATATACTGTAAGGTATGAAAATAATAACCTCGATCAATCAGGTGAAGTAGAAAGGGAGAAAATGGATATTTATGAAAAATGTATCCCTTTCCTCAAAGAGAAATTCCGCGAGACATTCGGAAATAGAGATTTCTCCGTGAAAGGATTAGAGTTTGGGTCTCGCGGAGTCATCCCGGAAAAAACAAGGAGCTTTTTGGAGGACCTTGGCGTGGAGTTGAGGGATATAGCGATAATGGCCGAAAATATAATATTGGACTCCCTGGGAATAATTCACCACCACATACATGGTGCATATGGGGTCACCTGTGGTGTAGTGGTTAGCATAGCAACCTACTAAACCCAAGATTGCGGGTTCGCAGCCCGGCAGATGACCTTAGGATTTTTTAAAGGGAGTAAAAAATCCTCAGCTATGCCGTCCTTCGGAAGGGACGTAAAATGGGGGTCCCGAGCCTGTGCGCGATGTCAGGTACTCGTTAAAGATCCCTATCCTAATTATACCTGGATAGGCAAAATTTAGGACTCCCACCGTAGCATCGTCCGATTAGCCATAGCAGCATAAAGTGACGTTAAACGAAACAAACAAACATACATGGTGCATAGGGTGGCCCATTGCAATGTACAGTTATTAAATGTGCATTTATGTATATGAATGTGTGGTAGATATGTGAATATTAGGGGGGGGGATAACATAAAGTGAAAGAGGAAAAGAAGCGAAAAAGGAAAAAAAAAGAAAAAAGGGGAAAAAAAAAGAAAAAAAAAAAAAATGTTATTAGTTTGTCTAGTATTAGGTAATATTAAGTAGTATATTATATAATTATAACTAAATTATAAATTACAGTGTTGTCTTTAATTGGATAGATGAGTATGCTGTGTTTATAGCAACCCAATAAAGTTGGGCAGCACTATGTTTATTGTTAATTGTTTCAATAAAGCATATATCTCTCTGCATTAAAGAAATCAATAAGTCAAAAGTGTCCACTTTTCATAAGGACACAATTTGATCCTTTTCCAAAATCCTGTAATTTCTCTAAATATACTGTTTTAGAAAAAAAAAAAAAATAATAATAATTTAAGGCCTTATTAAGAAGCACTACTGAGTCTTCTATTATTTAATTTATTTATGAAACTATATTCAACGAATTTAGTTGACGTATATACAGTCAGAGTCGAAAGTATTCGTACCCTAGTATAAGTTTTATTTTCTTTTGTTTAATTTTGTATTTATTACATATTTATTTAATTTAAACAGATATAATATTGCATTCATGATTATAGAATAGAGTTTATATTTCTTAATCAGAAAATTGACTGAATTTACACTAGACTTTAGCTGTAGTTTCTACAACCTGTCTTAATATTCTGAGGATAACCTGCAATCAGTCTTTACCTTGGCGTCATTTGTAAAGGTGTAGCGATTATTAGTGTTTATTATTGCTGTTCATAAATTGAAAATGGGACGCAAAACCAGAGAGACGACTGAAGAGGAAACAAAAATTATTTTACGCCTACATAATGAGTTACGGTCGCTTAGGGAAGTAACTAGACCTCACCCAACAGTCCAAGATGCTATTAAAATGTATGGAACGAGAAAAACTTTTGAATATATAGAGAGAACAGGATGATTAAGGAAAATTTACTCTAAATATGAAAGACATATCACGAGAAAAGTTAAAAGAAAACCAAGAATTAGTGCCATTAAATTAATGTATGAGCATTTGTCTGAAAGAGGAGAAAAAGAGGAGTGTTTTAACAATGCGCTTATGCTTGAGACGGAACGATTTTCACCCAGGAGAGCTAGGAGAAAACCATCAATAAGCAATAGGAAGGAGATTGCTATTAAGAAATCAATGGACCAAGGGCCATAAAAAATAAGATTGTGACCTTGGGAATAGGATAATATTTACCGACGAGGTTAAATTGAAATGTTTAATCTTCAGAGGGGCCAAAAAGTATGGAGAAACAAATATAGTAATGGAAATAAGAAATATAGTTTTAACTGATCTGAATGCAGGAAAGTGACTCGTGGTCTGAGGTTGTTGGAATGATGCTAGAATGGGGTGTCTTGAATTTATCGATAGCATAATGAATCATATAAAATATATCGACGCAATAAACAGAAATTTCCTAATCAGTCCTGAAAAATTTGGGATTAGAGAAAATTACATTTTTCAGCAGGAGCATACAGCTTGGAAATCCAAAATGTGGATCCTGTACAACACATGAAAGTGGAGGCCACATCCCATCAATCACGATATATTAATCCTATATCGCATTTGTGGAAATATCTAAAGGATCGAGTACGGAAAAGGTGTGTTTCTAACAATCAATATTTAAGTGACGTTATTATTATTACAAAATTATAGTTACTTTGACACAAAAATTAATGAATTCAATGCCACAAAGCATAGAGAGCATTATAAAAGCAAAAGTCGGCCCTACTAAATATTAATTGTTCTCGAATGTCAATAATAAATAGAGATTTTATCAAGTGTTCAAATATTTTTTACTCATGATGTTATTGTTGTTTCTCAGTTATTCTTTACGTATTATTTTGTGAAATGTTCTATAAATACAAAAATATATTTATAAATAAACTTGTTGATGTATACATTTAATGGAGTTATTGTTTTAAATCAATCCTATTAAGTAATGCTATTTCTTATTTCTTATTATTTATATCAGGTATACGAATACTTTTGACTCTGACTGTAATTCGTATAGTTAAAAGTAGCGAGCCACCTATTCGATAGTAATGCCTCGGGACACTTCCTGTTATGAAAAAAATGTTAGCAGCACTTCCACTTAACTCTTTATTTTCATCATTTGTTTTTTTTTTTTTTCAAATTAATAATAATTATTCGTTGTGTGGTTTTAGAACTGATGATGAATGTTTAACATTCGAAACTAGTCTTCGAATAAACAAAATTCAAATAGAAGTGGAAAATTGATCAACGAATCCTAACCTAATTTAATATTCCATATACAGGGTGAGTATCTCTTAGTGTAAAAAAAAAAAAAAAAAAAAAAAAAAAATGGGTGAAACTAGATGAAAAATGTAGCAAAATGCCGCAGACCTCACCTTTCTATTCCAATCCATTGCAGATATACGATAAATCATAGACTTTTTTGAGGAAACCACGTTTTTTTTTTTCATAAAACCTGTAATATCTCAATTTTGTTTAAATATTATTCAAATTTTGACCACATTTTCGGATTTAGCATTAAATTTTCTATAATTGCTGAGTACCTATAACCTTGAATTTTAAAAACTTGGTATCTAAAGAACAGCTTGATCTTCACAATGTCTTATATTACTTCAATGCTCACCGTTTTTCGAAAAAAACTATCTACAAAATGGCAAATCTCACAAAAACTTGCAAATTTAATCAGCTTTCGAATAATATGTTAAACCTAATTATTTTATTTCAATTTTATGGAGAAATTAACTTTTGAAATCGAAAAAACATGGTGTTCTCATTCGGCATACAAATCAGTTACTTGTGTAAATAAAACATTATGACAATCCCTTAATGGAAATGTGCATTTTAAACATAATAAACTCATCAGTGGAATAAAAAGCAAAGAAAAAATTATTGTGTAATAGAAAATAAAGGATAACTGACAATAAAGCGACACCAGATCAGAGGATCTTATGTTATTACATTTATCTATTTATTATTATTATTTAGGATTTATTTTATTAGATTTTTAATGTAAGGTTTAAAACCCAATGATAATGATCATAGACCTCAATTTTGCCGTTAGGTTGTGAATGCAGATTTCTTTGAAGAATACTACTTTTTGCGGTGAATTTTATGGGCAGATGAATCAGTTTTTGCAGGGGAAGGCTTTTCTACCTATCCATGTATATCGTTGGTTTATATTTGTATTGCTTTCGAATAATGTGATGGAGCACCATAGTGTTGGAAAATCATATTTTGCCGAACTTCAGGTGGAATATTGTGATAAAGTTGTGGTAGGACAATTTGTAACAAATCTTAGTAATCTCATCATTCAATCTGTTGGTCAAATTATGATGTTTCAACACTATTCGACAGCAATACAAAGATGAATAAACTAACGATACTCCACATGAAACGGTAGAAATGCCTTCCCCTGTAAAAACAGAATCATCTGCTAATAAAATTCGCCTCAAAAAGTAGTATTCTTCAACACAATCTGCATTCAGAAGCTAACGGCAAAATTGAGGGCCAAAATTGGATTTTAAACATTAGATTGAAAATCTAATTAAATAAATCCTAAAATATAATAATATATAGATATTATAGCTTTTATGAAAAAAAAAAAAAGTGGTTTCTTAAAAAAAGTCTTTGATTTATCGTATATCTGCAACGGATTGGAATAAAAAAGTGAGGTTTGCGGCATTTCGTTACATTTTTGATTAGTTTCACACAATTTTTTTTTACACTAAGAGATACTCACCCTGTATTGATTCGAATGAAAAAAGTCACGTTGTAACGTTTTTTCCCCTCTCAAAAATGTAACATTTTAACACGTTCTAGCTGTCTTGGTGTTGCTCGGATGGGAAATTTAATAACAGCCATTTAGTCAGAAATTTAATATAAAATACTTTTTCAACCGACTTCAAAAAAGAGGAGGTTCTCAACTCGTCTGTATTTTTTTTTTTTTTTTTTTTTTTTGTGTGTATGTTACGCGATTACTCCGTCAATTCTGAATCAATTTTGATGATTCTTTTTTATATCGGTAGGGCATACTACAGAGGTGGTCCCATTAAAATTATTTTAAAATCAACGCAGCACTTTTTAAGAAAAATAAAAAAACCAGTTAATAAAAATCACTGATATATAACCTTACATTTTAAACATATTTATGATTATGATTATTTAAAATCTCCATAGTAACTAAATCTCCGTCCTAAAGAATAAAGAAATATCGCCACTGGTGGAAGGCGGTGTCTACTTTTAGGCACCCTCAGAAAAAAGCTCAATTCAGTTGAAAGTTATATGATAATTTGGTACCAGGTATTTAATTTTCTTTATCAATGATTTTATATGTATGTACAAACAATATACACATACCCATTAATGAAAAATATACGTAATGATTTCAACTCCGATTTTGTGTTCAATTTTCCCAATTACATGAAAGTAAGTGGAATGATAACCTCGATAAGTCTTTGTTCAGTAACTCGAACTATTTTTCAGGGTAGCTTGAAGATCGAGAATTGACTGTATAAACAAAAATACGCTCACCACTAAAAAGTGAAAAATAAAAATAATTTTTAGAGAAAAAAACAAAACCGACTTGAAGATTAAACCTACTTACACGAACTTAACTAAAAAATAAAAAATAATATTTTAATTGCTTCAAAACAAAAACCGTTAAATGAAAATCAATGAAATTATCAATACTTATATACCTATTCACAATTTATGATCAGTTATTTTTGGAGTCGGTGCCAGCCAAGAATGGCAGTTTGATCCTGCCTCTGCAATACACTTTCGAATGGCCCGAGACAGTGGTGTGGCGGTGATGAAACAGTGGGAGCATCTTTACAATTACCATTCTTTTGAAATTCTGTTAGTTTTAGTTGGCACCGACTCCAAAAATAACTGATCATAAATTGTGAATAGGTACATAAGTATTGATAATTTCATTGATTTTCATTTAACGGTTTTTGTTTTGAAGCAATTAAAATATTATTTCTTATTTTTTAGTTAAGTTCGTGTAAGTAGGTTTAATCTTCAAGTCGGTTTTGCTCTGCTATAATGAGCTGGACATCCTTCGAGTTGGAAATACATTTCAATCCGCTGCTGTAAGGGAATGTCATCTAAATAATTAGAAAAATCGTTCTCCAAAAAATGTGTAAATGTGATACCATTCAATCTTCCGGGTAAAAAATATGGTCCCCCCAGTAATTCGTTTAAAATTCCAAGCCAAACTTTAATAGTAAATTCATGCTGAAACCTATTCTCTCCAATAGCTCTGGGATTTTCAAGAACCCATACATGATAATTTATTTTATTAACAATTCCTCCTCTTGTAAAGGTAGCTTCATCGGTCCATATAAATTTTAAGGGAAATAAATTATCATTGCGAATTTTGTCAAGAAACCAGTTACTAAAATTCAATCTCTTGACATAATCTTGAGGTAATAAATTCTGAACTTTTTGAAGATGGTATGGGTAGCGATTATCACCTTTCAAAGTTCGCCATATTGCTTGCCGCGATATTGCTAATGCAGCAGATGCTCTTCGGATGCTAGTCTCAGGATTGTTATCGAAGTGGCGTTGTACACAATTTCTTCTCCGATAATCTGCTCTTATTGCTGCCTGGAATTGGCCGCCTTCGTTGCGTATTAAGAATGAGTCTCTCGTAGTCTATTAAAATTTAACGAAAAGACTCGTCGATTAGGCACTCTTCTATTTGGAAATCGGCGCGCATACTCCCGCACCGCTTCTAAAGCATTACCGTTACAGAAACCATACACGTGAATTATATCAGCGTATTCAACATTAGAATATGTATGCGGCATTGTGGCTGATGTTATTCACACAAAAATATCTGAGTAACTGACTGAAGACTGATTTAGGAATTATGATGCTAGAAGGAAGCCAAAATGTAAAAAAATAGATGAATGTAAAGGATAACATTAACTGTTTACATATCTCACTGCCTAGCCTGACGAACTTTGAAAGGTGATAATCGCTACCTGTAACATTTTTGTTTTGTTTCCTTTTTTGCGATTTTCTCTAAAACTAAGCAAAAACGAGCAAATCTCTAAAGGACTTTTTGTCTTAGTTTTTCGGTCCCCTATAGGTTTCTGAAGTTTTGCCATTTAAATTCGGGACACCCTGTTTAACATTTTTCATTAGAACCTATAGTTTAGGAGCTATATTGTTTTGAATGAAAAACGTCAAGTTTCGCCTGCATTTTGACGCGTTATCAAAACTTTTGGTTAAGTTTTCGGGCTTTTTTTGACGCTCTCTAGTTGTTTTGGCATTCCTGGGATCGAAAATTTGACGGCAGTTTCCCTGTCAAAAATGAAGTAGAGAATATTTTTTGTTGTACAGCACTTGTCGCTGGGACCTACCGTTGAGGAGTTATTTTAGGATTGATGAATTAATTTCCACTTCTATTGAGATTATTTTATTTGAAAACTAGTTTCGAATGCTAAACATTCATCTTCAGTTCTAAAACATACAAAATTTTTTCAACACATCAGTACTGTGTTACATAGATTATATATACTAAAAGTTTTTAAAAAGGTAAGACAAGAAATCAAGCATGGGCACTCACCTTCGAGGTAACTAAATAAAGTTAAGTAACTAAATAAATAAAGTTCGCTATCCATCTAAATAAAAATAACCACAAATTTAATAAAGACTCGGGAGTAAAAATATTACATCAAGTAGAAAATAGCCTAAAATTAAATACTTTTGAATCACTAGAAATAATAAAATCGTTTAAACCCGATCCAGATTTTTGTTTAAATGGTCAGATTAACATATCAAAAAGCGCCATTTTAAATTTGTTTCCCATAGGAACGGAAAAACCCAATGAGTCATAAGGGAAACCCCGTTGTAAATCTAAAACTTAACCTACTTGCCCCCTTTTACTTCTCACAAATTCAGTGTTTTAGTTACCTCGAAGGTGAGTGCCTATGCTTGATTTCTTGTCTTATCTTTTTAAAAAACTTTAGTATATATAATCTATGTAACATAGTACTGATGTGTTGAAAAAATTTTGTATGTTTTAGAACTGAAGATGAATGTTTAGCATTCGAAACTAGTTTTTAAATAAAATAATCTCAATAGAAATTATTTTTAATAAGTCTTTATAAATGCGCTTAATTTTGAAAAAATCGATCGTACATGATTTTGTTGTATTAATATACAGAAACATCTCATTTGTATCATATTATATTGAAGAAATAGCAACATCAAATGAGGATTTACAGTCATCTCATTTAACCGTACACCTTGCAATTAGTAATGGAATTTCAAATGTTCAAAACTCATTAAAAAAAAAACTAAATACCTTTTGTATTTTTCACTTGTGATCAGTTTTCTGTAGGAGGTAAATTTTATAATTAAATAGCTTAATCCAGCTGACCGCCTATTCCCTTATGTTCTTTATTTTTTCCTCTTACCTGTATGATTGTATTGCTTATTTCCAAAGGAGAGTAATTTTTTATACACAAATAGTGATAAAACAAAATAACATTTTGTTATAGTATTATATTAGATGACTAATTCAATTAATAATTTATATTTCAGTTAAATGATAGTAATTTCATTTGAGATTTTCCCCCTTTTTTTTTCCTTTTTTTTTTTATTCTTTTTTAAAAATAAATTACATAAGGCCAAACTAGGCTAATAAAAACATAGGTACATGTTTGGATACACATCCATCTCACATGAAACAATAAGTAATAATAATAGAGGAATCTATAAACGAATGAATAATGCAAAAAAGATAAAACAGTAGGAAAACTTTGAAAAAAACCTACACAGCAAAATAAACAATACTAGTTAAATTAACCATTACTAGTTAAATTAACAATTTATGAATAATAATAAATAATAGTCAATTTATATTCCAGCCTGGAGTGATAAGGATAATAATATAAAACTTATATAATTACAAAATACAACAAAAAGATAATAAAACTACTTTTGTGAAATAATACAAAAATCAATCTTTTTCTAATAACTTTATGGTGTAAAAAGATATTTACACTACTCTAATTTATGTAATATTTTGTAATTTATAGAAATTAGTATTTTAGTCTTTAAGTAATATGTGTTTTGTCCGTTTGTATTGGTATCTTTTTAAAGTTTTTTTGTTGTAATTACTTATTTCTTGGATATTTGGGTTTTCAGATATAGCATTTAATATGAAAAATGAGTTTGTTTGCAAATGAATGAATTGTTTGATTGTGGGTAGATTGAGATCAGTGAGCATAGTGGATATTCTTGTGTATCTGGGGTATTGTTTATGATTCTCATGCAGATGTTCTGTATAACTTCCAGTTTTCTGTAATTTGTATTACAAGTATTACTCCTAACAGGTGCTGTGTAGGTTATCATACGTTTGATTACAGTTTTATAAAATGTTAATTTGTTTCTATTGGATAAATTTGATTGCTCATTGAAGAAAGGGGACATTTTACTGATCAGATTTTTTATTTTGTTACATTTTTTATTTACATGTGCTGTAAATGTGAGTGTTCGGTCTAGTTCTACACCAAGATATGTTGCTGTTTGTGCCCAAGGTATATGGAAGTCTTCAAAGGATATATATTGGTCTATTGTGGGTCTTCGTTTTATGAAAATTATTGCTGTCGATTTGTTTTTATTAATTTTGATTTTCCATTTTTGTTTTATTGTTTATTCTGACATTTTATACTTATTAAAATAATGATAATTATAGGGAGTAAGCCAATATTTAAATCGAATTATAGTTACAATATCGAATGATTTGAGATATATATATAAACCATGTTATTCACATAGACGTTTTTCAAGGTCTGCATTTAACTATTCTTCCGAGAACACTTCAAAAATGCTCCTGCACTTAAAAATAACGTGACATTTTTTATTCAAACCAAAATTTTGAACAAACAAAACAAAGATCGGTCAAATCCAGGTTAATTTTTTTTATTCCATATTAGGAGAAACAGACTCAAAAGGAGATAGATAACTCATTAGAATATGCCTAGTGTTATTTAGTATAAGAAAAGTTGAGCTCTTAACTGCTCCTACACTTCTAATATCAAACTACCAAATTACGCGTAACGCCCTGGCTTTTGACCAATTAGTTCACCAGTAAAACATTTTCCATGTTAATACATTTTCAAATTTCCAAAAAATCTATCATAATCCTTAAAGAACTCTATAGATTCTTAGATTCCTTTCCCCAAAATACCCGTCAACTTCCAGGGTCCTCTCTTATTTTCCCTTGCTTTGATTACGGTTGCTTGGTTTTTGAGGGACTGTCTGGTGATCTCGAGGTGAAGCTGAGGAGACTGATGAACTGTTTCATTAGATTTATCTTCGGGATCCCCAGGCGGTCACAAGTTATTTGCCGTTATTCTGGGCTTGGGTGGCTTCTTGACGGCAATACTTTCTGGGTACTATCCTATTCCAATCTTCCACCACCCTCCAATCCACCTTCTAAACACTAGACCCCAACTATTTAACCTGTATACCCTCTCGCATAAAACTGCTTCCCTTTGAAAAATCCTTCATCAATCGTGCTACTTCCTTCTAGAATTCCCTAACCAGTCCTATTTGTAAAGCTGCTTCCGTTACTTCCTTTAAAAATAATTTATTTTTGCACCTTTTACATAATCAATCTTCCGCAAATATGTAAATATTTAGAATTATTTTATCTTTTTATATACGATTATATTTTATGTAATTGTGATCATTATTTTTTATTTTTCCTGTCGACAATATATGTCATGATTACTGATGCATTTAAGTTGTACATAATACAGCCAGACAATTGTACCTGTAATTGTGCATTATTGTTATTCATAGGGGACAGTAAGTCCCAGAATAAAGTTTAATTTTCATTTCATTTAATTTCAATCAATATAAATACCTAAAATAAATTTTTCTAATGACGATTCGCATTAATTGAATTTACTATAATTTTCAGGAGGTCCTAGAGGAAGAACATTATTCTTCACCGATCGTGAACACTAGCAATAAATCAAATGATGAAAATGAAAATATACGACCGGATGATGAAGCACTACTAGTTGCTATAAAAACTGAAAATCTCAAGAAATTAAAGGAACTCTTAGATCATGGCATTGTTTTCAACAGTAGCGGGTATAATGGATCCACGCTGCTACATACTGCAGTCAGTTCAGGTTCTGTAAATGTTGTTAATATTCTACTTGAACACGGCGTTCCTGTAAACAGTAGAGGAATAAACGGATCAACTCCATTACACATCGCTGCAATGAAGGGCTACAAAAATATTGTAGACATACTTTTGTCCAGAAATGCAAGCGTGAATATTAAAGATGACGATAACAACGAAGCAATACACAGGGCACTTTTTAATGGAGCACTCCAAATTGTCCAAACCCTTCTTGAACACTGTGCCAATGTCAATAGTAAAGGATATCTTGGAAAAACGCCGCTATTCATGGCTGCATCGAACGGCAACGAAAATATTGTTAATTTTCTCCTGTCCAGAAATGCAAGCATGGATATTAAAGATAACGCGAACAACAAAGCAATCCATGGAGCGACTTATAGTGGTAATGTTAAAATTGTTGGAACCCTGCTAGATCACGGTGCCAATGTCAATAGTAAAGGCCATCTTGGGAGAACACCGCTATTCCTTGCCGCACGGAATGGCTACGAAGATATAGTGAATTTGCTCTTGTCCAGAAATGCAAGCATGGATATTAAAGATGACGAGGACAACGAAGCTATACACGGAGCAGTTTCTAATGGAACATTCCAAATTGTTAAGAAACTTGTTAATCACGGTGCAAGGATCGATAGTAGAGGAAACTGGGAAAGAACACCGCTACACGTAGCTGCTGTAAGTGGTTACGAAGATATTGTTCATTTACTGTTGTCCCGGAATGCGAGTGTGAATGTAAAAGATGTTTTTAGCCTTGAGCCAATACATTTAGCAGCGTTAAATGGAACATTCAATATGGTCCAAGCTCTTTTGGATCGAGGTGCTAATGTTAATAGTAAAGGAGAATATAACTATACCCCACTTCATACCACTTCATTTCGGGGAAGAGAAGATATAGTAAACTTGCTCCTTTCGAAGAATGCAACTTTGAATATAAGGGACAGTTTTGGTAACGAAGCGATTCACCAGGCAGTGGCAGGTGGAAACCTCAAAGTGATTGTTGCTCTACTAGATAAAGGGGCAAACGTTAACAGTAGAGGAGCAATGAGCGACACACCTCTTAATAGAGCCGTGAGAATAAAGATTTTGGAAGAATTAAAAGAATACCAGAATACAGTTGAGTTTATAATTAAATCTAACAATACATCAAGCAATCCTGGAGCAGAATATGAGATAGTTAATGTATTGAAAGTACTTGTAGAACGTGGAGCTGAAGTCGATTCGCAAAATCATTATGGTAACACGGCGCTTCATGAAGCTGCTGGGCTCGGTTATTCCCATGTTGTTGCCTATCTCGCATCTCAAAACGCCAGTTTAAATATCAGTAATCATATTTGTTTCACTCCTTTCCAGTGTGGCGCTAA
The DNA here is from genome assembly GCA_003667255.2 of Euschistus heros. Classification (NCBI taxonomy): domain Eukaryota; kingdom Metazoa; phylum Arthropoda; class Insecta; order Hemiptera; family Pentatomidae; genus Euschistus; species Euschistus heros. The sequence continues at coordinate 5,416,573 of RCWM02000015.1, forward strand.
AAGTGGTTATATCAATGTGGTGAAGACCTTATTAAAGTATGGAGACGATATAAATAGAAAAGGTTGTAATAACCTTACAGCTTTACACTTGGCGATAGAAAGAAACGACACTATGTTTACGAAATTCCTATTGTCTCAGAGAGCTGACCCCAATGTGATGAGCGAAGAAGGACAAACACCCCTTGATGTAGCTTTTTCGAAATCGTCAGAAGAAGTTATAAAACTGCTTCTAGATCATGGAGCGAAAGTGGAAGATGGGAGTTTTTTAGGATCCAAAGTTCTTTTCGATGCTATTACAAATAAATCGCTGAGTGTCATTATGAATTTATTGAATACTTCCAATCGTTTAGACGCTTATCCAACTTTTATTCTTAATAATGCTATTGGAATGGACTTCTTGGAAGGTGTTAAACTGTTAACTTCGTTCAGTGCTAATGTCAAACAGAAAGACACCCATGGAAATCTACCACTTTCTTTAGCTGTTTTAACCGAAAATGTTGCTATAGTCGAATTAATTCTTCAAGAAGGACAAAGGAAAATATCTGCTAAAAATCTCAATACTTTTTTAGATGCTGAATTAAGCATAATGTTGTTTTCGAACAGAGATAATACAACAAAGCCTCATAAATTTACTGCACTTCACATTTCTTCTCATCAAGGGCTCAAGGATATTGCTGGACAATTGATATCTTACGGAGCGTCATTAGAGGTCAGAGACGAACGCGGATATACACCACTCCATTGCGCCTGTGAGGAGGGGCACGAGGAGGTAGTGAAACTACTCCTTGATTCTGGTGCCAATAAAATTGCCGTCGATATTAACGGCAACACACCTTTGCACATCGCAAGCAGACTAGGTCTGTTTTCAATAGTCCGTTTATTGCTCAAAGATCCTCCAGAAACAATTGATAAAGCAAACAAATATGGAAGTACTCCTCTTCACTTAGCAGCATTGAGTGGATCGAAGGAAATAGTGGACATGTTAATAAATCTTGGAGCTGACATAGAAGCCAGAACTCATCAACTTAAAACCCCGCTGCATTTCGCATCTCTCAACGGTCACAAGGAAATCGCTTACATCTTACTGAAAAAAGGAGCCAACATAGATGCAAGTGATACTGATGGGATGGCTCCATTGCATTTTGCAGCAAGAGAGAGACATCTAGATGTAGTACTCGTATTACTGACTTTTGGAGCTAACTATGATATTAAAAACAAAATAGGTAGAAGTCCACTCCATACTGCTTGTGAAAAGCATACCAATCCTAAGCTGATTGAAGCGAATATTGTAAGAAAACTTGTAAAAACCGGTGCTAAATCCTATGCCATTGATAATGAGTTCATGAAACCATTGCATATTGGGTCCAGAGATGGTTCCTTGGGTTGTGTAGAAATACTCCTCACCGCTGATACTGAGCAATACAACTATGATACGTTTATGAATCTTCCAATACATTATGCTGCATTGAAAGGGCATTATGAAGTCATCCTCAGTTTACTCAGCAAAGATTCGAAACCAATTAATGCAGTTAATGTAAATCAAGAAACCCCATTGTTCATAGCTTCACGGGAAGGTCACACTCATATTGTTCAATTGCTTTTCCAGTTTGGAGTGGAAGGTTTTCGACCTGACGGCAAAGGGAGGACTCCATTACACCGCAGTGCTTACAGAGGTCACACAGAAATAGTGAAAATACTTCGAGAGCACCGAGTATACAAAGATATGCAGGATAAGTGGGGTTTCACAGCATTGGATTACGCGGCTTCTTGGAAAGGGTATCAAGATGTTATAGGCTATCTCTCGACCACCTTGTTAGATCACACCTTGGCATATTATTTAAAAAAATCAAATACTTCAATTTTTTAAATAAAATTAAAAAAAAAAGTTTGTATGACCAGTAATATAATTATGTACTAAATGTGACTATTGTAACTTTAATTATTCTTATACCTGAGACTGTACTCAAATAGCCTTGCGCCAGAGAAATCCAAATATATATAGCATTGCAAGAAGCGACACTACTCGTGCTTCCGAAGTCTAATCTATCACTGACTCATCTAAAACAATTCATGTCAGGTGACCATGAGTGCGCCTCAACTTCGTTATTTTTTAGATAAAGATACCTAATTGACAAACCAATTTCTATATATCTGCTATTAAATTTAGATAGATGTCAACATTATACAATGTTAGTATAATATTAAGGTAAATGTAATAATAGGAATGTAATTGCTATTGCAACAGTATAAATATATACAACCACAACAATCCCGGTATTGTGAATGTACAAAATAAAATAGGGTGAAGACAGAAAACAGTATTGAATCAATACGGTATCGTCTCCTCCTCACCTATTCTATTATAGAAACAATACTATTATAGAAGACTATTATAGAAACAATATACTCTTTCCATTTTTTTCTTTTTTTAAACAAGCGAATTGACCTCTTTGGATTACGCTACTTCATTTCTTTTTCTTGGTGCGGAGTTTCCTCTGCGTCCAATATTCCTTCATACGTTCACTGGCCTGTTTACTCTGTTCTTCCGTCCAAGCTCTTCCGATTTTCTTAGTTTTTCTTGCGACTGTTCCAAATTATACTATATATTCCTAAATCCATTTCTGTCTAATTGTTGGTCTTCTGAGATGCTTAATCTTTCCATATCTATTTGTGTTTCCTTAATCCATGCTTTTTTTGTTTCTCCAGAAGTAATCTAATATCCTTCTGTTAAGTCTCTTTTTGTCCATTCTGTACAGGTATCCGAGAAATGTAAACTTCTTCTTTATAATCACTGAGATTTTTTCTACTTTCTGATAAACTTCTTCGTTACTTCTTCTTTCCATGACTTCTCGTCTATCCAGCTTGTAGTTGACGGACAGAAATTCAGTAGCATATGTACATTCTGTCTTAACCACGGTGTTATAGTGTTTCATTTTGGCATTCCATATGCTCTCTCAAATTTTGAGATCCATTACATCTTTCTCTAGCCCATTCGCTTGTTCTCCATATTTTACAATATCGGGATTGTTATGGTTGTATATATTTGTACTAATGCAATTGTAATTACATTTCTATTATTACATTTACATTAATATTATACTTACATTGTATAATGTTGACATCTGTGTAAATTTAATAGGAGATATATATAAATTGATTTGTCAATTAGGACTCTCTACGTAAGTAATAACGAAGTTGCGGCGCACTCGCGGTTACCTGACATGAATTGTTTTAGGTGTGGCAGTGGTAGCTTAGACATCGGAAGCATGAGTAGTGTCGCTTCCTCCAATGCTATAAATATTTGAGTTTCTCAGGCGCAAGGCTATTTGAGTACAGTCTCAGGTATAAGAATAATTACAGTCACAATAGTCACATATAGTACATAATTATATTACTGGTCATACAAACTTTTTTTGAAATTTTATGGATCAACTTTTCTACAAACCTTTCTTAACAGGTGTTTAAGAAACGTTTTAAGAGTGTGGTGGCAATGAGGATTAGCAATGATTAACAATGAGGAGCTCTGGCGAAGAACAGGACAGAGAAATATTGATGCCGAAATCCGCGAAAGAGAAGAGAAGCCCTCTATTGGAACCCTCAGGGATGTCGTAGATTTGGACGACCCGGGATAACTTGGAGGAAGTTGGAAGATTTGGAAGGCTCAAGCAGAACGTGCTGGAGTACGAAGGGCAGAAACAAGAGAAACAGCTGCAAACAGAGACAGATAACGCCCTTACTGTAACTGATCAAAACAGTCATGTGTTTATTTTATTTGTTTAAAAAAATAAATAAATAAAATTAAAAAAAAAAAAAATTAAACAGCTGTTTTACATGGAACTTCCGGTTACATCCTTCCCGATTTACTTTAGTGAAATATTTGTATGTATATATAATATAACATCACTAAAGAAGCTTCGCTTCAAAAACAAAAAAAGAAATCCTAATACCAGCTTTTAATATTTTATTATTTTATTTATATTTATTTCTAAAATAATAGTGGAAAGATCAATTACATTTTATTTGGTTAAAGGAATGAAAATTTAAATTTGATTTTTAAATTAGTAATTTCATTTTTCAAATATTATTTATAAAAGCAGTGGCAGAGTTCAAATATTTCAATGGTTTTTGATAAACTGGTTTATTAGCAAATAATGCTGTACACATTCTCTATATAATTTGGAAAATTGTTCCATTCACATTTATAATAATAATTTAATTTATTTGTAGTAAAATCAAAATATGTAACAATTAAATGCCAGACTTAAATAATAAAAATACACTTTATGAGATTATATAGTTTACTATAAATAAGTAGTGATTTGATACAGGAGGTGCTGATTAAAAAGGCAGTGAAAGTCCACTAAAGAACCTTTGCTTAAAAAAAAATTAATTAAAATTAAAAAAATTCCTAATTCTTACATTTAATATTTTATTATTTCATTTATAATTTTTTTTTTTTTAAAAAAAGAGTGGAAAGACTAATTACATTTTATTTGGTTAAAGAAATGAAAATTTAAATTAATGATTCCATTTCTCAAATATTATTTACAACAAAGACAGTGGCATAGTTAAAATATTTCAATGTTTTTCGATAAACTGGTTTAACAAAAAATAATTGTTCCATACATATTTATAATAATAATTTAAAGTAAAATCAAAATATGTAACAATTAAATGTGCTATGTAAATAATAAAAATACATTTTATGAAATTATATAGTTCACAAGGATTAAGTAAAGATTAGACACAGGAGGTGCTTATTAAGCACTGAAAGTCCAGTCAAGTAACATATTTAGTCATTCACTTGGAATTGAGGATTGAGTGAAGAACATATTTTGGGCCCAAGGCAGCATTATGAATAAGCTATTTGAAAATAACGAAGTAAATTTTTTAAATTAAATTCAATAGTAACTTTTATTGAAATATATGTACAATCTGCCTCAGTGAAGGGCAATAGGTAACAGTGCTAATAATGTATTCATTCAAACTGTATATACAAGTACTCATACACACAAAAATAATGATAATAAAATATAAAAATAAGACAAATAATCATTATAAATATAAAACTAATAGTTACTTAAAATCAAAATTAGGTGACAGAAATAAAAAAAAAGTTATGATACATCTATACGATGTGTACAATACAGACACAGCCTGAGGAACCCCAAATCAAGCAATTGGAGTCAAGGCCAGACCTGAAGAGATCTCAGCTGCATCATTGGTAATATCCAGTGGAGGCTGAGTGGGAGCGTTATAGCCACAGATGCTCAGAACCTGAGTGCAAAAGCTGGTCATTACCAGAACTCCAACATAACTTTATATTACAACAGCCATTACCGTTTCAACCTTCTGTGAGGTTTATAAAGATGGTTAAGAGTGGATAGGGATTAAGCCAGAGGATTGGGATGATTGGATAGATTTTTTATGGAATTTCAAGAATTTTGAAGGAATGAAATCAAGAACAAATGAATTGTTAGATTATCATGTAGGGTTTTATTAGTAACTTAATATGGTGCATTGATAATTGTTCGGAGGACTTTGGATTGGAAATATTGAATGCGATTGTAATGAAGTAGATTAATATTATAATAGTTTCAAATTCATATTATATGAAATATTTTTGAGAAAAATGCAGTCAAAGTTTTGGAATGGAATTAGAAACTTGCTATTTCATATGTTTGGATCAATAAGTTAAATACTGGGGGCTGCTATTTTGATGTCTAAATAAGTTTATTTTAAAGGAAATTTAATCTTCTTTCTAATGAGCATATTGAAAATGCTATGGGTTTAATAGTTAATAGGAAATATAGACAATTATTAGTCAAAAATTATAAATTTCTTGAAAAAACATAAAATTAAAAATATCTATTAAACAGATGAGAATCGAGCTATAGTTTACATGAAATTTTTTGTTGCAAATAATGCCTTGAATCGCCCCTCAAAGTTAATGCAGTCTTATGCTGAACAACCTGTATATAAATATCATCCATACGAATTCAAAGTGTTGAATGTGGAAAATACATATTTTGTAGTTTATCAATTGGCTTAGGACTGATATACAGTGGGGGGAAGAAGTATATGCACATCCCGTTTTTTCTCCATATGATAAATTAAAAATAAAAAACAATTCATTAGTGTTTAACTTATAAAAAGTACAGCTAAAACTTGTTAAATAATAGTATCAATTGAATTTTAAGCTTTGGTCATGAAAAAAATAAAAATAACATAAACACCAGGAAAAAAGTATTTGAACACTTTGTTTGCACATAAGTACAAAGGTTTGTTTGTTTACTTGTAGTTTACTTCCTAGAGCATAATCCTGTTCTTTCCTATTAGTATTCTAAAATATTTTAATCCTGAAAGATATTTTTTAACTGTTACCATACCAAAAACAAGTGAACTGAGTGCTGCCACTCGTCAAAAGTGATTTTATTGCCTAACAAACAAAAATCGTATCGTGAAATATATTGGTTATTCATTTTTCTACATTAAGATACATGATTAAGAGATATGAAGAACAAGGTTCAACTGAAAATAACCGGCGCAACGGTTGTCCCAGGAAACTAAATGAAAGAATGGAGATTGCAGCTCTTAAAAATCTGGCAGTAAGTACAGGTTCTCTAGCTAATATCGAATCAACTTCTCGGGTGTGAGTAAGCATGAGAACGGGAAGGATTATTTTGAATTCTTAGGGTCTTTATGGCTGGGCCCCGAGGAAACCTTATATTAGCGACACCAATCGCAAAAAAATGCTTTCTTTTGCTAGAGAATACATTAACAGGTCCATCAGGTTTTTTGAAAATGTGCTATTCTCTGATGAGATTAAGTTTAATTTATTTGGATCTGACGGACGAAAGACCAGTTGGCATAGAAGAAATGAGGAACTGAAAAAGCAATACGTTACGGTTACTGTGAAACATGGGGGAGGCAATGTAATGGTTTCGGGATGCGTTGCCTAAAAGGCAGTTGTAAATCTTGTACCTATCAAAGGTATTTTAAATGCAGAAGATTATGTACAGATTCTGCGCCGCAACCTCTTAGCGATAGCAGCTAAATTGGGAATCCAGCATTAGTTAATTTTCCAGCAGGACAATGGTCCGAATCATACAACCAATAAAACTTAAAAATGGTTAATATTTAATGTTCATCAAAAACTGCACACCACTCTACAGTCATCAGATTTGAATATAATTAAAAATATGTATGGAGGATCCTGGAAAACACTAAATAACTGGAATACTGTACCTCAAGAATCTTTTAGTACAATAATGAGAACAAATCAATCCAGATGTAATTATAAACCTTGTACACTCAATGCCTTGACGTTTACAAGTGGTTATTCATGACAACGGACTTCATACAAAACAATAAATTTTAAAAAATTAAAAAAATGTGAGGTGTGCAAATACATTTTCCTGGAATTTTTGTAAGATTTAAGTTCTATTTTACTAAGCAAGAAGTTTTTCATTTGAATTATAACTGTATTTATTCAGTTATAAGATTTTTTTTAGTACTTGAGTTCATAATTTAATATAAAAAACATGTGTTCAAATACTTTTCCCCCCACTGTATGTAAAATGACATGGATTTTCTGTTCTATTCTATTTTTAATTATTTATCTTCTGTCTTTTATTTACATTTATCTCCTTTTTCCTTTACTTTTTTTTTCTCTAATTTTAGAACTTCCGACATAACTTTAATTAAATTAAAAAAAAAATCAAACAAGGGCGATAATAACATTCAGAAGTTTTTCGCCCCTAAAATCCAATATACATACATGCACAAAGATGTTCAAAAACATCGATGTCTATAGTCGATGAATCGAGTGACATCGATGTTACATTTTTGATGTCATGTCGAAACATCGATGTTATGTTTCGATGTCCCAACTTAATTAAGTAGGAAAAGCGGAACCAAGTATTAGTGGACCAAGTAGTTGGCTCAGGACGGCCATGCTCTTCCCCCCCCCCTACTTTGCCAGTTGCCTTCCCAATTCTCACGAACTATCATTTCATATGGGTTAAAAATTAAATTGAAAAGTATGAAATACGTCTTTTGTTGCCATGGCCCTTGATTAGCAGTCATGAATTTTCATTCATAAGAGTAGATGGATAACACTCATGCATTCGAAAAAAGGGGAGCAATAAATCGTCTTTTGTTTTTTTTTATGCCTATTGGGCTCTTGGATTAGTATCTCGTTCTGTTCTGAACCATTCAAAACGTAAAAAACATTCCGATAACCGTTCCACTTGGGCCGGTCCATCTCTACTAGTAATGGGCCGGTCTACAAATTTAGGGGAACCGTTTCTATAGTTTCGTTCCATGACAGGAACGGGCATTTTGTTTGTTCCGAGACAATTTCGAAATTTCGTTACCTCACAAACATTACTTCTACCTCTCGTTTTTATTCGTTTCCAGATTCTGATCAAGTCCAACTAACAACCGATAACTGTTCCTACTCCAATCCGGCATTTGTTCGTACCTAACCCAATATTTCTATGAAATATAAAATACCCATGAATTATTTTGCCAATGATATCAACACATAATTTAATAATTAATAAAATTATTTAATTGTATTTAATTTCAATTATTATTCATTCCTGATACTGGAAACTAACGGTTATAAACAATATTGTAAAAAATAAAATGAGATTCTTGGCAAATATATTCATAACATGATTATAATCTTAGATATTTACAATTCACATTATTTAAAATATAAGATAAGAAGTAAAATACATTTTATAAAAGGTACCAAACAAATTACATTTCTTAATAAAAACATTTGATTATAAAAATTGATAATCAATCTAAGAAGGCGAAAGAGATTCCGATGATACTATAAGGCAGTGATTCTACCAATGGAACGAAAAAAGGACGAGACCACTAGAATGAAAAATGACTGAGACCGATGGACGGAAAAATCAAGGCTTTATACCATTCCTTATCGTTCCCACAATTGGAGCAGTTCCTAGTTCCGTTCCTCTAGTAACGGACCATCCCTAATCCTTACTCTCGAGGAACCGTTAATCAGCTATCAGCTGTTGTTGATTGATTCTGTTAAGTTTGGGAATGTTTATTTGAATTAGATATTTGGATAAGTTTAGCTTAAGGTTGTTTTGGTTAGTTTAAGTTATCCAATGTATATTTATAATGTCGGAAAGACGATTAACAAACAGTTTCAAGAGTTATGTAGGTCTTGAAGACGATGTAAGTGATGTTTAGTTTTAATGAGTTGAATTATGAAAGGGAATGATTGTAATCAAATACATTTTATTTGTTTGGTTTTTTTTTGGTTGTTATTTTACTTTAGATATATTTTGTGTCATTTATATATTTATATTTATAGTTATTTTGAACATATAGTTGACTCTCACAGACACTTGTTTAGTTGTTACTTCCCATTTCATTAGTTAATTACTTACCTAAATGAAATTTTCAGTATTTGAACACAAGCAATGAAGATTCATTTTCAGATCAGCTGACTGTCCGACTTTTACCAGGTAAATTATAGTTGTTTACCTTTTATAAGTATTAATGAACCTGAATTAATGATGTATTCTGTTTGATGGCAGGAGAATCACTTGTTTCTGAAGCGCAAAATGTTCTCATGTTTGCTCAAGTCCGTGAAAGAAAACAAGGAAAATCCGGTTTACTATGTGTTACTAATTTTAAGCTCTCTTTTATTACAACTGATGAAAAGTCGAAAGAGGTTTGTTATGATTCATTCCAAATTTTTAATATTATTATTTAAGAAGAATTCTATCTAAATCTGTGTAAAGCATAATAATATTCATAACAACAGTAATTTTTGAAAATAGTACAAATAATATACATTCTTATAATTTCTTCTAAAGTATTATTGAACTTTAGTGAGTAAAAGTAACAATTTTTCTTATGAATAGTAAAATTAGTTTAAGAGCAACTGAGAAAATGAATTGCTGACATAATCTAACTTATTATATTTGTAATGAATTAGTTAAAAAAAAAAATTATAGAGTTGACAATAAGCACAAATTTGTAGGAAGTAGCTTTTCAAGACGTGCTTCAGTTAGGTGAGAATGATGTCTGCTTGTCGAATATTGATGCTCTTTACTTGTTTGGAGACAAAAAGAGGAAACTTGTACCTGATAGTAGAAACATAACGGAAAAAGTTAAGGGCCTTCATATAATATGCAAGGTAATTATATTCTTTTGTTTATATTCATTTTTACATTGTACCTAATTTTTGTTTTGCTTCTGAATTGTAACATATTTTTATTATTACATATTATGTATATACATTCCAATAACATATGTCTTTGTTTTTGCTTTGAAGAATATGAGAATGTTATCGTTTAGCTTCAAATTTTCTCCAGTGGGTCATGGTAAAACCCTTACTAATGCTCTTCTGCACCATGCTTTTCCCAAGAGACACCAGCTACTGTTCGGCTATGATTACAGGTATGAGTATTTTGTAGTATTTTCATTCTTTTACTTTTTTAAAAACAATTTGGAGTAACAAAAAATTCTTTTTTTATACTTTGTTGTGTATTTAAATTATTTCTGATTTTATCTCAAAACATGTTCTTCATAAATTTTAAGTAATGTTTCACAAAATGATCATCTAGACTGATAGAACTGTTTTGTTTTTATGCTGACATATTTAATTCATAATAATATTAATTTTAGATATTATTGTTTAGTTAAAGTTCAGATATTTATTTATTTATTTATAAGTTATTAGGAATATTCCTGCTTGTCATCATAAAAAAAAAAAAAAATCTTGATTAAGCTAAATTTTCCCTTGTTAGTTAAACAAATCGCAGTTAGTTTTCGTTAAATCTCAGGTCTTTGGAGTAATGTATCGGCTTAACAAAGCTTCCAGAATTAAAAAAATATATAAATACAAATATTTAAATTTATTATAATTACCCTTTAATTATTTTAATTCGGATTATTGAAATTTGACTCATCATAAACTGAATCTTTTCATGTGTTATGTATAACTTTTTTACTTAATTATGAAATAATATATTTTATTTTTAACTGACTATTTTGAAACCAATCAAAATAATGTTCTTTTTTTCTTTTGATAGCGAGCCACAGTATCCTTGTACCTCTGAAACAGTGATGTTTCGTGATGCCGGAGACTGGGGTAAAGAGCTAGCAAGGACGCAAGCACAAGGTTGGAGATTGTCAGCTGCTAATCATGATTTCCAGATGTTTTCCAGGTAGTTTGAAGTTTTTATTGTACTCATTAATCAAATTGTTTAAAAGCTGAGATACTAACTGTGAGCTAGGTGGATGGGATTATTAATCTTTTGGCTGCAGTGGGAGGATAAAGTGGTGCGGGATATTCTAGGCACCTGCAGTGCTCCGTGTGCAGTATACTTTTTTATGCTTAGTGGTTTCATTTTCTTTATTTATTCTACATTGTCTATTCATGTTTCCCATCCTTCTTTTCTCTTATATTTGATATTCCATTAGTTCCTGGCATTTCTCCAATAGATACATTACCGGATTGATCAAAAAAATCCTCGTCATGATCTAAAAAAGATTCTCCTTCACTTTCACTTGCACCTGGCAAAAGTTCTAATAAACCTTCATCATAATAAATTTTTTTTTGACATAATGCACTTAACTATTCACTACAAAAGCAGAAAATATACTGAAAGATATGCAGGTAAAGAGAAACGGTAGATGGCAGTAAAAAAGGGTCTAAGCAGATACACAGAAACTCCATGAAATTGAAGTGATATGCCGTAAGTGAAGTTGTATGCCATCTATTGGCTTACAAGAGGCACTGCAGCTTCTGTAAACAGTCCATAGTTGGTGATAGGAATAGAACTACGATAAGGGATTGTTGCAGTTTGGCGTAAAACCAGTCGGACTGATATAGTAGTCTGCAGCACCCAGGGCACTGTAACCACCGGACTTATATAGTAGTCTGCAGCAGTCAAAGGGTTAAGTAGCATGTATCAGCTGTTAATATTTTTTTTCTTACCATGTGTTTCTTAGTTTGTTTGGGCTTATATTTTCGATATAACTTACTCTAATTTGGGCAGTAAGTTGTTAATTTTCTTAAAACCAGGAGCCTTGTGTCATTTTACTAAAAAATGTTTTGCACTCACCTATTCATCCATTATTTTTATTATATTTATAGTTATATTCTTCAGCACATCATAAATTTGAGTTTTGCTGCATTTAAATTTTGATACGATATGCTTTATAGACAGTTTGTCCTCCCTAAATTCAATCATTTTCACTTTATCTCGCATTGTTTGCATGCACTCTTCACGATGTTTTAACTAACAATGTTGTAATACACATACACCATGAGGTTTCCAAAGAGCTACTGATTTAGTAAATAGGAAAAACCAATGGAAGGGCAAAGAAAATTTTTTAGAGAAATCAACCGAAACATAGCTGTTTGCAGAAAATGATAGACATAAGACAAAACCATAAAACTAATGATCTCAGAAATTCCAGATGTAAAGAAATGACTTTTCAGGTACTGAGAGACGCGTTGCCTATTTATTTAGGACAAAATTTTCCATTTCCATTGATTAGAGTTTCCGGTTACGGGAGGTGATTTTATTCTCTGAGAAAACCAGGACTTATGAAATTTTCCATTTCCATTATGAAGAGATTCGGCTTAAGAAAGGTTATACTGTATTACCTTATTTATGTCATATTCATACCCTGTATAAATATTTTATGGTATTGATTTAACTTTTCCTTTAAACTTAAGAATCTCTTTTTTATTTTAAAATTCATACACTATCATTTGAAATTAGGAATCCTCCACTTGCTATAATTGGAAATTGACTTTTGTTATTGTTTCCAACATGCTCAGGCCAGTTGTTTGTTTACTTGAACAAACAGCCAGTTGAATATTTAACTGTAAAGCCTAGCACACACTGGGCTGGTACGGCACAGGATGGATGGCCAGTCAGGGATTTTTCAAAAAACATTAGTATTGATATCTTGAGAGGTACACTGGGCAGGTACGGGACGGACCCGCACTCTCCACCATTTTCAAAAAGTATGAATGAAATGGAGTGTCTGCGCTATCCCGGCCCAGTGCGTGCTAGGTTTAATAGTTTAATTTTTTATGTTTTTACTTTTTACACATATGTATTATATCTGGCTATTATTTTGAACATTTTAAAATTGAGATGAGATTATTTTACATGATCTCTTGTTAATTTGAAGTTATGTTCCCTTGAATTTCAAATTATCAAAACTCAAGTACAGTGGAATATCAATAATCCGAACATCGGTAATCCGAACACTCCAGTAATCCGAACTAGTAAGCAGAAATTGTTTTTATTTGTTTTAAATCTATTGGCTGTTTTCAAATGAATAAACAAATAATACATAAATATATAATTGATTAATTAAAAGTTAAGCAATAAAACAAAATAAAACCTACTCCGTCAAACTTTTTATTATCTTTTAATTAAATAATCCCTGTGCCTGAGACTTGTTCTCAAATTCATATCATAGTATGTTCTTATTACATGCATTAAAAACTACGTTTGTTCTGATTTTTTGTTTATTTTTCCCTAACCTCTATAATCCGAATTTTTTGCTAATCCGAACACCTTCTAGTAACAATTAGTTTGGATTTGTGAGATTTCACTATAAATAGTTAGTTCTCCCTTTTTCAAAATTCTCTTGCATATCAACTTCAATATATGTCTACATTTTGTGTTTAAATTGTTCAAATACACATTTAAACTTTTTTGTATCTTCATCTTATTGTATCTTGTCTTTTATTAAAATTATCTCCACAAATGTGCATATCTAAAAATAATAAGTTTGAACAGAAACAGGTTATTTTTATAAAAATCATTCCTCTCTGTCATCACAGTTTTTATTTACTATAAATAATTATTAGAGGTTTGGACTACCTCTTAATTGTAAAATAAATTTCAATTTCCAATATAGCCTACCTCGATGGTTAGTGGTGCCCTCTAGAGTTCTTGATTGGCAACTGGGTGAGGCTGGGCGCCATTTCAATTCTGGCCGCCCGCCACTTTGGTCTTGGAGTTCACCCTATGGAGCTGCTCTTGTGAGGATGGCTGATATCGTTCCAACAATTACTGACAGGTAAATAACATTATTTTGCATTTATTATCTGCTCAATAGTTTTTATATTGTTTAGTTATTTATTTACATCCAAGTAAACTTCTAGACAACTTTAAAATCTCATCCACAATTGTACTAAGGTAGGCCAATTTGAGATTCAAGTTATTGTTACATATATTTTTTTTTAAATTAAAGAAATATATTTTTGTATTTAGAAATATATATTTGTATTTATCTTTTTCCCTCGTTATTTTATTTTTACTGTCCTTTCTCGCTACTGAAATATTAATATTATAATTCAATAACTAAACTGAATAATATTTTTTTATTATATTATTTTTAATAATAATTTTTTATATATTTCCAAAAATTATAATTTTGTTATCTATATTTATATTATTGAAGGCAAACAAATTATTTTCTGTTATTTCGGTTGTGGCTCGACTTCGAGGTTGGGAGACCCTCCTGGGGCACACCCAGCCTCTACAAAATGAGTACCCTTAAATGGGGAAAAACCTTGGCACTTAAGCGTGATTTAGGCCAAATCTCCTCCTTTCACAACCGTTGGCCTAGTAACAGTATATCCATACCTAAGTACTGAACCCGAGACCATTCATGGTTTGTTAGTGGTACAGGTTTATTTTCATATTTATATTAACCTGTTCGCTGCTACTAACACAGATCTGTGCGCTGGCCCAGCGTGCCTGTAGTGCTGCCAACACAGATCTATGTTTCTGAACGGCTGCTACTCGCACATATTTGTGCGCCGCAGAAACGGCATCTAGTGACTTCCAAATTAACTATGAGACTCTTAGGAAGGCCACCAGAGAGTGTCAGCACCTCCTTTTCAATTTTAGGCTGCCTTTTGACAGTTAGTTTCAGTTCTTTTATACCTGGTTTTTGTGACCATTTTTACCTGCTCAACTGCCTCAGTCTAGTTTGATCTCTCAAACACGATGTTTAGGAAACGTTTTTATTCTAGTTCTGAATTATTAGATCTGTTATAGAACAGTGATTTAGATGAAAAAAGTAGTGATGAGTGATTTTGAAGATTCAGATGTTGAAAAAGACATAAAAAAAGAAAATTAACGATGTATTGTTAGGAAATATGTGATATTCCTTTATGTTTGTTACCTTATTTTATTTTATTTTATTTAAGGTTTATCATACGCAACAAAATTATTAAATTTAAAAAAAAATTTAAAAATTAGAAAAAATTTTTTTTTAAATTAAAAAAAAAATGTTAACTCTACCAATGCCGGTACAAAGTCCGGATGAAAAAACGAGGATGGGAATTTTATTTTATTTTTTAACTAGAAGAAATAATATTTTATTGTTAAGTTAGAAAAAAGAACTCAGCACTGGGTGGTTATACGGGCAATAGTCTGGTAGCACCCGGTCAAGGCCAAGCCTTACACCGCCCCGCAGCGAACAGGTTAAAATAATGAAACAACATAAATGTCCCAACATACTAATTAAATTATTCTTTTAATGCAATTCAAGATAATTTAAATTATAGCAATGAATATAATATAAAAAATGAAGTTGAATTAAAAAATAAATTAAAAAACATGAGGCCCATAATTTAGAAATATGTGGTTTTCTTGTAGTTGCCTTATTTACATATAAATGTGCAGATAGAACAGAGGATAAAAATAAATAGAAGGAAATTAAAATCATATAGAACGATATACTAATACTGAAAATAGAAAATTATATGTAAAATTATGATTGATGAATTAATTGCCACTTCTATTGGAATTATTTTATTTGAAAACTAGTTTCGAATGTTAAACATTCATCTTCAGTTCTAAAATACACAAATTTTTTTTTTAAACATCAGCATTTTGTTACATGGATTATATATACTAAAGTTTTCAAAAATGTTAGAGAAGAAATGAAATATATTGTTACTCATCTGAGTAGATGTAACAGATATCTGAGATATATTCATAGTTGAAGGGGGAGGGCCAGGGCCAGAAAGGTTAAATTTTTTTGGGTTTTTACTTGGGTTTTCTAATGATAATAATAAAATTGTTCAAAATCAATCCTGATTTTTATTGAAATGACCAGATAAACATTTCTAATAGCCCCATTTTCAAGAGGAACGGAAAAATCCAATTGTACTATCCGAGATTACGGATGGCCACTGGCTCTGAGTATCAGGGGTAAGGCGTGGCCGGCCTAAGCCAATGACTGGGCTGTGCCGTTGCCAGCTCTCCAACTGAGTACTTCATTCAATATTGAGCCTTGCTATAGACAAGGTCTCTGCGATCTCATTTTACCATTTTGGTTTTATTATTAGTTTGAATTTCGGTTAGATTTATAAGTGGTGTAGGTAGTTAAGTTTTAATTTAGTGCATATATTAGAATTTATGAAAATAACCTGATGCCTAAAGGCCTCACCTGACGTGTGATAGGTCGGATATGGTAACGTAGATCCGGCAACATCACTCCCCTCATCTCTAAAACTCAGTAGCCATCCGTAATCTCGGCAACTGTAGTCATTGGAAAAAACCCTAAAAATTTAGCCTACCTGGCCCTTCCACTTACATTATGGATATCCATCAACTCCATTTTTTATATCATATTCATTGCTATAATTTAAATTATCTTGAATTGCATTAAAATATTAATTTAATTAATATGTTGGGACATTTATGTTGTTTCATTATTTAACTAGTTTTCAAACAAAATAATTCCAATAGAAGTGGCAATTAATTCATCAATCCTAATTGTATTGATCTTTCTATACCATCATGTGTACCTCAAGTTATATGTTAAAGTTGTAAAATACGTTGAAAATTGAAAATCTGTAAATAAGGTTATTTAAATTAATAATTATTGAATAAGTAATTTATATAATTATGTATTTTTACTTGTTGGTGTGAATTGTTGTAGAATGTTTATAATTTATTGTACTTTGCAGAAATAGATGACTGCCTGAACACTCCGTAACTTGCAATCTCTTTGGTCTTTCAGTTATGTCACATTGCAAAACTTTTGCCACATTCTTTGTACAACCACACCCATTCCTTAATTGAATATGAAGTTTTGGCAATACTCACCCTTCTACCTTTAAAATCTATTTTGATTCTTTTTTGATTAAAATATATTAATGAATGATATTATAAACTTAGATTAATAAATCATAAAAATATTTATATTGTTATTTGCTCTATTGGATTGTTTTAGGGTACAAGAGAATATAATGCTCGAGTGTGTCAGGAAAACTCATCCTCGACTGACTCCTCCGATAGTGCTTGATCTCACAAAAGATCTTCCTTCGTGTCGAGAGTTACACTGTAGCTATCTCAAACTTAGGGATCTTTGTACCCCAGGTTTGTATTGAAGAGCTAAGTTGTGTGACCGATTGAATATATTGAAAGAAGAGATGTTAGGTAGGATCAGTCAAAAAATTTACTGTCATGAAAATGGACAGTCATTTTCTTGACAGTATATAATGTTAATTTTAATTCTTCTGTTTTTTTTTTTGTTTTTTTCCCAATTTTTCATCTTCCCTGATAATGACCATCAAAGATTTGTCTGAAACGTTGGCAAATAAAATAAATTATTTATATTTAACTTTGCCTAAATATTTTTTGACTGATCCCACCCAACATCTCTTTCGGGTTTGTATTGATGTAACAAAACAGAATGATTTTTTGAGAATACATAATTTCAATGTAATCAACTATCTTATCTTTAGAATACTTATTTTATAATTGGACTATTAATTAATTTTTTATTATTTGTTCAAGCAACCAAAAAAAACTTTTGAAATATATACCTACTAATTGCCAGTTATTTCTGTAATAAGCACGATATTTCTTAAACGTAACAGACTTCAAATGTGCACTGAAAAGTAAAACAAAAATAATATGTTTTCAAACCTGCGTACGATAATAATAAACAAATCAAAATTGTAGGTATTGTTAGTTTGTAGCTAGTAGTCAACTGATAATGACTTCTTCTATCTTGTCATGTCATTTTCTTGACTAGATGATCCATTCAATCATATATTGATGTATAATTAATACACATTGTTGTGATCACTATTGTTCATGAATTGATAAATAGCACGGGTCGATTGAATGATCGATAAATTGATTAATAAGCCGTCGGGGGCACACCATGGGCATCCCCACCACTTGCCGGATATCGGAGGGCTTCCTCGCTCACTTGATTCCTATAACTGAAACAGACTACACGCATTGCTCCCTGGTTTGATCCCTGGAGGCACATGAAACTATCAAGATAGGATGAAGTTTGGGTTGAGCCATAGATTAAGCAGTACAACATAAATTGGTGAAATTAGATTAATTATTTATAATTTTGTAATAGGCCATTGAAAGAATGTTTTTCAATTTAAAATTAATTTATTAAGTGTAATGGTTGAAAACGCCTTCCGTGGACCCACCTGAGGTTGATAATATTGTAAAATTGAAATATAATTGTTTGAGAGACATTATTGTATTTTACTTTAAACCCATGCTAGTTAATTTATTTGTCTCTAATAAAGTTAAACAAACCTTAAAATTATTAAAAAATCTCCATAACATGTATAGTTGACTCCATTTTATTGTGCCATACAGGAAAAATTCGTTTTGTTCGTTCATATATATAAAAAAAAAAAAAAAAAAAAAAAAAGAGAGAGAGAGAGAGAGAGAGAGAGAGAGAAATATTTCGGAGAACATAACTTTAACAAAACATAAAAGTTACGACAAGGAACAATGCTCAGATAGCACAAGCTAAGACAGGCATGCATCCAAGGACACGGTCCCAAAATCCAAAGCGAAAAGATAATTATTTGGCAAAAAGATAATTTTTGTTATATATAAATAAAAAATCCTTTAAGCATTGTACTTTTCATTATATTAGTAATTTTAGAAGTCTTGAAACAATGTAAAATGGCCAGCTTAAGGGTTGCATATTCAAAAATTTCCCTGACCCCTTTCTTCTGGGGGTATTGGAATATTGGTATTATGTCCCCCTAAAATGTGTTCCTGGATCTGTGCCTGAACTAATAACTGACATGAATTTTCCCTGTCCTGAACTCTATACATTCCGTTACTAAGAAAATATGGAGTTTCAGAAGTACTGCATAGATACCCAAATTCTACGAACTCACTGAGGCGCCAGGGCTCATAGTTGTTTATATTCTGTTCCTAGGAAAGTTAAACATTCCAATAATCCTGGACCAATTAACCGATGTTTTATCCCAATTAAGAGGTCATATTTTACCTATATTTGATTCTGTTTTATCAGAAATGGCTCAATTATGCGATTTTCACGATTATCTGATGACCCAATTTAACGGAGTCGACAGTATATAAATATTATGAAACATGTATATTAAGTAATTTGAGCAATTATATAGAGGAGACCTTTTTTTATTTTTATGTTGTGGTTGTAGTAGTAAAATGACTGTATCATTCACGAACATCTCGATAAAAGTTTATTCTTTATTTGTGCTTAACATCCTTATGTATTCCAACTAGAGCAGGAAGGACGGGTTATCCTACAGGTCACCCTTATCTATTGTAGTGTAGGGTGGGAAAGTCAAGATTAATTTTGTGGGTCTGCCACGAAATAAATATTAACCTGCCCAGGTGGAATTGGAACCCATGACCTTCAGTACCGAGTTCGCTGAGACCCTCGCCACAACTCGCTTGGCCATCGAGTCCCTCACTCTTAATAAAATTGTTTAGTAGGTAATATGAGTAGTATAACTGTAACTAATGGTGTGATGTAAAGGCGTAATTAAGAGTTATTAGTTGTAAATAATAAGGTTATTATAGGTTAATAAGGTTATTAAATAAATAGCCCAAACTATTTTAATATATATATTTTATCTATTTTATTAATAAATATTATAGGTTCATATTATCTTTTTTTACAGAAGACATTAAACAATTCTGGGTTCAAGACCAGCATTTCCTTTCCCTGTTGGAGTCCTCTAAATGGCTTCACTACGTTTCTGCGTGTCTCTCAAAATCAGTTCTAGCTGCCAAAACCCTGATGAGGGATACAACTGTAGTCCTCCAAGGTTGATTTGTTTGTTTATTATTTTTTAAAGTTTAATTATTTAAACATATTTCTTGTTTGAAAATAGTTTTAATTACAGATTCATAGAAGAATATAATACAGAATAAAAAAATAAAAAAACTACTATAAACATTCAATGACATATTAACATGCCTAACACAGATTATATCTGTGCTGGCTATGTACTAGCACACGAGTTCTTTTGCTCCTCATGTCTACTATTTCATTTCCAAAATTCCATTAAAAATCTGGGAGTAACTTTTGATCAGCATCATTCTGGGAATAATCATATTTCTCAAATCACTAGGAAATCTATTTTTATTCTTAAACAACTTTTCCATCAACGCGATTCATTACCACTAAGTACTCATCAACTTTTGGTATCATCTGGTTTTTCCCAACTTTGACTACGGATGCATAGTATATGGACTTTGGACGGATGCATAGTCCAGTGTGCTTGAAATGAGATGTAAAAGATTAATGAACTGTTTCATTAGATTTATTTTGGGGATTTTAGACGTTCTCACATATCTCACAGGTATTGGGAGTACTTACCCCAGTTTCCGACGTCAATACTTCCTAGGTACACCATATTTCAATCCTTGAAAACCAAAAAACCCAGCTATATTCATGATTTCCTTACCCTGCGCTCCTCCATCCACCTCTTAAATACTAGAACCCAACCCATCAACCTGTACACTCCTACGCATTGAACTGCATCTTTTGAAAAATCCTTTACTATCCGCGCTTCCTCTATATGGAATTCATTGCCCATATCAATTCGAAAAAGCTCCACTCTTACTTCCTTTAAACATCATCTATTTCTTTACCTCCTGGATCTTCAATCTTCTGAGCAAATGTAAAACTTGAATATTTATGTTATATACATTATAATAGTACAGATAAGATGAATCCTTTTTCAAGATTTCTCATTTATTTTGTAACTCATAATTTAGTTATTAATAAATTTTTATTAATATCTATTATTATTATTTATTATAATTCTGTACCTCGGAGTTACACACAGAACACTGTGTCACATTTCCGTGACTTTACAGGAGAGCAATTTAAAAAAAAAAAAAAATTTATTTCCTGAACTGTTTATTATACTTATGTGTATGAAATAAATCTTGACTTTTCCATCCAGGCTAGAATAGATTGGTAAACAGTCCTTCCTGCCCTAATTGGAGTACACAATGACGTTATGCTCTCTCCCCCCAAAGAAAATAAATAAATTAAACATTTTTATGTAACTTACCTTACAATTAATTTGTCTCAGACATAGAATTCTATACCTCTGTTTAAAAGGGAAAAAGGTGAATAAGAATACATAATAATGTATTTTGGGAAAAAAAAAAAAAAAAAAAAAGGACAAAGTGTTCTGTTCCTCCGAGGCACAGAATTAATTATAATAGCCTGACGATTGCCCTATGTATTGTACTCATTTGTTATTCTTAGGGAACAAGTTGTCCGAGAATTAAGTTCATTTTCTTCTCTTCTTCTTTCTTTCACTATCCAATGTCTTACAGTCATTTGGTCTTTGTTGGTTCCTGGTACAGTGAAACTCCGATTATCTGGATCAATTGGGGCCGTAATTGATCTGGATACCAAAAAATCCGGATAATCTGATTTACTATTGAATTAGAGTATTGCAATGAAAAATACATACATATGTTGTGTTTTAACTATGTATTTTATTGAATAATTAAAAATGTGGCTGTTAATAAAATTATATACAGGGTGTTCAGTATTCGATGGCCACTCCCTTTTTTTCCACAGTTTTTGGAAATTGTAAAACCAAATTCTCAGGGTCTTAAATGTGTCAAATAAAGTTTCTTTTCAGGTTATAGTCTGCGCTCCAACCTTCTCCAGCGACCCTAACTTTTGGATTCCCAATGCGATGTGGTATTTTTTATGACGGATTTCAATAGAAAATGAAATTTTGAATTGATTTTATACCAGTGAATTTTTTTATCTGGGGCACCGGTTTGCCGCAAATCACTAAAAATCATTTTAAGAAAATGATAAGAAAAACTTAGAACAAAAAACCGACACAGTTATGACCCTGAGAGTTTCGTTTCAAAATTCCAAAAACTGGGAAAAAGTGAGGGTGGCCATCGGATATTGAACACCCTGTATATGTAACAACCAGGTTAAGTTAACATGTTGGAAATCATGGTTGTTCTGAAACAGAACTCATCCGCCAATTTTTTTCTAGAATCGGCTTCCCTAAGACATCCTACAATGGACAGTGTTTTGACAATAGGGACAAAGTTAACAATAATGGACACAGTTAACAATAATGGACACAGTTAATACAATAGGGCCCAGGCTGAGCAAAACCTTTGTAGGATGGATGTGCTATGATTCTAGAAATTCACCAAGTACGTTTACTCAGAGCTTAAGTGTTATGAGGTGCGTGGGCTCTGCTCCTAATTCTGAGACGCAGTTCTGATAGCTGCCTGCCGCTTGGTCTATTTAGTTTTTACGTCTTTTATTGTGTCATGAAAACTAATAAGACAGACCTATCATATTTTATGTGAACTCCAAACCACGGCCTACAATGTCTGTTAATAAACTTTAAAAAAAATTGCATGTAATAAAAAAATATATATTTTTTCTTCAAATAAATCTCAATAATTGGAGTTTCGCTGTATTTTATATTTATTGACTGGAAACAATTGAGAACCTTCTAGACTTGTCAATATGATAACTAACTGTTTATTATTGTTTATTGTTCAGCTGACAAACATTCTAATTTAACTGATTAATCCCTGATTAACTAATCCATAAAAATAAAATTAAAAGGAGTTATTAGTTATTATTATTACCTTGTTATTATTCAATACTAAATGTGAATTCTGTTTTAGAAACTGATGGAAGAGATACGTGCTGTATAGTAAGCTGCCTGACACAACTTTTACTCGATCCATATTTCCGCAGTATTCATGGATTTCAATCTTTGGTTCAGAGGGAATGGGTAATTATGGGGCACCCGTTTTGTACACGCCTCGCTCACGTCTATCAGCAGGATATATCCAATCAGGTTTGTCAAAGTTGTATTTATATCTTTGCTATTATATTATATTATATCTTTGCTATAATATACTAATAATTTATTACTTATCTGTTTAAAAATATAAATCTTTTTAGTCTCCGATGTTTCTTCTATTTTTGGATTCCTGTTGGCAACTTCTGCAACAGTTCCCTACACATTTTCAGTTCACTGAGACCTACCTCACTGTATTATGGGAATCTGCTCTCCTTTCGATCTTTGATACTTTTCTATTCGATTGTGAGCGTGATAGAATGGCTGCTAGTGCTGTAAGTATCTATTATGGAATAGCAATATTTTAATGATACAGAAATTAGCATGCTTGTTGAGAAAGATTTTTCCTATTTCACTTTGCACTTTTTTATATACAGTAGAACTTCGATATAATGCTCCCATTTATAACAATATCCCGGTTATAACACTTTTTTACCCAATAGGAAATTTTTGAATGAAAGTTTACTCGTTGCAACG
Organism: Euschistus heros; assembly: GCA_003667255.2. NCBI lineage: Eukaryota > Metazoa > Arthropoda > Insecta > Hemiptera > Pentatomidae > Euschistus > Euschistus heros. Next base: position 5,440,229 of record RCWM02000015.1, read on the forward strand.
CTCTGATATGAATGCCCCTGTATGAACACATTATGGCTATCTACTTCTCCGTTTACTTTCATTTATTTTCTAATTCAATATTTGTCTATTAATTTACAATAACTTTTTGTACTGCATTTTTCAATTTTTAGCAGTTTCTGTTTGTTTTTTTTCCCCCGCTTATAACACTTTCCTGGGTATATCCCTCTTTTTCATCACTCCCTTAAAGAGCGTTATTATGAAGTTTTACTGTTAACTGTTTGATGGATATTGTGAAATAAAAGCAGAAACATTTTCTAGGAGCCAAATGATCCTCTGGTTTTGAGAAATGTTTGGGACGAACTCGTCAACTCCCGAGACGCTGCCCTCTTTGTGAACCCTCTGTATTTCCCCTCCGATGAGAAGATGGACCCTCTCTCTTTCAAACCGTCTCTTCCTAATATTCAGCTCTGGCTCCAGGCCTACTGTCGCTATATTCCTCTCCTCGAGATCAGTGGTGGTGGTCCACCGCAGGTAAGTTGTTATTAATTTTTAATAGAGATGGGTCGACTAGTCGGTACAGCCAACTGAATGGCTGCTTTTGTAGTTAGCAAAAACTACTGGCTTATATAATATTGAATAAATAACTTAATATAACTATGCTTTGGTAATGTGCCTTATTTAAAAAAATATTTATTCTTAATTGAAAGGTAATATTAAGATAGGAGCATGAAAAGGAAACTGTTCATAAACACAAATTTGATTTTGACCCAAAGGAGATAATATAAGGACACTATTTTAAAGATCTGCCAGGATCTGACGATTTTTTGAGGCCGAAGGACATCCTTCCACAATTAGAATTAGTTTTCGTCCTTAAAGATGCTGTTTTAAGATGGCGGAATTTAACGATTTTATTATGTTTTCGTCCTTAAGGATAATAATATGTTGAAATATTTAACGGTTTTTAAGTTATCCGAAGTTTAAGTTGTCCTTGAGGATACTGTTTTAAAATATTTAATTAAATGATAAATTCCTAATTTCATAATATTGTACCAATTTAGTAAAAACTTTTGACGGGAAGGGGTTGATAGTGTTGAAAAACTATCTCCAACTTCCCGTTAACTGCTTTAAATCCTGAAATATAAAAAAAAAAATCCTTTAGGACAAAAACTAAAAGGACAACAATGGTGGAATATTCTTCTGCCATCTTGACCCTTTAACAGACGATGTATCCTGGAGGATACACATATTTTATGCCTTTTGCCTAATAAATGATGTAATGTCCGATGCATTATCCTACTCATTATTGTCTAATATCCTTTATTTAACCTTAAATTTTATGATACAAGAGTTGGGTTAGCGTGGCTATAGCCATTCCAAGAGAGAAAAAAAAGAAGAAATGTATTCAAAAATACCAGGCCCACCCGTTAAAGGGTTAAAACCATTAAATCCTGGAATTTTTCAAAATTGTATCCTTAAGGACAAAACTAAATGGACAACAATGGTGAAATATCCTTCGGATAGCTTAAAAATCATTAAATTCTGAAATATTTCAAAATAGTATCCTTAAGGACAAAAACTAATTCTAAGTGTGGAAGGAGAATGGCCAAGGATATCCTTTGGCTGCCAAAAATTGTCAAATCCTGGCAGACCTGAAAAACAGTATTATTTTTCTAAAAAAAACAACACTCTGTTACACACCGGAAAGAAAAAGTATAAGATAAACTAAAACTTTGTCGTATAGTTATAATAGTATAGTGTAGCTTTGTCTATGAAGTTATAAAGCTATAAAAGAAGCGCCTTGAATTTTGTTGATGTTAACTAAATTTCAATGGATGCGATAATTGGCTAGTAACTAGTTGGTTGGCCAAAGTCTTAGTCGTTCCATCTCTAATTTTTAATCATTTTGTAAATTGTAATTTGAGTGAGTTTTTTTTTTTTTCTTGTTTTTTAGATTGATTTGACCGCTCGAATGTTGACGGGGCAAGTAGAAGGAGGTTTTGAAGGCCCTCCTCCTAAAGTCGGTTCCTTTTTCCCGTTTTCACCGCCTCACTCTTCTGCGCCTCCTCCAGCATTATTACTCAGCTCGCTTTCCTTGAACACGAGTTTTCATTCTTCAGAAATGATGTTGGATTCGCAGTCTATATTAAATGCTCCAGATTAGATCTGCTAGATTTGCGGATTATATTTATACGAGACGGAAAGGGTAAAGGGTACAAATGTTAGGAAATGTCTAGTTACCACTGAGATAGTATTTTCCTTTTCAAAGAAACTTTATTATAAAGTTCAGGTATGTTTTTTTTTAACCTTTCCTTGCAATTCATGCTATATAACGATAATATGTCTAAGAAACGTAATGTAAAATGTGATTGTATATTTTTTTAATGTTTATGTTTGAGAGTAATGTTATTTATATCTGGCACTAAGTGCTACTGTTATAAAATTTTAAGAGGTTTATTTTAATAAATAACCCTTAATATATGAATAGTTGTTGGATGTTTGTGTTTTGGGCATTGTAATTAACGTAAACAATTTCAAGGCCCTTTTGTCGATACAGTAAAACCTCAATAGACTAGTATGATATAGAAATGAGGATAGTAGTGTTTTTATATTACAGAAGAACCTTGATAATCCGAACGCTGTTTTGGGAAAAATAAAAGTGATCAGAATCATAAGCACAAACTGAGAGAGGGAAAGGGGAGTGTTGTTATTGTGCCTCTGGTAGTTTTTGCCTTCAGTCCCTCTTACTGCTACAGCAACAACCTGAATGCTGTTTACCTCAGTTGATTAGGCTAAAGAAGATCCGTGATTTAGCAGCCAAAATACGTTCTTCAACCTTAGTTCAGAAAAAAATGAGTGACTATTTTCCAAATGTTAAGTTGTTTGTTTTCTTTAATTTTTTTATCTTTCTGTACAGCTTATTTTTTTTTGTGTGTACAGTACTGTACTTTCTGTGTGTGTATAAGATTGTATACGTACTAAGTAAAATATTACGAAATTCATGTGCAATATGTTATATAAAATATAGTTACCTTACTGTATAGCACAGTAGTATTCCATAAAACAAACTATTTACCTTTAATAATACAACGTGCTTCTTATTTTATGGGAACTAGTATGTCAGTGTTCATTTTTTGCATACTATGCCTGGAAAGCACTTTGTTTGGTAATCTGAACGATTTGATAGTCCGAACCACCCTCGGTCCCAATTAGTTTGTATTATCGAGGTTCTACTGTATTTGAATTGATATTATAGTAAAAAAAAAAAATACATTATATAATTCAATAAACAGGTTATAAAAAGGGAATTCTTCTCGCTTAAACAAAACGTGCTGCAAGAGGTTCTCCCTATCTTGGAATTTCAACCTTTGCTAATTCTTTATGAATTTGTTTATCAGCTGATACCATATTTCATCAAATGTATTTCGTTTTATCTTTTCCATGATTCAAAAATTATGTCTTCAAAGCAATTTTTAATTCTCCCTTCAAGAACTAAAAAACATTCTTTTTCCTGAGTCGGCTAGTTGAGGTTTAACTGTCTCCAGAATGAGAAAAATATTAAGAAACTTTTTAATAAATATAATTTAAATCTAATAACATCTGATTTATTGAATACGGAGCTGTTATATATTTGTGTATGGTTATGATTAATACATTTGATTTATTATAGTACTATTTACTAACAAGGGGAAGGAAACACTCAGTCTCTCAAGGATCTTGTTGGCAATTTTTTTTAGAGGTTCCTGGTTAAAAAATATTGGACACTTATTTTGCCATTCTGACTAATGGGCCCTAGAAGCCCAGAAAAAAAAAATTAAAAAGAATTAAACTAATTTATTCTATATATCGATTTTAAAAAATGATATCGACATGATTCTTGCACAAAACTTTTTATTTTTGTGTGTAGATACAGCGAAAAATACAAATACCATCATAGACTTTGGTTTAGGTTGATTAAATAAAAAAAAAAATTATATATCTTCAAGCAAACTAGGATTTTTTTTACACAAAAAATTACGTCCAATTCTAATTCAGCATTCAAAAGATTCTTTAAATACGAAATTTCATCCAAATAGATAAATAAAAAAACTTAAGTAATTTTTCTTAAAATTCACAAAAACTTGAAATACATTTAGACGGTTAAGTGTATAAATTTATTATTTTTACTCAAAACATTGGCTTTGTTTTCATCTTCCGATCTGGTTTCAAACGCAAATTAAAAATCAAAATGTATTTTGGATTTTCAAACTTTTCAAATAGGCTTTGAATGTTTTTGAGGGTGCTGAATTAGAATCTAACGTCATTTTTTGTTATAAAAAAATCTTTAAAAGTAGTTTGCCTAAAGATCTAATTATTATTTTAGTATTTAACTAACCTAAACCAAAATCTATTAAGTGGCTGTATTTTTCGTTAAATTTGCACTAAAAAATACAAATTTTGGTGCAAGGATCATGTCAAAATTTTTTATTTTTTTAAACTCGAGATAAAAAATAAATTAGCTTAATGCTATTTAATTTTTTTTTCTCGGTTTCTAGGGCACATTAATTGCAATGGAAAATACATGTCTATCATTTTTTGACCAGGAATTTCCGAAAAAATTGCTAATAAGATCCGTGAGATACTGACTGTGTCCTCCCCTTGTAAGATATTTGTTCTCTATCTATAGATGTATACCTTACTATATTAATATCATTACTATGTGATCCAAAGTTAATCATTTATTCATAAATAAGCATTTATATAAATATTATAAATTTCCCAATGATGTCTATCTCACTAGATTATAATTATAGTAATAAGTTTAACCTTTCAACTGGTTAAACTAATACTACTTAATATAAATTATATTTTTTTCCCTAAATATTATTTATTTTTGTATAAATCAAAGAGATTGTATGTTTTATCAAAAAAAAATTCCTTGGATTTGCCTTGTTATAAGATTGTTCATTAGCTATATCAATTTTTTCTAAAGCTAGAATGTTGATTATATATAAATAACCTTATTTCGAAGGAAGGTTATTTACATATCGAACATTCAATCTCAATGGTGTATCCTATATGTCAATTTTGGAGGATATGATTAGTAAAATATGAATCAATATAATTTAATTATTATTAATCTCAAAATATCCTTTGACAATTATGTATATCATATTAAATTCTTTCACTTGAACTAAAGTAAATCCTTATTTATTGTCATCAAAATTGATTTACTTTACTTATCTATAAACCCTCTTTATCAATTTTAAATTTAGTAATCTAAAGTGTCAAATTTAATGAACTAAAAAAAAAAGTATTGTTTTAAATGCTTTATGCTTCTTTAAACAAAGCAAGGAGGCACGGTAGCTCAGTGGGTAAGGTGCTTGACTACCAAGCTCCCAGGCCTGAGTTCGAGTCCGACTGAGAGCAGAAAATTTATTTTCTGTTATTTCGGCTTCGGTGTCGGGAGACCCTTCTGGGTCCCACCCAGCCTTGTTTAAGCGAGTATTCTGGCCAAAACTCCTCCTTTCACAACTGTTGGCTCAGAAACAGTACTACCTTATATAAATACTGAAGCACTGACAAAGCAAAATAATTAATCGATTCCTGATTATCACAAAGGTGTTCGTTTCAGCTAAAACTTTCTATTTTAATTGTCCCCAGTGGGGTAATCTTATATAGGATTATATTTATATTTGTGTATTTAAAAGGGGAAACGATATAGTTATTGACACTCTAGCTTAGACATTAACAAATAAAAGATTCATTAGCAAAAAAAAAAAAAAATTAAGAAAATTCCTTTTAAATCATACAACTCAGCTGTGTTAAAATACTTTTAACTCTGCCTGTATTTTAAAATATATCCTTAAGGTGTCGATAACTGATTTTATATTAGTTATCGTCACTATCTTGTAAAATACATTCAAGAAATAATGTTTAGCGTGAACTTTCTTGCTTAGCTTGAAGTTTAGTAATTACGGGACGATAACTGTAAATTTCAACTTTATTGGACTATTCTTTCTATAATTAAAGCATGAATATTTCCGAATATTTTCTTAAGGGTGTCAATAACTGTCTGGTTTAGCCTAATTGAAATCGATGCTAATTATCAATGTATATAAAATATTAAAACGTAATATAATTGAAACAGGGTAAATTAACTGTTGACATAATTTAAATTTACTATATGTGTGTGTGTGTCTGTCTGTTTGTAAATAGCCCAAAGATATTTTGTAAATAGCCCAAAGTTATTTTTTATTTTAAGAATATTATAGTTGATTGTAAATAATATAAGAAGGAGATGGTCTGTGATGCAGTCAGGAGAGGAAACAAACTATGACTGCATAAATCCATTCATATGATATGATTACATACTGCGATGGCTCCGTTTAGATGCAATTCTAATGTACTCATTAGGCACTTTTTAATAGTTTTCTGTCACTTTTTTTTTTTTACACATTTTCTGCAATATATGTACCAACCACTTGAATTTTTTCTTGCTGGTATTAATAATCCTGGATTACTTCTTAAAGTAGGTATACTCATCTGATTATATTTTCCAATATTCATTTTGCCGAACCCTTAAATGCTTTTTATTAAAATATTAAAAGGCTCGATAATAGTGAGTTCAAAGCTGTGTTGCTCGTTCGTCTCATCTCCTTACTGGTTTGGCCTTTCCTGAAAAAGGCCTGCTAGGTAGGTCGAAACATCTGCCCTCTATTAAAATTTTTTTACTCGGATATGCTTTTTTTTTCCTTTTTACTTACTGCATCAAGACCATTTTCTTATAGTTTTATTTTATTTTATTTATTAGTGAAATCTAAGAGTAATTCTTAATTAATGTCCAATATTAACCGAACTTAAAAAAGTTTCATTTTGATGTATTAAGATCTATTCCAAAGATAAATTATTCTGAACGGCGATTTTCTGAAACTTTTATCGTTTCTATTATGTTTAGTACTCAAAGTTAAATTCCTTAATTTTAAATTAACTTAAATTTATTTTAAAGTTAAAGTTAAATTTTGACCGAGTTGTCGAATGCCTTGGCTTGAAATATATTTTTTTGTAAATTTAGAAGTTCCATCTTTTGTCAGTTATTTTGTTAATTTTTTTATTTATCAATTGTGTCGGTTGATATATTTCTTTTTAACAAAATAAAAATCGACATGGTCATAGACAAACTTGATAGCATTTCGTTTTGTTTTTTTTATTATTATTTAAATGAAAATACCATATAAAATTCATATGGGCATTATTTTTATTTGAGAAGAATATACGTCTTCAAAATTAGACATAGTCTTGAATAACATTAGTGGCGCTACAAAAGGAAGTGGCTCCAGGAGCTTTCAATGTTCAGCTGTTTTTCTTATTATTGAACTTGTTTGTAAATAAATTTGCTGCGTTGGAAGAGTTATTAGGTTAATTATTTATTTAAAATTGTTAGAAGTTTGTTTTCCTTTTCCTTGGACAAGATACAAATAGCATGTCATCAGCAGCTATTCTGTTTTATGTTCATGAATATGTTAATAATTGTGCCGTTCATAGATGGTGTTACAGTGCATTAGATTAAATAAAAGTATTTTAATCAATGCTAGTTTATTACCAACTGTTGTCCTGCGGAGATAATTTCTCATAGTACGCTATCATACTGAAAAATTGTAATGAATATACTTTGCAATAAATAGGAAAGCTTTTTGTATAATTGTGTGGTAGCCTTGTGAAAGATAGTAAATGAGGTTATATTTTACAAATCATTGCGATCTAAAGAAGCAATTCTCTCAAGTGGCCTTCTTTCATGTTGATGGACATGGGCTTCACATTTAATCGATTACTAAGCCCCTTAGTTCATCATCGTTGCCTACTGAGGTAGTACGAGGGTCAGTCAAATATAAACAAGACTTTTAACTTATACGTTTATTAAAGCTAAACAAAACAATGATTACATGTTACTGCTTTTCTACATAGTCTCCCTCAAGTCTCACACACTTTCCCCAGCGTGAGGATAGCTTATGGATCCCTTCTTCATAAAAGATTTGAGGTCGTGTCTTGAACCAATTGCACACAAATTCCTGTACTTCCTCATCACTTTCAAAACGGTTTCCACCACTTCACTGGCAATTTCATCTATCGTTAAGCGTCGATCATTTTCAAGAAGTTCACGAACAGCACAAATGTTCTCATTAGTCAAACTGGTCCTTGGACGCCTATTGTGACTTTCATTTTTAACTGTTTCACGTCCGCCTTTGAACTTGTTAACCCAATCGTACACTTGAGAACGTGATAAAGTCTTATCCCCAAACTGAGTTGTCAGTCTAACAAAAATTTCACTTGGTTTAACACCTTCGTTTGTCAAGAACTTAATAATAATTCGTTGCGCAACTGTAGGTACAACCTCTTGTTCAAACATGACTACAATGACAAACAAAACAACATTGAGAACGCATTGTTGCAGCTTTCCCCCTCCCCCAGGCTGCCCCCTACCACTACTGAAACATGGCTACCTGCTACAACCTGTACCTTGGGTATAGTAATAAAAGTCTTGTTTATATTTGACTGACCCTCGTATATACCATATTTAGATTCTGGTAGTTACCTTCTGCAGATAAAGATTGTTGCCATAACGTGAATTTCCAAGTATTATTTTTCCTAAAAGATCTATTTGAGGTAGCAGATACCTTGTTTTAGGGCACCCTCTCATATTTCTTCCTAATGAAAGAGTCATTAATTACCTTTCGATCGCCCTATTTCTGGCATTAATTGTTCTGATCGTTGTACAGTCGTCCACTATAGCTTATCAAATTGGAACAGCAGGCGATGATAAGATTTTATTTATTAATAGAAATGTTGATTAACAAAAATTACATGTTTGTTATTTGTCAAAAATTAAAACATTTATTTTAATAAACGTGATATAATTATATATGACATGCTAAAACATGAGAATTTATCTCTTGTTGAAGCAATGCAGAATGTTTACAAGAGATGTGGTTTCATTCCCTATATAGGGTTCGACTTTAATAAATAATTTATTTTTATCAAGATTAATTTTGTTTAGTTTACTTATTTATTGTCAGTTTATCACATAAATTTATTTATTTAGTTTATTGTAAATTTGATTTTTTTTAAAAAATATATTATTTGTATTTTTCCCTATGTTAGGTTGGTAGCAATGTGTACATACTTATATTGAAGGACTACAGTATAGAACGATCATTGTCATGTCATTCAAAAATATAATATCTCTTGCACAAACATGCAGACCTGCAAGCAATCTATCAGTTATAAAAATTCTCAGTCGATTTTCATTTAGGAAAAAATGTACTATGATCATTTTTCCTGTGGCCCTTCATATTTTTTTTTATTACGTATATAATAAAGTCATGTATGATGTGCATAATGTTTACTCTTTTGTTAGTTTCAATCTATAGTTTTTATTCTAATATAGAAGTTAAAGGTGCATTCATTTTAACTGTGATAGATTTTGTTTGTATAAAGTAGATTTAACTCTGTTTTCTTATTAAATATTTTAATAAATTGTTACTTTTTCTCACTATTATTTTTTTTAATTTTTTTTTTAATTCAAAAAATTTTAAAGGTTGTATTTAGTTAGTAAATAAGTTTTCTCCTTATTTATATTTTACATGTTTTTTTTCCAATGAACTGTATATAGTGTTCTGATTTTGTTTGAATTATTTTTGTCTGTATATATCTTATAAAAAAATATATATATATATATATATATTAAATTATAAAATTTTTGTTGATACCGATTTTTTAAAAATTGCCTCCTTGTTACTTAGTTTTGTTTATTGATGCTGAATGAACTTTTGGGCGCCCACAACAAGGCTTTGCATCATAAAACTTTCTTAAACCAAATCATTTTTTAATATTTGAGATGGTTACGTTGCTTAAATTTAACAACTTTTATATTTCATGCAAACTATGGCACTCAGTATCGATTCTGTTTATTATTTTTTGTTATTCAGTAGGAATTCCTTTTCCTCTCCACCCTAACCTATCGTTAAAATGAATAAAAGTAAATATACATATAGGCCCTGATAAGTGTGCCTAAGACCACTGGCCGTAATTCCACTCACAACTCATCGACAATCCTCTTCTTTTATACATCAATATCATAGTGTTCCAATACTTTTAGAGCCCGTTTCTTTGGAATTTTGGGACATTAATAGAATTATTTTTGGGTATATCTGAAATGTGATATTTTCAGTGTATATTAAATTTAGAGGCTATTATCATTGTATTGATACCAGCTGTGTAATCTCCGAAAATTTATTCTAGTTTAAAAACAGGTGAAACCAAAATTTTTGTTGCGTTCCAATACTAACTACACTGGCTGTACCTGACGAATGATGTGATGACATTAAAATTTGATATATGAGGAATATGATCTGGTATGTAGTCGGGAGAAAAAAAACAAAGTAGGACCTAGTTAAAAAGTTAAAATGGAGTGCCAATGTTTAGACCTTCTTTGCAGATCTTCAGGGCTAACATTTCTTATCTTTTCCTTGTCCTTACTGTTTTGGTTTGTGTCATCATATTTTTAATGTAAGTATTTATAGGCAAATACAAAATAAATGGGCACTATTCTTATAATATTATTGCATTTTTCAGCTGCATCATATCTGTGTCATACTTAACTATGTAATTTATTTTAAATTACATTAAATAACCATTTGTAATTTATTTTATTTCTCAATTTTTGTTATAATTTGGTCACATTTATTTTTTTGTTTATTATTTTGTTAGGTAGTCTGTACTACATTAACCTTCTAATAGGTAATAGTTGGGCAAAATTTAATCATAGCCATTTGACAAATAATTTCCAGGAATCAATAACCTAATTTAATAATGATTAAATGTTTCAGTCTAATAGTCATTAGTTTACTAAAGAATGACTGAAAGATTTAATCATTATTAAATTAGATTATTAATTCCAGCAAATTATTTGCCAAGTAACTATGATTAAATTTTGCCCAACTCAGCTGATTGGCACGCCTCCTAGATCTACAAGGATGGCCCGCGTATCTCACAGATACCACTTTTATGTAATAAGTATACTTGCCTTTTTAATCGCCATAGCTATATGATATACATTTTTAAAAAGGCAGGTATAATTTTCTTGGCATTTCTCATGGTTTTATTAAAAAATAAACATATTTTGTTTTATAACACAAGGTTGTTTTTTTTTCACGGCTTGTTAAGACAATCATAAAAAAAAACAAAATTACCTCAAATAAATGATAAGCTATACAAAATTAAACTTAAAGTACTAGTTCTATGAAAATCGCAAAATTACTTCGAATATAAAACACAATCATTGCAAACATTTTTTGAATGCTGCCAACGAATAAACTGCCTACATATCTCAGGATAGAAAGGGGTGATTCTCGTTTTTTCCATCGTAGAAAAGTCGAAAAATGAATTTCATTTTTCTTGAACAAGTATATTTGTATCATTTCTTAAGTATGTAAAATTTTTGAAAAATACTTTGCAATCATGAGTTTTTTTTTTAATTTTATTAATTTTTTTATGTCATGGGTGTTTAATAAATTCTTAAAGAGTATAATTATGTTTAAATTTTCTCTGGACTGCAACAGAATTATATCATGGGACGCCTAATTTTGCTTAAAACTGGTTATTGGGCTAATAATTAAATTATTTCTAAGGTCGGTAAAATATAACTTTTAACCAGAAGTGTTACCAACTTTTCTATAATTTAGTTCCCATTTTCAAAAATGTGGTCTTATTTCACTCATAAGGAAAAAGTTTCTGTATTTAACATAAAAATCTCTTACCTCATTGTAGAATGACGTCCGTGAGGTAACACCCTGACATTCACCTCATTTTCCCATGGTTCAATGTTAGAAAGAACAATAACACTTCTAACATTTTAGTAAGACCCTGGATACAGCGTTATAATTTTTTTTTTTTTTTTATATATCAATAATTTATATCAATAAAAAAAAATTAAATGTTGTTATTTGTAGACTAAAATGCTTATTTTTGTTATATTGATCTGGTGACAATAACACTCCCGACATTTTTAGTGGTTTTCTAAACAATTCTACTTCAGAAATATACCCTGAAGAAGAAATTTACGGGTTATAGCCTTATTCTTCTCCTTCAAAAGCGTTATAATCAGTGCTGCCGATTCCAAGATGACAGTTTTCCCCCAGGTAGCAGCAGAATTTCCCTCGTTTTCTCTCAGCCATTTCAAAACTTTCCCCCGAATTGTGTTATTTCGGGTATATTTGAAAATAGTTCGGTAAACTGCCAACAGATAGCAGCACTATGCAGAGCAGGCTAAAATGTTGAGCTCCTGTGAACTCCTAATATCCTGATACAAACCGAAATATTTGTATTATTTCCGATATATCTTAAAATAGTTCCGTAAACTGCCAACAGAAAGCAGCACTATGCAGAGTAGCCTAAAATGTTGAGCTCCTTTGAACTCCTAATATCCTGATACAAACCGAAATATATTGTAATTTCGGGTACATTTTCAAATAGTTCCGTAAACTGCCAACAGGTAGCAGCACTATGCAGAGCAGGCTTAAATGTTGAGCTCCTGTGAACTCTAATATCCTGATACAAACCGAAATATTTGTATTATTATAGGTATATCTTAAAATAGTTCCGTAAACTGCCAACAGGTAGCAGCACTATGCAGAGCAGGATTAAATGTTGAGCTCCTGTAAACTCCTAATACAAACCGAAATATTTGTATTATTTTAGGTAAATCTTAAAATAGTTCCGTAAACTGCCAACAGATAACAGCACAATGCAGAGCAGGCTAAAATGTTGAGCTCCTGTGAACTCCTAATATCCTGATACAAACCGAAATATTTGTATTATTTTAGGTTTATCTTAAAATAGTTCCGTAAACTGCCAACAGATAACAGCACAATGCAGAGCAGGCTAAAATGTTGAGCTCCTGTGAACTCCTAATATCCTGATACAAACCGAAATATATTGTAATTTCGTGTACATTTTCAAATAATTCCGTAAACTGCCAACAGATAGCAGCACTATGCAGAGCAGGCTAAAATGTTGAGCTCCTGTGAACTCCTAATATCCTGATACAAACCGAAATATTTGTATTATTTTAGGTATATCTTAAAATAGTTCCGTAAACTGCCAACAGATAACAGCACAATGCAGAGCAGGCTAAAATGTTGAGCTCCTGTGAACTCCTAATATCCTGATACAAACCAAAATATATTGTAATTTCGTGTACATTTTCAAATAATTCCGTAAACTGCCAACAGATAGCAGCACTATGCAGAGCAGCCTAAAATGTTGAGCTCCTGTGAACTCCTAATATCCTGATACAAACCGAAATATTTGTATTATTTCAGGTATATCTTAAAATAGTTCCGTAAACTGCCAACAGATAGCAGCACTATGCAGAGCAGGCTAAACTGTTGAGCTCCTGTGAACTCCTAATATCCTGATACAAACCGAAATATTTTGTAATTTCGTGTACATTTTCAAATAATTCCGTAAACTGCCAACAGATAGCAGCACTATGCAGAGTAGCCTAAAATGTTGAGCTCCTTTGAACTCCTAATATCCTGATACAAACCGAAATATATTGTAATTTCGGGTACATTTTCAAATAGTTCCGTAAACTGCCAACAGGTAGCAGCACTATGCAGAGCAGGCTTAAATGTTGAGCTCCTGTGAACTCTAATATCCTGATACAAACCGAAGTATTTGTATTATTATAGGTATATCTTAAAATAGTTCCGTAAACTGCCAACAGGTAGCAGCACTATGCAGAGCAGGCTAAAATGTTGAGCTCCTGTGAACTCCTAATATCCTAATACAAACCGAAATATTTGTATTATTTTAGGTAAATCTTAAAATAGTTCCGTAAACTGCCAACAGATAACAGCACAATGCAGAGCAGGCTAAAATGTTGAGCTCCTGTGAACTCCTAATATCCTAATACAAACCGAAATATTTGTATTATTTTAGGTAAATCTAAAATAGTTCCGTAAACTGCCAACAGATAACAGCACAATGCAGAGCAGGCTAAAATGTTGAGCTCCTGTGAACTCCTAATATCCTGATACAAACCGAAATATTTGTATTATTTTAGGTATATCTTAAAATAGTTCCGTAAACTGCCAACAGATAACAGCACAATGCAGAGCAGGCTAAAATGTTGAGCTCCTGTGAACTCCTAATATCCTGATACAAACCGAAATATATTGTAATTTCGTGTACATTTTCAAATAATTCCGTAAACTGCCAACAGATAACAGCACAATGCAGAGCAGGCTAAAATGTTGAGCTCCTGTGAACTCCTAATATCCTGATACTAACCGAAATATTTGTATTATTTTAGGTATATCTTAAAATAGTTCCGTAAACTGCCAACAGATAACAGCACAATGCAGAGCAGGCTAAAATGTTGAGCTCCTGTGAACTCCTAATATCCTGATACAAACCGAAATATATTGTAATTTCGTGTACATTTTCAAATAATTCCGTAAACTGCCAACAGATAGCAGCACTATGCAGAGCAGCCTAAAATGTTGAGCTCCTGTGAACTCCTAATATCCTGATACAAACCGAAATATTTGTATTATTTCAGGTATATTTTAAAATAGTTCCGTAAACAGCCAATAGATAGCAGCACTATGCAGAGCAGGCTAAAATGTTGAGCTCCTGTGAACTCCTAATATCCTGATACAAACCGAAATATATGTATTATTTTAGGTATATCTTAAAATATCTTAAAACTGCCTACAGATAGCAGCACTATGCAGAGCAGGCTAAAATGTAGAGCTCCTGTGAACTAATATCCTGATACAAACCGAAATATTTGTATTATTTTAGGTATATCTTAAAATAGTTCCGTAAACTGCCAACAGATAGCAGCACTATGCAGGACAGGCTAAAATGTTGAGCTCCTGTGAACTCGTAATATCCTGATACAAACCGAAATATATTGTAATTTCGTGTATATCTTAAAATAGTTCCGTAAACTGCCAACAGATAGCAGCACTATGCAGAGCAGGCTAAAATGTTGAGCTCCTGTGAACTCCTAATATCCTGATACAAACCGAAATATTTGTATTATTTCCGATATATCTTAAAATAGTTCCGTAAACTGCCAACAGATAGCAGCACAATGCAGAGCAGGCTAAAATGTTGAGCTCCTGTGAACTCCTAATATCCTGATACAAACCGAAATATTTGTATTATTTTAGGTATATCTTAAAATAGTTCCGTAAACTGCCAACAGATAGCAGCACTATGCAGGACAGGCTTAAATGTTGAGCTCCTGTGAACTCCTAATATCCTGATACAAACCGAAATATATTGTAATTTCGGGTACATTTTCAAATAGTTCCGTAAACTGCCAACAGGTAGCAGCACTATGCAGAGCAGGCTTAAATGTTGAGCTCCTGTGAACTCCTAATATCCTAATACAAACCGAAATATCTGTATTATTTTAGGTATATCTTAAAATAGTTCCGTAAACTGCCAACAGACAGCAGCACTATGCAGGACAGGCTAAAATGTTGAGCTCCTGTGAACTCCTAATATCCTGATACAAACCGAATTTTTTGTATTATTTCAGGTATATTTTAAAATAGTTCCGTAAACTGCCAATAGATAGCAGCACTATGCAGAGCAGGCTAAAATGCAGAGCTCCTGTGAACTCCTAATATCCTAATACAAACCGAAATATATTGTAATTTCGTGTACATTTTCAAATAGTTCCGTAAACTGCCTACAGATATCAGCACTATGCAGAGCAGGCTGAAATGTTGAGCTCCTGTGAACTCCTAATATCCTGATACAAACCGAAATATTTGTATTATTTCAGGTATATCTTAAAATAGTTCCGTAAACTGCCAACAGATAGCAGCACTATGCAGAGGAGGCTAAAATGCAGAGCTCCTGTGAACTCCTAATATCCTGATACAAACCGAAATATTTGTATTATTTCAGGTATATCTTAAAATAGTTCCGTAAACTGCCAACAGATAGCAGCACTATGCAGGACAGACTAAAATGTTGAGCTCCTGTGAACTCCTAATATCCTGATACAAACCGAAATTTTTGTATTATTTCAGGTATATTTTAAAATAGTTCCGTAAACTGCCAATAGATAGCAGCACTATGCAGAGCAGGCTAAAATGCAGAGCTCCTGTGAACTCCTAATATCCTAATACAAACCGAAATATATTGTAATTTCGTGTACATTTTCAAATAGTTCCGTAAACTGCCAACAGATAGCAGCACTATGCAGGACAGCCTAAAATGTTGAGCTCCTGTGAACTCCTAATATCCTGATACAAACCGAAATATTTGTATTATTTCCGATATATCTTAAAATAGTTCCGTAAACTGCCAACAGATAGCAGCACTATGCAGAGCAGGCTAAAATGTTGAGCTCCTGTGAACTCCTAATATCCTGATACAAACCGAAATATTTGTATTATTTTAGGTATATCTTAAAATAGTTCCGTAAACTGCCAACAGATAACAGCACAATGCAGAGCAGGCTAAAATGTTGAGCTCCTGTGAACTCCTAATATCCTGATACAAACCGAAATATATTGTAATTTCGTGTACATTTTCAAATAGTTCCGTAAACTGCCAACAGATAGCAGCACTATGCAGGACAGGCTAAGATGTTGAGCTCCTGTGAACTCCTAATATCCTGATACAAACCGAAATATTTGTTTGTTTGTTTATTTCGTTTAACGTCACTTTATGCTGCTATGGCTAATCGGACGATGCTACGGTGAGAGTCCTAAATTTTGCCTATCCAGGTATAATTAGGATTGGGATTCGAAATATTTTTATTATTTCCGATATATCTTAAAATAGTTCCGTAAACTGCCTACAGATATCAGCACTATGCAGAGCAGGCTGAAATGTTGAGCTCCTGTGAACTCCTAATATCCTGATACAAACCAAAATATTTTGTAATTTCGTGTACATTTTAAAATAGTTTCGAAGACTGCCAACAGATTGCAACACTATGCAGACCAAGCTAAAATGTTGAGCTTTTGTTAACTCCTAATACAAACCGAAATATTTGTGTTATTTCCAGTCTATATACTAAACGTAATATTTTGAAGTTATTATCATCGCTGCTTTCACTGTAAAATTTGTATACATCAGTATATCTATCGATCTGTACAGTTCTTTATATCTAGCCTGTTTTATTTTTTCTTTTAATTTCAAATTTTATTAAAGGTTATGTTAATGACCCCTCTTTTTTTGTCTTCTTATAAATATATTTGGATAATAAAAAAAAATAATACGAAAATCAAAAACATATATAGTTATATATACTTTATATATATATATTTGTATGTATTTATTACAGGAGATGTATTACATTTACATTGTTGAAATCAATTACAGTAATATTTTTTAATATGATATGATTTTTGAAATGTTTTCAGTAACCTTGGAAACTGTTCAGCTCGAGAAGGTCATGGTTGATCCTTCACAGCTAGAAGAGGCGATGAAAACTATGTGCTGCCTGATGATTCCCAATGATCTGATGTGTACTTAACACGTGGTACACCTGAAAATGAAAAAAAGAAAAATATAATATATTTTGTGTGTGTGTATATACATAAAGCCTTGGCCAAATGTATTAGGGAATGAAAATAGCATTAACCGTTTAGTAAAACATATATATATTTATAATCATAAAAAACGCGATCTAATACTGGTCATCAAACCATTTGCTTTTATTACCCCAATTATTCTTTTTGGCGTGGAATTAACAAGTTGTGTACAATCTTCTTTAACTATTTTTTCCCATATTAAATACTATTAATATTAAAATACTATTAAAACTAAGGAAATAATATCAGTTGTCGATGACTGAGAGCAGCACTTCACTGCAGTGTTGCCAGATTTAGTTCACGAAATCCCTGCATTGCATATGAAATATCCCTACACCTCCCTACCATCAAAAAAAAGGGATTCCTACAAAAATTCTTACCCATTTAGATTGAAAGAAATATATATATTTGTTACTTTATTTACAATGCTACACTCCCAAATAACAATTATTAAAGGTATAAGGTGAAATAAATTAACAATTATAAATAGTACACATTTATTTTAATAATTAGTTTCAAATCTCAAAAAAATTTATCAACCTTAATATTATAAATCGAAATATTTATATGTAACGAATTTATCACGTATACTTACAATATTAATCTTAATTATGCAAAGATACAACCTCTTCATAAAAAGATCTAATTTTTATAATAGCAAAACATAGTTGTAGGAACATGGAGTTTCTAAAAAAACACTAAAAATATTAAATGTAAAGACAAAACGAAAACTCTAAGAATGGTGGTTTTTGTTGTTAGGTAATTATTAATTTAAAATCAAGCGGAAAATTAACATATCATTACTATTTACAAGTTAACATTCGATAGTTTTACATTGACCTCGAATAGCCTATTTAATAGGAAAAATAGGACCTTAAAACAATTTTTGTATTTATTTTGTATGTAATTCATTTTGAAAAGTAAAAAATCCCTTCAAATACGAAGTTTTTGAAGATTCCCTACGCCCAAAGGAGAGATAAACCCCCTACAGTAGGGAGAAATCCCTACGCTGGCAACACTGCCTCACAGACACAGGTAACAGCAAAATTTCCCCCGTTTTCCACCAGCCATTTCAAAACTCCCCCCCCCCCCCCCCCCCGTCCCGATTTCCCCCAAATGACAAGTGAGTAATGTTACTTTACAAATTTAATAATAAGACATTAAGTTCATAAATATCTTTATGTCTTAATTAGAAATTAAGATATCCTTCGTATATTTAATGTAATTAGATATTGTTACAAAATAAAAATGAATACTTATTATAGCCAATTTATACGCTACTGGGTAGAATCGATTTTTTAAAATTCTAATCGATTAAAAAATTCAATTGAACTTCCCCTCAAGGGAAAATTACCCCTCAATCGGCAGCCTTGGTTATAACGAAGTTTTACTTTATTATTACTTTGGCTATTTATTTTAATTTAAGGGCCGACCAGGTTAGGTAAACTCGAAACACTTTTAATTACAAAAAAATAAAATAATTTTTAGGAAAAAATAAAAGAAAAACCGACTTCAAGATTAAACCTACATATTTGAACTTGAACAAAAAAAATAATAATATTTTAATTGCTTCGAAACAAATTAAATGACATCCAACGAAATTATCGATACTTATATACCTATTCACAATTTATGTACAGTTGACACAAAAAGTATTGGCACACCCATTAATTTGAGGATTTATACAGGTAAACAATTTTTAAAGGGATTTTTGTTATACATTAAATTTGCAAACAATAAACATTTAACATCTCATATATAATATTGAAAAAAAAAAACTTAACAAGTTGGGCATAAATAATAAAAAAACGATTTTTCACCGTCCAAAAAGTATTGGCACACCTTAATTGATAATATAATATTAGTGCCAAAGGGACATAAGTTACTTAATATTTTATAAACATACTATTGGCATTAATAACTGCCTGCAGACGCCTTTGCATGGATTCTACTAAATTATTTAATATTTCTACCGATAAATTGTTCCACGATTCATTTATTACTTGTTTTTAGTGTTCCTTGCTAGTAAGATTTGTCTGTCGTACCTTTCTGTCTAAAATAGGCCATAGGTTCTCTATAGGATTGAGGTCTGGTGACTAAGTTGGTGTCAGCAATCTTCTTGGAGCATTATACAGAAGCCACTCCTTGGTTAAGTTGGCTGTGTGCTTCGGGTTATTATCTTGCTGGAAGTAGTATTCCTTATCCAGGCCTAATTTAATGGCACCACTTTTCAGGTTGCATCGCAACACCTCTGCATATGAGCGAGCTTTCATAATACCTTCAATAATTTCTAAATTGCCAACGCCTGAGTACGCCATACATCCTCAAACCATAATATTTCCACCTCCAAACTTCACCGTTTTCAATATATTTCTTGTATTTAAAGCTGTATTATTTTGTCACCAAATTGTCATAATGTTAGCCGGTTTAAAAACTTTGAATTTGCTTTCATCCGAAAATATAACTTTCTTCCAAAAATCTATTTGTTCATTTACGTATTTTTTCGCTAACTCAAGTCTCTTTTTCCTATTTACTTCACTAATGAAAGGTTTTTTTAGAGGTCTTCTGCCACGAATGCCTTTACTATGGAGAAGGTTTCGGATTGTTTGTAGTGCAACATACTTTCCACTTGATGATGCTAGGTCATCGGCATGATTTTGAGCACTTTTACTGGGTTTACTTAAAGCTTCTTTAACTACTTGTCTTCATTCTCGCACTGTAAGGGCCCTTCGGTGACATCTCCGAGACTGATATTCAGTGGATCCAGTTCTTATCTTTTTTTTTTAATATTGTACCGCACTGTAGAGAATGACAATTTCACTTGTTTAGCACGTATACAGTTTCACGGTATTTTTTACCTAAAGACGATAATGATATAATCATCTCTCTAACAAACAATGGTATTTCCCTAGTTTTCCGGGTTATTAGAAACTGAATATGGTGGAAGTACAATATCACTGAAGGTAATAAGCAGTTATAGCATTAGTGAGTGTTATAGGTCACTAATTCCTTTCTCAGGTATAATATAAGAAGTCAACTTCTCAGTAATTCCAAGTGTGCCAATACTTTTTGGGCGGTGAAAAACTATATTTTGTTGTTTATTCAATATTTGTTTATTTTTTTTTTCCATATTATATTTATCATGCTAAATTGTCTGCTCTTAAATAATTAAAGATATATCAAGCAGGTTAAAAAAAAATCTATTATGCATAAAACCTCAAATCGCTGGGTGTGCAAATACTTTTTGTGCCAACTGTATGATCAGTTATTTTTGGAGTCGTTTAATCTTGGATGTCGGTTTTTTTTTCTAAAAATTATTTTTACTTTTCAGTTTTTAGTGGTAAGTGTATTTTTGTTCTTACAGTCAATTCTCGATCTTCAAGCTACCCTGAAAAATAGTTCGACTTACTGAACAAAGACTAATTGAGGTTAAAGGGATTCCACTTGGATGTAAATAGAAAAATTGAACACAAAATTGTAGTTGAAATCATTAAGTATATTTTCCATTAATGGGTATGTGTATGTTGTTTGTACATACGTATAAAATCATTGATACAGAAAATTAAATACTCAGTACGAATTTATCATATAACTTTCAACTGAACTGCGTTTTTTTTCTGAGGGTACCTAATCTTTAGGACGGTTGAAAGAGAGCTACAAACGCCCAACTTCTTTATCCTTTCTTCACTTTGCAAATAAATTTTAACTTTTCGTTAATTGAATAATATTTTCAATAGCCACTGTAAAATCACTCGAGTGAATAACGAATAATAAGTGACTGGTGTAACTATGAACTAAAAACAATGACGGGAAATAGGAAAACAAATTACACATGAAATTCTTTTAATTTGAGTGCTGACTTGATTTCAAAATATTTTTTATGGGACCACCTCTGAAGTATGCCCTACCGATCTAAAAAAAGAAATGACGGAGTAACCGCGGAACATACATACAAAAAAAAAAAAAAAAATTAATAATACAGAGTTGAGAACCTCCTCTTTTTTGAAGACGGTTGAAAAATTATATAAATATGAAATACTTATCTACTGTTTTCGATTCTAGGTTGTATGTTTTAATTAATAATTTCCTCGAGTTGTTAGATAAAAAATATTTTTAATTTTTTCGAAAATATTTATTTTATCCATATTTCACATTTGTTGGATGCAGGTTATTAAAGTAAACTATGAACTATGAACTGTTCCATACAAAAAATAAATAAATAAAAAATAAAATTAAAAAGAAGCATTACAAGAAAGGAATTTAGGGGAGATTAGTTATCTTAGTTAGGTATATAACAGTATGTGAAATGGGATTATGTTGCTAGGTTCAGTTTAATTACATCCGTTGGCAACCGTTACTATCTTCGTTAGTGTATTCTAATATTGTTATTATCTATTTAAGAAAAAATTATTTGTTAGTGTTTTTCTTTACTGTTGATAGTTTCGTTTTTAACACTCGCTTTTTGATGAGATATTTTTAAAGATTTTTAATTTTAAAAATAAAATAAATAAATAAAGCGATTAAGATCCCATGAATAAAAGAAAAAATAAAGCTGGACCGGTAGATGGTAAGGACAAAGCACGTCGTAAATACGACATTGATGAGGAAGAAGAAGAGGATGATGATGATTTTGGAAGTCGGTACAGTTTGCTCTTGGTTGCAATTTGTTTGACTTAAAATTGTTGGAAAATTCACACTTCTCTTCTGTTCCAGTACCCATCAGCCCCGGTGGTTCAGTTTTGATGCCTTCACCTAATCCCTATAATATGACTGACAGGATAAAAAGAGCTAATCAGCAATTAGAAGAAGAAAAAAAGAGGGCTGCCCTTTCTCGTAGAACTCCCAAAGTTCGGTTTGTTGACCCTGCAACCTTAGAGGATGAAGATGGTATGGTTGTAGGTATGGTTCCTAGTTTTCTATTTTCATGTTGTGAGAATCTCAAGAAACATTTGTGGAAGTTAATTCAAAAATTATTAAAGTCTATGGTTTATAGTTTCGATTAAGGGTTGAATTTACTTTTTCTGTTGAATGTTCTCTTATCCACCCTCTGAAATATTTATAATAAATTTAATATTTGTTGATCAGAATATTTGAATCTTGCAATGAAAGTAGATTTCAATTGGTTCTCTTAATACTCGGTTAATTATTATATATCATTCTCAGTGTGAATATTTTAAACATTTTTTTTTTTTAGGTTTCACAGCTTTCTTTAGCTACTTTGTATGATACATAAGATGTTATTAATTGATAGGATATAGAACTACACTCAGCAAAGAAAAAAACTGGACTCTCAGTTCTGATCTCATAATGTTGTTAAATACATTGTGAAACGGCATAGGTAAAAATGCTTTTTGATAAATACACACCTTCGTGTCTTGAAGGAATGATGAATAGATTTTTAAAAGGTTCCTATAACTGAAATTTCGCAAATTCATCTTCTTTGTAATTTATTGAATTGCTTTTATTTCTTCTATGGCTGACAGAATTAGGGCCCTTTGCCGTGGAAGAGGGATAAATACCCACTATTTGAAGGACATCACTTGTCATAAAACCTGATGAAAATGAAGAATAAAGTTTTTAAAAAATGTTTTAATTTCTTATTTTTTCTTTATTTCATAATTTTTTGTTAGTAATTAATATAAAATATTCATTTGTGGCAGATTTTAGGTAAATAGCTTATAAATAGTCCATTTCTTACCATAAATGTAAAATATTAATTTATTTAACAAAATTATGAGACCATATGCGAGTGTCCAGTTTTTTTTTGCTATTGAGTGTATGATATAATAACAGATATAATGATGATTTGATGTGAATCAGAATTCACAGATTTATTATTTTTATCTATCTTGTTACTCTTTCTTCTGTATGGCAAGTTTTATTTTTCTGTGTTAAAAAAAAAATAATTCTATTTAGTATGCTTGCACTTGGCATTGTGGCAGGATGTTCATTATTACCTACTTATATGATTTTTTTTTTTTTTTTTTTTTTCAGTTCTGATGATGCCCTTATTTGTGAAATATTTACCAAAGTCATTTTGGCCATTTCTGAGACTAAAGGCTTTGTCTTTCAATTCTATAACAACTGCATTCAATTTTTTTCTTTTTTATCTTTGTTTATTTATTTCAAAATCCTATGAATATTATGAGTGAAATAAAATTGGAAACAAAGAGGTAAATTTAAAGAATTACTCAGACATCGGATTCATACCTTCTAGTCTATTGATAGGAAACAACATGATGGGAATATCATAACTTTTTTTACAGATCGGATTTGAAATGAAAATTTTCTATGCCTTACCCATTCCTTTTAAGCCATGTTAAGCTCTGTGAATATGAACATTTTTTAAAACAAAATAATCTTGCTTTTAAAAACAGTGATATAACTTTATTAAGCATAATGGAAAGCAAAATGGGGAGGGGTAATTAACAAAATATTATAATTCAAAACATTTCCTCCAACTATCTTTAATTTTTTTATTTTTTCAGGTCAATCAACCGCAAAGAAACCAACAACTTCTATAACTGAAAGTAAGCCTACCAAAATACTTCTTGTGACCCTACCAACAGCATATTCCATTGAGTCTGAAGAAATTCTGACTGATGATGATTATGAAGATGATGTAGACTTAAATACCGATGATTTCAGGGGAAGCCGAAGTAGCCAAGAATCTAGTGTTGCCAACATTTCTGAATCAGAAGAGGAAGTAGAAGACAGTACATTACCTCTGACTGAAGAAACTATAACTTCCTCTCAGGAAACAGTTCTGTGTCGGAGTGAAACTGAGGAAAGTGAGTTAACTGAGAGTTTCACAAAATCAATAAATTTGAATACAGAAAATGAATTAATTAATTCAATCCCATTAGATAATAATGAAAGTGTAAACAACAAAGAATCATTAGGTAAAACTGATGATTCGGCCAAAGAGGTCTTCAAAATTTTGGAAAAAAATGATTCAACGGAAAAGTCTATCTCAAATGAAAAGTTAAGTAAACAACTGAGCAATTCTGAGGCTAGTAAGATTCATAAAGTATCTGTAATGAAAACTATTAAATCAGACTTTTCAGCACCGAAGTTGTCTTCAAAACTGAATACTGTCAAAAAAAGGAATACTCCTATTGATCCTCGTCCTTCTACCGCGCCTGCGAAGAGAATGTGCTCTAAAATAGGTGTTATCACGAAATTGCCTGCCTATAATGGTTTAAGATCAGAGTATGGACTCAGCAAAGAGCAACTGCTCGAAAAAGAGAAGTAGGGTTTTATATTAATTTTAATTTCTTATATTTATATAATGTATATATAATTGATGATGATGAACTTTTTATGTATAAGTGAAAACAATAATTATATCTTGCTTTCTACTTAGCTTTATAATGATCCATATTTTCTTTCTAAATTATTTGATGTAGATAGCTGATTATTTTATTAATAAAACTGGTTTATTTTACATATTTGCTTCCCTAAGCATCTATCAAATCAAAATGTCTTTTTTTGTTTTAAAACTGTATGTTTAAATTTTCATAAATGGCAATTAATTTTGATAAAGACATTCATTCTGTAAAAAAATTAAAAATTCTAATGAAATTCTCTCATAAATTCAAATATACTTTTATTCAAAGTGACAAAACTGTTTTAACCTGCCTTCTTTTGTTCAGTGTAAAATTACTAAATATGTATTTATTGGCGATCACTTTAACAAGATAAAAACAAGAGCAATAAAAAAAAAAAAATTAATACTTTTTCTCTTCAACCCTGTGATGTTCAAAGTGATTAAAAAACAGAAAGAATGAAAGTAGACGAGTTCCTGATAACTATGGACTTTATTACGAAGGATAAAGATCTGTATTATCTTCAAGCAAATATATAATGATTCATTATTTATCATTTGCAATTCATATCAAGGAAGTTTGATGTTTTTGTTTCAACTCAATCCATGTGATTAGTTCATCTTAGGTTACATCAATTATGTTAGCTAAATAGGAAATATCTTGTCCATTGATTTTTTTAAGCTAGTTTGCAGGGTGACTACTTTGAAAGTGGTTTGCACCAGTGTATTGGGCTGATTTTGAGTGCACTTTAAATGAGCTATCTTTCATAAATGAATTAATGATTGGTATGTTTATGTTTTTTATGGAGGTACTTGAATTGAACAATAGTCTCAACAATGTTTCAAAGAATTCCAGATAATGGATGTGTTTTGCTGAATTCCAAAGTTTTTTCTGTTCTTTTTGTCGATAAAGGTTTAATTATTGTGTTTTAGATTAGTCACTTGTTTTTTTAAGTCAAGCATGAATTCGTAGTCTAGTAGAAATGAAGATTTACATATATTTTGATTTAAGTCGTTCAAGTTTTGTTTATAATAAGACTTACTCCAGATTAATAATAATTAAATGTATCAAGTAATTAGACAACTACTTAATTATAAAGGGATATAATATTTGTTAAGTTAGCCTTTCTTTGTTAGATAATTTATTTTGAAAATATTCAAGTTTTTTTTTGTTTTGTTTAGTAACAAGGATTTTTGGGAACGTTTTTCAGGAAAAAATATGAATTGTCTAAAGCTTTAAGAATAGAAAAAGAAAAGAAATGGGAGGAAGAAAGGCTGAAGCAAAAAGAAAATGAAATAAAGTTTAAAAATTGGCTAATAAAGAAGAAAAAAGAAGCTGAAGCTAAAACATTACGAAAACTTCAGCAAAGCAACTATTGTTTTCGAACAACACCAGCTCCTACTTCTCATTTGTAAGTTGATTTTTCATCCGATTGTCTTCCTCCATCTTGAACATTATTAGAAGGATATTTTTGTTGTAGGGATAAGATTGGAGTGCTAAGAAGAAAGATGCTGAGGCAAGAAAATACATTTTTGTTATTAGATGAAATATTCAGAAATGCTAGACCTGAAGAAGAAAAAACATTTAGAATATATCTTGGTTTATGCGTATCATAGTATTATTTTAACTAATTTCATTTGTTTTAGAAATTTATGAGTTGTATCTGTAGATTTTTTTAAACTGATGAAAAATTTTAGATTGCAATATTAATTTTTAACTTTTTTAACATAAATGTTATTTGTTATAGTTGTGAATTGTTGTTTATTATGAAAATATAGTTATTTGATCAATAAAATCTAATTTATTTTTTTGCCCCACAAATATTGAATCCAGTAATGGTAATGAATCAGTGACAGTTAAATAAAGGGCTGAAGGAACCCTAAGGTTCGATGGGGACACCACCAATCTCTGGCAACCTCCCTCCAACCCATCCCATCGAAACTCAAATCCCCAGGATAAGCCCTGATACAACCCCCCCCCCTCCTAATCTAAATCTTGGGATGTTAACCAGGCGTAAATTGAACCAAGTGAGCAAAAAACTATTTAAAATACATTTTTTTATAGTTCTTCCTTTCTCATTACACTGATATAGGTAGTTTTATCTGTTTGTTTTTTTTTCATTTGGTATATTTTATTTCTTTATTCCTTGACTACTTAAGCTGGCTGAGGTATCTTCTGTTAATATTTCTGGAGGCATCCCTTTTAATATAACTCCAAAGGAACTTTAACTTGGAAGGAAGTTCCACCGACGTTACCATATTCGCCACTCGTGGGATGCTCCTCTAGGTGATAATGAGATCCGCTAGAGGCGTTAAATGTAAACTTGTCTTTAATATTAAATTTAACGCTCTGTGAAAAATATTATTATTATTTTGTTCTACATTATAATAAAGCAATGTTAAATTAACTTATAATTATTTTCTTTGTCTATGTTCCTCAAAAATTTGTATATTTTGTTAACTTTTCAAATATGATAAGCATTGAAGATGATCTTTGGGAGGGCAGACAGACGTAAAATGTAAAATAGAATAATTTATGCCCATTAAAACTAGAAATCTTAATTGTAAATATGTAAGTGGATGTGCAAATATCAAATCTAAAGTACTCTGGCTTCTGGATCACCTATTTTCAATAATTCATTCCGTTTATCCAGGTTTTACTTTATAGCTATTAGTAACCTAGATTATGCTTATAATTTGCAAATGTAAAAATGATATGATGATGTTAGCAATTGGGGTGTGTTGTCATGGAAATAATTAATAATATTATTTTATACCGAAAAATAAAAGTGAAAAAAGAAAGCTTAATCTTGCTGACCATCTATGCCATTGTGTTCTTAATTTTCTCCTCTTACCTGTATGATTTTAAATAAAATTAACAATTAAGGATTATTCGAAATAAACAAAATGGAAAAAATAAAAGTACCGTTCTGTCTCATCCTAACTGACCCCCGGTACATCGACCGGTTCGATCCTTATTGCTTCACATCCAGTTCACATTTATCCATACCTTTTCCCTATAACCTTACAGTTAGAAATACAATTATCGGGATTTCCTGTCACTCCCACCCTACCTTTCTCGAATAATAATTCTTATGGATAAAACAGGGATTAATTTAGCACGCCTACGAGTCCCTCTGAAGAAGACCTGCAAGGCAAATAAAAAGTCTGTACACCAAAAATTTGTTCACACTAACCTAGGTATGATTTTTCACTTTAACTGCACCCCAGACCAACCTTATTCAATTAAACCATGGAACATGTTAAACTGTAGCCTAGTTGGTCAAAAGTGATACGCTTTTGGAAAACACGAGGGTGTTAGGCGTAGTTTGACAGGCACGAGCTCTGATGGTGTTGCTTGGGATCGAAAATTTGATGACTGTCTCCTGATCAGATCAATATAACATTTGACGTTGGGACCTACCGTTAAGAAGCTATATTGGTTTGAATAAAAAAAAGTCGCGTTTTTTTAACATTTTTTAAGTGTAGGGGCTTTTTTGACGCACTCTAGCTCTGTAGGTAATGCTCAAATCGAAATTTTTCCGAGTTTACTTATCAGAAATTGAATTTAGAATATTTTTATTTTATGGAACTTTTGTTAGGTCGCTAGGTCCTACCGTTCAGGGGCTATATTGTTCGAATGAAAAAAGTTCTCCTTGAAACCACTATTTTTTTTTATTAAAACGTCATTTCAAATGATTGAATTCTTGGAGTTGATAATTAATGCAATAAAATAAAACAACACTTGAAATTTAGTTTTAAAGAGTTGAATTGGTTCTATATTTAAATTAGAATATTCCAGACTATTACGATTGTTACCTCTCTGCTTGAGATTGAACATGTTTAAGAGAGCTTCAGCCTCTAACGTGACCTGTTAGTACCTAATTCTAGGTTAACAGTTTTTGACATTGTAGTTTTTATTTTAGCACTTTTTTTAAACAGTAATTATTTATACCGTTAACGAACATACCTCATATAAATGTCAGAGTTGTTACTATGTTACAATCGCGGTTGTGGTCAGAAATTTGACCCTTCGAAAAATACTGAGGGTAATTGTTTCTTATAATGACTGTTTCCTTATAAGAAATATTTCCTATTATGTGAGTGGTAGTGTAGAAATAACGTTAGTGTATTAATTTGACGAAACTTATTTTTCAATAAGGAAAAAGGAAGTTGCAATGAGGACTTCTGTTACAAAGAATAGTATATTTCAACTTTGTTTTAAACAAGCATGATTCATCATTTCTGTTTTAGAAATGAGTTGAATTAGTTTGTATCATTTACAATTTGACATATTCTGGAAGAATGCCTGCTGTACAAAAAAATTTTCAGTAGGAAGAGATGGAAGGAAAACTTTCAATAATGCTTAGTGATAACAAATCTAGTATTGATAAAATCATCACATTTCTTAAACAGTGCAATTTTTAGAAAAAATATAATTAAAAAAAAAACTAAGGAATTAGGACACTAGACCAAAACAAGTTGAGTGTCCAAAATACAAGTTTCTATCTATCTTGTATGAATTATTCCTTTAGTTATTACACAGAGAATTTGTCTGCATAAGTGATAAAATCTAAATTCTCACAAAAGATTGTTCGATTCAGTGTTGGAGTAGCATTAAACAATCATCAGCCCAGAATGATTTATAATTTTTTTTTAATTTTTGAAGTCACCATAATTTGATTGCATTTAAAGTTTTAAAATTAAAGCTTCGCTTATTCCGTTTACTTTATTTAATAAAATTAATTATAGCTGTTTGTGTATAGTGACTTAAATTATGTATTAGAAAGGCCTTATTCGTGATATTCATTACCTGAAGAGGTGAAAGATTTATGATTGAAAAAAAAAATATGTATGACAGATCAAAACCTAATACAAGTTTATGAAAGGTATTTTATATGGAAGGTGCTGGTGCACTGATAATCGACTCATATGTATGATGTTTTTTTTTTAATAGTTAATATTAATTTTGTAAGTATTACATTTTCCTCACGGATTTTTATAGTTAAACCATTTTTTATTTTAGAATCTTGTAGACATCATAGTGGCCATCCTGTTTTCCATGATGCCTACAAAGGTTGGTCTTGCTGTAAAAAAAAATGCACCGACTTCACTGAATTTCTGAACATAAAGGTATCTGAATTCATGTTATTTACAATAATATGCGAAAAAAATTTTAACAATTAGATAATTTGCAATGATTGGGTTTTAGGGCTGTACTGTTTCTTTTCACAGCAATGATAAACCACCTGAACCTGAAAAACCTGTCGTTGATAAATCTTTGGCCGATGAGGTGATAGAAGTAAAGGCTCCTCAACCAGTCGTCAATAAAATACAAAGACCTCCTTTTGACACTCCTTTGGTAAGAGACTTTTTCTATTTGAGTGTGTTATGTTCATTTTTAAACATGTTTTAATTACTTACAAGACTAATGTAGTGATTTCACTTCATCGATTACTGGAAAAAATATTTTTTGTGAACTCGATAACTTGAACATTTGTTATTTTTAAAAATTGATCTTCTTCTTAATACACCTTACGAAGTTTGGCAATCCAAATGGCTATTTGTGTTCTGGAGATGGTTGCATGGAGTATGTCTAAGGATGTGCAGTCATACCAACGGCGAAGATCCTTCAGCCAAGAGTTCTGTCATCTTATTGATCTCTTGCCTAGAATTTTTCCTGCAAATATCATTCTTAAATTTTCTTACCTCTCTCCTCTCATAATGTGCCCAAAATAATGAAGGGTTTGCTTTTCTTAATGGTATACAGTAATTCCTTTTGCTTGCACATTCTATTCAGGACTCCTAGGTTTTTTTATTTTTTGGGTCCTGGATATTTTTAGTATCCTCCTGTACACGTACATTTCGAAAGATTCAATACGTTTCTCAGTATCTGGGCTGAAAGTCTATCTCTCACAGCCATATAACAGAATAGAATAAACATGGCATCTGACCATGTGCTATTTTAGTTCTATGTCGAGATCGGATCTTGTGAAGTACATTTTCATGTTGATAAATGTTTTCCTGGCCTGTTCAATTCTGAACCGAATTTCAGTTTTTGTATCACAGTGTTCGCTTATGATGGTACCCAGATATCTGAAAGACGACACCTGTTGAACTGCATTTCTATTAATTGTCAAGGGTGTACTTATACCTTTCAACTTTGACTCATCGATTTTTGACTGTATTACTTAACGTTTTTTAATTTATAATTAATGACTTTGAATATTTCTGTACCCATCTGCTTCAATGCTCCCTGCATAGTTTTATCATTTAAATTTTGTTAGTGTTACAAATTTAATTATGTTAAATTATGGTGTTTTCTAAAGATTTTATTAGTATTCCAAATAGCCATCGATTTCCGCTTCATAATTAAATGATTCCGCTTTGGATGAAAGCCTATAGGTTAAGTTCTGTTTGCTGACAAAAGAATAAATTAGGTTTTATGAATTATTTCTCATTTCCTGTAGCAATTTTTTATTCAAAGACTAGTTTTGAATGTTAATCATTCATCATCAGTTCTAAAAACATTCCAAAAAATTCAAAACATCAGGGCTTTGATGATATGCAGATTATATATATTGAATTTTATAAATGTAAGACAAGAAATCAGACATTTTTTTACTCACAAAGCTTGGCAAAAAGCTGATGGGCTTATTGAAACTGGTCCTAGGTCTATAATTTGTGTATCAAAGTCCTGTTCTTCTGAATTTTTTGTTTTTATCCATGTACAAAGTCTGTTCAAAAGAAAAGGTGAATTTTGAATTTTCGCAGGCTGTGTACATTCGATTATCGAAATTTGTTTGTGTTATGTTGGTACACATGTGTTAGTCTTATGTTGGCATTATCATCCCATTTGGATTAGTAGTTTGTTGTTGACAACTGAAAAGGTTAGTCACGTTTGTGAGTGTTCTTCGATTCTGACTTTATCTCATCAGTTGTGGCAAAATGCTTTCCTTTCATTGGTCGCTTCAGTTTTGGGAATAGGAAAAAGTCACAGGGAGTCAAATCTGGTGAATAAGGTGGTTGAGGCATGATTAGGGTCTTGTTTTTGGCCAAAAAATCTCGAGCATTGATGTGTGAGCTGGTGCATTATCGTGATGCAGAACCCATGATTTTTTTTCCCACAATTCCGATCATTTGAGCCGTATTGCTTCATGCAAATGTTGCGTAACTTCCTTGTAGTATTCCTTATTAACTGTACGAAAGTCAAAAATCGAAGAACACACATAAACATGACTAACCTTTTCAGTTGTCAACAACAAACTACTAATCCAAATTGGCTGATAATGCTAACATATGACTAACACATGTGTACCAATTTTTTCGATAATCGAATGTACACAGCCCACGAAAATTCTAAATTCACCTTTTCTTTTGAACAGACCTTGTATACCATAATTATCAATAACCATAAATAATCAATGACTGACAACTGACCTTAAAATGCCTTAAGGCAAAATTTGTACATTGATATAATCCCCTCAAGATCTTTGTTAGTTGTCATCTATTTTAGGATGTAAAAAAAATTATATTCTTTTTAATTAGATCAACATTTTGTGTTTTAGGTAGTTTTGAAACCTGCTGTATCTCCAGCTCTCAGAGATGCAATTTTAAATTTAACCAGTAGTATAAAAGATTGTGAAATCAATGACGAGGATAAGGAAAATGAACAAAATATTCCATTGGGTACTACTTGCAAAAACAATTCTTGTAAAGCGGTAAGCTATTACTACTTATTATTATAACATTTAACATAGATATGGTTCATTTCTGTTTTAAAATATTTTAGGTAAGTATTAAACAATATTCTTATACTACTAAATAAAATATTTCTTGTAGCTTAGTAACCTTTCAGATGGAACATATTTTTTCATTGCATTATGCCAAACATCCTTCTCACAGACAGATATTAGAAGTTGTTTTAGTATCTTAAACTCACCTTATATTTTAAGCCATTTATTTACTCTACTTGCCTTTATTGTCATTTTGCAAATAATATATTGTTCATAGGTAGTTAGTGAATTAATGATAAAAGCTTATTAATCATAAAATGTAAAATTATTTATTCTTTTAACAGAATGTGGAAAATAATTACTGAATATCTGTCAGAAAAATATACGGTACATAAGTCTATAACGAAAAAAAAAAAAAATATGCAATAGACTGAAAGAACAGGACAGTATAGTATCATTTTCGTCCAAGTTTGAAAACTTTTTTCAAAATACGTCAGTTACATAAATATAAATTAGTGTGGTAGTTTAAAAGATTAAATCACAAACAAAAAGGGGTAACCTGCAATAATACAACACCAAATTTATGAGAAGTAAAAGAGTACTCAATTATATAAATAAATAATAAACAAAATAAATGAGAGATATGAAATTGTAGGTTTAGGAACACCCCTGAGAGGCGGATACAAAATCGTTATTTTAGTGGGAACATCTGTTTCACAGACGGGTTATGTCCAAGAAACTAAACTACTTAGGGTCCGATGCCAAACAGCTAAGATTCAGTCTTAGCTAATAGTGGGGGTGGGGTTTAACTGAAGCATACACAAAACCTCAACCCTTCAATCATTCTCCAGCAAGATTTAGTTCATTATGTAGAACTGATCTGACAGACGGGTATTAAAGGTTTAAAAAGATTAATTTTTTTGAGTAAACTTGTAGGTTTACTGTCGTGAAGAGAACTAAAGTGAATTGACTACGTATTTAAAAATCAAACTAAATAAGAGCCAACATATTGTTTCTTATTTAGTTTGATTTCTCTACTTGTCCCGATGATGGCCATCAAAGCTTGGCCGAAATATTGGCATATTTGTTTATTTCGTTTAACGTCACTTTATGCTGCTATGGCTAATCGGACGATGCTACGGTGGGAGTCCTAAATTTTGCCTATCCTGGTATAATTAGGATAGGGATCTTTAACGAGTACCTGACATCGCACAGGCTCGGGACCCCCATTTTACGTCCCTTCCGAAGAACGGCATAGCTAAGGATTTTTTACTCCCTTTAAAAAATCCTAAGGTCATCTGCCGGGCTGCGACCCCGCGATCTTGGGTTTAGTAGGTTGCTATGCTAACCACTACACCACAGGTGACCCCAATATTGGCATAATAAAATAGTTTATATATTAGTTTATTATTGGTTTTAACAATTCTTGTTTTATATTCTTTTACCTGATCCCTGTTAATAAACTAGAAGATATATTTATCCAGTCCCCAAATACACCTCTACAATTATAATGTAGAAAAATAAAAAAAAAAAAAAAAAAAAAAAAAAAAAAAAAAAAAAAAAAAAAAAAAAAAAAAATATACAGAATTTTTTCCTTTCATAAATATAAATCTAAGAGTTTTATTATCTAAATGTAATTCTGGATGTCAACTGGCTTATGTTTTTGCATGTTCTATTTATTGTTTATTTTGTATTTTGTTTAGTAATATTTTTAGTTAATAAACATGATAATTTTAGGTCTATGAAGGCATTCAATCAGTCAATGATACATGTACGCATCATCCAGGATATCCTGTATTCCACGAAGGTCTTAAGTTTTGGACGTGTTGTACGAAGAGAACCACAGATTTTGAAACCTTTCTCGCCCAAGTTGGCTGTACTACTGGAAACCATACGTGGTTCAAAAAGAAGGTGTCTTTTATTTCATTATATCTAAGCATTTTTGTATTATTTTTGAATATCTTATATAATGTAATAAGTTTTAACTTATTTTTACAATATGTTTTCAGCTGAAGGAGGGAGAAGTTAAATGCAGGGTGGACTGGCATCAAACAGGCACTTTTGTCTACGTGTCCATTTTTGGAAAAAAATGTGATCCTGATTCATCGTTAATAGAATTATCACCTATTAGATTAAAAATATCACTTCATTTTCCTGAACAAAATGGTGTTTTCTCCAAAGATTTTGAATTATGGGGTGTAAGTTACTATCAATAGTGACAGTTTGTATGTATTGTTGGAGTAGTTATATCTTTAGAATAATAATATGGTTATATGATTTGGGTTTGAGAAGTTTTAATTAAAAATAAAATCATAGGTTCAATGAAAAAAAAAAGAATATATAATAAACAAAGAGACTTACCCTGACTGGATTAAAGGATTTCATACGAAAGAAAGTGTAAAGTATGATCGCGGAGTAAATATTTTGATGTGTAGGTTACTTGATCTAAGTGTGGGGACAAGATGCTTTGAAAATAAAAGATTTCTTTTAAGTTATGAAAAACAAAATTATGATGGTAGCTAGACAGATTGTTGTCAATAAGATACATAGAGCAAGATAAAGGTGAATTAAAAACACAAGATTTGTTTTAAAACATTTTTTCAAGAGTTTTATATATATGAAATATGTCATATAAACAAGAAATCAAATATATTGGTTCTCACCTGAGGAGATGAAATGTATTTCTGAAATATATCAAGAGTGGAAGGGGAAGCGCCAGTAGGTTAAATTTTGGGGGTTTTTATATGACTAAAAATCTGGATTGGTTTTGTTTTTGTTTAAATGACCAGATAAACATTTCCAATAGTCCCATTTTTTATTTGATTCCAATAAGAATGGAAAAATCCAATTAGTCATAGAGATAAACCAAGGAAAAAACCCTAGAATTTATCCTGCCTACTCCTTCCCCTTCCACTCTTGGTTTATTTCAGAAATCCACTTGATCTCCTCAAGTGAGCACTAATATATTTGATTTATTGTCTTATATTTTTGAAAAAAATTTTATATATAATCCATGTAACAAACTGCTGACGTTTTGAAAATCTTGTATCTTTTAGAACTGATGATGAATGTTTAACATTCGAAACTAGTTTTCTAATAAAATAATCCCAATAAAAGTGGCAATTAATTCATCAATCCTAATTTTATTGATTCTTCTTTACCATCAAGTGGTATATTTGTTTTTGTACTCAATTTTTTCTCATGCCATATAACTTTAGTTTATATTGATATTGTCTGCTTCTCATTTAACTAAACGCTTAATTTTTCCTTTTAGGTAGTTGACGTTGGGAACAGTTCTGTCTCTATGACTCCATCGAAAATAGAAATCAAGTTGCGCAAGATGGGCCCTGGTACTTGGAGTAAACTAGACATTCCTAGACCCGAACTCATCGATCCAAAACAAGTAACATTACCCGACGATGAAGAAGAAAATAGGGTTGAGTCTGTTGATTTAAATTTTATTTGAATCGATTTCTCAAATAAATAAGACATCCCTCTGTATTAGAATTTAAAAGTGATGAACTAAAAATAAAGTTATTTTGCATACCAGAACAGGAATGATGAAGATAGAAGATTGTTATTTAATGACATTACGCTAAGCTATCTCATTTCATTATAACTCAGAAAGGCTAGGCTCATAAGTAAATTTAATTTATTAGTGAGGTTAATTTATATTTTTGAATTTTATTTGTTCAAAATGTATCTTTAAAATAAAAAGAAAGTCATGAGTTTTTACTGGATATTTCCGCATTAATTTGAATCACTCGTATAAAGTTTTGCCACAAATTAGTAAAAATGATCATTTTAAGTTATTATATAACTATTTTGTTGAAGGAGGTGTAATTTAATATCCATTATTTATATTATTATGTAATAAATAGGAGTTGCGCTTAATAATGGATATTATGATCATTTTAAAAGGTTGGTTCGATTGGATAAGTCAGTTTTTAAAAGTGAACGGATTATACTTTTGAGCGTCGGAATAGTTATTGGTAATTTTTTAGGAACTCTTAAATTAGCGATCCACTATTATTATAAGAGTGTCATCTTATATCAAGAAATTTAATTTGAGAGTTAATTCTACTTCATTTTAATTTTTTTATTTAAAGATCTAAAATTTTCTGATGTTTAAAGATAAATAAATTACAACAGCTTTATATTAAAAATGAATTAATATTCAGTTTATGAATTCATGGTATTTAGTTACCTTTAACATTTCAGTATTAAACTTGCAGTTTTCAATTTAATCATTGAACATTTTTAAAAAATAAAAATACGAGATAGGACTCCAGTAGCTCAGAAATTCAATCTTGGTCATTGTATTTATTTATACTTTTTATTTTTCTTGTGCATACAATAGTTTAGCTTCAAGCATTGTCAAAAGCCTTTCATTCGTTAAAACTATTAATGAAGATCAATTGTTCTGATTTGTTTTCTCATGAAATCTCTTATAGGTTAGCTGTGCCATTATAAATGCGAAATACAGTTTCAGTTATCATTTAGAACAAGATCTTCACTACTGTCTACACGAGTGCAGTGTCATGATTGTATTTGCATACTTCACAGCTTTAAATTTTTGAAATGTACAATTTTTAATAAAGTGTTATCGAAATTGATATTTCGTTTATTTCTACCAGCTCGCCAACAATGTGTAATAATGTATATTTCTACCAGCTTGCCTACTAGGTGTGATATGTTCATTTGTACCAGCTCGCCAACAATGTGTGATAATAATTTTCATATCTACCAGCTCGCCTACAATGTGTAATAATAAAATTACAGTGAGTTGATTTAATGATGATGGATAAAAGAGTATAGTCCTAGCTATCCTCCCCATATTGCTTATATTACAAACCTATAAGCTCTTTTAAAATAAAAATGTTTATATAAAATCCATATTGAAGATTTTGTATAAATCTTTTGAATGACTAAAAAACTTATTTTTTAATTGCTGTGTATCTTTATGACTGCATACCCCAACAATCTACTTCTCCTAATACTTAATAGTAAACTATACCTCATCAATATAGATTAAAAAAAATATATATTTATTGATATATACAATACGTAAATTTGAGAATAATGATTACAATGACATGTCAAGAACTACTCACTAGTCGCACTTTAATAGTTCTATTGGGTTGTCAAACATGAAATGACCGTTTTTAGAACCAGGAAGAAAATAAAAATTTGAGATCAAATCTAACATTTATTCAAAGTATTTACCATAATTTTCGATACACTTCTACCAACAGCTTACCAAGTTTTCTATCCCAGATTTGATTAACGTTGAGTCATGTGATGAAAGGAATTCAGAAAATGCATTTTTAATGTCTAAATCATTGGTAAGCAATTCTCCTAGCAAAAAGTTGTCCAAACTCCGAAAAAAATGGTAGCCTGTAGGGGATAGATTAGGGGAATATGGGGGGGTGTGGTAAGACTTCATAGCCCACTGTCTGTATTGAAACATGAGGTTGGGCGTTATCATGAAGAAGTATAGGTCCTTTCCTGTTTACCTGTACTGGCTGTTGGATTAACAAGTGGTTATTATAGATAGTAAATATTTTGCTAGGAATCAACAGGCAACGCTTCAATCCTCTTTAAAGAAAAATCGGACATTTCATGTGTGAAAACCCAGTACATTAGTAGGTCTCTTGGCCATCTTCTTTTCAGACACCTAAGAGGATTATCAGGAATTAAGTATGAAGTTGGTAGACTAGTGGATTCAAATGGGTATGGAGTTTACTATGAAAGGATAGGTATCTGGTTTGGGCCAAATCTGCAACATATGGAACATTCAGATCTTTAGCGATAAGTTTGTTTGTGACACAATAAGGATTTTGGATTGGATACAAGAAGAATTTGACGGTTTGGTGGAACAACAAAGTTCAACTCTGAATGTCCAAATTAGTCTAATTACCATCATGTAAATAAGTTTTTTGTGATTTATTGGGAGCTTTGAAGGCTTGTCTAGTAAATGTTGGAGTAGTCGGAAGATATAGATATAAATAACAAATTTCTCGATTAGAGGAATCAGGAAATATTTTTTGTTTAAAAAAAGAAATGTTATTAAAATAGGACCATTTAAATGATTTTTTCCTCTGCCTCTGTAATGCCCTATTAATCCTAGCTCAATAAATGATGTAGTGTCCTATGCATTATCCTACGAAATATCGTCTAATATCCTTTATTCAACCTTGAATTTCATGAAACATGAGTGGGGGTTAGCGTGGCTATGGCCATTCAAAGGAAGTAAAAAAAAAGGATTTATTCAAAATTCCCTGGCTCGCCCGTTAAAGGGTTAAAATATAATTAAACATCACCACTAGATACGTCCTTAGAATTGAACAGCTGAGCTATCATTGAATACTGATGAGATTCAACAGAAAGCATGAATTGATAAAGTAATTGTTTCTAATATAGATGAAAAACATATAGAAATTATAGTTTAAAAAAAAAATTAAGATTTAAAATGTTAAGTACATTTAAACTGATGTAAATGCAAAACATAAAATCTGAGATAAAAGCAGTTTCACAACTGTTAACCCATTGAGCACTCAACTCCCATGCATTTTCTCTGGGGGCACCAGAGGTACATTGTGATGCAATCGCTTTTTTTTTCTTTTCCTTTTCTTCTGAAATGAAATTCCACTTTCCCCAAAATTATTCAAAAATCTTTAATTTTGAAAAAGAAATAGCATGTGAGAGAAAAGATAAAGTGTGAATACTGGTGCCTAATCAATCTTGGCAAGTACGAAGTACTCATCGGTTAACAATTATTAGTTACAACTACAATCTATCAAGCACTTGTCCACTGTAAATCAAGATTTAGATTATTTGGATATAAAAACAAAACAATGTTATATTCAAATAAATTGAAAAGTTAAAGTAATCTACAGATATAAAATATATAAAATTTAAATTTCTACAATAACATAGAATATCATAGAGTACTACAAGAATTGAAGGAAAATTATAAAACAATGAATATAAAAGTAACCAGATGTATAATTGCTATTAACAAAATAATCAGGTTAGATCCCTCAAGACCTAATATAAGATAAACAAAACAAAGTGTTCATGATAAAACACAACTGTACATCTAATCAAATACACAATTCATAAACAACTATGAAATTCCAATGACTTATAAAAAATAAAATTATTTTATTCAATTTTTCTTAAAACAATTAAAATTCAATAAGGAACAGGTAGCAACTTTATTTCGCTTAGCACTTCTTGATACTGTTCCGAATAGTCATCTTTTTCCTTAATCAAAACTGTTACAACTGATCGATTGACTCCCATCGCAGTACCTAAATCTTTTCTTGAAGGCACATAACAATATGGAACTTCTAGATCTTCGCATACTCCAGGAAGATGAGTCATGATATCTATTG
The DNA here is from genome assembly GCA_003667255.2 of Euschistus heros. Taxonomy (NCBI): domain Eukaryota; kingdom Metazoa; phylum Arthropoda; class Insecta; order Hemiptera; family Pentatomidae; genus Euschistus; species Euschistus heros. The sequence goes on from RCWM02000015.1 coordinate 5,480,259, forward strand.
GGTTAACATCTCCAGCGAAAATAACAAGCCTGGAACAAACAAGAATATTTTTTAAAACAAAATTTCAGGCCCAGGTTGAATAAATAAATAGCTAAGACTATCTTTAGTTGAAAGGTTTTCTTTGAAAAAAAAACAAACAGTCGAATCAGATATAAAATGGCCATACAAAAAATAATTCTCCTTCCTAATCCAGTCTGATCTTTACTTATATCGACCAGCTGTGGAAAAAAAAAGATTAGTTTTCCTCAACTTCTTTCCATGGAATAGTGGAAGAATTAGATATACCATCGTCATCATCCTTTACATCACTAGCTTCATTTTGAGCACTCAGCACTTGTTCTATAATTCCATTGTCATTTAAAATTTTGTATCATACATTCTATGATATATATATTCTATAGAGATATATATGCTTTATTGAGACAATAAACAATAAACATAGTGCTGCCCAACTTTATTGGGTTGCTATAAACACAGCATACTCGTCTATCCAGTTAAAGACAACAATATAATTTATAATTCAGTTATAGTTCTATGATATAATAGTTAATACTACCTAATACTAGACATACTAATAACATTTTTTTCCCCCCCCTTCCACTTTATTTTTTCCCCCACTTCTTTTCCTATTTCACTTCATTCTTTCATTTTGTTATTTCCTCCCTAATATTCACATATCTACCACACATTAATATACATATATGCACATAGAATCAGGAATCAGATAAATTGCTACATATTTAATAACTATAAATTGCAATGGGCTATCCTATGGACCATGTATGTGGTGGTGAATAATTCCGAGGGAGTCCAATATTATATTTTCAGCCATTATCGCTTGTTTAACTATGTTTAACCAGCTGCTTACCTCTTACTTATCTTTTCTCATTTTATAACCTGGAGCAGAAGTTGCTGAGCCAGATGCTAATGTTTTTGTAGGAAGAGCTTTCCAGTATTAACTGATTCCGGGAATTTGTCAACAGCATTCATACTTCCTTTCATCTCTTACTACGATCAATGGAGGGATTGACTCCGGGCTTGTTCTGTTTGTTTTTTTCTATGAAATGATTTACAAAATGTATAAATATAGGCGTATTATTTAGTGACAAACCAAATGAGGTGGTTTAAAGATCAAATATGTAGCAAGGGGAAAAAAATGAATTACATATGTATTTAATTTTGTTATTTATAGTTGCCAATTTAAAAAAAAAATAATCCTGACGAATTACAGAAATAAGACGAATTATCGAGTGACGAAATAACAAGTTTCCACTGTAATTGCTGATTACTGGATAGCAATATCAAAGCTCGAATCTGCCCCTATTCCCACCCGAAACAAATTTTTTCTTAATGATAAAAGTATATTTGACAGTTAAGATAAATAGACAAGAGGATAATCTAATAACGTTTCGACCTGCCTTGGATTTCTGGCTTTATGTCATTGTCAGATTTGACTTAGGTTCCGAGGTACACAAACCCATATACCCACTGAAGAATACTATTCTCTATTTTGATCTCTGGTGGGTGCTCCTGTCTACCTTAAGGATCCGTTTTTCATGTACTTTGTCTTATTCTCGTTAATGGTAAGTCCGGCTTTAGCGGCTTCTCTCTGGAGGTTAAGAAATGCTTCCTCTACTGTAGCAAGGCTACTCCTAATGATGCCTAGATTATCAGTGAAACCCAGGATCTATGCTCCTCTATTGAAGATAGTGCCTCCTACCTGCTTACTCACTCTTTCCAGCAATTAGTAGTTAAAATCAGATTATTTATATCTTTGGTCACTGGCCATAACTAGTAAAGTAGATTTCTCTTCAAATTGCATTATGTTTATCATTGTTAAACTCTTGGACTACTGGTAAAAGTTATAACTATAGATCCCAACAGTTTTCATTTGGGAAATTATTCTTTACAGAGTTACCAACTTTTACCAATGGTGTAAGTGTCCAAGAATTAAACAATGATCAACTTAACTAGTTATGGCCCATGATCTGAAATATTTAATGTGGTGTTGATACATGGTGTTTATATTTCATTTTACATATGATATTGAACTAGTCTCGAATAGTGCAAGATTAGTATGAATATTAGAATTTATGACCCTGTGTGGTTACAAAGATAAAGTACTTATGAATACAAATACAACTTTTCAAGGTTTAATTTAAATAAATGAAAACTACCTGTATATCCAATTAATAAAATAAACAAAAATATGTATGTGATGGTATGTTTGGAGGTGGCCAACAAATTCATCGACACTTCATTATTGGGATAATTCAATCCAAGACGAGATGATCTTCGTCATCCAATAGATAATAACTATTATTTAAATCAATTCTGTTTATTTTTCATCAAAAATTTTACTTTGTAACCTCACATAATGACTACTAACAAACAACTTAATCATGCTATTTAGTAACCGATTACATACCCTTTTTCGCCTTTTCTTAGCTTCAGTTGCACTTGTTTCAGTCCATCAACAAAATGAATCTTATCTTTGCATGCTATAAAAACAAATTGGTATTAACTCATTACAAAATAAAACTGATTAGTAGTAAAATGAGGGAAATAGAACCTTACCTTTTTTAATCAATTTATAAATTTTTTTTGTCAGTTTCCTGCCAGCTAATGGCTGAGCTATTGGATTTAAATTTTTCAATCTATCTTCATAAGAAACAACTGCTGGTTCATTTTCGGTCACTTGCCCAATGTCGTTTTCTAAATCTACACTAATTTTAGATTTCTTTCCCATCACGCTTAAGTGCACCAAACTTGAAGTAAACCAAACAAAACCACGTGGATTATTCGAGTGGTAAAGGAGTTTTCCTGTAAAGGATTATCCTGAAGTGGTAACCAAAAAAAAGGTTAGAATCGCGTTTTAAAATACACAATAACAACTTGGTAAAATAAGAATTTAAAACTAATAAATAATAAGGTCCTCTAAGACTATCACGATTTGAACTAGTTGTTTATGTACTCTCCAGCCAGAAAATCTGGATATCGATAGTATACATCGAGTTTATACACTCAAATTAGAAAGATCCAAAGAGGAATATCCTTTTCTTATATTTAAAGATAGTCATTCATTTTTTCATGGTGCAGCTTCTAATAATCGTATTGTACTTCAGTAACTGTTAGTGGAAACAAAAATAAAAATCGCCAGGTTGATCAAGATACCGTAGTGAACATGTTTAAATCACAAGCATCATTATAACTTTATTTTTCACGAGTCTCTTCGATTTTACAAATATGTACATTAAAAATGTAGTTTAGTAATAATCCTGTCTTACAAGTAATAAAAGTGAAAATTTCTTAATAATATAACAATCTTCGAAAAAACAACTATCGACTGGGTGGCAGCTGCTCAAAAATAAGCAGGTTATCTTTGAGTTGATATGTCGGTATATATACTTCTGCAAACTATGGTTGCAAAACTACTGAGCTGAAGCTGCGTTTAGAAGATGCATTTTTTCTTGCAATGTCCCAGGTAACTTTGTGTGCGGCTGCGCATGCAATAAAGTGCATGTGTCTCATGCACCCTGATGCATGCCACATACTGTCCACACACAATTATAAGCCGCAGTATCAAAAATGCCACTATAGCGAAACATTTTTTTCGCATTTTGGAAACAAACGTGCTGAGTTGGTCGTTATTTTGAAGATAAAAATGTCAATGTTTTAAATAAACTTCGGATATTGAATGAACTATTAACAAATTTTACTAGAATGCCACTAAGTAATTCCGAAGAGCTATTTCAAATCATACTCGGGACGTCTTCTAAAGTATTCAATAAAGTCCAATGTTTTTTCTCCTCCCCAATCCATATTTAAAAACAAACACTTTTGATTTAAGACGCCTTGAAAACACTGGTTAACAAGAAGGTTGTCCAAAAAGCCACAAGTTTCCCAACAAGACTTCGAACCACTTGCAACTACGTGCGGCTTGCCTTTCGTTTTGGAGCATTCCCTGGTGCACCTCCTTTGCGCCTAGCTGCATGCCTCTAGTTGCACGAAAAAAGGGATCGTCTAAAAGCATCTTTATGATGGTATGTTTGGAGGTGACAAATAAATTTATTGACACTTCATTATTGGGATAATTCATTCCAAGACGAGATGATCTTCGTCATCCAATGGAATAATAGGTCGTGGTCTAGAACTCTACGCTATAGACGCGGGAATCTAAATGAATAGTTTGAAAAGGGACTGTAGGTTTCTGTGTAATGGAATGAATAATTATAATAATTAATACCTTGATTCGGGATTCCTTCACAACATGATAGATTGCCCATATTAAATACCTCTGAATTGAAAGGGAAAGGACAAGCAAAATATAACATAAATGCTGAGAAATCTCCTTCCTGTGAAAATCAGTGTAATTGAAAACCTCTTTCTATTTCTAGCCTAAGGTTATTGCTTATGAGGGCAATCCACCCTCGGCAATAAGGTTCCATGAAGGGGACCGCTGGTGCTGTGCTGAGAGTGCGTGCAACCGTTGAGCAGAATGATGAGCAATAAATTACTTCATTTGGATGATTGAAATATAGTCCACGAGTCTGAATTGTCCCTTTCGAACAATCAGAAAATAGTTACGAAAAAAAACAAACAGTTTTTGGCATTATATGGCTATCAATTAAAAGTAGTTGAAACAAAAAGAGCCTTCTCTAAAGTCGCTCGACATTTAACCTAACATCTAAAATATTTGTTTAATTTAATATTTAGGATCGATGAATTAATTGCCATTTCTATTGAGATTATTTTATTAGAAACCTAGTTTCGAATGCTAAACATTCACCTTCAGTTCTAAAACATAAATTTTTTTTCAACGCATCAGTAGTATGTTACATAGAATATATACTTTAAAGTTTTCAAAATGTAAGACAAGAAATCAAACACGAGTACTCACCTTAGGGGGTCTAAGAGATAACTGAAATATACCCATCGTAGTGAGAAGTGGAGGGGGGCAGGTAGGTTAAATTTGTGATTTACTATGGGATTTCCCTTATGACTCATTGGAGTTTTCCGTTCCTATGGGAAACAAATCAAACATGACAACAAATCAAACATTAGTACTCACCTCAGGAGATCTAAGAGATAACTGAAATATATCCATCGTGGGAAGGGAAGGGGGCAGGTAGGTTAAATTTTTGGGATTTCCCCTATGAATAATTGGATTTTTCCGTTCATACTGGAAACAAATTACAAATGGGGCTATTGCAATTGTTTATCTGGTCATTTAAACAAAAATCTGGATCTGGAAAAAAAAAATCTGGCTCTTATATGTTCTTTTACTCTTTGATTTACCGATCGTCCAGTTTTTCCTGTGTATTTTGCTTCACAATCATTTCATTTTAGTTCGTATTTTTTGGAAAGGGTCTATTTTGTCTTTAGGTGAAGGGAGGTATGATGACAATGGTTTATCTTATACCATCATGCGTACCTGAAGTGAAATTAATATTTGAATATTACTGTCTTTGACCGATCAAGGTGTAAAAAAGTTTTGTAATATCAATATCATATGTATTAGATACAACTAACTCTTCCGGCGCTGTAGTCCATTTAGAACCATGGCCTCCTCAGAAATCTTCCTCTCCTGAGACCGATTCTCCGCAGTTCTCCTTTATGTGTGCACTCCCAGGAATCGGAGATTAGTCTTCACTTCATCCAGCCATCGCAGTCTGGGCCTTTGCTTTAGGAGTCTTTTAGAATTCATACGATTTACATGACCCAACCATAATATCCTCCTCTTCTTAATACAAATAACCACACCAAGCTCTCTAAATATATCCTTTAGATCATTTTTGTTTATTTTTATGTGGAAACTATTTCCTTCTTAATTTGAACCATGTATTCTCCTTTGAATCTTTCTCTTTCACGTACTCATTTGTCTCTCTTGACGCTTGGTTAGTGTCCCTTCCTCACCACCGTAAATTACAACTGGACGAAGGACCGACTTATATACACTTATTTTTAGTTTCATTGTTTGATTTATCTCGAGTTTCAAAAACTTTCCCGAGCGACCAGCACTTGTGTAGTTAGAACATCGCTGATCTCGATTCTTGTCTTTATTTTGTCTTCCATTTTGTTATCTTCGGTTACAACTACATACTTTATAAATACTTACATTTTTGGACGCTTTAAAAGTTGAAATCTCTTTCTATTATATCTCTCTCTTTCCTACAAAAGCAAGTCATTGCCTTCATCTAGGGTACATAGCTCCGTTATTTGTTTGTGTGTGAGTTTTATTACGTGGAAGAATTCTATAACAATGAAAATAGCACTGATAATCTGTTAACTTTGTCCACAAAATTAAGTGGTCTCAGCAAATAAGGAAATTTTAGGGTAATGTGAAACAAGAGGAAAAATTAGATATTCTGTTTTAGATACATTAATTTAATTAGATACATTAGTAAGACATAACAGTAAGACATACATATAATATATACTGACAATAGTTAATGCCTTCTCTACTACTATATATAATTAATTATAAATATAGGTTATTTACATCTTTGGCATTGTTGAATTCACATTATATATTATAATATTATCACAGACATTTTCTTAAAGATTTTATAATACATCGAATTGAAACTTTATACACTAATGCTTTTTAAAAATACGAAGAAAGAGTAAATAGTATCTACAAAGACAGGAAAAGTATCCATTACAGTTGTCAAAATTTTTTTTTTTTATCTATTTATTTTCTAAACTACGTACAGTTTAATGTCACTAGCACACCATTTTGAAAAAACATCTATATAGATGTAAAAAAAAACATTTTTTTTTTGTTTTGATTTTTGTTAATATATTACCAAGTATATGTAAGCACATCAGCTATCATTCACACTATCAGTAAAATCATTTAACTTCTTGACCAAGAAAATTATTAACATCAGCTGATCAGATGTTCATTTCTATTCAGTGCTACATCTCTACATGGGATGGCGCCACAGGCATAATGGTATGAGGCACACTCCCACCTCCTTCCTCCATTATAAAGAAATAAGGCAAAAAGAGAAGAAAACTACGACATTAAACATTAACATTTCTTATTTTATGTTATATTTATTTTAAACCTATTACTTTCTTACGTGTTGGAACAATTATGCGTTACCATGCCAGGGAAGGCAACTGACCTATGAGTTAAGGAAAAGAGTGAGTAGTTAACGGGGTGAGTGAGGTTATCGACTTGGAACATTGAAATAGCGCCCTCCAACGGCCTGACTGCCTAACTAGATACCTTTCATTGCCGGCTATCTAAATAATTAATCTGTTAAAATCTGTGATCATGAAGGAAGTGGTTCGGAAAAGTATACGATAAGAGGTAGGCCACTGAAGGGAATAAGGTTTAAAAACTATAATCTCTTCTCATTTTTCCGTTCGTAAAATACTGTTGTGTTTTTACGTTCCTCAATTGGTTTTTAACCTTTCTTTGGAGAATGTATATGGCATGGAGTTAGAGCACTATAGAGAGGCCCTTCCCGTATATTGTTCCGGGAGGGGCGAGACCAAAACACTAATCGGCCACGCCCACTATGCCCAACTGGCGACTTGCATTCTATATAGCCTAGGGCAATTGAAAGGATTCGTAATAAATAAAATAAGTAAATCATTAAAATAAAATAACATCAGTATAAAGCCTAGGAAACCAAAATTTGAACTGATAAGCGGTTAATATACTGATAATACGGTTCACAACAAAATGGCTGCCTGCCATGGCTATTAAGAGATAAGCCCCCTCCACTTGTCTATTACTCCATGGTATACGGCCATGAGGTTTTATGTTGCTTACTAATCGATCTCAAAAATGTTTTATATTGCTTACTAATCGATCTTAACAGCTGACAGTGTGAAGATAGAACAAAATGCAAGTAGATTAAATACTATCGCCAGTTAAAAACTGTTCTGCGAATTCTTAGGCGAGTATTCATTACAGGTAATCCTATATAGAAAATATTATTGGTTATTATTATTTACAAGAGATGTATAGCTATTTTACTATGAGAAGACTCAATAACACTATAGAAGACTAAGCGCTAGTTTTAAGGTTGGTGTACAAGTTACTAAAGGTGTGAATTCAGCTACAACTGTAAAATATATGAAAAACAAATGAATAAATGCATCGTTATTCAATTGTAATGATTAACGAACATTTCTCTATTCCTATGACAAGATAATACACAGTAAACTAAAATAAAAGAGCAGGCTACTCTAAACAGACAATATCAAATATGAACTTTACAATGTTTAATGTTTGTAATATTATTTATATATTTTTAATACAAAATTTACGATGAGTTAACCGAAGACATTCAGATTAGAATCAATGAGTATCGATGTGATGCTGATTTTAGATATTCTGTATTTGTACAATTTTGAATCCTAACAATAAAATATTTTGGTAAAGTTAATGCCATTTTATAATTATTCATACAATTATGTTTCGTTTACTGTTAATCTAGTATCATTATATTTGTATTAATATTTTCTTTTTTTTCTTTACAAGCCAGTTTATTAGTTAACAATTATCTTATATATATTTTCTCTTATTGCCCAGGGACATTTCCCTCTTTATCTGGATCTTTATTAATTTAATATTTCTTTGGTATTTTCTGAAAAAAATCTTATTTTTACTTCTTCGGCTACAGATTAAAATAAAAAGAAAAAAAAATTGAGAAATTACTTACTTATTAATACTTAAGTGTTTAATAATTTAATTATTATTAACAAATAACTGTTTTAAATAAGAAAAATCGCCGTTTTGTTCACAGCAGATTTGGGTTTCAATAAATGGGACGTAATTGACAATGTAATTATCGTGTCCAAGTATATGACAATTTAGACGTGCAACTTTGATGTTTTTCATTATTTTTTAAGAAAAGACTACAAAATTTCATCTTTTTTTTATTTATAATCTGAATCCCAAGAAGTAATACTCATATTTTCACCTGTAATAAATTATTTTTAATTTATTAGTTAAATTATTTAATTTTTATTCTGCATCGAAGGTTAATATACATATAGATTTTGTTTGAATGTCCTCTTTAAATTACGTTAGCATTGGCACAAATAAACCAACTCCTTTACTTACAATTGATCTTGATGATGGACCAAAACTCTTTAGTTATACAAGCTATGATAAGTTATAGTTTAGTTAAGAAATTCTGTATATAATGTCCTTTCTCCTGTATATCCTAGCTCCATCTCCTTCCTTCTCAATAGTACGGACTCTATAGACCAGTCAATTAGTGCTAGAAGGAGGAGTGTAGAGTCCATGAAATATGCGAGAAATATTTGACTTCATAGCATTGTTAGGAGTAGTTAGAAGATAAACATACTAAAAGTCCCCGCCCCTGGGAGGGGGGGGGGGTGAAGCTAACGGTGGAGGAGGGGAGAAGGTCCCATTTTTGGGTTTTTCGGTTATATCTCGAAAACGGTGGACTCTAAAAACATATTTCAAATAAAAATTAAAGCTAATTAAATTTCCTATAAAATTGAATCTATGCATATTGGTCGAACTTCCATCGGTTTTCGAGATATACGTCATTAAAAATCGATAATTTTCGAAACAAAAATAATGTTTACCTCACTTTTTGTCAAACATTTGCTTTAAGTGGCAGAAACGTATATATTAAATTAAAGTAAATTTAATGTTCTACAACTTTGATTCCGATTTTTTTTTTTCTGAGAAAAGATCGTGGAAGGGACTAGAAGCAAATGTTTGACAAAAAGTGAGGGAAAAATTATTTTTTTTTGCCAAAATTATAGATTTTCAATAGCGTATATCCCTATAACCGATGGAACTTCGACAAATATATACAGAATAAGTTTTATAGGAAATTTAATTGGCTTTAATTTTTATTTGATACATATTTTTCTAGAGTCCATCGTTTGCGAGATATGGAAAAACCAAAAAATGGGAGTTTCTCCCGGGGACTTTTAGTATGTTTACCTTCTAATTACTCCTAACGAAGCCCTGAGGTAAAAAATAATCGCATATTTCAAACACTCTACAATATGTTCATTCACTGGACTACTATGGCACAGCTGACAGCGCTGGCTACGTCAACTCTTATCGTCTATTAGTTTATTAATTATACCACGGTATTGAAAATTATGCTTGAAACCGTTTGTATTGAATCAGTAGAGTCGAAACTGTTTGAAAATGGACACGATGAACAAGAGTTAATTTTTTTAACTTTCTTTGAATAACACCGTTGGAAAATTCTTATTAGACGGTGTTCTAGCGCAAAGAGTACATAGACAGGCCTATTAGAGATTTTGGTATTACTATCGAAGAGCTTGTTCCTTTTAACTGTTACTTTTCTGTAACCAGTTACTGTCTTACTGGCACGCATTCTAGCGGTAGATACCCGAAATTATAACTCAATTTTCCATTTATCACCACATACTAACTTAGCCCCGATGTTTTCCCCCATGTTTATTATTCTATATCACTTTTAAACATTAAATAAAGACCTTATACTCTTATATTAGGTAACGGTTCGGATCGGCGACACCACCAAACTAGGTTGACCCGCGCTACACTGACCAATTCGATCCTTACGCTTCACTTCATGTTTACATTTTTCGATAGTTCATTCCTATAACCTCACATGTAAACAATCACTTCAACAGTTTCAACTTGCGTTGTGTTGTTGAGTGTGTTATATTGATATTAAGACTTCTTAAATGTAAATAGGTGAAACAGAAGTTAACAACACGGGGATTAAGTGTTTTATCAATTCATATTTTCTTATTTCATCTTATCTTATGTGTAAAAGTGTTACAAAACTAATAAATAAATACTTAAGGATTCTGTCTTTTTTATATTTATAATTTGTTATTTTCACTTCTCTGACAGAAAGTTCATCAGGAATTAACTTTACTGGTAGTTCAGTAGTATATTAATTGTTGATTAAATTAATATTAATTCAAAATTGATTTAGTGTCTTATATTTCGATATTTCCTTATTTCCACTTTAATATTTCCTTATTTCTCATTTTAATATTAGAAGGTTAACAGAAGTTAATATTACTTTGAACAAGGATTTAGAGTTTCTCAGTAAATGTAGGAGAATAACCTTTCCCCTCTAAAAGCAGCGACTAGAACATCGAAATAAATCGGAACAAGGTTAGAATCGATAAAAGGTATTCTGAGCGGGTTTAGGGGTTGGTCGCCGATCCGAACCATTACCTTATATTATTTATCCAGTCACCTTTATTGACTACTCCATGTAGTATTTACTTTGTAAAATATTAGTTTTCAATTAAATCATTCTCGCACCTTGACATTTATTTATGACTTCTCAGTATTTTTACTATTGTCATTTTATTATAAAATTTAGTTCGTTTCATTTAGAGACTGTTTATAAAAATAATAAATTTAAACAATTTAGGTTATATAAGATATGAGGGCGTCGTGCTAAAAGGAGAGAAATTTCGAATGTCTACCGCTAGAATGCATGCCGGTAAGGCAGTAACTGGTTACCGAAAAGTAATTGTTAAAAAGAGTAATACCGAGATTTTTCTTATTTATCCCTTCTTTGATTTATAAAATGTTTTCAATATTAAGAAAAATAATATCATTAATTAGGTTCAGGGAACTTTTTCAGACATTTTTGGAAATAAATGCATTCCAGTATAGAAGATCTATGAAAAGGGTAGTCTACAATACGAAGCTAGTTTGTAAAAAGATAAAACGTATCGTATGACCAATTTGAGAATAGTGATGCGCCTCCTACGTATAGGACTTCTCCATGAGGTACATGTCTCCTAGGAGGCGTTGGATCGGGATGTCGCCGATGGTCTCCCTGAAGAAGAGGCGCTCGACGGTAGCTCTTCGGACCGACCTGAGGCTGGGGATGATGAGAAGCAGCCTCCCGAACCTGGTCGGCTGGCGGGGGTACCTCCCGCGGACGTAGTCCCCCAGGATGCACTGGGCCTGATCTTGCAGCATCTCCACTGGCTGCACGTCCACCAGCCCTGGCGTTTCTGCAAAGTTGAAACAGCATAATTTAAACCTTTAAATTCCCCACCTGATTACAGAATACTTAACTATTAAGCAAATGAATAATATCTATACTATTATTAGGAAAGGCCATTTTTCGTTTGTGATCACTAGGGCCGTGGGCTGAGGGCTGGCTGATGGCACCGAGTGAAGCGCCGTTCCGACTTCAAAGTGGAGTGAGATTTTACGTTCCGTTCCAGTAATGGAACCAGTTCAAGTTTTCGTTCCGCTCCAGCTTTCGTTCCACGTCAGTTTGGCTAACCTACTACCTACTTACTATGCAGTTTTGTTCCATCCCTTTTTGTGGCTACAATATTAAGAAGATTTAAATAACTAGTATACTTATTTAAAAAAATGTAAACTATTTTTATGCAATCAACATTTTTTTTTTTTTTTTAAATGTTACTTCAAGCATAGTGTGCAATTGAGAAGGAATTTTCAATTGGTTCAATTTGTTCAATTTCTCTAAATTTGAAACAAGCCGAGCTCTGTCGGTAGAATAGAAAACTTTTCCCTCGTCCGAAGTGTCATCGGCCAGCGCTCAGACTATATGTTGTTTTCTTATGAGAGCGAAAAATTCAATTTTTCAAATAATTTATTATCTATGGTGGCCTGGAACTTCATTTAAGTGATAAATGAATAACTTGAGAGTGAAGTGACGTACCTGGAGTGAAGAGAATGACTGCCTTCATGCAGCCACACTCACTTCCGTCCGGTGACAGCTGCCGGAACCTGGCCAAGATCTCCTGGATCGTGTTGATCTCCAGGGAGACCAAGGGGTCGTCTTGAGGAAGTCGCTCCCTGGCTTTAGGGCCTCCGAGTATCGGCCCCAAATCCCAGGGGATGGACCACTGGGCCAGGTGTACCAAGAACAGCTCCTTCCATGAGTCCTGAAGGAGCAGCAGCTGGAAAAGAATATTTTAGTCAATTAAAAATCATACTTACAAGTGAATGTGACTAATCTCCTTATCTTCCTTATCCTGTTAAGTAATCCATTTCCTTACTCGTTGTTATTTGAATTTGAATTTTGAAATCTAGGATATTTTTGTACATTTATAATTTTAGCAATTTATGAATAATATAGTTTATAAACAGAATGAAATTGTAATTGAAAATAAACATGTCTATTATTAAAGGAAGATACACTCAGCGTCAAAATGTTAGGAACACCCTTGTAAATATGAGGAGGGAAAGTTACTAATTTGTTACGGCTAAAAAACTGGATTTCTTTTTTTCTAACTAGTGTTTTGCAATTTTATTAATTTTTTGACATTGATAAGGTTCGTTTGATCTCCAGGCTTCCTCACCGATTTTCCTTGCCATTTTACAAGAATTTCTTGTAACGAAAAACCAGGTGGCCCTCAGTTCACAACCAGTGTGTTGTATACGTCTCTCCGAACCTCATAATTATAGACCGGATTTCTGTATTATTATTGCACATTTAGTTCGCTTTGATTTAGCGCTCTCTAACCCAAGTAGTTATCTCATTAATATAATAAGGATTCTTATTCTTAAATTTTATTTTGCACGAAATTGCACAAATTTGACTTTTTGAGCTTAACTGCACGAATTCGGGTTTTACTGCACGAAATTGCACAATTGAACCAAATTCCTCTAATTTTATTCACTTAACCATTTATTTTTTGAAAATTTTACTTAGGATTATTTGGCAACATTTATAATAATTATTTATATTAAATAGGTAAATTAGTTTTAAATTGAAAGTAAAAAGTCGCTTAATATAAATAAAATGTATTTGTGACCTACTACTTTTAAATGATCGTATTGAATTGAGATCTTTGAGGATTTAGGCAAACCTTGAGGATCGACGTACTTCCTAGAACTAAGACGTTTCCTGAGAAAATTTTACTCCCCGGTTCCCATTTCATTCCCCACTTCTGATTTGGCGCAAAGGGCTAGTTGTTAACAAGATTTTAAACTATCAACTTTGAAAATGCCAAAAACGTCCGGGAGTGTTTTTTTGATTCATTGTCAAAAATTGAAACAATGGACCAATGAATATCCAGAGCTGATATTTGTTTGAAACTCTCGAAGAAAGCTTAAAACGAATTGAAAATGAAAAGGGAATATGTTTATTTTCAAAATTTGAATAAATCCTTGAGAAAAACTACGGCTAAATTTGTTTAAAAAAAATTAAATTATCGTATCAACGGAAAGGAAATAGAAGCTGATAATCTGGATCCATCCACAATCGCATGCCACAAAAATTGTCCTGTTACGTCCATAGATGTAGAACGTTCCTTATCTTTGCTAAAGAACATTTTATTATGTGACAGGCGGCATAATTTTACTGAGAAATATTTTGAAATTTATAATGTACATTTTCACGAAACTTTTAAAAACTAATTTATTTTTCAAAAACATTTAATTATATTTTGTTTCCACGTAAAAGGAAATTTTAATAAAGATATTTTATATTTCTTTTAATTAACAATTTTTTTCATCTCCTTTTTTTTCCCCAAATTTTAAAGTATTTCAGATTGAATTAACACTAAAACGGAACGTTTGTCGAAATGTCCTTAAGTTTATTCAAGGCTGGTTAAGTTTTGCATATTTGTGTAAATAAATGGATTGCTGCATGTGTTAAGTTTTTAGATTTACGTTTTGAATTTCTTACTGCACGATTTTGCATATTTTGAGTTTTTTACTGCTCAAAAATCCGGTCTCTACTCATAATCTTCGAAACTGACGAATACCCCGTTTGAGGCGGTGTGCGTTCTCCCTAGAACTCATCCTATCCTCATTAGTGAAGACATCAAACCAAAATAAAAATTATTTTGTCCTCTTAATTGACGTACTTAGTTGATACGTTCGTACAAAATCAACATAGCTCTAAAGTAGAAATGGTATTTATTGGTCTCAACCTAAAGAAGATTATGAGAATCCTGAAAAACGACAGTGTGTCTATTATTTTGATGCATATGAATATATATTGGATTTTGGATTTAAATATTCAGCAATGTCTGATAACTCTGTTCTCGTTTTCAAAAATCTTAAACTTAAACTTTAAGCTGTGTTAAAAAACGTAATATAAACCGAAAATTAGTCCATTCAATGAGAGCTGAAATAAGGGGGTGTGGAGTGCATGGAATATGCATTTTTGACTTCAGGGCTTCGTCAGGAGTAATTAAAAGATAAACATACTAAAAGTCCTCACCCGGGGGTGGGGGAGGGGGGGAGCTAACGGTGGGAGGGAGGGGAGAAGGAAACATAGATTTCCCCACCTCCCGATCCTGTCTATGAACTCCCAACCTATTCAATTCCACTCCACAGTTAAAAACCTTGGTATTACCTTCGACCAAAACCTTTCATGGAAACCTCATATCTCCCAAATTTCTCGACGGGCTATATCCATCCTTAAACTATTCCATTCTTCCCAGGACTCCCTTCCCAAAATTGCTCGTCAACTCTTGGTTTCTTCTGTTATCCTCCTCCATTTTGACTATAGTTGTGTTGTATATGATGGGTTGACGGCGGAACTCGAGAGTAAGCTAAGAAGAACTGTTTCGTAAGGTTCATCTTTAGGGTTCCAAAAGCCTCCCACACTCTAGACCTGTATACTTCTTCCCATAAGAGTACATCATTTGACCACTCCTTCATTTCCCGTGCTACTTCCTTGAGGAATTCACTACCCTGTAATATCCGCAATGCTCCATCTCTGTCCACATTTAAATCCCTTCTCTTTCAACACCTCCTTTCCCTCCACAATGAAACTGACTAGAAAAACCTCATAAAAAAAAAAAAAAAAATTCATTCAGTAGATGTAAATAGGTTTTTATTTTTTCTCCTGCAATTATTGGATTTTTGTAATTTTTATTTCTATTTTTGTTCTTTATTTGTAAAATTGTAAATAGTTAACCAGATTGTTTATTTATTTTATTTCATCTTATGAAAGCTAGACTCATTGTATTTATTTATCTACATTATATTATTCTTAGGGGGCATCGTCCCAGAATAAAGTTTATCTTCTATTCTATTCTATATTTCAAATAAAAATTAAAGCTAATTAAATTTCCTATAAAATTTATTCCATATATATTTGTTAAACTTCCAAAGGTTTTCAAGATATACCGTTATAGAAAATTGATAATTTTCGAGAAAAAAAAAATTTCGGTAATTGTTCGGATCGGCGACACCACCAAACTGGCTTGACCCGCGCTACACCGACCAGTTCGATCCTTGCACTTCACTTCATGTTTACATTTATCGATAGCTCTTTCCTATAACCTCACATGTAAACAATCACTTCTACAGTTTCAACTTGAATTGTGTTGTTTAGTTTGTTATATTGATATTTAGTCTTCTTAAATGTAAATAACTGAAACAGAAGTTAACAACACGAGGATTAAGTGTTTTATCAATTCATGTTTTCTTATTTCATCTTATCTTATGTGTAAAAGTGTTACAAAAGTTAAGAAGATTAATTTGTTCATGGATTCGGTGTTTTACATATTTATATTTGTTCTATCAATTTAAGTGATACAATTTAAAACTTGTAAAAGTGTTACAAAACTTAAGAAGATTAATTTGTACATGGATTTGGTGTTTTATATATTTTTACTTGTTGTTTCAATTTCAGTGATAAAATTTCAGTATATATGTTTTGTGAATGGATTCTTTGTCATCCATATTACTTTTTGTCCTAAAGTGAGACAGATTGTATTATTAATTAAATAAAACAAATCAGTTTATAAATAAATGTGAGAAATTATATCACAGGTTTCATGTTTTCTTATTTCCACATCCCTTGAGAAAATATAGCAGAAATTAACATCATCACTTTCAACTTGGATTCTGTCTTATATAATGGCTTATAACATGGAGAATTGACAATGTGAAAATAATCACAGATTAAGAGGTAAATGACACATTACTATATAATTGTAGGACTATTGGTATAATGTTATAGATTAATGTGTTTTAAAAAAAATTAGAAGCCTGAGATGGAACATTGTCTCCGAAACATGTAGCTACAAATGTTAAATAAACAGGAGTTATGCCAAGTAAATAATTAAGGATTCTGTCTTTTTTATATTTATAATTTGTTATTTTCACTTCTCTGACAGAACGTTCATTAGGAATTAACTTTACTGGTGGTTCAGTAGTATATTTATTGTTGATTAAATTAATATTAATTAAAAATTGATTTAGTGTCTTTTATTTCGATATTTTCTTATTTCCACTTCATTATTTCCTTATCTCCATTTTAATATTAGAAGGTAAACAGAAGTTAATATTACTTTGAACAGGGATTTAGAGTTTCTCAGTAAATGTAGGAGAATAGGAGAAAAATCCTTTCCTCTCTAAAAGCAGCGACTAGAACATCGAAATAAATCGGAACAAGGTTAGAATCGATAAAAGGTATTCTGAGCGGGTTTAGGGGTTGGTGTCGCCGATCCGAACAATTATCAAACGTTTTATTCTCGTGCCTTCCACAATCGTTTCTCAGGAAAAATGTCAAATCAAAGTTGTAGAGCATTAAATTTACTTCAATTTGATATGGCACTTGAAGCAAATTTTGAAGCCCTGAGGTCATCAAATAATCGCGCTATACAATATGTTTATTGACTGGACTAAATGAAGAAATCATAAAAGGTTATCTTATTTATAAGGGTGAGCCTAACATTTTGATACTGAGTGTATATTATTTATAGGAAGATATATATTGGTAGTATATAGTTAATGGCTACCTGGTCCCTCCTGGAGAGGGTCTGGAAGGGGGCGAGGCAGCGGACCCAGCGGACAGCCATGAAGAGGAGGCGTGCCGTTGTCTCCTGTAACAAAGGATTGGCCAATGAGATTAGAGAAGTCAGGAAGCCAAGGGCGGGCCGCGCATGCGCACTGCCCCACTACTGCCGTTGGTGACTTCAATACTAGCGCCCTCTACTATCCTCACTTTGCCCAATCTCTCCTAAAAGTCACCCTCCGAGGAGGAGAAAGAGTCCTCCAGAAAACATGTTTCTGAAGGTGAGACCAATATCTCAAAAATAATTTACTCTAATTCATGGTTATTTAAATTTTATTTATTTGTTTTAAAGCTTTTCATAATTTAAAACATTTTTAAATAACGTGTACAATGCTGTTACATATAAAACGAAGTAACTTTAACGCACATCATGAGTCCATATTTTGAAAAATCAAAATTATTAATATTTTTATAACTATCATTAAATAACTTATGTTCAAGTAAAAACTGTTATTCTTCTCTGTCAGTTAATAGGTTATTATAACAGTATAGTTAATAGAACATAAAATAAAAGCCTGTAACGGTATCAACTTACATTAACTGGCCATTTTTATATAATAGGGTGTATAAAAAAAAAATGACCGTTTATCAAATTACAGAGCTCAAAGTCTGTAAATATCTTAATGCTATTTATTATTTACCAATACTTAATAATCCCTTTAGGGCATTCTCTAAGCTTGTTTCTAACACTGGACTTCTTAAAAAAAAAAAGGCTCAGTTCAGTTACTTATTTCAAAGAAGAAACGTGACAGTGTCCTGCCAAATTCTCGTAATTTTAAGACATTACTGGAAAAACAAATTTCACAGCCGCTAAAGCAACTCGTGAAATTATTAAATATGAAGTGGAAGGTGTCCTTGAAGAGCTTACTGCACTGCGTTGGTTAGAAAAATTTTGCCAGGGGGTGTGGCGTCTCGAAAGATACTGTTAGTCGCCATCTTCTCTCCATGGGGAAGGTGAAAAAGACCTGTAGACTAGTCCATTACGAATTTACTCCTGAACAATTTTACAAAAGTTGAGAAAAGTTTACAGCACTTCATGGGTTTGAACTCTTACCTCAGCCACCATATAGTCCAGGCCTCGCACCTTCGGATTACTCATGTTTCGATTCATGCCCCATTTTCTCCAAGGGAAAAAAGTTGAAAATGCTGTCCAAGAGTTCTTTGACAGCCATCCCAAGGAATGGTATCAGCGTGGCATGGAGCAATTGGCTAGCTGATGGGTAATGACGATAGATAACAATGGACTATGCTTTGAGTATTAATTGTATTTTATATCAAAGAAATAATAACACAAACATTTGTTTAAGAAACGGTCATTTTTTTTTTTTATACACCCTATTATTATTTGGTACTTATATTTAGTTGCTTGTTTTATTTATTGTTGCTGATGTTTTACTGTGCAGATGACTCCTCCTAAAGAAAAAAAGAGAAGTCTATGGACACCACTTGGATCTTTTACACTACAACAATATTATATGAATATTTCATTGCCCAAAGGCAACTTTTTACAAGAACACAAAAATATGGTACTGGAGAAAAATATATGAAGTTGTGGAGTACTGGAGTGTTGGATTAGTGGAGTACTAGAGCAGTTGAGTACTGGAGAAGTGGAGAAGTGAAGATAAAAGCAACTTACCTGAAGGACCTCCCAGCTTGGGCTGAGCGAGAGAGGCATCGCGGTGGATGGACTGCCAGGCGGTGCGTTGAGCCCCGTATCTACTTTGTTGTTCCACATCACTTCCTGTAAACAAAAAGTTATTTCCAAATATATCCTTAATTCTTGTAGTATTAGTCGTATTACAAATCATGTTAAAATCCTTTTTTTTTTATATGAATTATTATGTTACCTCTAAATTAATTTAGACCTCTCAGCTTACTGGAGGCAACATACATCTTGTCTCTGTAATAGGCTCAACTGAGGATGGCCAGCAAAAGGAATACCCGACTGTCGTACGGTGACATGCATAGACAATTTAACCGTGATCAATCGTGAGTTTTGTGACACAAATGTTAGTGATAGTGTCACACACTTTTTGCTGGATTGTTCGGCATTTAGGAGACAAAGGCATAAGTATTTAGGCAAGTACTTTGAGTTGACCGTGGAAAGTCTTTTATCCGTTAAGAGCATAAAGGATTTAAAAGCTATTTATTTATTTATAACCAATGCATTTAGTTCAGATGGTGATTAGTTATCTCGAAGTATCGAAGTGTGGACCGGACGGATGCAGCAGCGGCCTAGGAGGGCTGGTCCGGGCTTGCCGTCCGGAATGATAAAGGTGCGGTCGCTAAGGCGTGCTGATGCATGGCCGGGCCGCACCATAGAAAATTAAAGAAGGTGCGGTCGCTAAGGCGTGCAAAAGCATTGCCGGGCCGCACCATAGGATTGTGCCCAACAAATAAAAAATCCTCAATAAATTATGTATATATATAAATAATTAAAGAGTTCATTGGCAGCAGCGGTGACATAAAACCCATATGTTGAACCCCCGCTGCTGCCAAAAAACCCCGTATGCCTGAAAAGGCGAGGTAGGGGTGAAAAAAAAAAAAAAAAAAAAAAAAGTTGTCTCGAAGTATTTTGCTTATTTTTTGTTTTCCTTTTTATTCAGCCGAAAATTTTCTTCTTTTTTTTTTTAAGTTGTACTTATTATGTGTAGTATATTTGTTTAATTTTATATTCTGTATTTATTTATATATTTTTTTTTTTTCATTTTAACTGTTCATTCTGAAGTCAGACCTCCTGTGATTGTAATTATTTTTACAAAATGCAGTAACTCATTCATTCTGTAATAGGTTACCGTGTCTTTCCAAAATGTGAAACAAAATACCCGTTCTGTACGCAGCCTGCTTCGAGGAAGGATAAATCGATTCAAGCCTGCTGACCCTGAGAGATAAAATACATGGATCTGAACCTATTTGTGAGTTAGGATTGATGAATTAATTGCCACTTCTATTGGTATTTCTTTATTTAAAAACTAGTTTCGAATATTAAACACTCATCATCAGTTCTGTAACATACAAAATTTTCAAAACATCAGTACTTTGTTACAAAGATTATGTGTATAAAGAAGAGAGCCGCGGTGGTTCAGTGGGTAAGGCACTTAATACCAAGCTCCCGGGCCCGAGTACGAGTCCGACTGAGGAAAGAAAATTTATTTTCTGTTATTTTGGTCGTGGCTTTACTTCGAGGTCGGGGGACCTTCCTGAGGTACAACAACCAGCCTCTATAAAGTGGATACCCTTAATTGGGGAAAAACCTGGCGGGTGAGCGTGATTTAGGCCAAATCTCCTCCTTTTATAACCGTTGGCCTAGTAACAGTACTTCCACTAGCGTACCTAGTTTTCGGTTGCCTATGTGCGAACTTTTAAATGCTGCCCCTATGCTGTATATAAATTACGTCACGATCACATGTACGCCATACAATTACTTCAAAGCATATAAGTTCATAATCCGTATCACAAGAAAGTATTATAAATTGTTAACCGATCCGAAATCGGTAGTGTAAAAATGGTATGTGTTCTGTGTGCGCCGCACATTCCAGCACAATCCCACTATGCCAGTGTTGCACAACTGAAGGCCTTCGAATCATATTTTTACACACAACATAAAAAAGCAAAGGTTCAACATTTTGATTCGGTAATAATTTTTATTTGGAAGAAATAATATAGTTTGATTATTTCCACTTCTCTAATGTAAAAAAATTTATCAGAAGTTAAAATTACTTTAGCATTAAATTAATTCTGATTTAGTACGGTATTAATTCAACATTAATTTAGTGTTTTATATTTTGATATTTTCTTATTTACACTTAATAATTTCACATTTTAATATCATACGGTATAATAGAAGTTAATATTAGTTTGAACATGGATTTAGTGTTTGTGTGTAAATGAAGAATGGCGGTTCTCCTTAAATAGTAGAGACTAAAACATAGAAATAAATCGCTAAAAGGTAATGAAAATGTATATATGTATGTGTGTGTGTTAAGTAAGGTTCTTGAGGTTCAGGCAATAAATAAAAACAATTATTTTGGCGATGCACATAGAGTTATTTTAAAAATCTAGGCGGCCAAAATTATTTGATTCCAGTTGACTGTCGAAAATATATTTACTAATCATATTAAGCTAAGAAAAAGTTATTTTCAGGCTTTTTATGAAAAAAAAAAAAGAAAAGAGAAAAAAGTTTATTCAATGTACTTGAAAATTCCTTCCTGGAAAATGTTCGTGTAAAATTCTGACTGTATAGCTTGAAATCGCTACATTTGTTGAGGAAGCTAGTATGAGAGATGCAACATCCTTTTGAACATACAAATCCTGGCGTGCAATATAGATAAACTAAAAGAAAGAGCATCGGCATCAACATAATTTCTATTTTTTTTTTATCAAATCATTGAATTCCACAGAGGTAGAACCTCATGGTTGATGTTAATGTGACGGCATTACACACATTTGCGACAGAGTATGTGACACGATATGTTTCACAGTATAACAACTGTTTTCCAGTGTGAATAAGGTGCTTTTTAATAAATTTAATTAATTATAGTAAGTATTGCCAATGTTTTTAGCAACCAAACGTCTTCTTTAAAGGATTTTTTTTTTTTTTTTTTTTTTTTTTCATTTGATCAGCTTTCTTCTAACTCTGATTAAATTTAGATTTTAAACAGGAAATTGCTACTTTTTGTCCTATAACTGGTCCACTAAAATAGTTCCCAATAGTTAAAATATGTCTTAATTGTATCTAATTTTAGTTCGAAATTGGGAGTTTTTACTCCTGTATATTATCGTTCAGTGATTTCCGGGACACTACAAAAAAAAAAAAATTGAAGACCCCGTTAAAAGAATTTTAATATCTTTGTAATTTTCTCATTGTCATGTTTGGTGCCGCTTAAATCGAAAAGGTGCGGCTAGGTGCGGCTGATTTGAACATTATTATTTTACAAAAGGTCCAAACTTTCTAAGAAATTAAAAATGACAGCCGGGACGAACAAAAACATTAAAATATGCTAAAATGTGGTTGAAAATAAACGAAAAACACAGTTTTTTTTTTTTCAAACAGCCGAAATGGCACTGATACAATAATTGATAAAATAATAAACACTTTTAAAGCATGTGTCCTCACCTGCAGTTTCAAGATCAATAACTCTATCTATGAAGAATATCACTAAACATAAGAAAACCAATTTTAACTGAAGCGATTACACTTAGAAAACAGAGAGAGATTTGTTTCCCTGACGCGTTGGGGCAGTTTCGATTAATTGTACGACTTCGGTATTGCAGACAAGGAAGGGACAATGGTCCCATAATGTCCTCTGTTTATCCAACTTTACAAATAGCTTGGTTTTTTTTAACCTTCTTTGGATTTTATAAAATCGACTTTTGGTCGCCTAAATTAACCAAATACCCCTATGTGCGACGTTTCGAGACTATATTGTTCTCATAATCATGCCAATGTTACTGGTGGATATGGTATCGACTGTTAGTCTGGTATCGATCAGTTGATACCATATCCACCAGTAACATTGCCATGATTATGAGAGCAATATAATCTCGACACGTCGCCAAAATAGTTGTTTTTGTTTATTTTCTGAACCTCAAGAACCTTACTAAACATTTAATAGTAACAGCCAAGAAATTATCCATATATAAATACAGTTATTAATATATACACACATATATTAGTTCATTATTGTTTTAAATTATGTCCGCATTAACTGACAGCCCGGAAATGCAGTACTCTTGGTGTTATACACACATTGGCGCAACCAATGGGGGAGCTTAGGGGCTGAAGCCCCACCAGACGACCGAAACGACTAATTTTTTTTAGTCGATAACTATGATATTCAGGTATATAGTCTCGAACGCCACTCATTCCTTGTTTTAATTTACTAAAACATAAAAAAATTATCTTCCTCTCTCTCTCTCTCTCTCTCTCTATATATATATATATATATATATATATATATATATATATATATATATATATATATATATAAACCCAGCCACTGTTTGCGGCACTGTATATACAGATATATTAATAACAGATCAAACATACACGCTCTTTAATATCCACTTGGGGAATGGCTCTAGGTAAATGTGAAAACAAATAGCGCAGTTGAGATTAGTAAATAACCGAGGAGATTAGCCTCAAGGCTTTGTTGTTGAGGTGTGAAAGTAGCCGAAGCAACAGAGCGCCTGAGGGGGAGGAGGGGAGGGGGTGAGGGTGGAGAGAGGGGGCGGCAGGTGAGCTGTGGTGGGGGGTAGCTGGGAACCGCCCCAGCCCCCGCAGCTGCTAATGATAGCCTCGGGGGTCCTCAGCCACTGACTCATTCCCTGCTCCAGCAAAGCCTCATACTTCTCTACAGTATTCTATACTTCTATATAGTTCTTGACAGTTCTCAATTCTGCCTTGAACCATTACCTCATCGAACAATATCTTCGGCTAAGTTTAGCATGTCTATAATAATGAAGGACCTAGCTACAAAAAAAAATACAACTCAATTTCTCCCTGGTTAGGAAGAAGCATAGATCATGGTATGTCAACAGCAATGTATTATGAATGGTCGTATGAATGGGTTCTTTGTCACCCATATTACTCATTGCCCTTTAAGAGGTAGCTTAAATAAAACGATTTATTATTTATAAAGCAATATTTTTCAGTCTCAGGGCTTGAAAAATGATTAATAAAATGTTTGCCCATTTGGATCATTGCCCTGAGAGCGCGTGCCATCAATATTGAGAAATTACTTATTCGTGTCTTATTGTGGAAGTGCTCCCTGGAGTTTATTCTAGTTCTGATTAACCCGCCCCATTATTATGTCCCATTGCTACGCTGAGGCCCGCCGCAAGTTGAGCCGCAGCTTCGTGACTTGAAACGCTGTGATTCACAGTGAGTTTCTGTGAAACCCAGAAATGATAGAAACCCCGCATGTTGGACCGCAGGCAGTATTCTCTGTCCGTGGCTTCGCGGACCGCAGTTTGTATGCCGCATTTTTTCACCGACTGTCACCGTGACTTTTGTAAAAATAAAAGAAAAATTAATTGAGGCTGTGCGGAATCATCGCCTGTTGTATGATACAAGCCATGCAGATTATATGAAAAGTAATCTGAAGTCTGAGAAACGGGAGGAAGTGGCCAATTTTCCTACTGTTAAAATAAAGGCATTCCAAATGATATCCATTTTAGCTAAGCTCACTATGTAGTGTGGATTGTTTCATTACCAAAGCATGTAATAATATTTAATATGTGCAATTGTAAACTATTAAATCATTTGAATAAAACTTTTATTACTATATATTGTACAATACACAAGCTGCCTCCACAACGCCAGCAACACTATCCACCTTAATTTCAACTGATGCCCGGTCGATTTGTTTCTTTGATATCTCATGTACCTATTTCAATTGGTGACGGGATAGCTGAAGATGGTTGGTAAATTTTTCATTATTTCATTCTTTAGTTAAGGCGAATTCCCCATGAATTTTTCTGTTGTTTTAACTTCGTAAGACAAGCTGTAACTATTCCCTCATCCTCAAACTCATTTTCAGATTCGGATTCTTAACTTAAATCCATCAGTACTAGCTCATTCATAGCCATTTCGCTACACCATGTAGCACCAGGCATGCTCGCCGTTTTAAAACTGCTTCATAAAACTGCGTTTCAACTTGCTGTGGGCTCACCATCAGTTTCTTCCCCCTCAGAAACTCAATGTGAATCACCGTGCTTCACGTCATGAAGCTGCGCTCCAACTCGCGGCGGGCCTTATTTGACTTTTGCAACTATAGGGGTCTCACAATTCTTATTGAGTTTGCTAGGAAATGTGCTTCCAATATGGATTAAATAAACCAGAGTGAAGAACTGCTAACGATAGAGTAGAATAATTTTTTTTTTTATTAAAGTTCGGTTATAGGAAACTTAAAACGATTTGTATAACCTCAAGATGACATAATGTCAAGATGAAATTTTTTCTTGATTTCGCCACTTAATCTCTTATACATATATCAATACATTGTCTTAAATAAAAACCTTTTATTCCTCCATGGATATGGTTGTACTAAATATGGCTGTCATACCTGACACTTCTCTGCAGACATCAGGATGTGAAGGAGACCCGGCGGTGGGGGCTGGTGAGGCACGAAGACTGGAGGATGCTCTGGGCTAGGCTTGATCGGGGCCGGGGGTGTGAAGGGGGGCGCCTTTGCAGCCTCCCCGGGGCTGTCTGGCTCCTTAGGCATCTTCGGCTTCCTCGGGCCTCGTTCGTGTTGGACAGCTGAGGAAGAAGAAAAAACATTATTCGTAAAAACTTGATCTCTCTTCTCCAAAATTGAAGTAACAATACAATTACTTTTACCATTCAAAAGGAGGGGTTTTATTCAACTAAACCAACAAATTTATCTCGTATCCATACAATCTAAAATCCTTCGAAAAATCCTCAAAGCTCGGATGGAGAAGATGATAACAGGGTTGCAGTCAAAGAGAAACACTACAGGTCTTCTTCAGGTCCACCGAACCACACTGGAGAGGAGACGAACGATGACTGACGTGGTTCGGGGGCCCTGATAAACACCTTCAAGGCAGGTCGAAAAGTTGGCACACAATTGAAGAATTTCTACGTAGAAGTGGTGTTTCTCTTTGACTGCATCCCTGATTATCATTATCATCCTTTCCATTCATCTTAACATCTATACTTTTATCCTCAATGCTCTTTACTTTGTCACCGATAAACTTATTTATAAAGACCTTAATGCTCCATATGTTGCTGATTAAGTCCAAACCAAATATCTACCCTTCCATAGTAAGCTCCAGAACCACTCAAATCCACTAATTTCCCAACTTGCTTCTCACTACATTCCCGATAATCCTCCGAGGCGTCTGAAAAGAAGATTCCTAGGATATTCTTAGGGTCTAGGAAGGGTCGTAGAAGGGGGGGGGTTAAGTTCTGAAATGTTATTGTAATCGTTATCAGCTCATTTACTTAATGTATATATTTGTATAGTTGTAAATTTCAATAAATTGATAAAAATTTATTCAATAAAAAAATAAAAATACTCAACTACAGAACTCGATACTACCAATTGGATCTCAGATGATCGAAGCGAAATGACTTTCGAAAAGCTTGGGACCTACTAATAAATGTATTGGCATGTTAACTTGATGTATTTCTTTGAACAGTTGTAATTTTCAATGAATAAACATATTTTCTTCTTCTCATCAAACTAAACCCTCTCTTCTGTCAATAGCTAACACCAGAGATAGACAAAATATAACCATAGCTAAAATTTAATCATAACTATTTGACAACTAATTTCCTGGAATCAATCACCTAATTTGTTAATTAATGAATCTTCCAGTAATATTTCAGTAAAAAAATGACTATTTGACTAAATGATTTAATCATTAATAAATAAATTAATTGATTCTAGGATATTAGTAGTCAAACAGCTTTGATTTTTTAATTTTGTTTTATTATTATTTTATTTCCAGATCGGCCTAGAGAGCCTCACATGGATGGTTTAACAATATTAATAATGAGTTAACAATAGTAGAAGGGAGGGTATAGTCTCCAAACAGCTTTGATTGAACTTTGACTAAATTAAGTAAAACTTCAATAAAGTTTCCGAGCCCATTTTGTTTTCAGACAATGGTGGGTTTTCGGTTATCGAAAGCCGAATAATGGGAAGCCGGTTGGGGAACTCGTTGGTTCGAGTGAGTAAGAAGTTTATCATGGAAGGTATGTAGACCTCAGCAACATGTGGTTTATTAAAACTCGTTGTAGATAAGTTTATTTATGCCATGAGAAACAATAGGAATTTTGTTTTGAAGTTTGAGATTTTGGATTGTAAGGATATGAGATCAAGGGGATAGTTTAGTGGAGCCCCTAATCTGGACTCCTCATCTCTGGTCACTGGCCATAATTGGTTAAGTCGACTTCTCCTGAAGTTTCGTGTAAAGGTACTGAATTGTGTAAAGTATTTTTAAAGCACTCACACTCGAATATTTGCAGGACTCCCTTCGCTTCCCTCGTGAGTGCAAACCTCTCGATTGAGTAACTTTACACACCAATCAAATTAATAACTATTTGTCGTTGGAGGTTATCCAGATCTTACAAAACAACGGAAAATAATGTTGGTTGTTTAAACATAAAGTAGAAGGGAGACTACTATAGATCTAGAGGGGGGGGGGTCCCGAGGGTTATGATATGGAGGGGTGGGTGTTGAGGAACTAAGTCAGGAACTAAGTTGGTACTAAGTGCTCGGAAGCGATACCCCGCGGTTAGCTCAACTTCGCTAACTTCCCTAACCAGTACGTCCTGGATCCTCTTAGTCAAACTTCTTCCATTAGCCTCTGACTTGCTTCGCCTCTTGTTTAAGCTCCTTCGCTAAAACTATCTCATTACCAGTCCCTAAGTTGAATTAGCCAACGAATTCGAATCCAACCTTTACAGAAAATTTGAACAAGAAGGTACCTAGTCTGAAATTAATGCGATGATTATATCTGATATTATGCATACCTGAATGCCTAGTAAACATTAAATTAATTTTAAGCTTTTTAGCCCTTTGAGAAAAGCTTGAGGTACACCATGATGGTATAGAAGGATCAATACAATTAGGATTGATGAATTAATTGCCACTTCTATTGGAATTATTTTATTAGAATACTAGTTTAGAATGCTTAACATTCATCTTCAGTTCTAATACATACAAAATTTTTAACACATCAGCACTATGTTACATGGATTATATATATATATATATATATATATATATATATATATATATATATATATATATATAAACACAAGAAATGTAGTATTGGTACTCACCTGAGGAGATCTAACAGATATCTGAAATATATCCATCGTGTATAGGGGAACGGAACAGGTAGGTTAATTTTTTTGGGTTTATAATGGGACTTCCCCTATGACTAATTGGATTTTTCCGTTCCTAATCGAAAAAAATTTAAAATGTGGCTATTGAAAATGTTTATCTGGCCATTTAATCATTCAGCACGAGCTCTTTCTTCTATCTAACTATCTATCAGCATTCGAAACTAGTTTTCCAATAGAAGTAGCAATTAATTCATCAATTTGGAGAGGTGATTTAATGAAAAATAATTATCTGATTGACTACAATATGATATTAGCATTAAATGTTGAGTTAGCGAATAAAGATATAGGAAGAGATAAGAAGCTGAGGTTCAAGGGTGTAAGTATGGAAGGGAGGGGGGTTCTTTGGTGCGGAGGGACTTATCCGGAAAGATGTTGGTACCTGAAATATGGCGTGACGGAAGAGGGTGAACCGTAATCTGCAACCATTATTACCCTTCCGTAGCAGGGAGGGTACAGATGTTTCCGGCTACACCTGGATGAGTCTCTGAATCATCTCGGCCGAGTACCTCTCCTCTTGATGATCTTATAGTGCCTACGTCATCACGTGAGTACCTATTATCTAGGATGGGGTAGGGTAGGATTGAAATAGCTTCGGAGCTAGGATTCGATCAAGGGTTTGTGATGAGCAGGTGAGAGGGAGTATTCTGTCATTAGAAGGTAACACCTCAATGAAGAATTACCTATCACTTTATCTTGCCAGGAAAACTTTAACGAATTCATTCCAAGTTTATGTGAAACTAGCATTTATCTAATATATATCACATAAATTTGACCAGCTTTGAGATTAAAAAACGAAATTTGGGATCGGATAAATGTTTTCGGAGTTAGAGCGAAAAAGGTGCAGAAAAAAACAAAACATGGATTTCACCAAGTTCGCATCTTTCTGTCAAGGGTATTTTAAAGGACTTGATTGAAACTTCAAGATCATATAAAACATATAAGATATAAACATATAATAATATAAGATCACGTAAAAACATAATTGGAAATCAAATATTTAATTTACCTACGGCTTCCTGCCCTACAGTATCCTTCAATGGTATTCCATTAATTCCTGTTGAACAGATCCACTACCTAGGACTCCACATGGACAAACGTCTTATTTGGAATCCACATAAAAGAATAAAGCGACAAGAAACTGCTCGTCGTTACAGACTACATCAACATTTACTAGGCAACGAATTACTAGACAAAAGACTTATTCACATGACTTTAATTAGACCTGTTTGGATTATGTAGTTGAGCTTTGGGGCTCTACTAAACCATCTAATTAATCTCGTATGCAATACTTACGATCCAAAATCCTTTAAAAAATCCTAAATGCCTCTTACGTCGTCAGCAATAAACTTATCCATTAAGACTTTAATGTTCCATATGTTACCTTATCCATACCTATCGGTCAATTTTCAAACTTCATTTTTAATATCTCTTATTTAATAACAGATTAATTGAAAATCAGTAGATTGTGGTAAAAATTTGTTACAGATTGGTTCAGTAGTTTTCGTGGTTAGTGATCACAAACGAAAAATAGCTTGTCCTTTTATAAAAAAAGTATAGATAGATGAAAAATAAACTTTATTCTGGGACTTACTGCCCCCTAAGAATAATAATAAGGCACAATTACAAGTACAATTGTCTGGCCGTATTACAGTGGACCCTCGGTATAACGCGGCTCGTTATACCGCGGATTCGGATATAACGCGGGTCAAGCTCCGGTCTCGTAGGAAGTAAAACTAAATAGGACGTTTAGAATGAATTGCGATTGTCTAACCAAGTTTCATTGTTTTTGTTTCAATATTACAACTTTTAAAAGTTTGATTTTTATTACCATAGAATTTTAAAAAAACTTTAGGAAAGAGTGGGTACATCGCTTGTATCGTCGAGGAAATAAGCCGAAATGTGTTGCTTAGACAATGTCGATTGAATATCTTCCCGGGAACCTACCTTGATGACGTACGGAGAAGTTGTCTCTATTCTAAAAACTGTGTATTATTCCTTTAGTTGTTGCCCAAGCTAATATCGAAGTGCATTTTCATTATTTTTTGACCCCCAATGATTCATACTTCTGCCCTCGTTATACCGCGGGTACGTCTATAACGCGTGGAGTTTCATTTCCCCTTAACCCGCGTTATAACGAGGGTCCACTGTATTTACAAATTATATGCTTCAGTGATCACGGCATATATCGTCGATAGGAAAAAAAAAATATATAGTAAAAATAAATTATCTTTAAAGGAAGTAAGGGAACCAGCTTTACGAATAGGAGTGGATAGGGAATTCCAGGAGGAGGTAGCACGAATGATGAAGGAATTTTCATAGGAAGCAGTTTTATATAAGGGGTTATACAGGTTAAAAGTTCTTAAATTAGAATATTTATTTCCTATAAAAAACTGAATCACAGGTAAGCGAAAACATATGAGGATCGACTGTTACTAAGGCAACCGCTAGAACATGTTCCATCTTATTGTTTATTTAACCAACAGTCTTAAGGGGGTCAGTTTTTGTTTGTTAATTTATATTTTCATTATTTTTTGACCCCCAATGATTCATACTTCTGCCCTCGTTATACCGCGGGTACGTCTATAACGCGTGGAGTTTCATTTCCCCTTAACCCGCGTTATAACGAGGGTCCACTGTATTTACAAATTATATGCTTCAGTGATCACGGCATATATCGTTGATAGGAAAAAAAAAATATAGTAAAAATAAATTATCCTTAAAGGAAGTAAGGGAAGCAGCTTTACGAATAGGAGTGGATAGGGAATTCCAGGAGGAGGTAGCACGAATGATGAAGGAATTTTCATAGGAAGCAGTTTTATATAAGGGGTTATACAGGTTAAAAGTTCTTAAATTAGAATATTTATTTCCTATAAAAAACTGAATCACAGGTAAGCGAAAACATATGAGGATCGACTGTTACTAAGGCAACCGCTAGAACATGTTCCATCTTATTGTTTATTTAACCAACAGTCTTAAGGGGGCAAGTTTTTGTTTGTTAATTTATATTTTCCCATAACAGGCAAAATAAATTATTGGGAACGTTAAAGGAAGGGAGAACGCTAAGAGTATTGGTTGCCAATGGCTGCCATCTTTGGTTTAATTAAGTCAATAATTTTATAATTCGCTAACAACATTAGTAGTAGGTCCAATGAATAATATCCATACATTTAATATTTCCATGTTTCCTGCCTCTATTCCCAACTAAATTGGCTCTATCCCACTTTCCGTAAACAATATTTCCATGGAACATTCCTATACCAAATTATCAATACCCTCCAACCTTCTTATATTTACAATAAGCTCCAATTCAGATCTGCAGTCAATCTAATACATACGAGATCCCGTCTTTCTGATCTGTATTCCCCGTCCCATAGAACTTCAACATTCCAACGCTCCTTCCTCTTCCACTCAACAATCCCCTGGAACTCCATCCCTCCTCACATCAGACAAGCTAAATCCCTGAAAACATTCAAATATTTATATTTCCAATACCTCCTTCTCATCCAGACTGACGCTTGCTAACTATCTAACTACTTAGTCAAAAATTATTATTAAATTGCTGGATTCAGTTCTGGAATGATTGAGATTCCTTTTAATCAAAATTTAACTTTCCATGAATATAACATTGGGTACTTCTATTGTACATACAAATCATATCATTGTACCAAAAGATTTTTCTATATCATTTTATTTTATTTTTTTTCTTATTTAATTCTATCTCCTCTAATCTGTAAAATGTTATCTTCTTTTCTTTTCTTTTTATTTAAATATCATCTATGTACATAGTGTCATTAATGTATTATTGTTTTTCTTTTTTTTGTAGCTCATTATGTCTCTAACCAGATTTAATTTAGTTATACCTGCAATTATCTGTTATTCTTAAGGGACTTTGTCCCAGAATAAAATTATTTTTCTATTCTATTCTATTGCTTTGACATCATCACGGATGTTTTCCAAGATATAAAGAAAAAAAATAATTTTCTTGTGAAAAAAAACCCTTTTGAGTAACTCCTTTACGAGTTGGAATCGCCACCAGAGAGGTAAAAAGCGATCTTAAGAACTTCTTTAAGCATGAGTGAATTCAGAAAAAAAAAAAATATGCTTTCTTAGAAATACAGAAAATAAATTAAAACATTCCCCTAAAAGAGATATACCCTTTCAAAGGAATTGCTCTTTTTGAAAATGTCTTTTTATCTTATTATATTTATCAAAAAAAAAAAAAAAAAAAAGAAAAAAAAAAGAAAGAAATAAGGAGAACTGTATAAAACCTTAGAGGATTATAAAAAGGGTTGGGACAGAGCTGAAAGAGAAGTTGGAAGTCCCCCGAGGTAAGCCGTGAGGGCTTAGCGGGAAATAAAAGAAAAAGGGGGCTTATAATTGCCGGATATCCTTCGCTTGTTCGTCGCCTTGGGCTTTTCAGATTGAGGAGGCTTTTGTTTTTCCTAGGGAGAAGATTAGCGGCGGTCCATTAATCAAGGAGGCCGTGGATTTCCTAATGGCATTAGCCCAAGAGAGCCTTTTCCACGCTACCGTCTTTTTTTCCTTCTTTTTTCGTTAGAGCTTTTCTCGCCCCCACACCTAATGACCCTAGAGAGATAATCGTTTACCTAATTAAGTTATTTTCTTCAGGAGATCTCCGCACGGAACGCCGTCCTCAATCTCTGCTTTTCCTATACCTCATCGCAAAAAATAATAATATCACTCTGAAAATGAAACAGCCTGATGATACTAAATAGGCTAATGATAATAAATTAGCAGCGTAAGGTCATTAACCTCCTCTCAACATCCGTTCACGGTCGCCATCTTCATAGCTCAAGGAAGGTTTAGTAATAGAAAAATTTATATATTAGAATTAAATTGTTGTTAAAAAGGGAATAAATATATGGTACGCAGTGAAGTTTGAAGATCGACCGATAGGTGGCGACCACCGTTTATGAGAGGTCACAATACAGTTATAAATATGTGGTGTGACGTGTAAATCCCAGTGAAGTTTAAAACCCGGACGATTTATTGTTAGCGCTGTTCTGCAACAGGCTTTGCAATTGTAAAACTACTAAACCCATCTGTGCGAAATTTTAACTACACTATCTTCATATTTTTAAAAAGGTTTACAACAGCAAAATTTACAATAATAAAAAATTTAAATGTGCAATGTTGGGTGGCAAAAATGAGGTTTGCCACACCGTCATAAAATTGAAAAATTACTACCAAATAAAAATGTCAATCTTTTGCTTTTTGATATTGTTTGTCAAAATATGATTCATGGCCATTTATTGTGAGCACTGACAATACAGTCCATTATCTACATGATTTTCTTAATATTTTCTGTCCACCTGGATTATCAACTTATAGATTAAAATTAAAAATAAAATTTCTAATTATGCTATATGTTATCTTCAAACACCTAATCAGTGCAATTGCAACCAGGTTACAAATTAGTGTAATGCGTGAAAAATCATTGTCAACAACTATTAAAATCAAAAAATCAACAAACAATTATTATAAGCATTATTTCTTCAATGATTATTTCTGCAATTGCATACTTTAATACCAGATTTTTATCGATAAACAAATAAAACTTCAGTTAAAATTATCTATGTTCTTTACTTATCAGAGAGGGTGAATCCGCTACAGGGATGCTAGTAAATTATTAACTTAGAAATGTTCACTAAAACTTTCAGCTTTTTAAAAATAATGTTAAAAAAAAACTGAAGGAAGCTGTCCCACAGCGTTAGCAAAATATGTCTGAAATATGCTCTATATAATATAATTGTTACAGTTTGAAGAAAGAACTTATGAGATATATTACTGAAAGATAATTTTAGGTACTTATTGAAGTATTATTTGTGTATAGATGAAAATCTTACAATGGTTAGATGTTTGAAGATTACGTAAAAGCATTATTGGACAATCAATTTTTTTACTTTAATCTAATGGATAGAGACTATTTAGAACACTCTCTTCACAGAGAGTGAAATAGCACATCTCTCAGCTAATCCAGAAAACAAAAGAGTTTTGAAAATGTTTGAGGTTTCATCTTATTTCAACTTTACTATTAATCAAATAATTTATGAAGTAAGAAAAATGCTACGATGTTACTAAATGTCTGCCTTAAAATAATCATCTCTTATTAAAATAGCTAAAAAACAAGATTATTATTGAGATATATTTATGAAGGTGAGCACAAGTGATGGGTTTACTTGAGAAAACAAGAGAAGAGCGATGATGCTAGAGGCAGCGGCTGATAGGCTAGGCCAGTGCTGGTTGGCTGATGATGGCGAGAAGCTGAGAGATCGATGGTGGCCAGGCTCAGAGCACTGCCTCCGTAACATCAACCGGAAGGTTTTATTATTAAAATTTTTGAAGCGAAGCTTCTATAGTCACCTTATATTAAATGTGTCGTCTAGTTGCAAAACCGGCCATCTCCAAAAAACAAAATTTTTCAGGAGAGCTGATTTTCTGTTACATCACGCCAAAACGAAGTAGGAAGAAAATTTCTTCGGTTTTTAGTAGCACAAGGGCAGTGTGTTTGAAAGCACTTTTTGAAATGGAAGGGGCAAGTGGAGGGGGTGAGTTACTCAATTTTTTATTTTGGATTTGGCCACTTTTGCAACTCATTTTGGAGTTGGCCGGTTTTGCAATGAATTAGAACTTAAAATCACTAAATTTAATGAAAATATTGTTGTTTTTTTTTGGGATTCAAATGAACAAAACATTCTTCAATAAGTGAATATTATTTGAAAAAATTAAACTCTGAAATGTTGTGGTGTAGCTCAAACATCTAGACGGAAAAAAACTGGCGAGAATTATTTTTAAAGTAATAAGTTCCGAAAATGGACGGAGAGAAATGGAAGGCAGAAGTTGAAAAAGCCAGGGGCCACTATATGTTGTCTGTTGTGCTAAAAGAAGAAGAAGAAGAATTACCGAAAAAAACGTAATTTAGAAAAATATAAAAATTTAGAAACATATACTCTTGCGGTATTATCGTCTTCCACTAGCTTACACACTTCTTCCTGATATTTTTCTTCATCACTCTCATCTACTTCTCTGCTTCCTCCTTTTTGAGCAGCTGATGCTACGACGTTGCAGTAAAAAATCTGTAGAAAACCTCCCCTTGAACTAGCACCTTATTATTTTGTTTGGTTCTGAAAAATCTCTTTGTTGGGGTGACTTTAAAGTGCCATACTGGAGGAGGTTTGAAGAGGGCATTACTGGGACTCTTCCACTCAAGATTTGTGTAGTCTCTTCCTGGCTTGAACACAGTTCCACTTTCCGAGAGAATGCCGTAAAACTGAAGGCTGATCGAGAGTCTCGATTTTCTTTAACTTCTTCTCAATTTAGGTAATTTTCTTCTCCATGTTGCATGGTCTCTTTGTCTTTTTCTTGATAAATTAGCTGGAACTTCTTCAACAAACATCTTCATAAAGATCGAATGAAAAGTGCACGAAACGATAAAGGCATAAACGTTAACTACAGGAAAAGTAGGAGCAGACTGATAGTTGCCTGATAAGAGGCCTTCTTGATCTGGAACAACACCGCGATCTAGCGGATGTGGAGATGGCTGGTTTTGAAACTCACTCACGGAAGGATTTGTCCGGTTTTGCAGCACACTGTGTTTTTCAAAAGGAGGTTTAACAAGGATTTCACGGATTTTTGCGAGGTTTCTTGTTTCCAATAGATGGAAAATGTATCTTAGGACTCAGAAAACAGAAAAAACGTATTTCTCAAAATTGAGGAGTTGGCCGGTTTTGCAACTAGACGACACAAATATACTGTGGAATCTCATAAAATAGAAAATCGGTAATCCGAAAACACCAGTGTTACATTTTACATATTTACATACTTGCATCCCTCCTTGCGGCTTCGCCCGCTCTCATTAGTAAAGAAATTGAGTTCTTATGTTTACAAATAATTGAAATTTAGTTTGTTTTGATAAAAGTCTCGTATTGAGATATGCGATGATTGCATAAAAGTATAATTTGACATACTTATTAATTTTAATGTATGAATTGGTAATCCAGATGGAGAGACCTGCATTATCAGACCTTACAGCTAAAGGCCCATGAATCATAATTTCAGACACAATATCCTATTTTTTCTTTAGATTCCTATATATCAATTTATTGAAATTTACAACTTTATAAATATATACATTAAGTAAATGAGCTGATAACGATTATAATAACATGACAAAACTTGAAAAGAACTACTCATCGGTAGCACTTCAATAAAAATTCTACACTAGAAGATCTCTAGGTCATCTTCTTTTCAGACGCCTCGGAGGATTATCGGGATTTGCGTGTGAAGCAAGTTGAGAAACTAATGGATTTGAGTGGTTATGGGGCTTACGATGGAAGGATAGGTATCTGGTTTGGGCTAACTCAGCAACATATGGAACATTAAGATCTTTATGGATAGGTTTATTGGTGACAAAGTAAGGGTCATTTAGGATTTTACGAAGGATTTTGAATTGTAAGGATTGGATACGAGATGACTTAGATGGTTTAGTGGAGCCCCAAAGGTCAACTCCGTACGTCCTAATAGTTCTAATGACAGTCATGTAAATAAGTCTTCTGTAATGAATTGGGAGCTTTGATCGTTTGTCTAGTAAATTTTGAAGTAGTCTGTAACGAAGAGCAGTTTCTTGTCGCTTTAGTATTTGACACAATATCAAAACGCAAATGATCGACATTATGATTTAGTAATAATTTTTATTCGGCAAAAATAATTTTATTGTTTTCATCTGGGTAGATTTTAATTTTATAACTATAAAAGTATATGACAGTGTGGCAAACCAGAGAGAACTCTGGCGCTCAAGACTATACATTTTAATTATTATTATAGTAAAATTTATTATCATAAACCTTCCTAGAGCTATGAAGATTTGCTACAGTTTGTTTTATTATTGCAGGATGGCCACATATCAGTCGATATTTTAAACTGCACTGGGATCCAAATGTCGCTCCGTATATTTATAGTTTTTTTCTTAACAATTGAATTGAACTGCAACCATGACTAGAGACGCGGACCCTAGACAAGCCACCTTAACACTTCAACACAACCTCAACGAGATTCAAACTTGGTGTAAGAAATAGATAATAAAATTTAATTATGACAAATCCCTTCATATTACATTTACACTACGACGCAAGACCTGCCCGCCTGTTTACATTGACAACCAACCTGTACATCAAACTGAAAAAGTGACATACTTAGGACTTACGCTTGATAGAAGACTGACATGGGGCCCACACGTCAAGTAAAAAAAAAACAGACGTTACAGTTAAGACTGCGACTTCTATACTCAGTACTTCACAGACGCCCAAAACTAACTTTAAAACAGAAACTTAACATTTACAGTTACTTGCTAAAACCCATCTGGACGTATGCATCGTAAATTTATGGACCGTCCAAAAGAACACATATTCAGAAAATACAAACATTTTAATCGAAATTCCTAAGGCTGATAACAGACTCCCCTTCTTATGTGTCAAACGATACGCTACATACAGACTTAAGTATTCCGACAGTTAAGACCCATATCCATAAACTTTATCGACAAATTCATGAAAAACTACGTGGACACACTAACAAACAGATACATAATATGGCAACAGTACAAATTCCTGACATAACTCAACGGAGGCTGAAAAGGAAGTGGATGAGGGATCTTCTAGTCTAGTGTCTAATAATTTAGTTTCACGCCTGGAGATTGTACCACTGGGTGCTGACTCCTTCATGCCTGATCATGTCTGTTGTTTCAATTTAACTTCACATTCACTGGTCCATTGTGTAAAGTTGTGAATAAAGTTATGTTAAAAAAAAAAAAATTGAATTTAAAATAAGTAATTTTTATGATAAATTTCTAGCTCTATATAACACGGTACCTTTGTAACCCCTCTCGAATTGTGCTCGCCACCTATCTGTCGATTATCAAACTTCACCGCGCACCACATTTATCGTTTTTTTTTACAATATAAATGAAAATCTTTACATTTTATTATTGCTAAACTTGAACTATAAAGATGGTGTGGTTAAAATTTGGTATAGATAGCTTCAGTAGTTTTCGTAGTTAGTGTTCACTAACGAAAAATAGTTTGTCTTTTTATATAATAGTATAGATGAAAGCGAATTTAAAATATAAAATTGAAATAAAATTATAAATTGACTAAAACAAAAAAAAAAAAT
This sequence comes from Euschistus heros, assembly GCA_003667255.2. Taxonomy (NCBI): domain Eukaryota; kingdom Metazoa; phylum Arthropoda; class Insecta; order Hemiptera; family Pentatomidae; genus Euschistus; species Euschistus heros. The sequence goes on from RCWM02000015.1 coordinate 5,519,103, forward strand.
AAAATAAATGAGAAGCGTTATAAAAATAAAATATGAGAGAGGGAGGGGGGGGGGGGAGCAGGTGAGGGCAGTTGTAAACTGTTAATTGAAACGCCAGGGTGGAAAATGTCTTTGATATTGTTTGAGATGGGAAGAAAGGGGAGGATTAGGTTTTGGCGGGGGTTTACAGGAAGTTGGCATACCCCCATCCCACGGCCTTTTTAATTGCGATGCAAAGACGAGGGCCCAGTGCCAATATTGAACTTACTTGATTACAAGTCACCGCCTCAATTTTCTACCTCTTTCTCTTCCACCCCCCCCCCCCCCCTCACCCCTCCCCCCACATGTAAAATAAGGGTAGGCTACTTTATTTAGTTCTCAATTTACATCCCCCCTCCCACTTCCCCTCCTCCTCCCCTATGCTAAGAGATACCTTTCATTTTTTTTATTTGCAGGTATAAATGAACATTTATATCTTTCGAAATGTTACATTGAGTATCTATAATTTACTATATTTAAAGAAGAAAGAAGTGGAAGAAAGAAAACAATCATAACAAATAAATGAAGCTAAAATGAACTTTAACCAAAGTATAAACTTGGTTGGTTATATAGGATGTGGCAACAAATCATAAAATCAAAGAAGGTTAAAAACAAAAAAAAAAGTATTTAATAAGTTAGTACGTAATGGCATAAATGATCCCTCGTCCAGCTCCTTTTCAGTATCATTCTGACATTAAGAAATCCACCAACCGAAACAATGATGTAACATAGGCTACATGTTATTTAATGCATTTAAATTTAAATCCCTTAAAATACCTACGCCAGCCTAGGGTTGGGCGATAGTCGATAGTTACCATCGATATATCGATAGGTAATGCCTATCGGTGGTAACTATCGATAGTGTCGACTATCGATTCTTTTTTACTCTCAAGTTTTGAAACTCTCGGAATTATCCTGATCTGTCTCTGTCCAGTGTCGAGTTCTTTTGAAATTGAATTCGGAATTCCTAGAACTCAAGAATTCTCTCAAAGATTAAGCCAAAAGAAAGCAGAAATGCTAGTTTTTCTTTCGGGAAATATGTGGCTCAAGGAGCAAACTTGACTCTTGAAATTAACTATGTCGTTATATTTCGTTTCTGAAGATTTGATATGTTCAAATAAATTAGTTTTTTTTCCCTCATCTTTATTTTATAATCTTATAATTTATAATCCTGCAAATTTCAAACAGTAAGAAGATAATTGAATTTAATTAAATTAGTCTGACATTCCAACTCATCCTACCACTGTCCTCACCACTTACGCTGATGACACATGTGTGTTATCAGTATACAATGATCCCTTCATTGCCTCCCAAACACTCCAATCCCATATCCTAACCCTTCAAGAATGGTGTCAAAAATGGAGAGTCAAAATAAATCTTAAAATAAAACTTAACAATTATACTTTTAAAAAACTAGGAAAGCACGCATTTATAGCAAACCTAACCAAAAAGCTACGTATGATGAACAATTTGCTACAGTCAGACCTTTTAATTTTTTGAGTTAAAGGTTCGAAGCTAATTCCTCTGTACTATACGTGATTTGTTTGAAAGTTATCACCTCAAATATAAACTGGAAGTGAAGCGTAAGGATCGAATTGGTCGGTGTAGTGCGGGTCAGGTAGATTTCGTGGAGACGTGCTTGTGTAACGGTGCTTGAATCTCGACCTTTCCACTTTAGACTACAATAGATAAGACAACCTGTAGACTAACCCGTCCTTCCTGTCCTAGTTGGGGTACATAAGGACGTTAAACTCAAATAAACTCGGTATTTTTTTCTATAGGGATCTTGGACCAGTAAGTGTACTAAGAAAGTAGGTAGGTGTATTATCGAAAACCGAAATTTCGACACTTGAAATACCCCGAGCCCTTTTCTCTTTGATAGTTGCTAAGCCAGTTATCAATTCACTATAGTGTTGATATTAAAATGTGTCATTTTAAAACAAATATATGTTGAAATAATGAATATAAAATAAAAATAAAATACAAATGTTTAGGTTTACTGATTTTTACTGAATTACTTAAATGTTTACACCTTTGAAAAATTTCATGATTGATCTAAAAATGTATTCAAAACTCATACGGGTTCCACCCATTCTCGGCAGTTACACTTTTAGCAGTATTTTAGTACTAATAATAGTTTACATTTTCTATGATCTGAGCCCAGTCTTGTGGGTTTAAAGTTTTTGAATATCTCGCAAACTGGAAGGAACGGATAATTATTTCTTCAGATAGTCCCATTTTTTCCTTAGGTTTAGCTCTTGCTGAGCAAAAATCCAGTGAAATGTGTGTGCATGTTTATTTCAAGTTTCCTGTCCGCTGATATTGATTTTATCTGATTTAGGAAAGTTAATTTTGGAATATTTTCATTTAACTTACATAGAGAACATGAAATTATGAGACAATTTTTAATTTCTTACCCAAACAGTTTTAACTTAAAATTGAATTCCTCACTCCTGGCACCAAGTCCTATGTAAATGTAAATTTAAAAATCCCAGGGGACTGAAAATGAATTTATTTAGCTGCTGAAAATCAGTATAAGGGTTTTTGGGGCATGTTTAATCCAATTCTAAAATAAAAATGAGCTAATTCCAGTCCCTGATTCTTTTATTGTGTAAAATTAACATAATAATTTTGAACTTCTCTTTCCTTCAAGCAGTATGTTTTAAATGGTCTTCAATTTCACCATAACAATTGTATTATAATAATTTGTAAGAATTAACCAGGCCATTGGAAATTTCAACACTTAAAATACCCCGAGCCCTTTTCTCTTTGATAGTTGCTAAGCCAGTTATCAATTCACTATACCATCACTACAATAACCGCCGGAGTAGGGACATATAAATTCAATATGAGGCAATGGTTGCGAAGGCTTTATATCTTAGAGACTGCTAAGGTATGAACCCCATCCTCGCTTATTATATACGGGTCCGAGTCCATTGTCACAGGGGATACATTTCTTCTCCGATAATAGCTGATCGGTTGTCCATTCTTCGCGGCCCGGAGGAGAAACGATCCAGGACATCTGGGGAGTTCCCGAGCCACAATAGAATCAATTACCCAGTGACAATGCCCTCACCGGATGAAACCAATGATATAGGAGTCGTAAAAAAAAGGGGCTACAATATCCGATATTGTTTGGCGATGTCGTCTTGGTGATAGAGAACAAATGACAATAGAGAAGAAATAAATAAACTTAGGGTCCGCCATTTATATAATTGAGACAATCTGATAAATTGTAATAAAGATATTAATAGTAGACTATTTATTTCTTTATTATTATTATTTATTTGACATTTATATTACAACTAGCATCTTGTTTTTAGCTATTTTAACCAGGCGTTGGTCGCTAGGTGAGAATTTCCCTCACCCTTCTAAAAAATATTTAATAAGTCCTTCAGAATTTAACTTTCATAGTATAGCTGAGTTTATGACATTAGCGAATAAGAATATTTGGTTTCTAAGTAAAACGGATGCAGGTGGCCTGGATATTGGGAGAAATGAAAATTGCCATGTCCACACTCCTCAGTATCAGATTATCTCTCGTGCAGTTTATTCGTGACATATTACTGAGCGAGTTTTTAATTTCTTTCGATATTTGATTAGTGATTATTTGGGTTCAAAATGGGTGGTGGATCTAACATGCTTGACTTGTTGGATAAAAAGCCAGTTGAGAAGATAAATTGTAACTAATTAGTTGATAAATCGTCGTGAATTGTATTTATATGATTTTTCAATCATTTACTAGGAATCTGAAATTTTTACTATTCCAGATTCTTGTTCATAGCTGCTCGAGGCTATACAAAATAGATCTGGTATAGGCGTAACGAAGAAATAAAAAAAAAATTAAAAAGTGTAATGTTCCAATTCACAATGATCATACTAAATATACTTGTAATAATTGTATAGAAATAGAAGAAAATGATCTAGCTGATGAAAAACACATTATTATGTAAATAGTAAAATATTTAATTTTTGTTTGTTTTTTTTTTTTTTTTTTTTTTTTTTTTTTTTTTTATACAATAAATCTTTGTAAAAATATATTTTTAATCCTTACACTCTATACTACAATTATTGATACGTTACTATTACATTTAATTACTATTTATAACTACATATTTGGTAACATAAAACTGCATTTTTTATTAAAATCAAAGAAGTGAGGGAAATGCTCACCTAGCGACTAACGGTGTACCACATCGGCTAGCGACAAACGCCGGTTTAATAAGCTATGATTATTTTATAAGACATAAATTTTGTAACATCATGGTATTTTTCTCCTTCATAAATTACTAGATTAATTTAAGTAAAGCTTAAATAAGATGAAACCTCAAACATTTTCAAAACTCTTTTGTTTTTTTAGATTATTTGAGAGATGTGCTTTGTAAACATTGTGTAACCTCTCCACCCTCCCACTCCAACATCGTTACAATGATTTATGTTTTAAAATCTTGGTTTGTGATTAACTAATTAATTTTGAAAAGTATAAACAAAATACTAAAAACATATTTATACTCTATAAAAACTATAATAATTATATAGAGCACATTTTTGACTAATTTTGCCAAGCTTCCTTCATTTGTTTTAAACATTATTTTTAAAATGCTGTAATTTTTAATGAACATTCCTAAGTTTATAATTTACTAGCATATCCGTCGCGGCTTCGCCCGCTCTCATAAGTAATGAACTTAGATAATTTTAGAAAATAAGAGAAGTTTTATTTGTTTATCGATAAAAAAACTTGTATTGTAGCATGCCATTGATAAGTAGTATTTCGTCAATGATATTTTCACGCATAGCAGTCATTTTTAACATGGTACCAATGCACAGATTAGATGTTTAAAGATTACGTAAAAGCATAATTAGACATCCAATTATCCAGACAGAGACTCTTGCGGATAATCGACTGCACTATGGATGTTTACAATCAAAGGCCTATGGATCATATTTAAATTTTATGATATACAGAATATCAAAAAACAAAGGGTCGACATTTTTATTTGGTAATAACTTTTAGTCGGCAGAAATAATGTTATCGATCCATCTGGTTGGAATTTAATTTCTAACCATAACGTATACTACAGTGTGGCAAACATAGTTTCTGTCTTTCAACACTTCACATTTAAATTTTCGCAATTGTAAATTTTATATATATTTTTTTAAAGTATATGACAGTTTCTCAAAAAGTGCCTCGTCAGTCTTTAGTGTATTGTATTGAGTACTTCGTTTCTGGGACTCAAGTCTTTATTATTTTTTAAGTCTTTATTGGGACATTTTTTTTATTATTATAAAACTTCCTAGAACTATGAGGATGTAGTTAAAATTTGATATAGTAAGGTTTAATAGTTTTACCATTGCGAACTCTGTTGGAGAATTACCACACACCAGTCGATTTTTAAACTGCACTATATTGGAAATAAGTAAATTTTATCATAAATTTCTAGCTCTATATAACACCGTACCTTTGTAATCTCTCTCGAATGTTGCTCGCCACCTGTCGGTCGATTACCAAACCATATATTTATCGCTTTTATGTGGTAATGTAATTGAAAATTTTCAAATTTAATTATTGCTAAACCATCCTTGAACTATGAAAATGACGTGGTTAAAATTTGGTTGAGATTGGTTCTGTATTTTTCGCGGTTAGTGATCACAAACGAAAAATGGTATAGATAGACCTTTTTTATATAATAGTATAGATTTTTGTTCTTTTCATTTAGAGACTATTTTCAAAAATAACTATTAGGATCGATGAATTAATTGCCACTTCTATTGAGATTATTTTATTCGAAAACTAGTTTCAAATGCTAAACATTCATCTTCAGTTCTAAAACATTAAATTTTTTTTTTCAACACATCAGTACTATGTTACATAGATTATATATACTAAAGTTTTTAAAAAGGTAAGACAAGAAATCAAACATGGGCCACCCACCTAAGCGGTGTCCATTTCTGTTTTAGTTACTTAGACGGCTTAAGGTGAGTGCCCACGTTAGATTTCTTGTCTTACCTTTTTAAAAACTTTAGTATATATAATCTATGTAACATAGTACTGATGTGTTCAAAAAATTTTGTATGTTTTAGAACTGAAGATGAATGTTTAGCATTCGAAACTAGTTTTCTAATAAAATCATTCCAATAGAAGTGGCAATTAATTCATCAATCCTAATTGTATTGATCCTTCTATACCATCATGGTGTACCTCAAGTGATTAAAAATAGCTGTTTGTAAAAATGAATTAAACACTTCAGGTTATGAATGATTGAAGGAGGGAAATTTTTTTAAGTTTTCATTTCGAATGACTACCGCTAGAATGCGCGCTGGTAAGACAGCCACTGGTTACCGAAAATTAACTGTTAAAAGGAGCAAGCCACCTCTTTGAAATTAATTCCGATAGCTGTTTAATCAGCATGATAAATATGTTTGATATTTCTCATTGGAATAATGTTGCCCTAATAGGCTTATAAATGCTAATTCTAATTCTAAATGTATTCATGGCACTAACTGAAGCCTTGACTAAGAGCCCTTTAAGGGCAGCCCTTTTGGATTATCGAGAGCGGAACCTAAATGGCAAAGTGTCCGAGGGAAGGGCAAGGACAAGGGCTCATCGGCTTTCGATCATTAAATATGAAGGAAGGGGGGTGCTTGAAAAAAGTCCCTCCCCCCAAGTCATTTGGCGACTGGCTGCCCAAGTTCTCACCCCCCCCCCCTTCCTTCATATAATCCTTCTCTCCTAGCAGCGTCGGCCTACAACCCTTCCCTGGATTAGGTCTCTTATAGTTTGTTTTAGTTATAGTTCGCTGCCCTTCGACAACAGTGTGCTGGGGATTATAGACAAATTAGCGAGTGTGCTATCGTCATCGAGTCGGTCTGTTTATTATAAATTAAAGTTTGTCTACTTCATTATTTGGGATGTACAATCGATAGGAGAATGATCAGGGGCCCATACAAACATTGGGTGGCTCTTTCCTAAATTCCGACGGCAATACTTTCTGGGTACTTTCCTTTTCCAATGTCTAAAAACCAAAAACCTTCCTATATTCTTGACCTACTAACTCTGCGCTCTTCTATCCACCACCTAAACACTAGACCTCAACCTTTTAACCTATATATCCCCTCACATAAAACCGCTTCCTTTGACAAATCCTTCATTCGTGCTACCTCCTTCTGGAATTCCTTACCCACTTCTATTCCTAAAGCAGCTTCCATAACTTCCTTTAAGTAATAATTTATTTCTGTGCCTTTTAGACAATCAATCTTCCGCAAATATGTCATATACGATTGTATTTCATGTTATAATTATTCTTTCATATGTTTATTTATTTTTATTTTTTTTAATTTAATTTAATTTATTTTTCTATAAAAAATGTATGCTGTAATTACAGAAGCATCTAATTTGTAAATAATAGGCCAGAGAATTGTACTTTTTTACTGTCCATTATTTTTATTCTTAGGGGACAGTAAGTCCCAGAATAAAGTTTATTTTTTTCATTTTCATTTTTTTTTTTTTTTTTTTTTTTTTTTCATTTCATAAAACAAAAGATTTTCAGTTTAAACAAGAGGTTAAAATTCTTGTATCCAATCCTACAAAAATGTTCAACAAAGGTAATAATTATAGTTTAAAAAACTAAATCAACACGCATTAATAGCAAACCGGACTAAACCTATCTTAGAAAAAATCTAATGATCTACAACTAATAGTATATAACATTTTTTGATTGGATTAGCCATTCTTGTGTTATAGACTCTTAAACATGATCAAAACCAACTCAAAACCAACTAAAATTGATTAATTGTAAAGTAAATCTCTTTTTAAAGATAAAGATAAAGAATCAAATTGCTAACAAGTATTCTCCAATAGCAAGATATATAATATTAGTAATATAGTTATAGAGTAATATAGTTATAGAGTAATATAGTTATATAGTTATATATTTCTATAGTTACCGTCTTTGTTCATGGCGGATTGGAAGCACTTGTTGAGCCTGCAGGCTCTGCACTGGTTCCTGTGTGTCTTGTCGATGGGGCACCTTCCCTTCAGTTCCCCTTGGGCCTTGCAAGTGTACACCCTGTTCCTGTGGATGCTCCTCTTGAAGAAACCGGAACAACCTGCCGGGATCAATCAATCGGAAACTTTTTTTAAACTAAGTAAATATCTAGTTTTTACAGAAAGGTTTTAGAATTTTAGATTACTTCCTGTTCTACTGTATCCTTCAATGATATTCCACTAATTCCTATCGAACAGATCCGCTACCTAGGACTCCACTTGGACAAACTTCTTACTTGGAATCCACATACAAGACTAAAACGTCTGATACTGCTCGTCGTTTTCTACTTCTTCAACATTTACTAGACAAACGTTCAAAACTTCCGATTTTCTACAAAAGACTCATATATATGACAGTTATCAGACGTATTTGGACATACGGAATTGAGCTTTGGGGCTCAACCAAACCATCTAAATCATCTCGTATCCAATCCAGTATGTAATGTACACTTTTGATGGTTCTATAGATACACGTTCTGTAGGTTCACGTATTTTAGAAAAAAAAAAACTGTAGAAAGAAACATTGAAACCATTTTCACCCTCCCCTCGCTGTCCCCATCCCCCTCCAGTGGTGCAGGCTTTTAGTATCTTCAAGACAACAGTTCAATATGCAAATGAGGCGTGGAACGCCAAAATTAGCTGATTCCAATTTCCTGATTTTTCTTTTTTTTAATAGTTTTTCTACTAAAATATCTTTAGGTGAAAGGTTTTTAAACAAATTATGTAAAATAATTCCCATTACTAATCCACCTTTATCGACCTGCTGTGAAAAATTAAAAAAAATGGTCTTAGCAGGTTTTTGAATACTACACTTCAAGTATACAAAAATCCAGTATTATATTTTGTATTTCTCGGGCCTTCCTTACCGGGACGAATTTACATATTTTTTAGAATATATAATTTTTTCAGCTGGACTCTTGGAAACCGCACATATGTCACGTAACTGCTATGAAAGTTCAAAGCAGGTTGTTATTAATAATATTTTAAAATCTTGTGTATTATAGCTTATCAACTATATATTTGTCAAATACCACTAACTCATTTTACACGAAATCTCAGAAAACACCGAACGGATTGGAATGGAATTCGATATGTAGCTTCCTCTAGGGCCGTGGGTGCTTGCTAAGAAAGGAATTTTAAAAAATCGGCCTGGATCGCGGCTAATTCGCGAAAAATGCGATTACAATTTTTATTGTATAAAATAATTAATAAAAGATTAATTACCATATGGTATTTGGAGATAAGCTAAGTTAAAAAATAGGTTAGATGTTTAAGCCGCACACTTTGAACACAAATTAAGTTCCTTTTAGTTGTAACAAACAAAAATACGATCGATGTCGAAACCTTATAATATTGGTACTTTTTGTGAACTCATGGTGGCTGCAGAGGTGGATCCTTACAAGTTTGAGTTGTTCGTGACGAGAAGCTATTAAAAGACTTATGTTAAAGAGGAGGTTAAAAGACTTATGTTCTCTGGTGATGACATGTAAGCCCAGTTCGATGTATGGACAAAAAACTGATAAGAACCAGTGATCAGTGAATCAGTTGTATTAAGTGCATGATTCTCTTCAGTATCGTCTCATGTTCTACAATGGAGAAGATGGGTACAGTATTAGCATCCCTCAGGGTGACCCAAACACTAATACACCACTTAAGAAAACCGTGTCTGAAGCTGATTTTTACGACTAAATGTTATGAGGTGAAGAACCTTATTTACTTTAACTTCGTAATCTCCTCAACCAATTTATGCTTGATATGCAAGCAAAAATAGAAACAGAAAGACTAAACTTTATTCGAAAAAATCAAAAAAGTTGAGAAGTTGAGACTATATTCACTTAAAGTATGCCTTAAGAAAAGCTGATGGTCTGCTATCAGAGCTGGGTAAGATGGCAGTGCTGCCTCGAAGCTTCACTGGAGGGCTATCAAAATAATATAAAATTAACTTTTGCAAATTGTCAAATTTACTTATTGAAATTATTCTAAGAATGGAATTGTTCAGGTTTATTTAAGTAATAATAATTATCCACGTTAAGCTTAACTTTTACTAATTTAAGTTGTCTTCATCCCAATGATATTAAACCGTTGCGGAGCAGGGTACTTTCAGCTGGTCTATTATAAATTATTACTTTATTCCAAATCAGATATTTTGAATCAGATATTGATATAGTAAAGGTGTAAATATAGGCACCCTCTTTTGTTTTTATTTAAAGTTACTTATAACAATTAAAAAAGTTCTAGATGTTTGTCTTTCATTAACAACTATATGTTGACCACTTTTGGGAGGGGAGGTTAGGGTCCTTGAACAATCCATTTGCCCCGGGGCCCGGTTTGGCTCACGGCGGCTCTATCAATAACACGTTAAGAACTACTCACAAGTGTAGCACTATAATCAAAGTTCTACATTTGAAGGTCTCTTGACCATCCTTCTTTTCAGACGCCTCAGAGGATTGGAGGGTGAAGCTAATTAGGAGGCTAGTGGATTCAAGTGGGAATGGAGTTTAATATGAAAGGATAAGTATCCGGTTTAGGCCTAATCTGCAACATATGGACATATTAATGTCTTTATGGATAAGTTCGGCCCTACTGACCTACTCCTGTTCTGTCTGGTACAACACTTCAAAAATAACCAAAAAGAGACTACAGACATTCCAAAACAGAATACTGCGTATGGCGGTTAACGCACCCTGGTTTATAAGGAATTCCCAGCTTCACTGGGAACTGGGAGTTGATCGACTCGAAGAGGTCTTCAAAAGGCTCACAAGGCGAAACCATGAGCTTCTCCACGTCGAATCTGGAGCTCTGGAGTATAACCTGGGAGCCTCCATAACAAGAAGATTAAAGCCTAGGGCTTACCAAGATTTACTTGGATTATAACATTTTCTTTTCTTCAAACAGTTTGTGGATAACATTTATTGTTGAACCGAAATTCAAATAAATAAAATTTTATGGATAAGTTTGTTTGTGACATAATAAAGAGCATTGATGATTTTACGAAGGATTTTGATATTGTAAGGATTGGATACCAGAAGAATGGGAGGGTTTGGTGGAACCCCAAAGCTCAACTCCATAACGTAAATTTTTGAGTAGTCAGAAACGACGGGCAGTTTCTTTTATTTCAAGTCTCCTATGTGGATTTCGTTTCATTCGTTTATCCAAATTTAGTTCTAGGTAACGGATCTGTTCAACGGAGATCAGAGGAATATTATTAAATTAGTTATAGCCGGTAGGACTGAGAAGTGGAGCCGACTATAACATTTTGAAGTTGCTATGAAATGTTCGAAAGATTCCTCCGTTACTTCTGATATACTTTTAGTTTATAATGGATTAGCGCTGAGGAAGTTCCCCGCTGCCAGCTGTTAAAAGTTACTCAACTGTTAAGGAACTGGATATGAAGTTACCTTAACCCCAAGACCTGACTACCTTAACAAGAAGACAGAGCGAAGAATCTACTTACCGTCACAGCTGTAGATGCCGTAGTGCTTCCCCGAACTGCGATCCCCACAAACTTTGCAAGGAATATCCAACAAGCGATCGCCTGCAAAATAGAACTTGGTCACAACTTTGTCCTACTTATCTCTTCTTAACTTATACCATTTATTATACTTATGTCTATATATGTGCGTGTATATATCGTATATATATATATATATATATATATATATATATATATATATATATATATATATATATATATATATATATATATATATATATATGTGTGTGTGTGTGTGTGTGTGTGTGTGTGTGTGTGTGTGTGTGTGTGTATGTATTATTACTAAACCTTTCTAGAGCTACGAAAATGTTATAGTTAAAATTTTTCACAGGAGGGTTTAGTAGTTTTATCATTATAAACTCTATAGCGGAACGGTGCTAACCACATACCGATTGGTTTTCAAATTCACTGGGATCAAATGTTGCACCACATATTTAAATTTTTTTTCAATAATTTAATTGAGTACAAGTCAATTTTATTATCACTTTCAAGCACTAGATAAAACAGTAGCATTGTAACAATTTTCAAACTTCACTGTCGTCCACATATTATCGCTTTTTAAATAACAAATTAATTGAAAATCAGTTGATTTTATTATTGCGAAACCTTACTGGAACTATAAAGACAATGTTAAAATTTGGCACAGATTAGTTCAGTAGTTTTTGCGGTTAGTGATCACAAACGAAAAATGACTAGCATCCCCGTCACAGCTTCGCCCACTCTCATAAGTATAGAACTTAAAATAATTTAAGTAATTGAAGTTTTATTTGTTCATTGATAAAATCTTGTATTGAAGTATGCAATCGAGCATTACTTATTTAATGATATTTTCGTCTATCGCAGTAATTGTTATCCTGGTTCAAATTGGTGTTAGGTTTTTGAAGTATACGTAAAAGCATAATTAGACGTTCAATATTTACTTTAAATTTATCAGTTGGTAATCCAGATGGGCAGAGACTATTAAGAAATCTTGCAGGTAATGGACTGCACTATCAGTTCTTACAACTAACGGCATATGAATCATATTTTTGCACACAATATCAAAAGGTAAAGGACCGACATTTTGCTTTAGTAATAATTTCTAACCATAAAGGAATATCACAGTGTAGAAAATCTCATTTCTGACACTCAACATTGTACATTTAAATTTTTATTCTAAATATTATTATAGCTAAACCTTCCAAGAACTATGAAAATGATGTACTAAAAAATCGGTATACGGTCATTTTTCAAACTTCACTGGGAACCACTTGTCGCTCCACAAATGTAAATATTTTTTAATAATTTAATTGTATTATAATGAAGTAAAAAGTAAATTTTATTATCCATGTCTAGCTCTATACAACACCTTATCTTTGTAACCTATCTGGACTAGCATTTGCCACCTATCGGTCAATTTTCAAACTTCACTGCGCACCACATATTTATCGCTCTTTATAGATCAAATTAACGGAAAATCAGTAGATTTTATGATTGCTAACCCATCCTGAAACTATAAAGATGATGTGGTCAAAATTTGGTACAGATTGGTCGAGTAGTTTTCGCGGTTAGTGATCACAAACGAAAAATGGCTCGCCCTGTTGTACAATAGTATAGATTATATATATCGCGATATCCTTCATTGTTGGATATAATTAAATTTGGTCGATAGAAAAATTTAGGATGAACTATGCTAAGCATGGTGAGCAATGGTAAATAATTGGAAGGGATCCTAGAAAAGGTTGGCTCCAGCTGAAAACTATAACCATTATTATCCTATTACCTTAGTTAAGTAGTTTTCGCGGTTAGTGATCACAAATGAAAAATGGCTCGCCCTGTTGTACAATAGTATAGATTATATATATCGCGATATCCTTCATTGTTGGATATAATTAAATTTGGTCGATGGAAAAATTCTAAAAAGAAATAGAAAAAAACGATATGCTAAACATGGTAAGCAATGGTAAATAATTGGAAAGGATCCTAGAAAAGGTTGGCTCCAGCTGAAAACTATAACCATTATTATCCTATTACCTTAGTTAAGTAGTTTTCGCGGTTAGTGATCACAAATGAAAAAAGGCTCGTCCTTTTATACAATTGTATAGATATAGATGGCAGAGGTACCACTACTAATTGTGTGAAGCGAGGAGGGAGGAGAGAGAGAGAAAGATATAGAAGGCAGGGACTGATTGCCCCGCGGGATGATGCCAACTGATTCCCTCCCACATCGCCTCTCCTTCGTATTATATCAGCTGCCCCCTCAATTAGGTCCTCTCCTCTCTACTATCCAATGCCTCCTATATCCTCTCCTCTAGGGCTTAATAAGTTTATGAATAATAATAACAATTGTAATAATAAAAAATGACACTGACATAATGTTTTCTATTATAAAGCAAACTAAGTAAAAAATTATATCGTAGCGGACAACACTGTGAGCGTGGAAAGTGATACACGGGTCAACACTGACAAGGGGAGGGCACACTCAGTCTCTTACGGATCTTGTTGGCAATTTTTTTAAAGATTCCTGGTCAAAAAATATTGGACACGTATTTTGCCGTTCCGACCAATGGGCCCTAGAATTTAAAGGTATGTAACCAATAATCGGTTTAAAAATTTCATTTTCCTCGGAGAGGGTGAAAAAAATGATATTTTTTTATTTTGTTGAATAAACGTTTTTTTAATGTTTTTAAAAGTGCTGAATTAGAATCTGACGTCAATTTTTCTGTGAAAAAATCTGTAGAGGTAGTTTGCTTGAAAATCTAATAATTTTTTTAGAATTTAATTAACCTAAACCAAAATCTATGGTGCGACTGTATTTTTCCTTAAATTCGCAATCAAAACTAAAAATCATAGTTCAGGAATGATGTCGAAATATTTTTTTAAACTCGAGATATAAAATAAATTAGTTTAATGCTATTTTATTTTTTTTCTAGTCTTCTAGGGCCCATTGGTCGGAACGGCAAAATACGTGTCTAATATTTTTTGACAAGGAACCTCTAAAACAGTTGCCAACAAGATCCGTGAGAGACTGAGTGTGTCTCCTTATGAGTGGTGAAGGTTATAGGTTATCCATGTGAAATGGATTTTCCAATGCCGTTGTTACTATATGAACATTTTATTTTAACATTATTTTAATTTAGATGTATTTTTAATTTAGATGTTTTATGTAATTTTAATTTTTATACAATGCTGTGGCAAATCCATGAGGCACTTTACTCCAGCTGATACCTATAACCGTTATTATCCTATTACATTATTTTCTAGTGCTCTCTATTCTTCTAATTATTGTTTTATTGACTTATTGACACTGGCTTTTATCATAAGAATATTACATTCAGACTTGCGGTCTTCTTTTGTAATAAAGAAGGAACCGACATTGTTCTTTTTATTTACCACAAACCCTAAAACATTATTAATAGTTTCTTGCATGGATATAATATGGATATGATATGCTGGGGTATGATATTTTTTTTCACCCTCAACAAAAATGTTACGTTTTGACACGCTCTAGGTCTGTTGTTGCTCGGATCGAAAATTTGAAAATAGTTTCCTTATTAGAAATTTAATGGCAAATATGTTTTGTTATATACCTAATATTTGTAGCTAGGGCATACCGTTTAGGGGCTGTATTGGTTTGAATGAAAAAACATTTTTCAAGCAGGGTTGATGAATTAATTGCCACTTGTATTGGAATTATTTTATTAGAATACTAGTTTCGAATGCTAAACATTCATCTTCAGTTCTAAAATATACAACATTTTATCTCTTACACCTCCTAAGGTGAGTACCAATGTTTGATTTCTTGTTTCACATTTTTGAAAACTTTAGTGTATATAATCCATGATAACATAGTACTGATATGTTGAAAAATTTTATGTTTCAGAACTGAAGATGAATGTTTAGCATTTGAAACTAGTATTATAATTAAATTATTCTTATTTTTATTTTATTCATTCTTAATGTTTCGTTGTAAGTGCTATGGTTATTACTATCGTGGATTTTGGTATATTCGATTCGAAATAAAAAATTCTTCATTAACAAAATTAATTTTTTAATCCACTAAGTTTTTACATGTTAGAACTTGATTTACAGGTAAACAGTTCCAACCACGTAGGATAATCAGTCTTTTTGAAGAATTTTGTAAAAAAAAAAAAAAAAAAAAAAAAAAAAAAAAAAAAAAAAAAAAAAAAAAAAAAAAAAAAAAAAAAAAAAAAAAAAAACCCGGGAGTAAGAATCCACAACACTCAAAGAAACCCTTCATAGAATGAGACTTGAGAGAAATATGTACTTTGTTTTACTTGAGGTACGCATGATGATATAGAAGGATCAATACAATTAGGATTGATGAATTAAATGCCACTTCTATTGAGATTATTTTATTAGAAAACTAGTTTCAAATGCTAAACATTCATCTTCAATTCTAAAACATACAAAAATTTTTCAACACATCAGCACTATGTTACATGGATTATATGTACTAGAGTTTTCAAAAATGTGAGACAAGAAATCAAATTTTCGTACTCACCTGAGGAGATCTAACAGATATCTGAAATTTTTGGAATTTTTACTCATGGATACTTTTATGAATGACTCATTTGATTTTTCCGCTCCCATTGGAAACAAATTTAAAATATGGCTATCGGAAATGTTTATCTCGGCATTTAAACAAAAATCTGGATTGGTTTTGTTTTATGAATTTGTTTTAGAAGATGAATGTTTAGCATTCGAAACTAGTTTTCTAATAAAATAATTCCAATAGAAGTGGCAATTAATTCATCAATCCTAATGTGTTGATCCTTCTATACCATCATGGGTACCTCAAGTCATTTTTCGAGTGTTGGGGATTTATTTACAGGCTCTACCTCAGTTTGTGTTGCTCGTATTGAAATATTGACAATAGTTACCTGATCAGAAATTTAATGGTGAATATTTTTGTTATATAACATTTGCCCCTAGGTCCTACCGTTTTAGAGCAATATTGGATTGAATTAGAAGAAGTCATCTTGTAACTTTTTTTCACCCTCAAATGTGTCTGTCAAATATCTCTGTGTTTCTCGGATCAAAAATTTGACGACAGTAACTATCGACTATCGCTCAACCCTAGATTATACTAGATATGAAATATCTATGATGTTTTTCTTAGTCAGGGGTAGTTTTTTTTTTTTTTTAAATGTCACTGAATCTGTCATTGTTGGCTACAGTATATATGGTTTGATAAATCCGCTTATCCGAGAAATCGGTTATTATAATAAAAGAACACTTAAATGATATACCACAAAAGAACGCAACTTATTCCCTACTAAATCTAGTTATCTTGTCAGCTATATGTTGTTTTCAATCATTTTATCATACTTATTAAGATATGTACCCATATGTACCCCAACTATTTAATTTTAGGATCACCTGTGGTGTAGTGGTTAGCATAACAACCTACTAAACCCAAGATCGCGGGTTCGCAGCCCGGCAGATGACCTTAGCTATGCCGTCCTTCGGAAGGGACGTAAAATGGGGGTCCCGAGCCTGTGCAATGTCAGGTACTCGTTAAAGATCCCTATCCTAATTATACCTGGATAGGCAAAATTTAGGACTACCACCGTAGCATCGTCCGATTAGCCATAGCAGCATAAAGTGACGTTAAACGAAATAAACAAACAAACTATTTATATTAATTTTATTTTAATTTTTTATTAAATTATTTATTTTTGATTATTATTTTTTCTTTTTTATGTGTTTTTTTTCCTTCTGGTTAAATAGTAAAGCCTATTTACTTTTAAATAAAATTATATTAATTATGTTGAAGATGTAAGGTCCACAGCATGAATACTTAATATGAATTGTAAATTGTAAAAAATGTAAATAAACAATCATTATTATTATTATATGGTTTGAATATACTCATCATTATTTTATATAGAAATAATATTGATTCGTGTAATATTTTAAATTAACATAGTTTTTATTTATTTTATTTGATTACTGTTTTAGGTGCCGTGTACAACTCGGGCTGGAGGCACCAATGTAATAATTTAATAAAATTAAATTACATGTAAACCAATGTTATAAAATGTAAGTAATAATTTGATCAATTGAGTAATTATAACACGAGTAAAAAGAGTTTTGTAGTTATTGTACTATTTAGATTGTACTACATACCATATATCAATGTTCTATTGTTTTTCTCAATTAGAGAGAAATTGAATTTTTTTTTTATAGATGAGAAAACAGGTATAATACTAATATTAGAAGGAAAAGATTCTAAAACTGAAGTAATTACTTACAAATTATGCATAACGAGAATTGTTTCTTTAATAAAAAATTTTTTGTTACAACTAATTTATTTATTGAGTTTGTTTCACTACATGTTTCGGGACTTTAGTCCTATACTTAGTTTTCTCATTTGCTGTGGTTTATGTACATTTTCTATCATCAACAGTAATATATACAGGGTGAGTATCTCTTAGTGTAAAAAAAAAAAAAAAATTGGGTGAAACTAGATCAAAAATGTAGCAAAATGCCGCAGACCTCACCTTTCTATTCCAATCCGTTGCAGATATATGATAAATCAAAGACTTTTTTGAGGAAACCCATTTCAAAACATGAAATTAGCTACAGTACAAGTATATAACAACATGTGTAAGAATAATTAAAATATATATAATTACAGAATACAGAGGAGTATGAAGCTACTTACAATGTTACCTACAATGTTATTGTTAGAATTTAGTTAGTCTATTCCATATCCACTAGTAACATTGTAAGTAGCTTCATACTCCTCTATATTCTGTAATTATATATATTTTTATTAAACTGGATAGGCAAAATTTAGGACTCCCACCGTAGCATCATCCGATTAGCCATAGCAGCATAAAGTGACGTTAAACGAAATAAACAAAAAAATTTTTATTATTCTTACACATGTTGTTATAAACTTGTACTGTAGCAAAATAGTTGTTTTTATTTATTGAATGAACCTCAAGAACCTTACTAAACATATATATACACACACAGGGTAAGTACCTCTTAGTGCAAAAAAAAAAAAAAATTGGGTGAAACTAGATCAAAAATATAGAAAAATACTGCAGACCTCATCTTTCTATTCCAATCTATTGCAGATATATGATAAATCAAAGACTTTTTTGAGGAAACCACGCTTTTTTCCTTAAAAGCCGTAATATCTCCATTTTGTTTAAATATTTTTCAAATTTTGACCACATTTTCGGATTTAGCATTAAATTTTCTATAATAGCTGAGTACTTGTAACCTTGAATTTTACAAACTTGGTATCTAAAGAACAGCTTGATCTGCTCTGGAAAACTGTCAATAAAGCGACACCGGATCAGAGGATCTTATGTTATTAAATTTATCTATTTATTATTATTGTTTAGGGTTTATTTTATTAGATTTTCAATGTAATGTTTAAAATCCAATTATAATGAACATAGACCTCAATTTTACCGTTAGCTTCTGAATGCAGATTGTGTTGGAGATATTATAGCTTTTATGGGAAAAAACGTGGTTTCCTCAAAAAAGTCTTAGATTTATCGTATATCTGCAACGGATTGGAATAGAAAGGTGAAGTCTGCGGCATTTTGCTACATTTTTTATCTAGTTTTACCCAATTGTTATTTTTACACTAAGAGATACTCTCCCTGTATGTACATAAACCGCAGCATATGAGAAACCTGAAGATGGTATTAAAGTCCCGAAACATAAAGTAAACAAGCTAAATAAATAAATTAGGAATTGTGCCAAAAAAAAAAATTTATATTGTAGTAATTAATGTTTCTAGACCTAACGGATAAAACATTTTGCCTATTGAATTAGAATTGTAAAGAAAATCAAATAAACTTAACAATTAAAATAATTATAATTTACCTGTTCCCATCCTATGGAGAAAAAAACTAGGTCATACCATTATGCCGACATTATTGGGCATTGGCTGTTAATAATCAACAAATCTCCAAGCCTCTGGAATCTGAAAACATAAAATAGTTTTGTAATTATTTTTTTCATTGTTTAATGCTTTTATTTTATTTATTTTTTTTTTTTTTAATATACCTAATTAGAATTATTAAAACGAAATATTGTCCAATATATACGCTTCAATTTGACCAATGCTTGTCAATTTTCTGTGCACAGAGGCTAAAAAATGTAAGTAAATGGAATTTGATTCTTGTCTAATTTCAGCAAGATCAAATTAGTCCAAAGATGGTCAAAATCATCAATAAGAAAAGAATTACAGTAGTTCTGTATTTTGGTTGTTCATTCGAGTGTTTTAAGTTATGTTGTGTAAAGGTTTTGATATGTCTTTTCTCTAATATATATAGGAAATCATCAACTTGCAAATTAAAATTATTATGCAAAATTAAAGTACATTTATAAATTAAAGGACATATCTATTAAGAAAGATTTAATCCATTTTTCGGTTTTCGTTATCGAAAATACTACTGAGATTGGTAACAAACGAATTTAAATAAAAAAGGAAATATCCAAGAAAGAAATAGAAACTGATAAAATTAAGGAGAGCAATAAAATAAACAACTATATCAAAATAAGTATTAATTAAGTACAGAACATAAAAATAAATGTATCGGCTTCACATAAAATAAAATTTACATCAAATTAATATGATAAACAAATATGTTTTTTCTTATGTACCACCGAATATTACTTTCAAGGAATAAATGAAGCAATTATATTGATTCTTGGTGTCTCTTTAAAAAGAAAATTTTAGAAAACTAAAATTTTCAGCTGTAATATATGTGAACTTTATTGAGACACTATTTTCACCGCTCATTTCGACGATACGTTTCTTTTCATGGATGAGTACTGTTAAATGTGTCCAAACATTATCGCAACTAATTCTAATATAAAATATATCCATATTAGGAATAATTTAATGATAATGATGTTTCAATTTTTAGATATTTATCACAATTAAAGAATATATATATATGTTTAATAAGGTTCTTGAGGTTCAGGCAATAAATTAACAACAATTTTGGCGACGTTTCGAGACATATTGTTCTCATAATGATGCCCTACAGTGAAAAAACAGGTTACAAAACAATTAGGATTGATGAATTAATTGCCACTTCTATTGAGATTATTTTATTAGAAAACTAGTTTCGAATGCTAAACATTCATCTTCAGTTCTGAAACATACAACATTTTATCTCTTAGACCTCCTATGGTGAGTACTAATGTTTGATTTCTTGTCTTACATTTTTGAAAACTTTTGTGTATATAATCCATGTAACATAGTACTGATATGTTGAAAAATTTTGTGTTTTAGATGAATGTTTAGCATTTGAAACTGGTATTCTAATAAAATAATCTCAATAGAAGTGGCAATTAATTCATCAATCGTAATTGTATTGATCCTTCTATACCATCATCGTGTACCTCAAGTGAGATTCCAAATAATTATATAAGTTACACAGGTTGTTTAAGGTTAAAGCTAACAACAATATAAATATATAAAAACATGCGTAAAAATATATAACTAAAATATAATTAATGTTTATATATTTATATTGTTGTTAGCTTTAATTTTAATATCCTGTTAACTTAAATAATTCTATTGTAACCTGTTATTTCACCGTAAGGCATGATTATGAGAACAATAAAGTCACTAAATGTCGCCAAAATAAGTTTTTTATTTTATTGACTGAACCTCAAGAACCTTACTAAACATATAATATAAGCAGTCAAGAAAAATAAAATAAAAATATAATATATATGTATATTAAAGCTATCATTATTATAGAATAAGAATATAAATATAAAAAGAGCAAAATTATGTTTTTAAAAGGAAAATATGGCGGTAAATAGACTTATTGACAACATTAACACTAGCCAATCCTCAGAATAAAATAAATACTATGATTTAAAAACTTTCAATGATTGCATGAATTATGCAAAGCAATTTTTTCTTATTTTTTTGTCAAATTATAACATAATTTAGATTAGTTTTTTTCTTGAACAAATACAAATTCAACGAATTATTCAATCATTCAATCGAATCAACGAACTATTCAAATTCAACGAACACATTCAAAGAATCATTTTATTGATAGTTTTTTTTTTTTTTTTTTTTTTTTTTTTATTCACATAACTACTGATTTATGTAAACGACACGATTTTGTGTAATGTTTGCAAAGACACAATACAAATCTCAATCAATATCTAAATCTAAATCTAATAGTCAACTTTGATTAAGGCTAATTGATATCTGTGATCAAAGAGATTTCTGAACTTACCGACTAGAAGCGGACGCCAACCACGATAAGAGTCGCTTTGACAGTGAGCCCTTGACCGGGAGGCAGTGATATATAAGGGCGGGGGGCGTGACTGGTGGGCGTGGCCATCGCCAGCCAATGGGAGGCCCCGCCGCCCGCCCCTCCACTCGGACCTCCTGGCTTGCTACCCCATATTAGCACCCCCACCCACAACCTCTCACCTTGTAATCAATTTAGTCTGTTCTTTTTAAAAGCCCCAGTCAGGAGTTACCTTTTCCAAGAAGGGCTCCGCATGAGCTTCATGTGACAACGGTCGTTTGTTAGCCAAATCCCGGACCAGCTGAGCTCGTAATGACGGATGGCCCCCGACAGCCAATGGCCACCCGTTTTATATTCGGTCGCTTTTTACCTCAGACCAATCACCTGTATTAAAAAAAAAAAAAAATTAATTTCTTGCAGATTAAAAATATCATATAAAAATCAGAATTATAAAAAATTATTTTAAATATTAATAAATGTTAGAATTGTAATAATTTAAAACCTCACCACGACTATGTGATACATTTTAAAAAATTATTTTTGGGTATTTAATTATTTTGTCCATTATCAAAGGACAGATACTACAATAACTAATTATTTTTAGTTATGATTTTGATAAACTACAAATATTAAATAAAGAAAATAATAATAGGGTATAAAAAAAAAAAAAAAATGACCGTTTCATAAACAAATATTTGTATTATTATCACTTAATTTTTAAATACAATTAATACTCAAAGTATAGTTCATTGTTATCTTCTGTCATTACCCATCTGCAGCCAATTGCTCGATGCCACGCTAACATTCCTTGGGATGGCTGTCAAAGGACTGTTGGACAGCATTTTCAACTTCCGCAAAATTATCAAATTTTTTCCCTTGAAGAAAATGGGCCATGGATCGAACGAGTAGTAATCCGAAAGTGGGAGGTCTAGACTATCTGGTGGATGAGGTAGGAGTTCAAACCCACGAAGTTCTGTAAACGTTTGTTTGGAAGATGGCGACTAACAGTATCTTTCGACACACCACACTCCCTGGCAAGTTTGCGAGTACTTGTGGACGGATTTGACTTAACAGCTTCCTTCAGAACCTCATCAATATCCATTAATGGCCGTCTGGAGCCCTTCTTCCTTTCCAACGTCGTATCTCCACTTCTAAATTTTTCAAACTACCGCCGCGCTGTGCGCTCTTCAAGGACACCTTCCCCTTCATGTTTAATAATTTCACGAGTTGCTTCAGCGGCTGTGAAATTCTTTTTCCAGTAATGTCTTAAAATTACAAGAATTTTGTAGGAAACTGTTATATTTCTTCTTTGAAATAAATAACTGAACTGAGGCTTTATTTGAAGAAGTTTAGAAAATGCTCTAAAGGGATTATTAAGTATTGAAAATAATTAATAGCATTAAGATATTTACAGACTTATGAACTCTGGAATCTGATAAAATGGTCATTTTTTTTTATACCCCCTATTATTTAGAAAAATAAAATAAAATTAAAAAACCTGAATTCATAGTGATAACAAGAAAAAAATAATAATAATTTTTTAGAACACTAAAGTAATTTTCATTTAAAGTATAGTCATTTATAGCTTTGGTTGTTCCAAAATTTGGGATTTATTCAGTAGTTTATCAATATTAGGTAAGAGTCCTTAGTGACATTAGAGCCCACATCTATTGCCGTCTAACTTATTGAATTCTAACTCTTCTTTCGTGCAACTAATTCTATTCTACATTATAGTGATATTAATGAATATCCTTTATATATCATTATGATTCCATAAATATGAAACTATTAATTAATCTATTCGTGGGCCAGGACTTAATTATAATATCTACTTATATCCTTTCTGTTAGCAAACATTATAGTGTACTTACCTAAGGTGTTAAGAGCCAATTTCGGTGTCCTGGCGTTCGCTTCTACCAGGCTGACCTCCTGCAGCGTCTTCTTCCATCTCCGAGCTCCTCCTAAAAGAGATTATTTTTTTGCATAATAATCTTTATAGGCCACTCTCCCCTCTATCTAACCTATGTATTTCTTTCTTTGAATATTTTACTCCTTTGTTTGTAACTTCTTTTCCAGTTAATGCCGAGGAAGGATCAAAATAGTGTTAGTAGGACATGCAGAAAATCAGCCCCCTAAACTGTCACTCACCCTTACCCTTATAATACTAATTATACAGATAACTAGAACGTAGGGTTCCGCCCATATTTTAGCTTTCCATTTATAATAATTATTATTTATTAATCATATATCCAGTTTATTATATTTATTAGTTTAGTATTGCAGTTTGTATTCTTCTTTTCTTAGGAAAATTACCATTCCATATATATATATATATATATATATATATATATATATATATATATATATATATATATATATATATATATATATCATTTACTTACATATTTTTTTTTAAATCACACTTATTTTACATTTTATATACTATTGAGTTGTTTTTTTTAATACATATATATGATCTTATATTAAATTTAACTAGCGTTGAGATGAAAAAATCAAATTTTGAATCTGATAAATAGTTTTCGAGTTATATATGCCAAAGAAACGTGGATTTCACTAAAGTACGGAATCTTTAGCGTTTTGTCATGTATATTTCAAGAGATATTTCAAGATTAAAGCTACATATATAGAGTCTAATAGTAAATTTGACCAGCTTTTAATTTAAAAAAGAAATTTTGAGTCGGAGGAATATTTTCGGAGCGACAGTGAAAAATGTGCATAAAAACGTGGATTTCACAACAATACGGGCTTTTTAGCGTGCTTTTATGGGACATTGTTAAAACTTCATATCTAGTAGTCTAACAGTACATTTAATCATCTTTAAGATGAAAAAAGTAATTTTGAATCGGACAAATACTTTCAGAGTTATAGGCAAAAATGTACGACAAACATGTTTTCGCGGGAAGTGGGACTGACCGCCAGTTGGCCGATTTCTACACTTTTTCCCAAGACGCTTACTTCGCGGTAAATTGTCCGATTTCGGAGCAGTTTTTTTCATTTCGTAAGCAATAATAAGTAACAATTAATATTTAAAGACTTTCTTCGTAGAAATCTTAGTTTTCGTGTTACAGGTAAAAAAAACGAAAATAACCGGTATATTGGGCGTTTTTTTTGCGACTTTAGGTACAAAGCCGAAGTCCGCCGTGGTAGCAAACATCAGATTCGGATTCAGCATCCCAAAAAACATAAAGATCCGTTGAGAATAAAAGTTCGGAAGTTTTTTCTTGAAAACGCATCTCTGGAGCCTTATTTTACTGAACTAAAAGGATTTGGCAATGAACTGCGTTAGTCCAGCTACCTGGTTGCAGAACATTATGAATTCGAATCCGGTCTGGGGGGATTAATTGCTAAGCAATTAATTCATATTTCTGGCCAGGCAAAAGTTATTTTATGTACCGAATCTAAATGTAGAGCTGTCACACAGAGAAGAAGAATTAAAATAGGAAATATTAAACAAATAAGGCAAAAAAACAAACAAAAAAGCTTTATTCAAATGTGAATAAAACATAGTCCTGAACTTTGCAACATATTTACTTTTCTGAGTAAAGAACATTTCTTAAGATATAATGTTCTTATTTAGGGTAAACCAGACAGTTATTGACACCCTAACTTGGAAATTAAAAAATAAAAGATTCATTACCTAAAAAAAAATCTAAGAAAATTCTGTAGAACTCAGCTGTGTTAAAATACTTTCAATTCTTTCCATATTTTAAAATATATCCTTAGGGTGTCAATAGCTGATTTTACATTACGCTCGTAAAATATATTCCATTAATAATGTTTAGTGAAAATTTTCTTGTTTAGCTTAAAGTATTATAATTAAAGGAAAATAACTTTAAATTTCAACTTCATTAAACTCTTCTTTTTATAATTGAGGAGGTGAGGTGCAAAACTCGTTCTATCCATTTTTATTTTTAAATTGAGATGTCTACAAGACTAAAACGGCAAGAAGCTGCCCGTCGTAACAGACTACTTCAACATTTACTAGTCAAGCCCCCAATTAATAACAAAAGACTAATATACATGACTGTGATTAGACCTATCTGGACGTACGGAATTGAGCTTTGGGGTTCCACTAAACCATCCAATTCATCTCTTATCCAATCCATACAATCCAAAATCCTTCGAAAAATCCTCAATGATCCTTACTTTGCCACCAAAAAACTTATCCATAAAGATCTTATTGTTCCATATGTTGCAGATTTAGCACAAAACCAGATACCTATCCTTTCATAGTAAGTTCCATAACCACTCAAATCCCCTAATTTCTCAACTTGCTTCCCACACCATTCCTGATAATCCTCCGAGGCTGAAAAGAAGATGGCCCAGAGACCTTCTATTTTAGAATTTCTATTGTGCTACTGTGAGTAGTTCTTTTCAAGTTTTGTCACGTTATTGTAATAGTTCACAGCACATTTACTTGATGTATAAATTTTGTATAGTTGTAAAGTTCAATAAACTGTTATTAAAAAAAAAAAAAAAAAAAATCTTTTTTTATATCTTTATCTATAAATAACTTTATGTATGGCTTTTTTTTTTTTTTTTTTTTTTTTTTTTTTTTTTTTTTTTTTTTTTTTTTTTTTTTTTTTTTTTTTTTTTTTTTTTTTTTTTTTTTTTTTTTTTTTTTTTTTTTTTTTTTTAGCCCAAAAAACTTACATTGAAGTCCTATACTGGCCTGGGTGGGAAGGTAAAGATTCATTTCGTGGGTCCGCCACGAAATAAATTTTAACCCGCCCAGGTGGGATTTGAACCCATGACCTTCTGGTTACGAGCGTGCTAGGATCCTCGCCCCAACACACTCGGCCATTGGGTCCCCTTATGTATATTATGTTTCTAAAAGATAATTAATATTCAACTTTTCAAAAAAATGGAACGAACGAGTTTTGCATCTCACGTCCTCAATTATAGTATGAATATTATAAGGGTGTCAAAATCTGATTCACCCTAGTATGTTATGGATAGTATTTGCACCCTATATTTGTACCAAATACCCTAGTATTTGTTATGGATTTTGAAAGTAATCGTAAATTATTTCAAAATAAAAAAATATCGGTAGGACATAACCGCGACAAATACTGCAAAGATGGCAGAAAGTGGAATTCCAAGAGGGTTCGGTCGGGACAACGGGTAGCCTCTTTCCCGTAGCCTGGTCACTATCGGACCTATAGCTATTAGCAGTGATGTGTCGGTACCAAAATCCTTCGTAAAATCCTCAATGCTCCTTACTTTGTTACGAATAAACTTATCCGTAAAGATCTTAATGTTCCATATGTTGCTGATTTAGCCCACACCAGATACCTATCCTACCATAGCGAACTCCATAACTATTCAAATCCACTAGTCTTCCAACTTTCTAGTCTTCCCATTCTATTCCTGACAACCCTCCAAGGCGTTTGAAAAGAAGACTGCCTCGCGACCTTCTCAAATAGAAATTTTATTGAAGTGGTACTAGTGGGTAGATGCTTCACAAGCAATTGTGATGTTATTATTTTATATTATTATCACATTTACTGGATGAATGTTTTTTAAATGTACAGTCGTAAATTCCTGCAAATAGATACAAAAAAAAAATAAATAAAAAAAATAAGAACACAATTTGTTAGCGAGTTTGATAGAAATAGAAAAGTAATTTTATTCTGGGACCAAGTCCCTTATGAATGACAAATTGTACAGAAAGAAATGATATTATTTACATCTGGTCAGAGACATGACAAATAAATAAGATGAAAAAATAAAAATAAAAATAATAAAATAAAGAAGAAATATTAATATAACAATGATAATGTATACATAGATACTAATGTAATATATGAACAGGAAAATAAGAAGACATTCTACAAATGAAATAATAAATAGGTTATTTTGATACAATGCTAATTATATACAATATAAGAACCCAGATGTTGTATTCGGAGTGAGAAAAAATTATTTTAATTGGTAACACTGAGTCCGTTTCAGAAAGAGTTATATATCGTTTAATTGAGAAAATATATTGTTAGTAAGCGTCACCTTGGATTAGGAGAAGGTACTGGAAATAGAGGAATTTAAATGTTTTTAGAGATTTCGCTTGTCTAATGTGAGAAGGAATGGAATTCCATAGGATGGTTGAGCGGAATAGGAAAGAGCGCTGGAATGTAGTAGTTCTATGGGATGGGGTATATAGATCAGAAAGGCGGGATCTTGTGTGCATTGAATTGACTGCAGATCTGAATTGAAGCGTATTGTAAATATAGGAAGGATGAAGGGTGCTGATGATTTGGTAAATGAATGATCCATGGAAATATTTTCTACGGAATATGGGATAAAGCCAGTTTAATTCGGAATAGAGGAAGGAAACGTGGGAGCTCCTCGGTTTATCGAAGATAAATCTGGCAAAGCAGTTCATAATTAGTTCCAATCTGTCTTCGAGAACCGTCTGACGATATTGGAGAGCATTGGAGGAATGTAAGTAAAACCTGCCTTGTGTCTATAATAATTTACCTCAGCAGCTAGAAACCGTTATTTGGAGCAGTGAATCGTAAATATATTTCGGGAAAAATAAAAATTTTAACAAGAAAGTGTGACCTGTATGCAAAAGAAGCGACCCGTGGTAAATCTCTTCTTAAAATCCTAAATCTTGGCTAATTAGCTTTCCTTCAAACTGTAAGAGGAAGATGAAGAGGAACAACATCCCCGAAAATAGAAATAAAATAAAATAAGGCAAGTTGGCTGACTCTGGGAGTGAAAATGAAAATAAATAAATAAAACAAACAGGCAGAGAGGGCGGAGAGGTGGGATATAGAAGGCCTTGCCACGGCCTGGTCAACAGAATGGTCGGATCTCCATTTCCTGTTTGGCAAACAGCAATCTTGCCGCTCCTCCTCCAACCAATCCCCCACCCCCTCGCCCGGTATTGGGGCAGCTTCCAGCGATCCACCACGGATTAACAAAAATTGGAAACCTTCCACGGCCTGATTGGAAATATATTATTAAGTTAGCAACAGTCCTGGCTTCGTCTGTCCTAGCGCCGAGGCAAAAAGAAATCTTGAACATTCTATGGATTATACAGGGTTAAATATTTAAAAAAAAAAGTACGTTTATGTAACATTAGGTAATCAGCAAAAATTTGGTTAACCCCCCTTAACTCCCTATAAATAGGTTTTTTTTTTTTTTTGCTTTTTTGGGGGGGGGGGGGGGGAGGGAGGGCTTGCCACCTTCACAACTCTTTATCCATCATGCATATGGACAAGTGATAAAAAACTAATACATTTATTCAATCTAGTAGGTATGTGGAGCAATCAAGTATTTATTCTCTAGCGTGTTTTTCATCAGAAAAACGACTGTTAGACTCAAAAGGTGAAGTGCAATTGTATCATGAGTTACACCAATAAAAAGCTAACTAAATTCTGCAGTTTTTGAGAAATTTGACGGCTTCTAGGGTTCTCCTGTGAGGAGTGAGGAATCTTCAAAAAATATTAAAAATTTAAGTTTTAATAAATGTTTTGTGTTTTGCGCGTTAAAAGGCCCCTTAAAAGTGAATTTAAATTAACTAGACCTATTTCATCTTTTAGAAAATTCTATCTCCTCAAAAAATTGAGATAGGACACTCGTTTTTGCGCCATTCTACCCCGTTTAGTTTGCAGTATTACCCTTTTTTTTTTTTTTTACACTATGTCTGGGACACCCTGTATACGGCTAAGTGCCTCTAATTTTTTTTAATTTGTATTTTTTAAAATATAGTAAATAGCCTGGAACTAATCTCTCTCGAAGTGATGAATACAAATCTATAATAAAAATATATGAAGTGAATGAGAGGAATGAACTGAAGAATGAGCCAAATTTCTTTTTAGATTGTTGAAACCGTCTTCTTTTTTTTTTTTTATTGGGAATCGGGAGAGAAGCAAAATTTGAGAATTTTGAAAATGGAAGAATGGAGTTGTTTAGTTGATTACCATAATTCTATTTATAGCTTGATGTAGTGTAGAAGGAGATTAGAATGTTGATCGAGTAAATAAAATCGAAACCTACGAGCAGATGGGGGCTCGATGGCCGAGTGAGTTGGGGCGAGGGTCTCAGCCAGCTCGGTACCGAAGGTCGTGGGTTCGAATCCCACCTGGGCGGGTTAAAATTTATTTCATGGCGAATCCAGGAATTTCGTGGTTCTTAGCTGGCCTATACGAAGCAAGAATAAGAAAAAAACATGGTACGTGGTAAGGCAGCTTAGCAGAATCCTCAAGGAGTGGATTTATCGGACAAGAAGTAAAGGAAGACCTTTAAGTTAAAGCTATGGTAAGGTGGCGTAATATGCGAAGGCGGGCTCTCTTTTTGCAGGCGGCAGCGCGGGGAAGAGACAAGCAGAGGTTGATCAAAGAGGTCTAGACTCAGGGTTGATGATGATGATGATAACCATACTATAATTTGTTTGGAACATTACCTTAGGCTAATGTTAAAAATATTGAAATAAAGAGATTACATATCATTTTAGACTATTACACAATTATCACAGATCATCCGCAACACAACATGTTCTTATTCAGTGTGTTGTAGTTCAAGTTTAATTTATTTTATTTATTTTTATGCAAGTATACTCGCTGCTCTTTTATTGAGAATCGAAAAAAAATAATTGAAAGCATCCTCACATATGGCGTAGAAACATGGTCCCTCACCAAGAGTATTAGGAATAAATTAAATGTAGTTGAGATAGACTACTGGAGGACTGTATCCAGAAACCCAGGGCAGATCTCGTAAGAAATGAAGATATAAGCAGGAAAATGGAAATTACGGAAAGCGTGACGGAACATGTTAAGAAGAAAAAGTTAATTTGGTACGGACATGTACGTCGGATACCTCCTGGAAGATTGCGTGAAATGGTTAGAAAATGGAACCCTCTGAGAAATAGAAGGAGAGGACGACCAGCAAGGAGATGGGAGGATGAGATAGCGGAGGAAATGGCAGGAAGAGGTCTGAGGGACGGTGATTGGTGGGACAATGGAACTGTGGAAGGATAGTTTGACCTAACGGAAACCCAACGAAGGGAAACACCGTTTCAAAGAAAGAAGAAATGAAGAAAAAAAAAATGAATTTACAACAAGAAATATAGAAAATAGTTTTACAATAATTCAATTGCAGGTGTTTGGTTG
The DNA here is from genome assembly GCA_003667255.2 of Euschistus heros. Lineage (NCBI taxonomy): Eukaryota > Metazoa > Arthropoda > Insecta > Hemiptera > Pentatomidae > Euschistus > Euschistus heros. The sequence continues at coordinate 5,550,054 of RCWM02000015.1, forward strand.
TAAGATGATGGTTAAGGAACACTACATGAAAGTAAAAATGTTGATGTTGGTTAAGGAACTGGACTTAGGTTCGAGTTTTGCTGAAGTTGAAAAATTTATTTATTATTAATTATATCTCTTGTGGGCGGGGCACTTCCTGGGGGGTGGGGTACACCGGAAAGGGTACATTCGTCTTCTGTAACTTTTCACAAAAGCAGGAGGTTGAGCCAGGACGCTGATTTAGTCATTCATTGCCTTTGGCTAACAGACAGACTTTCTCAAAGATAGTTCCAAATCATAATTATAATTATAGATTACCAATGAAACCGAAAAAAAAAGGCGTTATTCTTTGAACAAATAAATCTTTTAAAATTAAAAAAAAAACCAATCCACCGTTTAATTGGACCAATTACAACATTGAAAAACAAAAGAGAAAGAAAGAAAAAAAAGGATTGGAAAACAGTGGATCCGAACCGAAGGTAGGAGGGTGGAAGAGGTAAATATAGAGGAATAAAAAGTTGAAAAGAAAAGTCCGCTCAAGACCAATTGGTCGGTTAATGAGTGTAAACATTCTGCGAAGGTAAACAGAAGAATAAATGGCTCCTCGGTGATAGGGAAAGAGGAAAAGAGGGAAAAAAAACAACAGAAAGTTGTTATGATTTATTTTAAAATGATAGGTTGTGGAGGTGAGGGGGGTAGAGGGGTAAGGGAAAGGGGGGAGGGGAGCTGTTTGCGGAGGGAGAAGCTTTTATGCCCTCTTTGGTATGCAAATAGGGGCGGGGGGGGGAGAAGGGGGGTATCAAATCAAGTCCTGTCTTCGGCTCTCTACCGCCGGCCCCTATCGATATCTCATCCCAAATCGATTTTAGTTTTTTGCCATATTTTTATATTCGACGTATCTCTTTTGCAATCTACAATACAATTTCAGATCAGAATTAACTATTAAGATAACTACAATTTAAGATAAGAATTATTTATTTGAGAGTGGTTTCCTATAAAATATAATTAGTGAAAGAATTATGGGCAATTGATTGTACAGTAGAAATTCGATAATTCGTTATGAGTGGGGAAGAGTGGGTGACGAAAAAACGGAAATGACGAATTAAAGAATTTTGCTGGTAAATTAACAAGAAAGCATTTTAAGCTATATAATTATAATTTATTGAATGTAAAAACGAACAGATAAACATTATACACATTAAACTTGAGTCAAAATGACCAAAACAACAAAAAAAAAGCTAAACACTTGCCGCATCCCATCATTTGTGAAATATCTCATTCACATAGCTGCTCGAAACCACTCAATGCACTTAGTTAAAAAAAAAAATTCTACAAATTACAAAAATATAAATTTTATTCTATAAATTTTAACACCATAAAGTTATAAATAAAAGTTTGATATTGTATTATATCACAAAAGTAGACTTATTATCATTTGTTTATATTTTGTAATTATTATTATTAATTTGTAATTATTATTGTTTATTATTATCTTTATCACTTGGCTTAGATTATAATTTAACTATTATTTATTATAATTCATAAAATTAACTATAATTGTTAAATGAACTAGTATTGTTTTTTTGTTTGTTTTGTTGTGTAGGTTTTTTTTTTAGTTTTTCCTACTGTTTTATCAAATTTGCATTATTTACTTGTTTATAGATTCCTCCATATTAATTACTATTTCACATGAGATGGATGTGTATCCAAACATGTGCCTAAGTTTTTATTAGCCTAATTTGGCTTTATGTAATTTATTTTCAATAAAGATAATAAAAAAAAAATAAAAAAAATGCACTTAGTTAACAGTTCCTCTACTTCTTTGCATTGAATAGTTGAAGAATTAGAAACGTCATCGTCATCATCTTTTTCATCACTAGCTTCATTTTGAGCACTCGGCACTTGTTCTATAATTCCAATGTCATTTAAAATTGCATATCCTACATCCGTACTATCCATGTTTAACTAGCTGCTTACCTCTTGCTTATCTTTTCTCATTTTATAACCTGGAACAGAAGTTGCTGAGCCTGATGCTAATGTTTTTGTAGGAAGAGCTTTCCAGTATTAACTGATTCTGGGACTTTGTCAACTGCACTCATACTTCCTTTCATCTCTTACTACAGTCAATGGAGGGATCGACTCCGGGCTTGTTCTGTTTGTTTTTTTTTCTATGAAACGATTTACAAAATGTATAAATATAGGCGTATTTTTTAGTGGCAAACCAAATGAGACGGATTGGAGGTTAAATAAGTAGCAAGGGGAAAAAATGAATTGTATACGTATTTAATTTAAACAAATAATTTTAAAAAAAAAAAAAAAAAAATGACGAATTACAGTTCGTAACAGTTATCGAGTGACGAAATAACGAATTCTCACTGTACTTCAAAAAGAATTTTAAGGGTTCCTCCTTGGATCAATTTTTTTGTTAAAAATTCTCTGACCCGTTAGTCAAATTAAATCTAATTCCTATTGCATGTAAAAAGTCCTAATGTACTCAATTTAGAGGTCTTACGTGTTTTATTTAATCTCCATCTAAATCATTTCATATCCAATCCTTACAATTCAAAATCCTTCGAAAAATCCTCAATGCCCCTTACTTTGTCACCAATAAACATAACTATTAAGATCTTAATGTTCCATACGCTGCTGATTTAGCCTAAACCAGATACCTATCCTTTCATAGTAAGCTCCATAACCATTCTAAATCCACTAGTGCTTCCCTATCCATTCCCGATAATCCTCCGAGGCGTCTGAAAACAAGATGGCCTAGATATCTAGTTTTGAATTTTTATTGAGCTTCTTATGAGTTCTTTTCAAGTTCTGACATGTTTTTGTAATCGGCATCTACATATTTACTTGATCTATATATTTGTATAGTTGTAAATTTCAAGAAATTGATATAAAATAATAAATCAAATTTTTAATCACGGTTTTTGAACAAACTAAAATTCACGTATCGAAATTTGACCGTCCTCAAGAAATCAGTGTAAAGATTTTTTTTTTAAGCATAATTTTAAATAATGTTATATTGGCCTGTTGAACGAAAGTATGGCCCCATTATTTGTGTAAAAAAGCACTGTATAATATAATATTGTAACGAAATTAACGATAAAAGACATGATCAGGAATGAGGTAGTCAGCACGCATCAGTACAATCTCCAGACATAGATACTAAATTATCAGGGATTAGACTAGGAGATCACTCATCCACCTCTTTTTCAGCCTCCGTTGGGTTATGCCAGAAATTTGAACTGTTGCCATATTCTTAGTTTTTCATTAAAATGTCCGTAAATTTTATGGATATGGGTCTTAACTGTCGGAGTACATAAGTCTGTATGTAGCGTATCACTTGACACATAAGAAGGGGAGTCTGTTATCAGTCTTAGGAATTTGGATTGAAATGTTTGTATTTTTTGAATATGCGTTTTTTTGGCCGGTCCATAAATTTGGGATGCACACCTTCAGATGGGTTTTAACAAGTAACTGTAAATGTTAAGTTTCTGTTTTAAAGTTAGTTTTGAGCGTCTGTGAAGTACTGAGTATAGAAGTTGCAGTCTTAACTGTAACATCTGTTTTTTTGTCTTGACGTGTGGGCCCCATGTTAGTCTTCTATCAAGCGTTGGTCCTAAGTATGTCACTTTTTCAGTTCGATGTAAAGGTTGGTTGTCAATGTAAACAGGCGGGCGAGTCTTGCGTCGTAGTGTAAATGTAAAATGAAGGGATTTGTCATAATTAAGTTTTATTTTCCATTTCATACACCAAGTTTGAATCTCGTTGAGGTTGTGTTGAAGAGTTAAGGTGGCTTGTGTAGGGCCATAATTGCAGTGTCATCTGCGTAAGTTGCAGTTAATAAGTTATTGTTCGTCGGTATGTCATAGGCATATTTCAAATAAAGAAAATGTGCTAGAATTGAACCTTGAGGGACTTCTGCTAAAATAGGTTTGATGGATGAGAAATCTGAGCCCTGCCGAACAGAGAAAAAGCGGTCTGAAATAGAAGATTGTTAGATAAGTAATGTTTATAGTGGAAGGTTATATAACAACTATTTCTTACGTTTCTTTTTATATAACAATGTTTTTTGTTTGTTTTTTTTCTTAAAAAGCGCTGAGTTGATTTGTATGGGACCACGTATAATGTGTGACCTACCGAACAAAAAAAATCATCAAAATCGATTTATAATTAACGGAATAATTGCATAACAAAGCTGAAAAGAAAAGAAAAAAAAAAGAAGAAAAAAAAGACAGTCGAATTGAGAACCTCCTTTTAAAAGCAGTTCATTTGACAAGAACCAGGTTGTGTAGCGATCGCCTCAGTTCAAATTTGCCGATTCGGTTCCTAAATCGGTTTATTGTAAATATTAACACCGATGACACCGGACATTGTACAAGGGGCGGGGGGTGGGGGGGTGTAAACATAGGCACATTAGGGAAAGGCTATTATGAGGGTTTGTAAGTCCAGCAAAGCCGACCGGGATTAGGGGCAAGTTAACAGTTAACATCCCTAATAGGATGAGATAGGATACTACTACCAACCCTCGTCCCCTACATCCGTTCCTAACTAACTTTGCTCTTCGATCTCTTTGGGTTTGCTCTTCGATCGCAATCCAAACACTATCGGCAAACTCATTCCTTTCTGTTGATCTTCTCTCTACAAACTCTGGGCTAAGTACCTAATTTGTGAGAGCAATCCTCATTAAACCACCGTCCTTTGTTTGATTACTTAGAATTCACCAAAATTAATTTGAATGCACTTGAGGTTCGCATTACGGTATTTAAGGATCGTTTAAATTAGGATCGATCCATTATTTGTCACTTCATTTCTTTTTAAATCCAAAGACGATTTTCGAGGGTCATCAACGAGTTTAAAAACATATAAAAAATCTAAAACATGAAACACAAGATACATACACAAGATTTTAGCGTTTCTTTAAGCTATCTGTTCATAGAGTAAGTTGGAGTTATAAAGAAATGGTGGATGGGGTGGTCAACTAAACAATCAGACAAAAATAAAACTGTAATCAATAAAATCGTTTTTTTTTTTTGGAGGGGGGGGGTTAAACCAATTAATTAAAATATTGACTGAAGTGCAAAACCAAATCAGCAATTACCAACAAATAAAGCTTCTGGTCATCTCATCACATCAGAGGTACTCAAAAACCTACCCAGAAAATCATTAGTTTTTCTTACTACCCCTTATAACGCCATTTTCAGAACAAAAACATTACCCTTCCAATGGAAACATTCCTTGAAACTAGTGATTCATAAGCCCAACAAATTACTAGACAAACGATCAAACCTCCCAATTCATTACAAAAGACTAATTAACATGATTGTTATTAGACCTATTTCAACGCATGGATTTGAGTTTTGGGGCTCTACTAAACCATCCAATTCATCTCGTATCCAATCCTTATAATCCAAAATCATTCGTAAAATCCTCAATGCTCCTTACTTTGTCACCAATAAGCTTATCCATAAAGACCTTAATGTTCCATATGTTGCTGAGTTAGCCCAAGCCAAACCTATCCTTTCATAGTAAGCTCCATAACCACTCAAATCCATTAGTTTCTCAACTTGCTTCCCACTCTATTCCCGATAATCCTCCGAGGCGTCTGAAAAAAAAATGGCCTAGAGATCTTCTAGTGTAGAATATTATGGTATTGAAGTGCTACTCATGAGTAGTTCTTTTCAAGTTATTACATGTCATTGTAATCGTTATCAGCACATTTACTTGGTGTACATATTTGTATAGTAGTAAATTTCAATAATTTGATATATAAAATAAAAAATAAACCGACAAATAAATAAAAGACAAATGCACACCTTCTTCTTGCAGACCTATTAGCATTTTACTGCTCTGTTAAAAAATATATGAATAATTACTACTGGACCGTATTAGAAAATTACTGACTGAATTAAATACAATACCTAACCACCAATTTGAATTCCGCTCATATCATTCAACAACACAATAATTACATTGAGTCACAGATTGTACCTATATCCGCTGCTTTAGAACTAAAACTTTACGTTTCTGGGGTGTTGTTGGACGTTTTCCAAGCTTTTGATAGAGTATGGCACCAGGGGTTGGTTACTAGTAAAATTGTAACCGTAACTAACGCACACTTACTACCGGATTATTCACACACTTATTACGGTTTATTCATAAAAATCAACTCAGCGCTTTTTAAGAAAACAAAATTAATAAGAAATCATTCTTATATAACCTTCCATTATAATCATATTACTCCGTAGCATGGATATTATTCCATGCTCCGTAGTGACTAAATCTAAATTACTAACACAAATAATTTACATATATAAACAAAAATACTCTCTCACTTACGACTAAAAATTGAAAAATAAAGGTAATTTTTCAACAGACTTCAAAAAAGAGGAGGTTCTCAATTCGTCTGTTTTTTTCATATGTTTGTTACGCAATTATTCCGTCAATTATGAATCGATTTTGATGATTCTTTTTTTGTTCGGAAGGTTCTACTTCGGAGGTGATACCATAAAAATATTAAATATTGAAATTTACTTAGTGCTTTTAAAGAAACATAAAAAAATAAAAACGATTAATAAGAAATCACTGTTATATAACCGAACAGAATTCTCCATCCACACATAGTGGTTCGCCTTAAGGCCTGCCTTCGGGTTTTCCTCTGCGTGTAGAGCCACCTTAACATATTCACAATTTATGATCAGTTATTTAAGGAATCGGTGCCAGCCAAAAAGGGTAGTTTATTCCTGCCTTTGCAACAAACTTTTGAATGGCTCGAGACAGCGGTGTGGTGGTGATGAAATAGTGGGGAGATCTTAAGAATTACCATATAAGTATGGATGCGCCAGTGGGACCAAGTATGACCTACCGATCAAAAAAAAAAAAGAGAATCATCAAAATAGATTCATAATTGACGGAGTAATCGCGTAACAGGTGAATTGAGAACCTTCTCTTTTTTTTTAAGCCGTTTGAAAATGAATGTGAGGCGTCCAGTTGCAAAACCAAATTTCTATCTTTTTCCCCAAAAGCCAAAAACCATAGCAATATGATGCCCAATTGATATGAATGTTATTTTTCTTGTATAATCAGCAGAAAAATAGATGGTTTTAGTTGGGCAAGCGTAATAAGTGCCCCTGTTGACCAGTTTTTAAAAAATTGGTTTTTCTTCTGTACTTACTCCGTTTTGCAACACTTAGAGACTCAAAAAAGGTTTCTCATTAGCATGGTGAACTATAAAAACCGATAGTACAGTAATAAACGAAATATGTGCATACATGGACTAGTCTATGTAATCACAATCCACATTTTCCTAAACAAATTATTATTCTTCCTCATCTTACTTCAAGGCAGACTTTTAGTAAAACTTCTTTGAAAATGGTTAAAACCAATTTATCATTAGAATATATTTGTATACATAAATGCGAATATTTTTTAGAGTATTGAGGAACAAAATAAAAACAATAAAGTATCGAACTACGTACTTAGTAGTATCAAAATATTATTGACTCTGTTTTTTAGTAGCTAACTTAAACATTCAAAAGAAATAGCTATCTAAAAACTTTTTTATAATGTTTAAAAACATTTATTAGTTTATTTAAAAAATGGACTAGTCAATAGTAATTACGATCACGATAATAGGTTACTTTTTTAAACAGCTAATTGTGTTTCTTCTCGTTTGTGTCTCCTAAATCTGACAAATAATATGCATAATATGGCAGCCATATTGTGAGATACTCCCTTTTGGTACTGTGATAGACATAGTTTTACTCCCTTTTGCAACAGTACGTGATTTTTAATTGTAAATTTGAACAGCTTTTCCTTCGGTTTTAAACCTAAAACCTAGTCAGTCTTATGCGTGGCAAGGAGCTGGATCGAACGGTATATAAAACTCAATTTCGATATTCGGTGGATTTGCTACGTTTTGCAATGAGGCGCCTCATATCAAGTTAAGTGCCATTTACAATAGTTCTGGGATATTCATCCACCAAAGCTCGCAGAACGGTGTCCTTTAAGAAAGAAGTCCTGCCACGATCTTTTATGGGTTTATGTTCTTGTTGAGGAATACAACCTATAAGGTAGTTTTCATTTAATTATAAATTGGGAAAAACTAATTAAATGGTAACGGTTCGGATCGGCGACACCACCAAACTGGGTTGACCCGCGCTACACCGACCAGTTCGATCATTACGCTTCACTTCATGTGTACATTTTTCGATAGTTCATTCCTATAACCTCACATGTAAACAATCACTTATACAGTTTCAACTTGGATTGTGTTGTTTAGTTTGTTATATTGATATTTAGACTTCTTAAATGTAAATAAGTGAAACAGAAGTTAACAAAATGAGTTTCATAAAGGATTAAGTGTTTTATCAATTCATGTTTTCTTATTTCATCTAATCTTATTTGTAAAAGTGTTATAAAACTTAAGAAGATTAATTTGTACATGGATTTGGTGTTTTACATATTTATATTTGTTCTATCAATTTAAGTGATAAAATTTACAACTTGTAAAGGTGTTATGAAAATTAACAAGATTTATTTGTACATGGATTTGGTGTTTTATATATTTGTATTTGTTGTTTCAATTTCAGTGATAAAATTTCAGTATACAGATTTTGTGAATGGATTCTTTGTCATCCATGTTACTTTTTGTTCTAAAGTGAGGCAGATTGTATAATTAATTCAATAAAACATATCAGTTTATAAATAAATGTGAGAAAGTATATCACAGGTTTTTTATGTTTTCTTATTTCCACTTCCCATGAGAAAATATAGCAGAAATTAACATCATCACTTTCAACTAGGATTCTGTCTTATATTACATAATGGCTTATAACATGGAGAATTGACAATGTGAAAATAATCACAGATTAAGAGGTAAATGACACATGACACATTACTATATAATTGTAGAACTATTGGTATAATGTTATAGATTAATGTGTTTTTAAAAAAAATTAGAAGCCTGATGATGGAACAATATCTCCGAAACATGTAGCTACAAATGTTAAAAAAATAGGAGTTATGCCAAATAAATACTTAAGGATTCTGTCTTTTTTATATTTATAATTTGTTATTTTCACTTCTCTGACAGAAAGTTCATCAGGAATTAACTTTACTGGTGGTTCAGTAGTATATTAATTGTTGATTAAATTAATATTAGAAAATGTATTATAAGGTAAACAGAAGTTAATATTACTTTGAACAGGGATTTAGAGTTTCTCAGTAAAGGTAGGAGAATAACCTTCCCCCTCTTAAAGCAGCGACTAGAACATCGAAATAAATCGGAACAAGGTTAGAATCGATAAAAGGTATTCTGAGCGCGTTCAGGGGTTGGTGTCGCCGATCCGAACCATTACCAATTAAATTTTAGTAACATTATCTTTTAAGCATATCGTTTTATCATTTTTAAAATTATTTAGTTGCTATGGAAATATTTAAATGGTGTATACTTAATGCGGTTGTAACGAGAATCGATGAAGGGGAAGTGGTTGACAACATTAAGACGCTAAGACAGGAAGACGGAAGGGTTGTGGTTGACTGAAGATGGTGGCCGCTTGGAGAGTGCGGGGTCACGTAGTGCTAAGATGGCCGCTTAGTATTCTCCTCTCCCCTCTACCTCGTCTCCTCTGGCTCAGGTATTTATTTACAGCTAGGGTTCCAAGCATGGCGAAAGGTATATAAACAATAAAATAAGTAAAATAGAAAAGATGGTACTACTATCAAAGAGCTGCTGTGAACTCGTGTACTCATATACCAGTAGAATTTTAGTCGACGTTTATTCATGTCATGTACTATGTAAGGTTGTGGGATAGTCGATAGTTAGCACTATCGATAGGCCGATACTATCGTTTGAGAACTATCGATTGCTATCGATAGTTACTTCCTTTTTTTCTAAAGGTATTCAATAAAAAAATAAAAAATTTCAACTAATTTAATAAAATTCAATCATCTACTTACTATTTGAAATTTGCAGGATTATAAGATTATATCGAAAGACTCATTTACATGACAGTTATCAGACCTATTTGGACATATGGATTTGAGCTTTGGGGCTCAACTAAACCTTCTAATTCTTCCCGCATCCAATCCTTACAATCCAAAATCCTTCGAAAAATCCTTAATGCTCCTTACTTTGTTACAAATAAACTTATCCATAAAGACCTTAATGTTCCATATGTTGCTGAGTTAGCCCATACCAGATACCTATCCTTTCATAGTAAGCTTCATAACCACTCAAATCCCTTAGTTTCTCAACTTGCTTCCCACTCAATTCCCGATAATCCTCCGAGGCCTCTGAAAAGAAGATGGCCTAGAGATCTTCTAGTGTAGAATTTTTATTAAAGTGCTACTGATGAGTAGTTCTTTACATGCTTTGACATGTCATTGTAATCATTGTCAGCCCATTTACTTAATGTATATAATTGTAAAGTTGTAAATTTTAATAAATTTATATAAAAAAAAAAGATTATATCATAAAGATGAGAGAAGAAAACTAATGTATTTGAATTTTAAAAAAAGTATTTACAATTTACATGGTTACAATAATAATGGACAAATCAAATCTTCAGAAAAGAAAAATAACGAAATAATTAATTTCAAGAGTCAAGTGTGCTGCTTGAGCCACATATTTCCCGAAAGAAAAACTATTATTTCTGCTTTCCTTTGGCTTAATCTTTGAGTGAACCCTTGAGCTCTAGGAATTCCGAATTCAATTTCAAAAGAACTCGAAACTGGACAGTTGCAGCGATAGTACCTATCGACTATCGCCCAACCCTAGTACGATGTTAGATATCTGTTCGGTCTCTTGTCTACTCCGCAATCTGTAACCTCCTTCTGTTTTATTCGGCCTTACGACTTTTCTGATGATTCTTCTCTCCAGTTTCTTGATGATAAGGGATATCACGTTATGATCATGTATCTCACCACTACACAAGATTAAAATGGTTATTTCCCTCCTTCCGAAAGACAATACTTCCTTGGTTCGTTCCTTTACTTTCCTCTCAGTCACCTCCCTATATCCTCAAAGCATTAACATTAAAATCATCAGTGAGTTCCCGCAAAACCGGATCCCGTTCCTCAGACCTCTACCTAACTCCCTTCAACACATCCTTCAAACGCTCCTTTATTTCTGGAGCTTGTAACTTCTGGAACCCCCTCCCTTCCATCATTCGCCATTCCTCCACTCATAATAGCTTCAAATCCCGTCTTTTCGTTTACTTGTTATATTCATCTATCTACCTATCTATACATATCTAATAGTCATATCGTTGAAGAAAATATTTTTTTAAATGAAATATGAATATTCGGAATATAATATTGATTTTGTACAGTATTATTTTAGTACTATTGCCCTAAATTTGTATAATTGGTTTCAGCATAATTATATTATTTTATCAGATAAGATACATTATTTTTCCGGATAATTTATATTTCTTAGCTTTGTTTACTGTATTTTTTCATTGATTTTTTATTTTTCCTATTTTTGTTTTTGTAGCTTATTTTAAATTTCTAACCTTAAGATGTAATTTGTTCTTCAAGTGATATTTGAAAAACATGTATTGTTACTTTTATTACTTTATATTGTAATTTAAATTTCTTTTCAATTCCTTAATTTAATTTAGATTGTATTTCCTTGCCTTTATTATATTTCTAAATTATACATACGGCAGATAGGCCGCCAATAATTGTTCATTATAATTATTCTTAAGGGGCAATGGCCCAAGAATAAAATTTATTTTCATTCATTCATTCAGTTTCTTGATATTATTTAGTCCACCTTTCCGCTAAATGACCAACGTGTCTGAGGCATATACGGTTTATGCCAGCGTAATAGTGTATCACTTTTACATTACATTGATAGGATCATTTACTGCAGATGTTTCCCGTCTTCCAAAATGCTCTGGTCATCTTTTTTTATTTCTTTGTTCATGAGCTTCTTTCTCTTACCCATTAGCCTGTATCATTTCCCCAAGATATTTAAACTCTCTTGATCTCAACATATTCTGTTGTATTTTTTTTTTTTTGTTTTGCGTCTTTTCGATTCGACATGTTTTCTGTTTTCTCATAGAAGATTTGCAATCCAACCTTTTTATTAGCCTTCCCTTTCAAGACATCGATTTGTTTTACTGCAGTCTCTAGATTATTTCTGTGGATATCGCGAATATCATCAGCAAATACCAGATAGCCAAAGTCCTTTGGTTTTTCTTCCTATCCTGATTGGTTAATAGAGTCCCTTCATCTTCAATTATTTCTCCCATTCTCTGGTAGCTTTATCTAATTACTAATATGTTGAATAAATATGTTGAACAAAATTGGTGAAGTACCATCCACCTGACTCACTCCTTGAAGGCTTCCGATAATTCTCCGATGAATATAATTTTGGATTTGGTGTTGTTTAGTGTCTCTTTGATAAGGTTGATAAGGTTTACTATCTTGTCATGGAGACCCCTCACGTCTAGTTTCTGGACCTTCCTGACCTTTAGAAATGCCTAAGGATGGGTTGAAATGCCTTCCCCTTTAAAAACGGACTCATCTATCCATTAATTCACCTCAAAAAGTGGTATTCTTCAACACAATCTGCATTCGAAGCTAAAGGCAAAATTGAGGTCCATATTCATTACCATTGGGTTTTAAACCTTACATTGAAAACTTAATAAAATAAATCCTAATAATAAATAAATAATAATAAGAAATAAATAATTGTAATAACATTAGATCCTCTGATCTGTTGCAGCTTTATTGACAGCTTTCCTTTATTTTTTATGAAACAATAATTTTTTTTCTTTGCTTTTTATTCCAATGTAGAGTTTATTATATTTAAAATGCACATTTCCATTTAGGGATTGTCTTAATGTTTTATTTACACAAGTAACAGATTTTTATGCCAAATGGGAACACCCTGTTTATTCGGTTTTAAAAGTATATTTTTCCATGTAATAGAAACAGAATCATTACTTTTAACATATCATTCAAAAGCTGATCAAATTTACAATTTTTCGTGAGATTTGTAGTTTTGTGGATAGTTTTTTTCAAAATACAGTGAGCGTTGAAGTAATATAAGACATTGTGACTTCCCCAAATAAGGTGAAGATCAAGCTGTTCTTTAGGTCACAAGTTTGTAAAATCCAAGATTACATCAAGACTCAATCTTACAAGATACAAGACAGTACTCTGCCCTTATAGAAAATTTAATGCAAAATCCGAAAAAGTGGTCAAAGCTCAAAAAATATTTATACAAAATTGAGATATAACAGCTTTTATGGTAAAAAATGTGGTTTCCTCAAAAAAGTCTTTGATTTACCGTATATCTGCAACGGATTGGAATAGAATGGTGAGGTCTGCGGCATTTTTCTATATTTTTGATTCAGTTTCACCCAATTTTATTTTTACACTATGAAGTACTCAGTATAGGGGGGGGGGATGGCACACTTCCAGTCTTCTTGTCTAATTTCTGTCTTCCATATTTCTTGTATATTTGTTAGTTCTTTGACGGTATTCGGCCTAGCTTCCTTTAGCAGTTCAGCTACGATGCCTTCTTCTCCTGCTGTTCTACCGTTATTAAGTTTCATGATTTGCCTCTTGATATTCAATTCATATGGTGCTTTCGACTTATCATTACTTTTGATCTCTTGGCTCCTAGGAAATCTCTCTGTTGGTTTAAGGCAATTCAATAGTTCATTGAAGTACTCCATCAGTGTCTCGCAGTTCTCTTTGTTATTCAATGCCACTTTTCCATCCTTCTTTTTGAAACACAAATTTTGTGATTGATATCCCATGATTCTAGATTTAAATGTGTTGTAGAAGTCTCTCGTGTTATAGTTTTGGAAATTCTCTTCTATCCCTTTCAGTTGACCCCTTTCATCTCCTCTTTTGACTCCCCTGATGTCCCTTGTTTGATCTGATGTCACTTCTACATAAGCTGTTCCACTTGCATTTTTATTTATTCAGATATTATGTTTCAGAATGACAAGTTGTAACAAGAACAGGGGATGTGCTAGCTCGGTTCGATTACTTCAGCAAAACAGTTTCTATCATATCATACCAGGCTAGTATCGATATCTTATCATGTCATATCAGCCTAGTAATGATATTTTATCAAGTCATATCAGTCTAATACCGATATTTTAATATATCATATTACAACAACAATGGCGCTACGGTCCATGCAGAACCTTGGCCTCTTCCACGATTCCCCTCCATTTGTTTCTGCCACCAGCTGCTCACCTCCAATACCTCACACCAAGTGTCTTTAGGTCTGCCTCAACATCTTCCCTCCAGCGCAATCTAGGCCTTCCTCTTTCTCTCTTTTGTATATCATATTAGCCTAGGATCAATATCTTATCATGTCATTTCAGCCTAGTATCGATATCTTATCAAGATATCATCGATATCTTATCAGCCTAGTATCGATATCTTATTATACCATATCAGCCTAGTATCGATATTTTATCTAGTCGTATCATTCTGGCATAGATATTTATTTAAATAAATCATTTTAAGGAATTTATTATTCAATAAAATTTATAAAATTTTATGATACTTTATTTTATATCTATATTTTTTAACAGTTCGTAAACTCTATGCTTTTCTGGAGTTTTAAGTTATTTAACCACATTAATATGGAAATTCATTTATTATTATGACAATTGATACGTTTTTACAAAGTTTCATCAACGAAACAATTTTATTTTTTATATGTTCTATTTTTCCTGTAACGGCATATCGAGTTCTCGATAAACCTTACTATCTTACATAGTTTTAGGTCTTCCACAAGTCTAAAACGACAAATCGCTGTTCAATGGTTCTAACGGTAAGAGGTAAATGGAAATAAGTTTTCGAATTAATTTAATTCAAAGATTAATTTTTTCTTAGCCATCAAGAATTTTTCATTTCCTAAAAGAGAAAATTAAAGTAGTAATTCAAGGCATGTTCGTGCCGAGTCGTGAAAATACGAAATTACTACCGACATTTAAATGGTCTTGGAACACGAAAACAGCTTTTTGTTTGGGCATTCATCGCTTATCTTGAAAAGATAAAAATTAAGCTTATTTTTATTTTATTCATTCTTAATGTTTTGTTGTAAGTGCCATGCTTTTTACTATTGTGGATTTTGGTATAATCACTTCGAAATAAAAAAATGCTTCATTAATATAACTTGATTTACAGGTAAGCAGTTCCAACCACGTAGGATAATCAGTCTTTTTGAAGAATTTTGTAAAAAAAAAAAAAAAAAAAAAAAAAAAAAAAAAAAAAAAAAAAAAAAAAAAAAAAAAAAAAAAAAAAAAAAAAAAAAAAAAAAAAAAAAAAAAAAAAAAAAAAAAAAACAATTAGCATTGATGAATTAATTGCCACTTCTATTGGAATTATTTTATTATAAAAACTAGTTTCGAATGCTAAATATTCATCTTCAGTTCAAAAACATACAAAATTTTTTCAACACATCAGTACTATGTTACATGGATTATACACAACTAAAGTTCGCAAAAATGTACGACAACAAATCAAACATTAGTACTCACCTCAGGAGATCTAAGAGTTATCTGAAATATATCCATTGTGGGAAGGGAAGGGGGCAGGTAGGTTAAATTTTTGGCGTTTACTATGACTCATTGGTTTTTTTCTGTTCCTGTTGAAATTGGACTATTTGAAATGTTTACCTGGTCATTTAAACAAAAATCTAGATCGGTTTTAAATAATTTTACTATTTCTAATGATCCATAAATATTTAATATTAGGCTATTTTCTACTTGATGTAGTATTTTTACTCCCGATTCTTTATTAAATTTGTGGTTATTTTCATTTAGATGGATAGCGAAATTGGAATTTTGGGTCTTATTGTATGCTGTTATATGTTATTTTACTCTTTGATTTACTGATCGTCGTAGTTGGCTTCAAAGTCATTAAATTTTAGTTCGTATGTACAGATTAACAGGTATTTCTTACGTTCGATGTTAATGTCAGGGTTACCTTTTAAATAATATATGTCAGTTAATGTTTAAATATGATATCTTTATAAACATATTTAAAATTAAACCAAAAGTTTAAGACATTCCAACATGAAATGATAACATGCAATTCCTTGAATAATTTTGTTAGATACAACATATATACAGTGACTTGTTAAATAGTAAATTCTCTGTAATAAAAGTAAAAATTCAAGGAAGATATATAATTTGGTAATTATTGTTTTCTTTACATTTTGGAATTAATAATGAAAGACAAAGATAAGGACAAGATAAAGTGGAAAAGACAATAGCCGAGGAGGTTGGGGCTAATTATAAAAGGTAATAAAGGCAGGGTAGAGGGGGAAGGAGGGAATGGAGGGAGGGGGGGAGGCTATAAGGACAATATTCTTTCCTTCCATTAACTGAAGGACACTTTATTATATCCTTAGGGGGTCTAATTAACTCATTTTTGCAAAATAACGCCCACCGAACTTTGAACATCAAACTATTTTTTAGTTATTACTTAAAATTATTAATAATTTTAACACTATATACAACAAGCATTCTTCGCCCGCTCTTATAAGTAAAGAATTTAGATAATTTTAACTATTAATTGAAGTTTTATTTGGTTTATCGATAAAAATGTTGTATCGAAGTAAGCAATTGAGCAATATTTCTTAATATTTTCACACATAGCAGTAATTTAGAAAGCGGTTAAAATTGAATAAGGTGGTTGAAGATTATATAAAAGCATAGGGTAACGGTCGAGTTAAGAGGAGGCACCAAACTGGCCTCACCCGCGCTACACCGTCCAGTTCGATCCTTACGCTTCACTTCGAGTTTACATTTATCGATAGCTCTTTCCTATAACCTCACATGTAAACAATCACTTCTACAGTTTCAACTTGGATTGTGTTGTTTAGTTTGTTATATTGATATTTAGTCTTCTTAATGTAAATAGGTGAAAGAGAAGTTAACAAAATGAGTTTCATAAAGGATTAAGTGGTTTATCAATTCATGTTTTCTTATTCCCTCTTATCTAATGTGTAAAAGTGTTACAAAACTTAAGAACATTAATTTGTACATGGATTTGGTGTTTTATATATTTTGATTTGTTGTATCATTTGAAGTGATAAAATTTCAGTATGCATATTTTGTAAATGGATTCTTTGTCATCCATAATCCTTATTGTCCTGAAGTGTAACAGATTGTATAAAGTAAATAAGTGAAAGAGAAGTTAACAAAATGAGTTTCATAATGGATTAAGTGTTTTATCAATTCATGTTTTCTTATTTCCTCTTATCTAATGTGTAAAAGTGTTACAAAACTTAAGAACATTAATTTGTACATGGATTTGGTGTTTTATATATTTTTATTTGTTGTATCAATTTAATTTAAGTTGTTTAATTATTTCAATAAAACATATCGATCTATAAATAAATATAAGAAAGTATATCACAGGTTTCATATTTTCTTATTTCCACTGCCTTTGAGAAAATATAGCAGAAATTAATATCATAACTTTCAACAAGGATTCTGTCTTATATTATATAATACCTTATAAAATGGAGAATGGACAATGTGAAAATAATCACTGATTAAGAGGTAAATGACATATTATATAATTGTAAAACTATTGGTGTTATGTTATAGATTAATGTGTTTTTAGAAGCCTGAGGATGGAGCATTTTCTCCGAAACATGTAGCTACAAATGTTAAATAAATAGGAGTTAAGACAAATAAATACTTAAGGATTCTGTCTTTTATATATTTATAATTTGTTATTTACACTTCCCTCACATCACAAAGTTTATCAGGAATTAACATTACTGGTGGTTTAGCATTATATTAATTTTCATTTAATATAAAATTAATTCAAAATTGATTTAGTGTCTTATATCTTGACATTTTCTTATTTCCACTTCATTATTTTCTTATTTCACATTTTAATATCATAAGGTAAACAGAAGTTAATATTACTTTGAACAGGGACTTAAAGTTTCTCCGTAAATAAATGAGAATAACCTTTCCCCTCGAAAAGTAGCGACTAAAACACCGAAATAAATCGGAAGAAGGTAAGAATCGATAAAAAGGTATTCTCGGCGCGCGTAGGAGCTGCCTCCTTTTCACCCGACCGTTACCAAGCATAGTTTGACATTAGATTTTTAATTTTAATCTACGAGCTGGTAGTCCAGATGGGCAGATACTATTGAGAAACTCTTGCGGTCAATGGAATTAATTATCAGTGCTTACAACTTAAGGTCCATGAATCATATTTTTCATACACATTTTTTTCAACACTTCAGTACTATGTTACATATATTATATATACTAAAGTTTTTAAAAAAGGTAAAACAAGAAATCAAACATGGGCACTCACCTTCGAGGTAACTAAAACTAAAATGGACTTCTCACTGAATTGGTGAGAAGTAGAAGGGAGCAGGTAGGTTAAATAATTTTTATTTTGTGTACTTTTGAGCAAACAGTGACTTCTGTAAACCAAAACATAGCCACTTCAAACAGTGTTTTGTCCCTTTGTTATTTCATCAAACCATGTTTTGTCCACTGTGTTACCTCCTCATATGCAATTTTTGAAATACCCTCCATAAATTTAATTCTTCCATGTTAGAGGATAGTTTAACTTTTTGAACTTATTCGCGAATTGTAACATCAACATCTGACTATGTGAAGTGATGACAAATAAAGGATGTATAATTGCAGAAAATAGTACTCAAAGGAATCTGTTAATAAGTGGAAATCTGTATAGATAAAAAATAAAAAACTTAAATTTAATATCCATTAATTATTCAAAGTATTGATTATAAAGTCCTAGCGGTTTTTGAGAAGTCAGGTGGTGGTGAAACACCTGAAAAAAAAGAAAAAAAAGAAGGGAGATGAAAATAGTAAAAAAGATGACAGCTGAGAGCGAATAAACATGAAATAGAAGTAAGAGAGAGGTCGAGAGAAGAATAGGCAAGCCAAGGAGACAGGTAATGGAGGAGGAGGAGAAGTAGAGACATCAATTTGTCTCCGTGGAGGGTGACAAAGGGTAATGGAAGGCGGGAGTGAGGGATAATCCTGGAGTGAGGGGGTTCCTCTGACTAAGGATAGATCACTACATCACTACCCCGATTAGTGGTGAGCCCTCCAACACCTCCAACACCACTTCACCTCTGCACCACAATGTCTCTCTAATGGAGTCGTTTCATTACCGCGTCGTTATTAATCTCTGCTTCTCCCCCCCCCCAGCAGCTTCCGCTGCCTCTACTTCCGGAGGTCATCCATTCCAACAGCTTTTGTGGTTCCAAATTTTCTCGTCATTTGTCCCATTATTGTTCCCAAACATATTCCAGTATGTAATAGGACAGCAAACAGTGAATTATTATTAATTTTGTAACGAACATTCTTCAATTACAATTAATTTATCAGATCTAATTACAGTAAGACCTCCATAATCCGGCACGTTTGGGGATCCGACGATGCTGAATTACAGAATATGCCGGATTATCGAGGTCTTCCTTTAAAATGGTTTAAACAGACAATAAACTATAAATGCACGCACAAAAACTACCTATATATATATATATATATATATATATATATATATATATATATATATATATATATTATTGGGTTGTTAAAAAGTTGTTACACTACACAAACAAAAATGTTACAATACATAAAATATAAACTGAATTAAAAATGTTTTCTTATAAAAGTGCATAAATAAACGCACTATATTTTTATATATATTTGCATATTATGATTGGATTGTACAACATTGTTAAAGAGTTAAACATTTCACTTGTCTAACATTACAACAAACAACTAATTATTACATACAAATATTTCAACACAATAAACAAATATTACAACACATAAAACAAAAACAGAACCAAAAGTTATGTTTCTTAAAAAAAGATGTACAGTACTGTAGAATCCAATCAGATTCACTGCCTGCTGCTGGCACCGATGCTGGTCCAGTAGCCGCAAATGATGCAAATGGCATCTAGGCTGCACTTGCATCTAGCATCGTCTTTTTCTCAGCTCTTTGGAACATTGAAGGGATATCATCCAATCTTTTTTGATTGTTTGCGTTTTTTATAAAAATTGTTCAGAATGATGTGCAGATAAATAACTTTAGTAGCATCATAATGTTTGCACGTTTCAGCAAACTTTACAGATTTATCAATGCCTCCAAAGCATCAGCCCATGTGATGTTGGTTGGTGACATTGCTTCCTCCTCATCACTCTCAGTTTCTTGTGAATCCTGTTGGCTTAACACATTTTTTATGATTGCCTCATCACTAAGATCCTCATCTGTATCAATATCTTTATCTTTATCGATCCTTTCGCAGAGTTCTTCTTCTGGAAGACCGCTCAATGGATTATTTGGAACAGAAGAAATGACATTTACAACCTATGATTCACCGGTTGATGGCTCATCAACATTTTCATCTTCCGAAGAAGTTTTTTCAAAATGTTTTGGCCATAGCTTGCGCCATGTCAAGTGCAATGTTGAGCGGTAGATTTTTACACACTGTTTTAGACGATGTGGAGCCAACAGATAAGCCTGGTAACGGTCGGGTTAAGAGGAGGCACCAAACTGGCCTCACCCGCGCTACACCGACCAGTTCGATCCTTACGCTTCACTTCGAGTTTACATTTATCGATAGCTCTTTCCTATAACCTCACATGTAAACAACCACTTCTACAGTTTCAACTTGGATTGTGTTGTTTAGTGTGTTATATTGATATTTAGACTTCTTAAATGAAAATAAGTGAAACAGAAGTCAACAAAATGAATTTCATAAAGGATTAAGTGTTTTATCAATTCATATTTTCTTATTTCCTCTTATCTAATGTGTAAAAGTGTTACAAAACTTGAGAACATTAATTTGTACATGGATTTGGTGTTTTATATATTTTTATTTGTTGTATCAATTTAAGTGATTAAATTTCAGTATGCATATTTTGTGAATGCATTTTTTGTCATCCATAATACTTATTGCCCTAAAGTGAGGCAGATTGTATAATTAATTCAATAAAACATATCAGTTTATAAATAAATGTGAGAAAGTATATCACAGGTTTCTTATTTCCACTTCCCATGAGAAAATATAGCAGAAATTAACATCATAACTTTCAATAAGGATTCTGTCTTATATTACATAATGGATTATAACATGGAGAATAGACAATGTGAAAATAATCACAGATTAAGAGGTAAATGACATTATATAATTGTAAAACTATTAGTGTAATGTTATAGATTAATGTATTTTTAAACATTGTTAGAAGCCTGATGATGGAGCATTGTCTCCGAAACATGTAGCTGCAAATGTTAAATAAATAGGAGTTATGTGAAATAAATACTTAAGGATTCTGTCTTTTAAATATTTATAATTTGTTATTTCCACTTCCCTCACATCACAAAGTTTATCAGGAATTACTGGTGGTTTAGCATTATATTAATTTTCATTTAATATAAAATTAATTCAAAATTGATTTAGTGTCTTATATTTTGACATTTTCTTATTTCTCATTTTAATATCATAAGGTAAACAGAAGTTAATATTAATATATTAATATATTACTTTGAACAGGGATTTAAAGTTTCTCCGTAAATAAATGAGAATAACCTTTCCCCTCGAAAAGTAGCGACTAAGACACCGAAATAAATCGGAAGAAGGTAAGAATCGATAAAAGGTATTCTCGGCGGGCGTAGGAGCTGCCTCCTCTTAACCCGACCGTTACCGATAGCCTAAGTCACCCAATAATTACCAAAACTCTAATTTTTATTTTTCAAGATGATGCATACCGGACTATCGGGTCTGCAGGTCTATAGAGAGCCGGATTATCGAGGTCTTACTGTATTTTAAAAAAGTGGATCAGCTTAAAACCACACGCTGGGATTGTTTCACCGATCTACGTTCCCAAATAAATTTAAAGATAAAAGGAGAGAATAACAAGGTGAAATAATTTAAATAACTCTGGCAGACAATGGACGTGATTATCTGTGCTTACAACCCTATCAATAGAGATATTCTCTATATCACAATTTACTATTCCTGTAATGTTATTAATATTCTCTGCCATAGTACTGGTATGTAAAATCACTGCTCTTTCACACAACCAATAGTACGGTTTATTAAATAAACCTGAAAAATCAAAATGATTTTGAAATCATTGAAGTTTTAATAATTTTACCATTGCAAACTCTGGTGTAGGGGTCACCTGTGGTGTAGTGGTTAGCATAGCAACCTACTAAACCCAAGATCGCGGGTTCGTAGCCCGGCAGATGACCTTAGGATTTTTTAAAGGGAGTAAAAAATCCTTAGCTATGCCGTCCTTCGGAAGGGACGTAAAATAGGGGTCCCGAGCCTGTACGATGACATGTACTCGTTAAAGATCCCTATCCTAATTATACCTGGATAGGCAAAATTTAGGACTCCCACCGTAGCATCGTCCGATTAGCCATAGCATCATAAAGTGACGTTAAACGAAATAAACAAAACAAACTCTGGTGTAGAATGCCGCTAACCACATATCCTTCGATTATTAAACATCCCTAGCATCCACACATCACACTCAATATTTATATCTTTTTTTATGACAATTTATTTGAATCAAGCCAATTTTATTATCAGAAGTGAAGCGTAAGGATCAACTTGGTAGTGGCTCGTAAGCCGACTATTACCTAAAGAATTATTATAGTAAACTATACTATTTAAAATCTTTCCTAGAACTATGAAAATTTGTAGTTAAAATTTGGCACAGATGGGTTTTAAATTTACCATTGCAAACTCTGTTGCAGAATGGTGCTAACACTTATTGTTCGATTATTAAACATCCCTAGTATCCACACTTCACACTAAATATTTATAGCTTTTTTTTTTATAACAATTTTTTTTTTTTTTTTTTTTTATTTTATTTGTAAGCAGGACCATGCCCTATACAAAGAAGTTCGGCTATATATTGTGTACAATGAAATAAGATACAAACATTAATACAACTACAAATATTATGCACATTATCATACTCATCTAATAATAATTCAAATAATATACCAAAGCACCTGTTTTGAATAAACTAAGAATTAAATACAACTAATAAAAATTAAATAAATATTTTTCTATCTAAATAATAAAAAATACCTAATAAAATAATTAACACTTTTTTATATATTAATTAACACTTTATAAACCTTTAAACTTTATCAAAGATCATATTAAACTACTACTTTCAAGATATATATAATATATGTCATATCTCAGGCAAATAGGTATATACATGATATTGATATTTACAGTTAAATCTACTATATCTCAGTAAAAAAATTTCTGATTTTAATTATATTTAAAATAAAATATGCCAGTTTTTTTTGCTTCTATTTCATTTTGTGGATTAAGTATTTGAAAACTGTCATTTGAATCAATGCTAGGGTAATAAGTGTTACGCAGGCTATTATAAATTGGGCAAGTGTAAAGAATATGTCCGAGGTCTTCATTAGTTTTTATATTACAAACCATACAGATTTCTTGAGGATTAATTTGTGTGATTTTATCTGGAGTGGTTATTTTTATTATATGTTTTCCTGTAGTTCTTAACTGTGCAATAATTCTAGTTAAAAATAATATTTATCCGTATATTAATGTAAACAGGGATTGAACCGGTTGGATTAATGCTATTGTAGAATGTGCTAAAATTCGATTGCTGGCTAGAGGATAGATCCGAATTAAATAAATAAATTTTGTATTTTCTAATACAGTTTGACTTTTTTCTTTGAGTTTAACTATATTTGATTCGAAAACTATTCCCCCTTCTCCGATTTTATCCAGTAAATGTTTTATTTGTAAAACACCAATTATACTTAAAATTAGCATTTCTACTTGAAGACAGCTTGACTAAGTTATAAAAACACAACTTTGGAAGCCTATCATCACTAATTTGGACTATGGTTCTTAATAATTTAAAGCTATTTTAAGAGCCAGCCAACTAGCATGAATAGAGCCAGTCTCAAGCCTCACAAGCCAATTTGGTGTAGATCTCGATAAACAGAATAACTTTTTATAGAAATTAGTGTTTATCTTCTCTAATTCCTCTAAATACCTCAAACCCACATATTTACGGCGTATGTGATTGTACTGTCAATTATTTGCTCCCTTAAGCTTGCCCCGGACTGACTGTGCTCGAATTCTTGCTCCCCTACATGTATCTAATACCGCTCCTATTGCTGCATTTCCACGAGGAACAGAATTTTTTGTTTGTTTTAAGAATAAACCAGATCGCGAAAACAGTACACCCAAATAATTAAATTCATTAACAAATTTTACAATGTTCCCTTTAATTATTATTGTTTTTTTTTTTTTTTTCCTTTTTCGGTCTTCCATTGGTAAAATTTTAGTATTTTGGTTTTTTCAAAATTCATCTTAAAGCCATTTAGCCAGGCAGTAATCGTCGAAGACATTTAACTTCTCTTGTATATCAGTGTTGCAATGACCAAACAGAACTACATCATCTGCATAAAGAAGTAGGATCAAATCTGTTTTTTTTTCATTAATTGGGATACCAGTGATCCCTTTCGATCTGAAAAATTCCTCGATATCACACAAAAATAAATTGAATAGCGCCGGACTAAGGATTCCCCTTGCAACAGGCCTTCTGTAATTGCAATGTCATTGGTAAATGTACCATGTTAACCTTTTATTTCATGTTAGATCGACTATAAGTGATATGAGTAATCGCACAACTTACCACTAACCCCTATTTTAAATAAGTTCAACCATAGTAAATTGTGTGTCACAGAGACAAAAGCTCTCTGCAAATCTATGAATGCAACGTACAAATACTTATTTGTGTCAGATAATTTTGTATTATACAATTTAAAATGAAAAATATTGTCCATACAACCGCGCCTATTCCGGAACCCTGCTTGTCATTCTGGTATAATCCCTATATCATCTGACCAGATCGTAAGCCTATTTAACAATATTAATGTAAATATCTTTAATATACAGTTGGTTAAAGCAATACCTCGATAATTATTTGGTAATGATTTATCACCCTTCTTGTAAAGCATTATAGTTATTATATGCGTCCAAGCCTGAGGAATATATTCAGTTAACAATATTCTATTAAAGAGAACCTCAAGATATAACAACCAATTGGGAGGAAACGATTTGTAGACTTCATACGGAATCATATCTATGCCAGCAGCTTTGCCATTTTTACACTTGTTTATGGCAGATACGATTTCATTTCCAGATATGTGCGAGTCTAACAAGGGGTTTCCCACATCAGATAATAACTCATTAAAGGTGATGCGATTTTGGATGCAATTTTGAATGAAAGTCTTCCCATTTACTCAAACCAATCTGATCTTGTTGAAATTTACGATTATTTTTAAAACTATTTATTATTTTCCAAAACTTGGTACTATCTTTAGCGGAATAAAAGAAGCAAGCAAGTAATTATCATGCTCTCTTTTTTTAGTTTTTGTTAAGTTTTTATATATTTTTTTAATATAACCGTATTGTAAAATAGAGATGCTATCAAAACCAGTTTTTTTGCATAGTTTAAGACTATTTTTCAAGTCACTTTTCAATTGTTTACATTCATCGTCATACCATGGTTTATTAGAATTTATTTTGGTAAAGCCATTATTTATATATTATGTTTTATTCCTATTATCTGAGAAACGTTCATTATAGCGTGATTTAAATTTTCTGTTATTGTGTCTATATTTTCTTTTTCAAAGTTGATTTCAATTAATGGTGAGTGCATCAAACTATTTTTAAAGATTTCAGACTTTTCCTGATCCCACTTGATTTTAGTTAATGCTTCTTTATTTTTTTCTCTATTGCGTATAAACGTTTTAAGTTTAACAATGAGGGGGAAATGATCCGAAAAAGTAACGTCCTGCATTACTTCAAAATCTTTGACAATTACTACGGCTTTTGCATCACACCAAACATGATCAATCGTGCTTTTACCCAGACTACTTACGAATTAAAAGCCCCCTTCAAATCACCAATTGAACGACCATTCAAATTACAAAGGAACTCAGTTTCCATAAATTCGGTAAGGGTTTTTTCCACGTGAATTTAGAGTAGCGTCAAGATTTTGCCTCTCGTGTGATAAAGAAGTGCCCTGTAAGTGTTCAGCGGGACATTGATTAAGGTTGGCTATTCTGCTATTGAAGTCCCCTCCCACTAATACTGCCAAGTTAGAATAGTGTGCGATTTTATATGATTTAGTTCAATTTCAAAATTATCTAAAAATGATGTAATATCATATTTAGATTAATGTAAACAAAACAGAAAATAAACGAAGGAAAATTATCACTTTAACTAAATGTTTTATTTATTATATAATCTTCTGCGATGTTTATCACCTGTACTTTAATTTGCTCTTTGTTATAAAAGCAAGCCAAGCCTCCAACTGGTCGTCCATAATTATAACAATTTATTTGAAATTAAACCATTTTATTATCAATTTCTAGCTCTATATAACATTGTACCGCTATAACCTCTCTTAAATGGCACTCGCCACATATCGGTCAATTTTCAAAATTTACTGCGTACCACATTTTTATCTTTTTTAGCAACAATTTAATTGATAATATCTAAATTTTCTTATTGCTAAACCTTCTTTCAACTAGAAGATGATGTAGTTTAGATTTGGTAAAGATTGGTTCAATTTCAAGCTCTATATAACACTGCACCGTTATAACCTCTCTTAAATGGCACTCGCCACATATCGGTCAATTGACAAAATTTACTGCGTATCATATATTTATCGCTTTTTAGCAACAATTTAATAAAAAAATATGTAAATTTTCTTATTGCAAAACCTTCCTTCAACTATGAAGATGATGTAGTTAAGATTTGATAAAGAATGGTTCAGTAGTTTTTGCGGTTAGTGATCACAAACGAAAAATGGCTTGTCCTTTTATATAATAGTATAGATATATATTAATTTAGAACATATGTTTTATTGCTAATTGTTTACAAACAGTTGCACTAAAGTAGTATTTATAAAAAATAAATTTTATTTTGATATTTTTGGGATATTTGATTGGGAACCCTTTTTTTAAAACCTTCCCAGGGATATACCTAATAATTTCCCAAATTTTCACGGCGATTGGATGTATGGATTTTGAATCTATCGAGTACAGACAGACAGACACACATTCATTTTTATATATGTATGTACATATATACAGATTAGAATTATTATAAATAAATACATAATAATAGATTAAGTAAGTTGTTTATTCAGTGTTGTAGAATTTATCAAATTTATTTTTGTTAATACCATGAAGAAGTTCGATGAAAAGATCGAAGTTTGATCAATCTAAAATCTTCTTCTTTGGAAAGGATTTATCTTCGCTATTCGAAATTTCCTTCCTCAGTCGGTTCCTCCATTCCTCTCTGTCCATCGCTTCTTCTTCCGTTAGTCCCCAGCCAACCATACTTTCAGCCATAACATCTCTCCACCTGATACGAGGCCTATCAATCTAAAATTACAGGAAATGGCAATCCAGGGGTAGAGGAGACTCCAAGCCGTAGTAAAGGCAACTCCTCGAGGCTTTGAAGACACCGAAATAAAGCTTCCTGGTCCTCCAGGTTGGGGGTTAATGCAGTGAGCTAGCTGCTCACTCAGTGAAAAATTCATAAACTGCTAAAAAAACAACAAACAAGCCTCGGATACTGGATGGTTTACAACGGATAAGACATGATGCGCGTAAACGGACAATTAATATAGGATGTTGGAATGTACAGGGCCTCGGAACTAAGTTTCCCAATCTTCCCAGGGAAATTAAGCAGTTTAATAAAAGTGCTATCAGAGACAAAGGAAAAGGGAAAAGGAAGTGAATAATTGGACGAGTTCGTCTATCTATGGTCAGGAGTTAGAAACCATGACAGAGCAAAATCAGGGATTTCAATCTTGGTCAAGAAAAACTTAAAAAAATATATCAAAGGATGAGCGATGATAAGTGACCTAATATAAAAGATAAATTCTGGAAAGATCAAAGGTAAGTCTTAGAAAAAATTCCCTAAAGGAAAGAATGATCAATATAAAATAAAAAAAATATGATCAATAAAAGTTATGTCTCCATTAAATGAAAGTATTTTTAAGCATATAATAAAGTGTATGAAAAACAATTACAGTTTTATTAAATTCCAGAGTTCAAAAGTCTGTAAATATCTTAATGCTATTTATTATTTACCAATACTTAATAATCCTTTTGGAGCATTCTCTAAGCTTGTTTACTAACACTGGACTTCTTCAAAAAAAGCCTCAGTTTAGTTATTTATTTCAAAGAAGAAACGTGACAGTTTCCTGCGGAATTCTCCTAATTTTAAGACATTACTGGAAAAAAAGTTTCACAGCCGCTGAAACAACTCGTGAAATTATTAAATGTGAAGGGAAGGTGTCCTTAAAGAGCGCACTGCGCGGCGTTGGTTTAAAAAAATTAGAAGTGGAAATACGACGTTGGAAAGGAAGAAGGGCTCTGGGCGGCCATCAGGTTCTGAAGGAAGCTGTGGAGTCTAATCCGTCCACAAGTACTCGCGAACTTGCCAGGGAGTTTGGTTTGTCGAAAGATACTGTTAGTCGCCATCTTCTTTCCATGGGGAAGGTGAAAAAGACCTATAGACTGGTCCCTCACGAACTTACTCCTCAACAATTAGCAGAAAAGTTTACAAAACTTCATGGGTTTGAACTCCTGCCTCATCCACCATTTAGTCCAAAACTCGCACCTTCGGATTACTACTTGTTTCGATCCATGGCCCATTCTCATCAAGGAAAAAATTTGATAATTTTGCGGAAGTTGAAAATGCTGTCCAAGAGTTCTTTGACAGCCAGCCCTAGGAATGGTATCAGCGTGGCATCGAGCAATTGGCTAGCAGATGGGTAACGACGGTAGATAACAATGGACTATACTTTGAGTATTAATTGTATTTTATATCAAAGAAATAATAATACAAATATTTGTTTAAGAAACGGTCTTTCTTTTTTAAACACCCCATTAAATATAAATGAATAAAATGACCTACTAGTTGGCCGAACTAATCACCGACTACAAATACAGCCTCGTCGGACCACTAGTTTTTAGCGTAATATCTATTTGTTTTGGTAAATAATCCCATGAAAGACTATAAGAACTGTGTATAGGTCACATAAAAAAAAGAAAAAAAAGAAAAAAAGATGCGGATTCCAGAAGGACTAGACCACAGCTGACAGGATTGGTGGAGTAAGGAGTCAGTGTCAACAGTCCGTGATGGAGCTGGGAGGTGGAGGATGAGAGAGGAACAAGACAGGGAGATAGGATTAGCTGTCTGGGCCCGGTCCTAATTACAGCTGAGCCAAACAATAATATTGGCCTACCCAATCCTATCCTGCCCCTATCCTATCCTATCGCTCCTATAGCTGACCAATCCATGGATTCTGTCTAACCCTTCAATTACTCATTACAATCCCTGTACAGATTTTCTACACCTCTCTATCCCTTAGATATTGGAAGGGAATCGATAATATCTTCATCCATGAATTAGCTGCTGAAAAGATGTGGCCTTACCGAATGTTCTAGAATTTAAAAAAATAAAAGAATAATAATTTTAAAATAAAAATGGCATCCACGAGCCTGCCCTTTAAGGAAAGAATAACATGGAGCATGTTTTAGGGGTTGACATCTTGACCATAAATGCTCAAATGTAGAGCATTTTTTGTGCAGTAAAAAATCAACAAATGTGCAGTAAAAAGCTCCAAACATGCAAAAACGTGCAGTAAAAATCTGAAACGCACAGAAACGAGAATTAAAAAAATTAATACATGCAGCAATCCCTTTATTTACACAAACATGCAAAACATAACCGACCTGCAAAACATAAACATAAACTGAAGCACTTTTCGACAAACGTTCCATTTCAGTATTAATTCAATCTGAAATACTTTTTGAATCTAAAACTTGGAAAAACAAAATGTATATGATTATTTTCATTAAAAAAATATATAAATATATTTATAAAATTTCCTTTTACATGGAAACAAAATATAATCAAATGTTTTTTTAAAAATAAATTAAATTTTTAAAACTTTCGTGAAAATGAACGAATTGTACATTTCAAAATTCTCGGGTTCAACAAAGTTGATTGATCTTTCCAAAATAATTTTTTATAAATTAAAAAATTACTCAGGTAAAAATTAAAAATTAATCAGGTAAATTACCTGATTTGCAATGTGCGTCTATTTGCGATTTCTTTTCGTAGCCTCTTGTTTTTAAACAGCAAGAAGAAAACACCATCTCCCCATCAACTTTCAGTCCTGGATATTTATCTGTCCAATGTTTCAGTTTTGTAAAAACACTCGTGGCCGTTTTTGGGATTTTCAAAATTGATAATTTGAAATCCTATCAACAACTGACCCTTTGTGCTGAATCAGATGTGGGGAGTAAAATTTTCTGAGGAAACGTCCTTAGTTCTAGGAAGAACGTCGATCCTCATTACAATGTTAACTAGGGTTGGGCGTTAGTCGATAGTTACTATCGATATATCGATAGGTCATGCCTATCGATAGTCACTATCGATAGCCTCGACTATAGATAGATCGTTTTTACTATCAAGTTTTGAAACTCTCAGAATTATGCTGATCTGTTTCTGTCCAGTGTCGAGTTCTTTTGAAATTGAATTCGGAATTCCTGGAGCTCAAGGGTTCTTTTAAAGATTAAGCCAAAGGAAAGCAGAAATTCTAGTTTTTCTTTCGGGAAATATGTAGCTCAAGGAGCACACTTGACTCTTGGAATCAACTATTTCGTTATTTTTCTTTTCTGAAGATTTGATTTGTTCATTATTATAGTAACCATGTAAATTGTAAATACTTTTTTAAAATTCAAATAAATTAGTTTTTTTCCCTCATCTTTATGATATAATCTTATAATTTATAACCCTGCAAATTTCAAATTGTAAGTAGATAATTGAATTTAATTAAATTAGTTGAAATTCTTTAATGAATAGCTTTGGAAAAAAAGGAAGCAAATATCAAAAACTATCGATAGCAATCTATAGTTCTCAACCGATAGTGTCGGCCTATCGATAGTGCTAACTATCGACTATCGCCCAACCCTAATGTTAACCTAAATCCTCAAAGCTCCTAATTTAATACGATCATTTAAAAATAGTAAGGCACAAATACATTTGTTTTAAGCGAATTTTTACTTTCAATTTAAAACTAATTAACCTATTTAATATCATGTCTTATAATAGTAAATAAACTTTTTAAAAATAAATTAGATGAATTTGGTTCAATTGTGCAATTTCGTGCAGTAAAACCCGAATTCGTGCAATTAAGCTCAAAAAGTCAAAATTGTGCAATTTCGTGCAAAATAAAATTTAAGAATAAGAATCCTTATTATATAAATGAGATAACTTTTTGGGTTAGAGAGCGCTAAATCAAAGCGAACTAAATGTGCAATAACACAGAGATCCGGTCTCTAATTATATGTTTTCTTTTTTATTTTTTTGTTTACCTGTGATTCAGTTTTCTTTAGGAGATAAAGTTTCAAATTAAATAGCTTATTAAGACACGCCTAAATCATCAAAAGTCCCCAACACATTACCTTTATTCCAAGCCACGAAACATGCCGTTAGATTGACAATGTTTCCAATTCCACAAACTGACAAAATACAATACTTAGAACTTACATTCGATAGGAGAATGACATTGGACCAAAAGTAACAAGAAACGGACATTATTAAATATGAGAATGAAACTGATGCACTCACTTTTCAGAAAAGAAAAATCAAAATTACAAATAAGAAAAAACCTAATCACCTACACACATTTACTAAAACCTTTATGGACCTACGCATCACAAATTTATGGGACTGCTAAACAGACGCACATAAAAACATTACAAACTTTTCAATGCAAGATATTAAGACTAATAACACAAGCACCTTGGTACGTTAACAATAAAACTATACACACTGATCTACAAATACCAACAGTCATTGAACACATACGGACACACTACAGAGTGTTTCATTAAAAATTAAAGGAACACCCAAACAAACTCATCAATAGTATGACCATATCTCTCATGCCGGAGAGTTAAACTCTTGTGTCGAAAGTATTTGGCTCTTTTCAGAACGAGTTGAACAAAATCTTCCATGAGTTTGAACTTTTTTCGATGATGGGGGAACATAGAACATTAAAGAAACGTGAGTTAGTCATTCAACATTTTAATAGCGGAAAATCTTCAAATCAAATAGCCGAAATTATTTTAAAAAGCTGTTTAACTGTCCTGCATATAGTGGAGAGACCCTCGAAGGAAAAGCACATTGCCATAAAAAAGGTTAAAGCACTATAAACATTTCAACTGATAGGGATGAGACTTAGATCGTTATGGAAATTAAAAGAAATCCACGTTTGAGTGCACCCAAAAGCCACAAAAGTACCTAAACGCTTAGGTAATCCAGTAAGTGCAGAAACAGTGCGATGTGTTCTAAGCAAAAATAAATTTCATGGACTAGTAGCTCGGAGAAAATATTCATCAGAAAAAAAAACAAAATCAAGCAGTTAGGATACAATTTCTAAATGAATATTTACTGCAGAACCCTGAGTTTTGGACAACCCTAATATTTGCTGATGGAAGTAAATTTAATATTTTTGGGTCCGATTGCCGTTGTTATGTTTGAAGGAAATAGGAAAAGAGCCAACGAAAAAAAAAATTACACAAAACTGTGAAACATTGAGGTAGGAGTGTTATGATGTGGGGGTGTATGGCGGCTTCTAGTGTGGTTAATCTTCATTTTATTGATGGAATAGTTAACAAGCATGTTTACGAAGACTTTTTAAGAGGAATCTTGAAACAAACTTTGAAAAAGATGTGGCTCAAAGATAAGTTTTGTTTTTACCGGGATAATGACACCAGACTCTCAACTATGTTAGTTAAGGAATGGCTCCTTTATAAATGCCCCAATTTATTTTAAACTCCAGTAAAGACACCAGAAATAAATATGACATCACCTGCAGGAAAAATTAGAAAACATAAGGTATCCAGAAAAGAAGAATTTAAAAAATATCCACTCGAAGAATGGAACAAGATAAGCCCGGGATCAATAAAAAAAAAATGGTCAACTCCATTCCAAACAGACTAAAAGAAGTGGTCGAAAGTAAATACTTGCCTTCAAGGTGTTGAACTAAATTAATACTATTACAAAATTAATGAGAAGTGAGGTGTATCATTTTGACTGTGAGGTGAAATTCTTGTTCATATTTCGTTTGTTATTTTTTTTAAATAAACAAAGTTGAATATTTTAATTTTTTTTTTCGCACTAATTAAATATTGATATAAAGGAATTTGTTGATGAATTTCTGGATTTGTTTCCTGCAGTCGTTTATGTTTTTCTTTATATTTTCTTTCTCTCTACAGGGTGTATCAATTTCACTGTGAGCCACTGTATGCCCTTATGTTCTTTATTATTTTCCGTTTACTTGTATGGTTTTGAAATTATTTAAATTAAATTAACAATTAATGATTATTCGTAATAAAAAAGTTGGGAAAGAAATAGGGGCTTCAAACGTACGTTTGTAACCTCTGATGTATAATGCCGGTCGCCACCTATCGGTCAATTATTGAACTTCACTATTATCCGCATATTATCGCTTTTTTAATAACAAATTAATTAAATATCATTAGATTTTAGTATTGCTAAATATTCCTGGAACTATGAAGATGATATAGTTAAAAAATGGTACAGAGTAGTTCAGTAGTGTTCACAGTTAGTGATCATAAATAAAGAAATGGCTTTACCTTTTATATAATATTATAAATGTAGATATTGATTGTGAGAAAGCACAATATCGACCAATGTGAGTTCCAATCAGGTGGGAGAATTTGCCCTTTGCGGAGAGGCCTGTTGCCTTTAATTAAGACCAGCCAGGTAGGCAAGCAGTGGACTGTGGGCTGAGAGGTGTGGACTGAACGCTAAGGTAACACGTGGCAGTTTGGGATCGGTCAAGTCCTAAAATCATTGACAATTAGCGCCCTCTGCATAATTATCTTTAATTGATAGTAAACATTCCCCTTGTAGGTTCACTCCAATCCTGCTTTGAGCTCCCTATCACAGTATCCCAGCCAATATTCTATCCTGCTAAATTGAAGGTTGATTAGTTAATTATTCCCCTGATGCATTAAATATAATAGAAATACGATTAAAATTAATAAATAGTTACTATTAACAGTCCTTAAAAAACTACATCTGTTCATCTGAAAGGACGTAAAATCCTTTTGGTCCCTGACTAACAAAATAAACAGAAATTCAGAGATCTCGACTATTTTTGACCCCAACAAATTAGTTTTCGAAGAAATAAAACGAGATGAGAGAGTGCCCTTTTCTAAAAATAAAAATATTTAATAAATAAAAATCAACTATCCATTGGTAGCACTTATAAAAGTTTTCTCTATTCAGGGGCCTCAAAGGGTTATCTGAAACAGGGTGGGAAGCTAGTTGTGATACTAATGGATTTGAAAGATTATGGAGATAAATTGTACGGTTTAGTGGAGTCCCAAAGCTCAACTCCATTCCTCCAAATAGGTCTAATTACTGTTATGTTGAAGTTTATATCGTTTTAGTCTTGTATGTAGGTTCAAAGACTCATTTACATGAGGGTGATTAGACCTATTTGGACCTTTGGGGCTCCACTAAACCATTTAATTCATCTCGTATCCAATCTTTACAATCCAAAATCCTTCGAAAACAATCCAGAATCCTCAATGCTCCTTACTTCGTGACCAATAAACTTACCCATAAAGATCTTAATGTTTCATATGTTGCTGATTTAGCCCAAACCAGATACCCATCTTTTCATATAAGCTCCATAACAATTCAAATCCACTAGTCTCTCAACTTGATTCTCATCCATTCCTGATAATCCCCGTGGCGTCTGGAAGAAGATGGCCTAGAGACCTTCAAGTATAGAATTTTAAATAAAGTGCTACTGATGAGCAGTTCTTTTCAAGTTTTAACATTTTATTGTAACCGTTGTCAATACATTTACTTGTTGTATATATTTTGTACAGTTGTAAATTTCAATAAATGTATATAAAAAAAAAATTGCTTCGATACAAAGAGAATTAAATGACAATCAAAGAAATTATCAATACTAATGTACCTATTCGCAATTTATGATCAGTTATTTTTGGATTCGGTGCCATCCGAAGCACACAAAAATCAAAAGAAAACTGTTAATTGTAAAGATCACCCCACTATTTCTACACCGCCACACCTGTTATTCCAAAGTTATAAAAAATGAAAATCCTGAGGTTGCTTTTGTTTAAAAGGCGGACCGTAGTGAAGAGCTGTGAGGGAATTTTAAAAGCTGGAAAATATCGGGGCTAAGATAGTATATGGTGATATAGGGAAAATTGAGTTCGAATTTCGAATGTCTAGCGATGGATTGGACGCCGGTTAAACAGTAACTCGATACCGAAAAGTAACGGTTAAAATGAGCAAAATACCTCTTTGCCAGTAATACCTTGTAGAGACCTTCTAGTGTAGAACTTTTTTTGAAGTGTTACTTGTGAGTAATTCTTCACAAGTTATTTACATCCCATTGTTATCATTATGATCAAAGTTACAGTTTTTTTTTTGTTTTGTTTTTTTAAATATGTCGTATTACTAAATTTGAATGGTAATATTACTCATTTTTCATTTGGGGAAAAGTTTTAAAATGGCTGGTGGGGAACGGGGGAAATTTTCGGGAGCGTAAGAATGTTTTTATTTTTATTTTTTTTTTTTGGTTTTATGGCATTGGAATTATCCATACAGCCAATCATTATGCTATCTATTTAGTTCTTTACTATTTAAATGTTAGATATATTTATTTATTGAATATTATTGGGTGATGCTGATTATTTCCTCTGGTTTGTCTGTTGCTAATAATTTTTTATATTATTCTTAAGAAACTTTTTTTTGTAAGCCGGGCATTCGGTGATGATGTGTTGGAGGGTTTATCCTTTAATACATCTATCACACTCTGAGATTTCTTTAATTCATATGCGCTGAAGATAAACATTGCATAAACCGTGATTAGTTCTAAGTCTAGCAAAATTTTTAACTACGTCTTTGGTTAAATTTAATCGAAAGAACCAGGGTTCCTTTAAAATTTTGTGGTACGATTGACTTATAGTTTATGCCTGTACATGACTCCTGATAATTCTGTTCCCACTTATTAAGCGTGGGATATTTTTTTAACATTGAAAAGAATTCCAAGTACGGTAGTTTTATGTCAGTGGCAGTTTTATGTCAAAATGTTAACACCATGAATATTGTGTTACTACCAACACATTACTCGGCTACAATACAGGGCCGCTGAGGTGGGGACAAAATCCCCTCTTGGGGGGACCCGTGCTATGGTGACCTCTTACAAATGTTACCTTATATAAACAATTTCAGGGCGATTTATCGTACTAGGAAATAATTCAAACGTTGTAGTTAATCAGTAAATAAATAAATTGTATTTGGATGAAATATTGGGAGGGGGGGGGGGGGGGGGGTAGAGTTAGGAGGCCTGGGTAAATCTATTTGCCCCGAGGCCCGTCCCTGTTGCAATACATACTTCTTCCCGTACAAGACAGTGTACTGCCTATTTTAGCAGGATTTGACCCAGTACAGGAACACAAGAGCGGATTCACATAGAAGAGGGCCTATTTCTAGATAATTAAGGGGAGGGGGGATTGGTAACAGTTTAGTTATATCTAAAGGGCACCCTCCGTGGTAATCGGACACGTGGAGCCCACGTGCGCCCCCTCTCGGAACACTTACACAACGATTTGATGAGGGCCACTTGCTGGTAGCGGCGGACAAACAGCAGCATATGCTCCCTTCGAGTGGCTAGTGGCTAATCCCTCCTCGTCCTATCGCCTCCGTGTTTTTACAAGGAACTCTCTTGAGTCCACTTATTGTAATCATTCCCACGATATGATATAATAGATATTTGAATTTAAACCGAGTCTTGTTTTCGTTTGGAAAACCCTTTGGGCGTCGGAGCAGTGTATTCCGTGTTTATATAACCAATTCGGACCGGATTCGAGATACAGTTCCCATGGCACTTGCAATGGCGCTCAGCTTTAACTTCTTCTTATCAAAGAGCCTGAATAAACTAAAATATTCTGTATAAATAGAGCGCCATCGTTTGTATTTTGTTCTTGAGGAATTGAAATGACAATGCCTCGGCTGCGTTCATGTTTGCGTTCGGCGGCTTGAAACACCGAAGTGCCTGTGGTAACCCCTCCCCCCTCAAAGTTTGCTTTATTTTTCATTTGAAGTTTAAGTAATAATAATTTTTTAACATGCAACATTACTGTTGACTTAGTTAGTTGATCAAAAGCGATACGTTTTTGGGTAACGCGAGGTCGTTACGCGAATTTTGATGGTTTGATATTAGGAGAGTAGAAGCAGTTAAAGAGCTCAACTCTCGTTATACTAAATAACACTAGCTCACTGATGAGCGAGCTCCTTTTGACTCTTTTTCTCCTAATACGAAATAAAAAATTTTAAACTGCACAAATGCAAGTTCAAAACCGATCTTGCTCGATCCCACTCGGTTGTTTTATATAAAAAATTACTCTGCTTTGGAAACAAACAATACAATTATACAAGTAAACGGAAAAGAGTAGAGAAGCTTTATTTCTTACAGAAAACTGAATCACAGGTAAACAAAGGTAAAACATATGATCATCGACGGTTACTAGGGCAACCCCTAAAGCATGTTCCATCTTATTCTTTCTTTTGCTGGCAGGATCAAGGGGGATAGATTTTTTTAATATTTACAAGCATTGTGTCGGAAATTGTAGTAAACTATCTGTGTCATGTCTGTTGGTATAACATGAAGAGGAGTTTAGTAATAATATAATTATAAATGGATCGGCTATAAATTTGTCCGACTATTTTGCTGGAAAAAAAAACCCGATTAGTTTACCAAGAAGATGATTGCTTCCGTTAGATTTCTGGTAACATCCGCAATGTTCGAGGCGTTTATAGCTTTATAGTCATATTTACATGTAGCTACAGCTTTGTCTTTGTCTTATATAGTTTCTTCTGTTTTTCTACCAACTGGAAGGAATTTAACGGAATGTTTTTATTTTTAGAAAAATTAACAAAATCTCAGAAATTCAACTTTTCTTAGCTTAGATAGTGAACTGTGAAATGATTCAATGCTATCCTAACATGGACTAAGGGGATAGATCTACAAGAAAAAAAAATAAAGATTTGATCATTAAATGTTGAGTATTTAATTTCAAAGGAAAATATAAATTAATTTTCAACATATCAAAAGATTCCAGAAGGTAGAAATTGTACTTCAATTAGGAATCCCTAGTTGTGACCCCTGCGACTAGTTTTGAAACTTACTATTATGGAATATATTAGGTTGTCTGGAAATTAATGCAGGATTTCATGTTTAAACCAAAACCTGATATTATTAATAAAGAGATTATTTATCTCTTTACCACAACCAAAACCTGATACATTACTTTTTTTGCTCTACGTCTTAGTTTCGGCCCAAAAGTCCTATTGCCCAGATCTGATACAGTGTGATATCTTGGTTTCATCTTACAAGGAGACGTTTTGACTTGTAACTCACAGATTTGAATGCCGATTTTTTCGTAGGTAGTGGGGACCTATAATAGTACAAAACTAGAGTTATAGCCGCCAATGAGCATTGGGAGCCGAGAAAAAAAATGTAATATAAAAATAACGTTTTTATTATTGTAGTTTTGTATGATATCTCTTCACCACAACAAAACCTGATAAATAATCTCTTTGATAACAATATCAGGTTTTGGTTCAATCATGAGATCCGGCATTAATTTTCGGACAACCCAATAATTAATATGCCATTGTTTTTATTTAACAGAATTGAATGAGTTATATTAAGAAATCTTATGTTCAGCTCCTATATATTAGTAACAGTTATTATAAACAAACTGTTATAGATACGCCCACAATACAATAAATATATATATATACAAATAAATGTTATGATATTATCATTGTATTAGTTGATCCATTAGAAGAACTGTTTCTCTGAATGAGCGGCTGAATGACTGTTAAATGGGTTCGGTGGGTTCTCATTGTAGAATTGGTTCCGGTGAATCATCAACATCTGCTCTCAGATGAGGCAATTCCTAGATAATTTCTTCAAAAATAATAATATATATATATATATATATATATATATATATATATATATATATATATGTTACTATTAAATGTTTAGTAAGGTTCTTGAGATTTAGTCAATAAATAAAACTATTTTGGAGACATTACGAAACTAAATTGTTCTCATAATCATGCCCTACAGTGAAAAAGCAGGTTAAAATAAAATTATACAAGATATTTCCAAACATAAAGTTAGCTACCATATAAATATATAACAACATATGTTAGAATAATAAAATACATATAATTACAAAATATTGAGGAGTAGGAAACTACTTACAATGTTACTGGTGAATATGGTTTCGACTACTGAATTGTATGTTTATGTTTACATATATAGAAGAAGAAGAAGAAAATAAACTTTATTCTGGGACTACTTGTCCCCTAAGAATAACATATGATAAACAGTACATAGGACAATCATCTGGCTTTGATAATTAATTATAATAAATAATAACAATAGATAATAATAAAAATTGATAAATAATTAAATTATATGTTACAAGATAACTGTGACATCTTGTAAAATGATACATCTTATGTATACTATTATAATGTATATTACATAAATATTCACGTTTTACATTAGCTCGGAAGATTGAAAATGAAGGAGGTAAAGGAATAAATGATGTTTAAAGGAAGTAAGAGTGGATCTTTTTCGAATTGTGATGGGCAATGAATTCCATAACGAGGAAGCACGGATAATAAAGGATTTCTCGAAGGATGCAGTTCGATGCGCCGGAGTGTATAGGTTGATGGGTTGGGTTCTAGTATTT
Source organism: Euschistus heros (assembly GCA_003667255.2). Lineage (NCBI taxonomy): Eukaryota > Metazoa > Arthropoda > Insecta > Hemiptera > Pentatomidae > Euschistus > Euschistus heros. The sequence goes on from RCWM02000015.1 coordinate 5,589,993, forward strand.
AAGAGGTGAATGGAGGAGCGCAGAGTAAGGAGGTCATGGATATAGGTGGGTTTTTTGGTTTTCAAGGTTTGAAATATGAGAGCACCCAGGAAGTACTGACGTCGAAAACCGGGGTACAGCCACCCGATTTCAGAATACCTGTGAGATATGTGAGAACGTCTGGAGATCCCGAAAATAAATCTAATAAAACAGTTCATTACTCTTTTACATCTCATCTCGAGCTCATCAGACAGTCCTCCATATACAACGCATCCATAGTCAAAGTTAGGAAAAATGAGTGATGATACTAAAAGTTTTCGAGTACTTAATGGTAATGAACCACGGTGGTGAATGAATATATGCAATGATATCCAATCGAGAAAGTCTTATTTGGAAGAATTAATTTGTAAGATTATTAATTTTTGTCATTTTCCGGACTTGTATTTTATTTGAACAAATAATAGCAGATGTTAATGATATATGTTTACAAGGGAATCATATTGCTGCGGGTACAGCCAGTCCAGTACAGTTCAGTACTAAGCATACCGAAATGGGGGCTCTTCATTTATTTGTTTTATGATGCATAAGAATTTTGATATATTAGTTTAATATTGTTGATTTTTACACTCAAAAAAATCCAAATGTTGTTTGTTTATTTCGTTTAACGTCACTTCATGCTGCTATGGCTAATCGGACGATGCTACGGTGGGAGTCCTAAATTTTGCCTATCCAGGTATATTTAGGATAGGGATCTATAACGAGTACCTGACATCGCACTGGCTTGGGACCCCCATTTTACGTCCCTTCCGAAGGACGGCATAGCTAAGGATTTTTTACTCCCTTTAAAAAATCCTAAGGTCATCTGCCGGGCTGCGAACCCGCAATCTTGGGTCTAGTAGGTTCCTATGCTAACCACTACAACACAGGTGACCCCAAATCCAAATGTTAAACTAGAACCAATTTTATTCTCAACGTAGCCAAGGTTCTATAAAATAAGGGAAAACAATTAATTATCTAATATTTGATAATTTAATAACATTTAAATAATTATAATAATGAACCTGATATTATTAGTTTAATCAAATTTACTAGTCTAATATTTTATCTCCCAGAAGGCTTAAATGCAGGCCAAAACGTCTGCATTCTATTAAAAGTTCTTTACGTTGGATATGTTTCTATAAGCACCTGACTGCAGCCTATTTATTTTCGTTATAAAATATTTTACGTTTGTTGAAGGGACTGCTGTCTTTTTGTTATATGGACTATACCTTATAGAGAAAAGAAGAGAGACCATGATGACATTTTACAATACATTTCTTGTCACTAGGATTCTAGTCGAAATACATAAATTTTATTTAAACAGTAGAGGTATAGGTGTAAAAACGGGCACTGGTGTAAAGTGATAGTGGTGTTTTAGTGTACATCCTTCTAAGGGTGAAGTTGATGTAAATATGGGTACCAATTTATGTTGTAAATATGGACCCCCATTTCCCCGAAAACTTCGACACATCTCTTGTTAGAGATCACAACTTGCATCTTTTGTGATGGAAAGTTCTCTGAAGACACTCAGGGAGAGGTGTTGGCAAAACGTTTCCAATTATGGGAACTGATATCGTGCCGGGGCTGAAAGAGCCAGTTTTGATTGCGATTTCTGTTAATAATTTTATTTCTTGTAATAAATAGATAACGTTTCGAATTGTTTTACCCTGCTATAAACTATTTTTGGTGACTTTTTTGAAGAGGTCCAATGTCCAATGTCCCAATTTTTCTGGTGCTATTTTGAAAGTGAATCATAAAATTGAAAGTAAATCATCGTTTTTGAAGTGAAATAATTGATTTTAATCATGGTTTTGCCTTCTCGCATTAAAGAAACTTGTTATAGCTGTTAATGAAAAACAAACATCTAGAATTTTTTCTGAAATCAAAAACAAAAAAGGGTGCACATTTACACATTTCCCTCTATTGTTGATATATAAATCAAATATATATATTCAGCATGAATTTGCTATTAACGTTTGGCTTGGAATTTGGAACGGATTAATGGTGGGACCATATTTTTTACCTGGAAGATTGAATTGTATCACATTTACACATTTTGTGGAGGACGACTTTTCTAATTATTTAGATAGCATTCCCTTACAGCAGCGGATTGAAATGCGGTTCCAACTCGATGGATGTCCAGAGCTCATTATGGAAGAGTTGCTCGAGCTTGGCTGGATATAAATTATCTACAACGATGGACTGGACGTGGAGGGGTAGTACCTTGGCTACCCAGATCACCTGATATGACACCCATGGATTTCTTCGTATGGGGAACCTTGAAGCAGAAAGTTTATTCGGTGTCAATCAACTCAAGAGAGCAATTAGGAGACCGAATCATAGGTGCAGTGCACCAAATATCATCAGAACAATGTTTAGCTGCAATTTATCAAGTGAGTGCTAGATGTAATGCTCGCATTAGTGCAAGAGCTAAAATCTCTAAAGGACTTTTTGTCTTAGTTTTTCGGTCCCCTATAAGTTCCTGAAGTTTTGCCATTTAAATTCGGGACATCCTGTATATATATATATATATATATATATATATATATATATATATATATATATATATATATATATATATATAGATCTTTATCACATTTATAATAATCAACAGGTTCATCAAAAAACTCATTTCTCGCAAATTAAAATTATCACGTTGAAAATAATATTTATACATATAATAATGTAATATATCATTACATATAATACGTATATAATGTTAGTATACATAAATAAACACATAAATATTAAAAAAAAAAATTATGTCATTTCTATTACGACGAAGCGATTTGTTACGTTTCACCCCCCAATTAAGACATCCACGGACTATTAGACAGGAAACGGAGGATGTAGGGTACAATCGATAGGGAGCTACATCGATACTAGGAGGGGAACAGCTCTCCACTATTAGCGAACAGATGAAATGATACGGAAGGCCGTGGTGGTGGGAGGGGGCACACGCTCGACCTGTCATTTTTTCCCGAAGAGCCACCTCCAGAGCCCCCAGGTGCCCGGGTTCGCACAGCCCCTGACTTGCCCCTAATCCCCTATCGATCTGCGTCGGTGACCACATCACCAGGATCATCGCAGGGGTGAAAAGAAAACGGCCTGCTGAGTCATTCGGTAATAGTTGTGACTAAATTTAGCCCTACATGTTACAAGCACCTATATTAGAAATGTTATATCAAAACTCCTGTCGTTTTTTGGATAATTAAAAAATTCAACGAAACAATAACTATAGTATTGGGTGGCAGGAAAGACCCGCACGGGGCAAAGACACGAAGGGGGTTTTAAGAGGGAAATCTGTTAGTTCTTATTTCGGAAAAGTAGACAGCAGCTGCGTCTTAATAGCCCTCAATTGCACACCAAAACCCGTGGCAATAGTGTTAGTGTTGGCTTAAAAAATCAGGTACAGTATTTTCCTCTGTTTTGATGTAATACAAGAGGGCGTATAAAAAAAATTTCAGAGTTCAAAAGTCTGTAAATTATTTATGCTGTTTATTATTTTCCAATACTTAATAATCCTTATAGAGCATTCTCTAGGCTTGTTTACTAACTACAGGTCTTCTTCAAAAAATGTCTCAGTTCAGTTATTTATTTCAAAGAAGAAACATGACAGTGTCCTACGAAAATTCTCGTAAATTTAAGACATTACTAGAAAAAAAAATTTCACAGCCGCTGATGCAACTCGTGAAATTATTAAATATCAAGGGGAAGGTGTCCTTGAAGAGCGCACTGCGCGGCGTTGGTTTGAAAAATTTAGAAGAGGAGATACGATGTTGGAAACGAAGAAGAGCTCCGGGCGGCCATTAATGGATATTGATGAGGTTCTGAAGGAAGCTGTTGAGTCAAATCCGTCCACAAGTACTCGCGAACTTGCCAGGGAGTGTGGTGTGTCGAAAGATACTGTTAGGCGCCATCTCAATAGGGAAGCTGAAAAAGACCTGTAGACTGGTCCCTCACGAACTTATTCCTCAACAATCAGCAGAAAAGTTTACAGAACTTCATGGGTTTGAACTCCTGCCTCATCCACCATATAGTCCAGACCTCGCACCTTCGGATCACTACTTGTTTCGATCCATGGCCCATTTTCTTCAAGGGAAAAAAATTGATAATTTTGCGGAATCTGAAAGTGCTATCCAAGAGTTCTTTGACAGCTAGCCCAAGGAATTGTGTCAGCATGACATCGAGCACTTGGCTAGCAGATGGGTAATGGTGGTAGATAACAATGGACTATAATTTGAGTATTAATTGTATTTTATATCAAAGAAATAATAATACAAATATTTTTTTAAGAAACGGTCAGTTTTTTTTATACACCCCATGATAAAGATATATATATATATATATATATATATATATATATATATATATATATATATTTCTTTTGTTCTAAGTCAGTTGTTTCAATTTATGGTTTGAACTATTTCCAAAGTTAAACTTGCAATGATGAGCATGATCATTGAGCTTTCCTGTTGCAAAACCTCTCTGATCAGGTATTGTTGGGGGAACCGCCAACATTTTTACGTTCAGATATATTGTTACGGTCAGGTGAGGTTGGCGGTGCCGTGGGCGGCCCGGGCGGCAGGTAGCTGAAAAGGCCGTCAGGGTGTCCTAGAAGGGTCACGGCGGGCCCGAAGGGCCTAGACTTGTAACCTAGCTAGGACGGTCTAGAATGTTCGGCGTAGCTTTAAATAGGCCGACTTCTAGCCTAGTGGTCAGTATCATGTGTCAGTGATCAATTAACGATTGATTATTTTATTATTATTATTAACGATTGAATTAACGATCAGTCAGGTGTCAGTGAGTTAGTGTCAGTGATTAACAGTGTCAGTGAGTGTAGTAACAGTCTCTGTGTGTCAGTGTAATAGATTCTTATGTATAATTGTGACACCTAGTATTAAGATATTAAAGATAAGTATTGTGTAATATACATATTAGTGTAATTAGATATAAGTTCGACCTAAGTATAATTGTTATTAGATTAAGTAGCTTAAGTATTTATTAAGTTGTAAATAAATTAGTGTTTAGTATTTAAATTGTAGTTTGATTAGTCATACCCCCAGTGGCCCGTAACAATATACACATTTTGGTTTCATTTTATGGCACTGTCAGCATGATGTAATCAAAATATGTAACGGTTTTACTTTACAAATGCTATTTGCAATTAGCTGTTTTATTCCGGAAAATATTTGTCCTATCGCCATGATGTCAAATTTTGATCCGAGCTACACCAACGTATTAGGAAAAACAGAGTCAAAAGGAGCACATTCATTATTGTTATTTATTAGACGAAGAGTTGAGCTCCTAACTATCCAAACTCTCCTAATATCAAACTATCAAACTAGGCGTAACGTAACTAGAGGAAGGGCAATTAAAATTAACCAGTTAAAACAAAAGTCTGTAACCTTTATTAATTGAAAAAATAACATAGAAGTTATTTTAACTTGTGATAGTTATAGTATTGAAGATATATTTCAAGATACCTTAACTATCTATTCCAAAGACGTTGAACTTCTTTCACCAATATGTGTAGGAGTCTTGACGTTTGAATGTGGACATCTACAAAGAGGAGGCAAAATCAAAGCGATTGATTCTAAATTTGAAACCACTTTGCAATAACGAACACAAAGAAAAAGAACAAAGAAAACAAAATTATTTTTAATGAATTTAAAATCAGGATTTTAAGTCCTTAGCAGTGACCCACCCTTGGCAAAATAGTTAATAATAAACTAAAGAATATCCTTTTAAATTTTTGTTTGGAATATTGCCAAGCATATTATAATTGTATTACACTTATAGGGTGTCCAAAAAGAGTATCGTGTATTTGTTATTTCGATAAAACAAAAACTACTCAAAAAAAAAAAAAAAAAAGTTTATTGTTAATTATTACAATATAAAGTGGAAAATTATTTGTAAAATATAATGTTATCTAAATAGTGACCGTTATGCTGCTGGCACTCTTCTAATCGGGGACGAAGATTGGCGATCAAATGCTGACACATAGCTCTAGATATTGCTGCCATTCCTGACCTCATGTTTTGCTTCAATTGCGTCAGGTTCGTCGGATTATTCTCATAGACCTCACTTTTAAGGTATCCCCAAGCAAAATAGTCAAGTAGACTAAATTCGGGGCTTCTGGGAGGCCAGTTGATGTTACCCCTACGCGAAATGACCTTATTAGGGAACGATTCGTTAACAGCATCCATTGCTTGATTTGATGAATGGCAAGTGGTCCCATCTTATTGAAACCACGTTCTTGAGTTGAAACCTTGAAATTCCTCTAACTTGGACCCAAAATCGCAGCTTATCGGAGTAACGGTCACTATTCGCATTGAGTGGTCTGCCTCGCCTATCTTCATGAAAATAAGAACTGATTATGCCTTTAGCAGACATAGCGGCCAAAAAAAAACGACTTTTTGGCTGTGCAGGGGTCATTCATGCTTTCTCCTCGGATTTTCCGCTGCCCAGTACCGACAATTATGTTTATTGAACATGACCATTCAGATGGAAATTTGCTTCATCACTGAAGAGAATGCTATCAAAATTGTTGAAGTAGTTTTTGTTTAATCGAAGTAAAAAATACCCGATACTCTTTTTGGACACCCAAAAACTCAAGAACGTGGTTTCAAGATAAGACCACTTTCCATGCACCAAATCAAGCAACGGAAGCTGTTAATAAATTATTCCCTAATAAGGTCATTTCGCGTTGGTGTAACATCAACTGGCCTCCCAGAAGCCCCGAACTTAGTCTACTTGACTATTTTGCTTGGGGATACCTTAAAAGTAAGGTCTATGAGAATAATCCGACGAACCTGACGCAATTGAAGCAAAACATGAGGTCAGATATGGCAGCAATATCGAGAGCTATGTGTCACTTATGATCGCCAATCTTCCCGATTAGAAGAGTGCCAGCAGCATAACGGTCACCATTTAGATATCATCATCTTTTCCAAATAATTTTCCACTTTATATTGTAATAATTAACAATAAACTTTTTTTTTTATTTTAAGTAGTTTTTGTTTTATCGAAGTAACAAATACCCGATACTCTTTTTGGGCACCCTGTATTAATCTTTCCTTTAAAATAATATATTGTAATAAAATTATTGAGAGGAACTCTATGTAGAAACAAGGAATAATTTTTATGGCTGACCGAAAACTTGACCATCTGATTTACTAGTCTCTTATAGAGTTGTTGATCAATGATTCAACTTATTTTAGGGGGAAGTAATTACTTTTAACCAAGTCATCGCAAGGAGCCCAGAGACGACACCTCGAGAAGAGACAACTCCATGATGGAAGAGGCCATTACAGGACAGATCGCGAACCTAATTGATCATAGCCCGTGGGAGCGAGCAGCTGAGAGCGGCACTAGTTGCTGGTCAACACCCCCACCTTGTTGTTCCCTTCCCTACACCTCGCCATCTGGGGGATTCCTCGGCAACTACACGCCACGGCTCCATGTATACCGTGTCCGGTTGTGTCCATCGAGATTTCAAGGAATTTTACCTACTAGGCTATTAAAAACCATAAGTATCACTCACATTATTGAGGAACAACAAATAACTTGAACAATTTAAGATATTTTATAGATAACTAGCATCCCCCGTGATTTATACAATAATCTGCATAATGGGAATGAACATAATTTTAGGTAGCAACAGATACTGGAAGACTAAAAATAGCTCAGTAGACTACAATGCCACTAATCTTCCACAGGATTATCAAGTTATGGTTGGATATTTTCTATCTATTCAGACTTTTTTTGCCATACATTTTCTTATTATCACTGTAATTCCGAAATCACGCCCAAAAAAAAAAAAAAAAAAAAAAAAAAATTGTTTCATGTGTATAAGTTGGCATATTCATTTGCATTACAACCATAACAAATTTTTCAAATAAAACCAGTTACTTTAAAAAAATACTTGAATAACTATTTCATTAATGGGTGACATTTTTACTAACTGTATATATTATACTTGCATCCCCAGTCCTGACCTTCGCCCGCTCTTATAAGTAAATAACTCAGACAGGTTTAACTAACAACAGAAGTTTTACTTTTTAACGATAAAAATCTTATAATGCAGTTGAGAATTATTTTTTCACAATATTTCTAGATATTTTCCCTTAAAGCAGTCATATTTAACGTGGCACCATTGCAATGATTAGGTGGTTGAAACTTATGTAAAAGCTAATAATTGGATATTCAATTATTAATAATTAGCGAAACTAAGGTTAGGTCGCCCATGTTTTACACAGAGTATCTAAAAATATGAAACCGATATTTTGATGAGGCAATACTTGTTAGTTAATATTTTCTTTTTTATTGGCTTAGTAGTTTTACCATTGCAAACTATGTTAGGTGAATGGCTCTAACCACATATCATTCGATTATTAAACATCCCTAAAATCTATACGTCACTCTACACATTTATAATTGTTTTTTATAACAATTTATTTTAAGTTAAGCAAATCTTATTATCAATGTTCTAGCTCTATTCAACACCTTATCTTTGTAACCTCTCTTAAATGGAGCTCGCCATCTATCGGTAAATTTTCAAACTTCACTGCGTACAACATATTTATCGCATTTTTAACAACAATTTGATTGAAAATATGTAAACTTTATTATTGCTAAACCTTCCTCGAACAATGATGACGATGTAATTAAAATTTGGTACAGATTGGTTTAGTATTTTTTGCGGTTAGTGATCACAAACGAAAAATGGCTTGTCTTTTTATATAATAGTAAGTAGATAAGTAATATATATAGGGGAGAGTAGCCTATATTGTACAACTTTTTACATTTATATTTTTAACTTTAACAAGTTACGTTATACTTCATAAAATTAATTCTTACTAAATAGTACATTTATTCTTCTATTAGTAAACATTGTTTAATTGTAATAATATCTACATTTATTTGTTGATATAAGAGGTTTTGTAACGGTTTGCAACTGGTACAATTTAGGAATCTAGTTTCCTAAAAAATACCACCGGTTTTCTTAATCGTACCTATTGAAAAAAAGGTAAGGTGGTTTGTGTTTTAAGGCTATAAAAATATAAGTGAACATTTAAATGATATTTATTTTAAATAAAACATTATGTAAACTATCATTCATGGGCACATTAAGAAATAAAAATTTTTATCCAAATACATAAACCAATAATATGATTGTTGGTACATTATAAACCATTTTTCGTTTTTTATAGTAAAATAGGAGCAATATAGGCTTTTGTAGTGTTCATTTGCAATTCACACACTCTCTCTCTCCACTTGAAATGGACCCCACTTGTCTTTTGTCTTTTGGGGCTAAGACTTTGTGACATCTGGATAGTACGGTGCTTATTCCCGACTCATCCACATTAAAATACGAGTGGCAACAAAGTGGTTTTCATCGACAGTTTTTTCTAATATGTCAAAAAACCCAAAAACATTATTTTTGTTAAACCCCATCGCTCTTGACATGGAAGTTGGATGAAGTTCCCTCAAAACCAAATTTTCATGCCGCGCTTTGAAAGAGTAAAACCATTTTTTACCTACCATTCCTGATTCTTTACAAAAGTTGTGTGAGATATTATTTTTTTCGGCAATCTGGAATGCCAATCTCCTTACATCATTTATGGTCACATCAAACATAAGATTTTCTAATTTTAAAATATGCTGAACAAGTTCTAGTTCAACTTCTGGGGACAGTCAACTTGTTGGACGTCCAAAAAACTTTGTACCCTCATTTGCAGTCACGTTTTTCCCTTCAAGGTGTCGTTTAAGAGTTGGTTTCGGAATTTAATATTGACAGCATACTTCATTCAAACCCATACCACTGTTACGATAGGCATGTAAGGCTCTTTCCATGTCATCTGTGACGTCACACATGTTCCATACTTCCTTTTTGCCATCTAAAACACAACACGTATGTTACATTAATCATGGTAGAAGAAATTAAAAAAAAACAAATGGAGTAAGGAACTAGGGGGAGGTCAATGCCATAAATCGTACCGGTACGACTAAGGAAACTACAATATGGTACAATATAGGCAACTCGCACTTTTAGTAAATAAAGGCTCATTTCTAACCTAAAAATAAAGTAGGTGTGTGATCTTTTGGGTTTTCAGATACGTAATTAGTTATGTTAACATAATGTAACAATGAAATGTATGTTTACATACCGTAAATGAAGATATGTCCTTAGCTACGGGCACTGAAAACTACAGTAGAAATGCACAAATCATAAAACTATCGTTAAAAACTGAATGCAGTTTAGCAGTGAACTATAATTTTTGCACACCACGATATCCACTGTATAGCTCCTCCAGTAGTCGCCGGGAGCGCTTTATACACCTGCTTCTTGTAAAAACAAACATGGTACGATTTAGGCGGTGGTACAATATAGGCTACTCTCCCCTAATATATTTTTGTTTTTAGCGCTACAGCCCAGGGTGGACCCTCTCCCACAATTCCGCTCATTCACTCCTACACAGAATCGTTCCTTCAGTTAGTAACTCCAAGTATCCTCATGTCCTGCTCAACATTCTGTTGCGATGATCTAGGATGACCTCTCTTTTGTTTTCCTGGGAAACTCTTTCTCATATTCTTCTTCCTCATTCTTCTTTCACTGGTTATTATCTCGACCATATATAAAAGTTGAGCTTTTTTTTTTTTTAGTTATTTAATGAAATTTACGACTAATATAAAAAACTAATACAATATAAAAAAAGATAGTTTAAAAAAAGACTAGAAAAACACATTTTTACAGCAAACCTAACTAAAAAGCTAAGTGAGGTTAGCAATTTTCAGCAGTCATTGTTTGAGTTCAAGGTTCGAAGATAATAAACCTGTAATATTCTTGATTGGTTTGCATTTTATCACAGTTTATATCTCAGAGTAGGAATGGGCAAATGTTTAGTTTAAAAATCCTATCTTGCACAAAATGTAATGATCTACAACTATATATAAATATATAACATTTTTTTATTGAATTAGCCATTTCTGCCTTATAGACTCTTAAACATGACCAAAACAAACTTTTTAAAGTTGGCAAAATTCTTCGATGTTTGACAATCGATTTTGGCTAAACGCCTAAATAAAATTCAGCTTAGGAAATGTCTTTAGATGTACAATCTAATAACCTTTACTTTTGTAAATTAAACATTTTTTAATTGAAGGCATTTTTTTATTTGTTTTTTCCAAAATCTGAAAAAAGTTCAAAAAGATTGGGGTTTTTTTTGCCCCCCCCCCCCAAACATTTTCCCCTTATCAAATTTAGTTTCATTTTTGATATTATATTCTCAGAGCCCACCTGGACCATATAAAAACATAAACCCTACAACTTCACCTTTTGCAAGGCAGACCTCCATTTTTGGGCTAATTTAACTATTCTAAGTGAGAACATTAGAACAAAGTTGTGGAATTGTTGTATTGTCATTGGTGTATTGGAACCTGTGGAAATTTTCAAGTTAATCAGATTACTGGAAATCGGTGAAAATTGCGGAGAAACATTCCGCTACAAACAGGTGGAGTTAATAAAAGCGTTATAATACATGAATTAAATACGACGATAATGTTAAAAATGACACGTCACTTGTTTTTAAAGCATCTACCCATTGGTAGCACTCATAAAGGTTCTATATAATGAAGTACTATATTAGAAGGTCCCGAGGCCATCTTCTTTTCAGGCGCCTCGGAAGGTTATCTGGAATGGAATGAGAAGCAAGTTGTGATACTAATGGATTTGAATGGTTGTGGAGTTTGCTATGAAAGGATAGATATCTGGTTTGAGCTAAGTCAGAAACGTAATAATAATAATAATATCTTTATGGATAAGTTTGTTTGTGATGAAGTAAGGAGCATTTAGGATTTTTCTAAGGATTTTGGGTTGTAAGGATGGATACGAGATGAATTGGATGGTTTAGTGGAGCCCCACAGCTCAACTCCGTATGTCCAGATAGGTCTAATCACAGTCATGTATATCAGTAAGACGTTTTGTCATTGGTAGCGGATCTGTTCAACGGGGATTAGAGGAACATCATTAAAGGATACTGTAGGACAGGAAGTCGTAGCTTTACGACAAAGGTTAAATGTTATTTGATGGGATTTATTTTTATTATCTATTTTTTATACCATTCTTGAAGGTTTATCATATGGGATTGGAGTGTCTAGGAGGCAATGAAGGGATCATTGTTTACTGATAACACACAAGTGTCATAAGTATACGTGGTGAGGATGGTGCTAGAATTGTATACACCGTGTAGAGGATTGGACCAAGGATACTTCCTTGAGGAACACCAGCAGATTAGGTAAAGAGAGATGAGGAAAAGTTATGATAAACTTTAAAGTTCTATCACTGAGATAGGAACGGATAATAAGAAAGTATGTTAGAGCAAAGAATTTACAGAGTTTGTAGAGAAGTCCCGGGTGCCGGACTCTGTCAAACGCTTAAAAGTTAAACTTAAAAAAAAAAAAATAAAACAGCACAAAGAATAACTCACGTTGATTGTTAAAAGATAACTGAACTTTATCGCTCTGAGGCTCCTCTATTTTTACAAGAACAATGTTTATAATGACAGTGAATAGGTCTAGCTGTAATGCAGGAATGGTTCGGACCTTGACTCTCCCTCTCCTCAGTGTATGGCTATTTCTCATAAAATGTCTATGTTGTTGTCTTAATAGCAAAGGGTAGTAAGGAGTACAACAGCTAAACCCCAACTGGGTGAAACTTCAAAGGACGAAGCAATATTTTTTGTTGAATCTGCGCACAAAAATAAAAGTTTTGGAGCAAGAATAATGTTAATATTATTTTTTTAACACGAGTTATAAAATAAATAAGTTTGATGATATTTCTATATATTTTGTTTTCTTTGTGCCTAGGACCTATTACTCGGAACTGCAAAATACGTGTCTAATATTTTTTGACCGGAAACCTCCAAAACAATTGCCAAGACCAGTGAGAGATTGATAGTCTAGGCGCCGACGACACTAAACCTGTCATGATAGATCTCCCAAAAAAATCAATGTTCATCCGAAAGATCATCAATTTCTTTTTAAGAAAAACCACTGCTGCCGTTTAAAATTTACAATTTACTATATATGTACCTCGGAGGTACAGAATACTATGTCACATTTCCATAACTTTAAAGGTGAGCAATTTGAATTGGTTTCATTTTTAAAAGATTTCATTTCCTAATCTGTTTATTGTATTTATATGTACGAAATGAATCACTCAGGCTAGAATAGGTTGGTAACCCATCCTTCCTCTCCTAATTGGAACACATAAGGATGTTATACTCTCCCACCCCCAAAAAAAAAAAAAAAAAAAAAATAGAAATAAATAAAAAACATTTTTATGTAACTTACCTTACAATAATTGGCCTAGGAAATATAATTCTATACCTCTGTATAAAATGAAAAAAGGTGAATACGAATACGTAATAATGTATTTTTGGGCAAACATGAACATAGTGTTCTGTACCTCCGGGGTAATGATATAAAGACATTCTTTGTAAAACCCTTCGCTGTCTTGTTATAGGTAAAAAACCCGACAATAACCGCTATTTTGGTCGGTGTTTTGCGACTTTGTGATATGAAGCCGACGGCTGCCGTGGCAGCAAACTTCAGATTCGGATTCAGCATCCCAAAAAACTTTAAGATCCGTTGAGAAAAAAAAATGGGCATTTTTTTTCCTGAAAACGGCCCTATGAAACCTTATTTTGCTCACTGCCGCCATCTTGACAGTGTTTGGAAACGGCAGCAGTCGTTTTTCTTATAAATAAAGGCTTAGCGAACCCGAAAGTTCGATGCCGACACTACCAACCGTTGACCGCACACTTCCCTCCAACTCACTCCTCCAAAACCCAACGGCTTAAAACTAATTACTTTTTTCGGAATTCGATCATTATTAAACCCAACGACTTTACATGCCCATTTTAACCGCCGCACAAGCTATTACTTGAACTATATTTACCGGATATAACTCGCGCAATTCCGCATTGTGAAGCATTCTAAATTATCCTGTTTCTTCTTCCTTTTTTGGGCCAAATATTCTACGCAGTACTTTATTTTCGAAAACCTTAAGTCGTTGTTCTTCCCTGAACGTCAGCGGCCATGTTTTGCATTCGTAGAGAACTGTTGGAAGCACCCACAAACAGTGGTTTTTCTTACCCAAAAAAGCCGTCGGCTTCATACCCAACATCGCAAAAAACCGCCCAAAATAGCGGTTATTGTCGGTTTTTTACCGATAACAAGATAATGAAAGGTTTTTCGAAGAATTTCTTTATATTGTAAATTGTAGCTGCTAATTGTAAATTGTAAACGGTAGCAGTGGTTTTTCTTAAACAAATATTAATGATCTTTCAGATAAACATTGGTATTTTCGGTAGACCTATCATGACAGGTTTAGTGTCGACTCCTGTACTAATAATGTGTCCTTCCCTTGTTAGTTTACCTTTATTTTTAGATTTCCTGTTGTACAAAAAGGTTGGTAACCCTTGAGCTAGGACCCGGATGTACCGATAGATGACTGATACATACCCCGAAGAGGATAGGACAGAAGCCGATCCGGACGCAGATCCCCCCCCCCCCCCCCCCAGAGCTGACCAGAGGGCGGTCGATACCCCGTACCCCCTCCCACAACCTAATAGCCACAACACAGGCCCCACCTCGCGGCCGCCTCTTCCACCTAACTTGTGGATTACATCTTACGTCTTATTAACCGCCTCTCACCGCTTTGGGGCAGTCCCTAATTTAGCCGCCAAATCCTCAATACAAATACCACGTCGTTTCAAAAGTCCTGACTTTTTTTTTCAGGTAATTAAAAAATTCTATCAACCATTAATTATACAATATATTTTAAGCTACACCGAAGAAACATACAGAGCGAGTACCTCTCAGTGTAAAAAAAAAATAAATAAATAAATGGGCGAAACTAGATAAAAAATGTAGAAATGCCTTCCCCTGTAAAAAAAGACTCATCTGTCCATAAAATTCACCTCAAAAAGTGGTATTCTTCAACACAATCTGCATTCAGAAGCTAATGGCAAAATTGAGGTCTATGTTCATTATCCATGAAATCGAAAAAGAATCATTACTTTCTGTATATCACAGGGTTTGAAATCGATAATTAGAAAAAATAATAATAAAAATCAAATACGATCGAGATTTTTAACGATTTAATTATTTTTTAACGATGATTTATTTTGTATGGAATATAAATTATTTATTTTATAAATTATGATAAATTTTGAAATAAATGTGATGAATCACGGATTTTTATCTGAATAATAAGATATAGAAGTATTGAATATAAGTAAGAATGATAATACAATAGACACAATGCAAAAATTACAAAATTCAAATGTTAATAAAACTTACAATAGCGTAAAATACATACAAAAACTAACAAGACAAATAATCAGCAAATTCAATAATGAAAATTTAAAAATAATTTTGTCTTATATAATAATAATAGAATTAAGAATATAATAAAATACAGAAATAACAGGCAAATGGAATATAATTAAATATAATTAATTGAATATAATTAAAGTTAATATAATTATTAACAATAATTATAATTTTTGATTAATTTTTTTCTAAATCAGAAAGTTAAATTTTTGGATTATCTCCAAGATTTATTTTAAGTATTTTGTATACAAACATATTATTCGATTTGTGAGTAAAAGGTGATTTTTATTTTCTGATCAACATTTTTTTTATCGCAATTTAATCATTATTATTTATGCAATACCGTATCACTTAGTGAGTGATAATAATTTTTAATCAAAACAATAAACATCAAAGAACAATTGAAATTTTTACTTATAAATCAGGAATGATTTTTAAATTAAAAATCAAATATAATAATTATTATATGATTTTTTGGAAAAAATATTTAATTGATCAAACCCTGATATATCATTAGAAAGCTGATTAAATTTGCAAATTTTTGTGAGATTTGCAGTTTTGTGATAAACGGTGAGCGTTGAAGTAATATAAGACATTGTAACTTCTCTAAATAACGTGAAGATCAAGCTGTTCTTTAGGTCACAAGTTTGTAAAATTCAAGGTTACTGATACTCTGCTCATATAGGAAATTTAATGCTAAATCCGAAAATGTGGTTAATGTTTGAAAAATATCAAAACAAAATGGAGACATTACAGCTTTTATGGTAAAAAAACGTGATTTTCTCAAAAAAGTCTTCGATTTTTCGTATATCTGCAACGGATTGGAATAGAAAGGTGAGGTCTGCGGCATTTTTGATCTAGTTTTTACCCAATATTTCTTTTTTACAGTAAGAGGTACTCACCCTGTATTTTGATACCATATTATGGCCCAATATCCACCAAAGTCGGAAAGAAATTTTAAAAAATAGGTTTAAATCCTCCATTTAAAATAGATAAACTAGTAAATTGTCGGTACTGAAATTTTTCGATTATCGGTACCATTAAAAAACCTCAGTTAAAAATAAATTGCTATTAAATAAAAGAATCCATATGAGAGATAAAAATGCATTACAAATCCTATTATAAAAATAAAATGACCCAAGCAATAAGCAGATAGCAATTATTATCTACAAAATACTAAAATATCATTTAATGAAATGAAAACTAATCTTTATTTTGGGATTATAAAAATCTTTTCAGAACAACAAAAAAGTGTACTAAAATAGGCCATTACTTTATTTAGTGATTCAGCATTGGCAAATGAAAGTTGTAATCTTATTTCTTCATTTTCCAGTAACGAATATATATCTTCAATAATGTGACGTTTGGCTTGCTGTGGCAATGCTTTTTTTTTTTTTTAAATAATGTTATAATTCTTTACCGAGCAGTGTAGATCGAGTATATGACATTTTTTTCTCTTATTAGGATGATTCTCAAACTACAGGCAAATTTATAGCTAACCGAAATTCTATATAATAAATCTTGCTGCAAACATTTGATACTTCTTGGAGGCTATCTGTGATTATAGGTGCTCCAGCAACACATGAATCATTTTACGTTTTTTAGAATTCCAGTTTATAATTTTAATCCATGACAATGTGAATGCCCCTACACCAATGTGGCTTTGTACATGACAATGTGAAAAAGGGATCTAGTAGTTTAAGGTTTTATAGTAAAAAATAAATAAAACATGAAACATACCTGCTTCAAAACGAATATCAGTCTTTATTTAACGTTAAAGTATATTTTCATTACATAAATATCACATCAATTTCGGCCACAGTATTCCTAAAATTATTAGAAAATGAATTTTTTAACATTGTCGTGTTATCTGAACAGTTGCATGGAATAAAAAGGTACCATGACAATGTTAAATGATAATGGCCATGAAAATGTGAAAATTAGGTTAAAAATATTACCGCCGAAACACTATTCATTTGTTTCGCATTTTCTCGGGAGTATATTAAGAGGGCCGTAGCGTAGTATTAGAAATATAAAAAAAACGCATGAGGCCCGTTACAAATAAATATTCGGTTGAAACTGATTTATAGTGGACATGACAATTTGATGTTTATACAGGACGAAGAAAGTAAACACTTACAGTCAGAGGTGAATGTTTATGTTGAGCGATACACTCGGATATTCCGACGTATAATGGTTGCGTGGTTACGAACTGATGCGTCTACGAAAAACAGCTGCCCGCCGCTGCAAAAAAAAAAAAAACAAACTCAAAACTTGCAGAAATTCCAAATTCATTTTTATTTTTTTAGCAATGGCACGTCAATTAAAATATTATAAAAATTAAAATATTTTATTCTTGTCCCCGTGATTTCTTAACATTGGGGTGCCATTGCTAAAAAAGTGATGAAAACGAATTCGGAAGGAATTTTGGAATTAATGTTTTTTTGTATTCATTGTTTACATTGTCATGTCAATGATGTCCACTATAAATCAATTAAACCAAAAATTTATTAGAAACGGGCCTCATGCGTTTGATAGTAGGCTACGGCCCTCATAATATACTCCCCAGAAAATGCAAAATAAATGAATAGGCTTTCGGCGGTAATATTTTTAACCTTATTTACACATTCTCGTGGCCATTATCATTTAACATTGTCATGATTTCTTTATATTCCATGCAACTGTTAAGATACCACGACAATGTTCAAAAAATTATTTTAAATAATTTTAGGAATACTGTTGAGTGTGATATTGATATTGAAAGTGAAATTGGTATTTGCAGTGATATTACTTTAAGTTATGTGATGAAAAAATACTTTAAAATTCAATAAAGACTGATATTCGTTTGAAGCAGAAATGTTTCATGTTTTACTTAATATTTTACTATGAAAACTTAAAACTACTAAGATCCCTTTTTCACATTGTCATGTATAAAGTCACATTGGTGTGGGGGTAAATTAACATTGGGGGCACATTGTCATGGGTTCAAATTATAAACTGAAATTTAAAAAAAAAGTATGTGCTGCTGCACCACATATAATCCTCACAGGTAGCCTCCAGGAAGTATGAAATGTTTGCAGCAAGATTTATCAAAATTTAAATTTAGAATTTTGGTAGCTATAAATTTGCCTGTAGTTCCAATTTTTTCCAAAAAAATAATACATTTTTCAATTAAAATCATGGCATTACCAGAAAATCGGCTACCCCATATCTGCTTCGAAAGACTTTAGATCTACATACCAACAAACCAGATTTTCAATATAATTGGGTATCTCAAATTAAACAATTAACCATTAACGGCAGTATCCCAGAACACTTTCAAGATTTTTTCAATCCACAAAAATTATTATCTAATATAAAATAGCATAATAGAACAAGCCACTAATCATTTATTATCGACAGACATTGATCGTACTTTAAATACAAGGTATAACTCATTATTTATGAAAATTTCAAATTTTAATTACCCTCAGCCGGAAGATTATTTAAAATATAACATTAATATAACCAAAATAAGAACCGTTAGCCAACTGAGAATAGCCAAATGTGACTACTTGAAAATATTTTTTAAAAATAACAGTTTACAAATTAAAGCTAATGAAAAATGTGAAGATTGTAGCTTATTCATCGTAAATATCTGTTAACATCTGTTGTTAGAGTGCCAAAGACACGATAATTTTCGAAAAAAATAATATTTTTTTCTAAAAGACTATATAGTTCAAACAGATGATATTCTATCTTTGGAAAATATTTATCCTACAATAGAATTGAAAAGATAAATAACGTCTTCCTATTTATTTTAAATGTTTTAAATGCTAGCAAAAAGTAATTGATTTATTTCTTTTGAATTAACTAAATAAAATATTGGATTCTATTGCGATTGCTGCTACAACTTCTGTCACCCTAGACTATAATCAATATCGATCATTATAAATTGTAAAGATGTATGTTTTTATTATTATTTTATTTTTCTTTGTTTGTATATATCATTATAGCCTGTAAGAAAAAAAAAAAAAATCTTTTGTTCGTATATATTATTATAATACTTTAGTAGAAATACTTTTTTTGTTAGTACTAATTATATAACATGTAAAACTCTTTTTCTATTTGTATTTATAGTTTGTTTACTATTATGTAATTATTATGTTATTGGCTAAACTCAATTGCCATAAAGTTTATACTTTAAAGCAATAAATAAAAAAACCAAAAAAAAAAAAAATTTGCCTGTAGTTTGAGAATCAGCCATGAAGGTGATGTAAAAGATGGTGCAGTTTGGTTCTGTACTTTTCGTGCTTAGTGATCACTAGAGCCCGGATTCTCGTGCAATTGCATCTTTTTGTTGCAAGCTCGTAATCAGCCAGGGGCAAATTATTGATATGAATTAGGATGTTTAGGCCCAAATTTACCTAGTTTAATATTGCACAAAATTGCACATTTTGGGGGGTTACTGCATAAAATTGCACATTCTGCTGTTTTAATGCATAAAATTGCACACAAAATTCCTGGATTCAAATCGTGAATGCGCAAAACACTTTCTTCTTTTTGAAAAAGTAGCAACTTTTAGAAGAATGAATAATTTTATTTTTATATAGGTAATATTTTTTTAAGAGATATAAACTATTCTTAGTACAAACATATAAAAAATCCAAGCGTGTTAAAATGAATACGCTTCTATAGTGTTCTTAGAAATGTTTAGATTGACTTGAGCTAGGGAACTCGGATCTTCCAAGAAATTTTGAATCTCCCTCATAACTTTTCTCATCGGAAGCAATAATTTTTAGTTTCCGACTTCCCTCTAAGGAGTAACGTTGTCTCCATTAAAATACCTAAAATTTCAGCTAGTGTTAGTTCAAAGATACCAGGATGGGTAGTAAAATATCCGGAACTAAAATCCGGTGGCAAAATAATATATTGTGGGCCCTGTGACAAAGCTATCGGCAGCGAAAGAAAGTCACAAGTTCATGCACACTCTAATTCGAATAAGTTTTTAACTTGAATTTTTATCCCTATTTAATGATTTAGAGCATAAATGTACGGTTTTTTTATTTGTAATTGCAATATACATATTTATATTCCTAAGTAATATGTACACATAGGTTATGTATAGCATGTACAATAAAGAGATGCGATTTGTTCTTACTGCGTTTTAGGCAAGGACTATTTAACTACTCCCTTACTAAGGACCGGATCAATAAAGTTTAAGATAAAAACCACTTTTTGGAAAGGAATGTAACTAGTAAATTGTTTGTTCAACATTTCTTATCATTTGCATTTTATTTTGCATTATTTTAAGTTTTTTATTGCACGACTTTGCACGATTTCAAGTTTTTACTGCACATTTCAGAATTTTTCTTGCACGAAAATCCGGGCTTTAGTGATCACAAACGAAATATGGCTTGTCCTTTTATTATATAGATTTACATCACAATTAATAAATCACAAATGTCAAAATATCAATTATTAAATCAGATATCAAACCAGATATTAAAACTCTGCATTTGAAAATTGTAATTTGATCCCGGCTGTTGGCAGAAAATTTATTTTCTGTTGTTTCAGCCACGGCTCAACTTGGGGTCTGGAGAATCTCCTTGAACACACCAAACCTACATTGGGCAAAAAAAAGTCTGGAAACACTTGCCTGTCTAAAATAGGCAATTTCCCATAATGAAACTACTGTTATTTTACACGACAAACATTAATCTTTAATTTTTACATAATATATAATTGCATGCATATCAACAGCAGTCATCAGAAAACGTTAAAGTAAAAAATATATACCCTCATAGCAAAAAAAAGTCTGGAAACACTTAGGTGAAGAAAGAAAACAAAAATTTCAACAATAACAACTTATTATACTCGCAATGGGCTTTAAGGATAAAAGTCAGAAACGAAGTCTTAAGATCAGAAATCCTTCTAGTCTGTGATTAGCGTTCATGATGGAAGTGCCAAAAGCCATTCACCAGTTAATTGTTTCCTTACAAAATCAAAGCAATCCTGTGATGGAAATTGGTAGGACTGTTAGTAAAAACATGGGTACAGTATCTAAAATTATATAAAGAATTAGCCTGTCCATCCAGCACCAAAAATAATTGCTCAAGCGGGAAATTTAAAAAACTGTTTATGACATACCGTGCACTAGCGCTTCGAAAATTGCTACAAACTAGGCTCGCGGCTATGGTGAATAAGTTACTGAAAAGTGGTTTATTCGGTCAAATCGCCAGGAAGAAACCATCCATTAGCAAGTTAAATCGTTAGCGCCATTTGAGGATTTAGGAAAACATTGAGGATCGACGTACTTCCTAGAACTAAGACGTTTCCTCAGAAAAGTTTACTCCCCGCTTCCCATTTTATTCCCTACTTCTGATCCAGCACAAAGGGTCTGTTGTTAAGATTTTAAACTATCAATTTTGAAAATCCCAAAAACGGCCACTAGTGTTTTTACAAAAGTGCAACAATGGACAAATAAATATCCAGAGCTGAAAATTGACTGGAAAGTGGTCTATTGTTCTTGCTGTTTGAAAAGAATAGGCCACGAAAGGAAATCGCAATAGACACACATTGCAAATCAGGTAATTTTTACCTGATTAATTTTAATTTTTACCTCCGTAATTTTTTAATTTATAAAAAATTATTTTGACAGGATCAATCAACTTTGTTGAAACCGAGAATATTGAAATGTACTATTCGTACATTTTCACTAAAGTTTTAAAATTCATTTATTTAAAAAAAAAAAAACATTTTATTAAATTTTTTAAAAATGAAAATAATCAAATACATTTTTTCCCAATTTAGATTCAAAAAGTATTTCACATTAAATTAATTCTAAAAAGGAACGTTTGTCAAAATGTGCTTCAGTTTATTAAGGTCGGTATTATTTTTGCATGTTTCTGTAAATAAATGGATTTATTAATTATTTATTATTTATTATAGCATTTATTAAGTTTTTAAATTCACGTACGTAAGTTTTGTACGTTACAGATTTTCACTGCACGATTTTGCATGTTTTGAATTTTTTACTGCACATTTTTTAAATTTTTTACTGCACGAAAATCCGGTCTCTAGTGATTAAATATGCGTGAGTCAGGTTAGAATGTCCAATCCTCAGCCTTGTTGTAATCCTCCTTCTCTTCTGTTACCTCTTATAGCGCTTGTCCACCGCCTTGTACTTTTTTTTATATTTCTTATTTTGTTAGTCAGTGGAGTTTCCAACCACATGATTTCCCAATTTGTTTTTACTCTGTTCTTCAAAAAAGCTTTAACATCATTGGGTTCATATATTTAAGTGGAAATCTGTTATTTTCTCGGACGATAGTCGATTTAAGATTTTTGGCTTAGATGACTGTCAAAAAGCGAAAAACGAAAAAAAGTATAGGAAACAAAAAAACTAGAGGAGCATAAGTGTAAAACTTTGGTAAATGTTTCAAGACTTTTTTTGCCCAGTGTATATAAAGTGGGTACTCTTAGAACCTCCGCGGACACAACCTGGGAGCTCTATTTACCGGCCATAGAAATACAATGGGCATTAACTACTTATTGTTCTACATTGCTATCGACTATAGAATACAGACAGAAGGAACAATAGTTAACCCCGAGTCAGAAAGTCGTTAAAGGATGTCAGATGCG
Organism: Euschistus heros; assembly: GCA_003667255.2. Classification (NCBI taxonomy): domain Eukaryota; kingdom Metazoa; phylum Arthropoda; class Insecta; order Hemiptera; family Pentatomidae; genus Euschistus; species Euschistus heros. Next base: position 5,613,036 of record RCWM02000015.1, read on the forward strand.
GCAGGTATTAAGCTTCCAGGTATCAAGGTAACCTATTAAGGTAACGATAACTATCGGCTATCGCAGAGGCACAATGAACTAACAGGTTCGGTTGGATTATTAATTGATATCGACCGCTCCAGGTGTCCATTCTATTACTATTACTAGCAGTTTTAATGACAGCCCCTGGGAATCGGCTTTTATCCTTGTCACAGAGAAACAGATAATGGTCGCCCTATATAGCGAAGAATTAAATGTCATTTGACTCCCGAGTTGAATGCCATTGCGGTCGGAATGGAATGGAACGGACTGTTTAATTAATGTATGAGTGAGGGCGTGAGGAAGGGGGGGGGGGGGGGGTTGATGGATGCCGATTTACGCCATTTTGTTGTTGTTGTCCAGAATATCGCAGAGAGTAAGATTGGCGGGGGCCACATTGAGAAACGTTAATTGATAAGATCATGGTTGCAGAATACTGATAGTAGCAGTGCAAAGTTATTGCCTTGGATAATCATTACTGTTTTCAAGGTATGATAACTATCCACATTTCTGGCGATAATCTCTCACTTCCTTAGTACTTTCCATTCCATATTTAAAATCCATATAAATATTATTGATATCCTCACTCTGCGATTCAACTCCCACCTCTTCAATGCTAAATCGCTCCACCCCCAACTTCCTCAATACCAAATCTTTCCACTAGCCACCTTATCAATACCAAATCGTTTCACCAACCACCCTCTTCAATACCAAATTGTTCCCTCATCCACCTCCTCAATACAAAATCGTTCCACCACTCCCCTTCTCAATACCAAATCCTTCCACTACCTGCGTTCTCAATACCAAATCGTCCCCACTACCCCCCTCCTCAATACCAAATGTTTCCACCACCCACCTCCTTAATACCCAATCGTTCCACCACCCTCTTCCTCAATGCCAAATCTTCTCACCACCCACCAATCCATACCCAATCGTTCCATCACCCACGTCCTCAATACGAAATATTTCCACTACTCACCTCCTCAATACCAAATCTTCCCACTACCCAGCTTCTCAAAACCCAATCGTTACACCACCTTCTTCCTCAATGCCAAATCTTCTCACCACCCACCTCTCCATACCCAATCGTTCCATCACCCACCTCCTCATACCAAATCGTTCCACCAGCCACTTCGTCAATACCAAATCTTTCTAGCACCCACCGTCTCAATACCTAACCGTTCCATCTCCCACCTCCTCATACCAAATCGTTCCACCAGCCACTTCCTCAATACCAAATCTTTCTAGCACCCACCGTCTCAATACCTAACCGTTCCATCTCCCACCTCCTCATACCAATCGTTCCACCACCCACCTCCTCAATACCAAATCTTCCCATTAACCAGCTTCTCAATACCCAATCTTTCCACCACCCTCTTCCTCAATGCCAAATCTTCTCACCACTCACCTCTCCATACCCAATCGTTCCATCACCCACCTCCTCAATACCAAATCGTTCCACCAGCCACTTCCTCAATACCAAATCTTTCTAGCACCTACCGTCTCAATACCTAACCGTTCCATCTCCCACCTCCTCATACCAAATCGTTCCACCACCCACCTCCTCAATACCAAATCTTTCTAGCACCCACCGTCTCAATACCTTACCGTTCCATCACCCACCTCCTCATACCCAATCGTTCCACCACCCTCTTCCTTAATACCAAATCTTTCCACTACCCACCTTATCAATTCCAAATCGTTCAATTAACCGCATGCTCAATATTAAATCTGTAAATTTGATGATTCTTAAAGTATTGGCTACCTGAACGAAGTTCATTTTTTATTTAGTCATTCTTGCCTGATCTGGAAAAGAATAAAAGATCAAAATAGTTTAAAAGTTTTAAAATTCGCCCACGAGAGGGCGCACAGTGGGGTATTTGCCTTCAAATGCTGGCCAAAAGTCCATTTTGTAAAAGTTATCTCAGACGAAAAGTAATTACTGTCAGATATAGTTGAATAGTCTGTCAACAATGTATAAGGCTAATTTCTTTGCCTGGATCATCTGTGAATCAGGTGTAATACAACAAAGTCACCACTCTTTTTTTTGCACTCACATGGTAACTGTCAGTCGGATATTTATCTTTGTAAAAAGGTTTTTTTTCTCGAGTTGGGAATTTTCAAGACAATTTTTGATTATGGATCACTCTGAAGCAGGTAAGTGAGAGAATATTTCATCATTTTTTAGCAATAATTAGACCATTTGTAAATTAGATAGACCACAAAAAGAAATATAAAATATTCTGGCGTTTTTTTAGTGTCGAATTTCAAGTTATTCGAATGTTTTTGTTATACTTCCAAGCATTTCCAACCACTTATTTTTATATCAATATAAAGAGGAATGATTCAACTTTAAGAATATATAATCAGTAATCGCGGATTCGCGCGGATGTGTGCGTGTACATGGCTGTTAATGTCTGTTGTTTTTTTTTTGTTAAATGTGATTGTTTTTTGTGATAATTTTTAATGTCATTTTTTTTCATGTTTTCATTTTTTTTCCTTTTAGGACCTTCAGGAGTCAAAATAATGACTAGAAAATGTGTATTTGACATCATGCGTCAAAAAAAAGACCTCAATTATAAAGAACAATTAGATTATGCCCTTAATATTTTGTTAAAATATGATGATTGGTCACAAAAGCAAATTAATGAAATCAAACACAATTTTTTTCCCATTTTCAGTCACATTTTAAACAAAAATGGTTGGCAGCACACAAAAATATGCTATTTTTATCAAAAATAATGAAGTATGGCTTCAGGGTAAATTTTTGTTGCCAATGGCAAAAATGCGACCAGGGCGACCATTAAAGAGGTTTGAAGAATCCAGTGAGCGCAGTCGTAGGCGTAAGACAGAAAAGTTACGTACTACTATGGACTCAATGGAATTGATGTATGCTACACAAATGCAATTACGAGCTGAAGGTAATCCTCAAGCTAGTGATTTATTAAAGAATATAACTAGCTCTCCATCACGCGCAAAGAAATACATGGGTACCTGTTCAAAACGAATGAATACAGATCAAACCCCACCACTGTCACCTTTGCAAGCACTAGCTATGTTTGTCGAAGCTGGACTCACTAGAAAACAATATAATATAATAAGAAACACAAATCTTAAATTCTTCCCCTGCTACTCAATTTTACAAAGGGCCAAGAAGACATGTTACCCTCATAAAGATTCATTTCTTGTGACAGCTACCTCTGCGGAAATAAATTTACAAGCATTGTTGAATCATACTGTCACTCGCCTACTAACACATTTAGAAGTTTGTTTTAGAAACCTTAAACGAAGAGGATTCCAATTCGTTAATGATGACTTATAAATGGGGATGTGATGGATCCCAGCAATCACAATATAAACAGAACTTTGCAAATGATTGTGAATCTGATGCAAACATATTTCAATCTTCTCTTGTACCGCTACAATTAACTTGTGGCTTATTTGAAAAACGAGTTGTTTGGCAGAATCCAACACCATCCTCGCCGCGGTATTGCCGTCCAATTAGAATTAGGTTTGTCAAGGAGAATGCAGATATTACGAATGAAGAAATACAATATGTTCAAAATTCAGCAAACCAATTAGAAGTATCGACAATTGTATTGGCACAAAGATTGTATTCTGTTAAGCATAGGTTGTTATTGACAATGGTTGACGCTAAAGTGTGTAATGCCGCAACTCAAACTACTTCTACAATGAAGTGTTATATATGTGGTGCAACATCAAAAACATTTAATGAGTTGTCACAGATTACATCAGTTAATGAAGAATCATTACGATTTGGTTTATCTATTTTGCATTCAAGGATTCGACTATTTGAAGGATTATTACATTGGCCTACAAATCACCAGTGAAGAAGTGGCAAGTAAGGGAAGAAAAGGACAAATTAATTGTAAACGAAAAGAAGGCAGAGATTCAAAAACAGATGAAAGACAAAATGGGACTTATTGTAGATATTCCTAAGCCTGGTTTTGGCAACACAAATGACGGGAACACAAGTCGTAGATTTTTTGCAAATCCAATGTTAGCAGCCGAAATAACTGGCCTGGATTATAATTTCATATATCGCATCAAAGTGATATTGGAAACTATTTCCAGTGGTCATCGTATCCATATTGAAAAATTTGCAGAATATACAGCAAATACAGCTAAATTATATGTTCAGTTTGTATGGTTGGCATCCTATGACACCAACTTTGCACAAGATTTTAGTACACGGGCCAATTATTGTGCAACATGCTCTCCTGCCTATAGGGCAATTGTCTGAAGAAGCAGCCGAAGCCAGAAATAAGAACTTTCGTGAATACCGGCAGAGTTATTCAAGAAAATGTTCGAGAGAAGCTTGCAATTTAGATGTCCTAAATAGACTTCTACTTACTTCAGATCCTCTCATAACTGGATTGAGGCCGCTACCTAGGAAAAAAAAACCAAATCCTTCCTTAAGGAAACTATAGACATGCTTCTACCACCTGAGCAGAAATATAACTATCCTGACATTCAGGAGCGAAGTTTTTCTTCAAATAATGAAGATGGGTCATCTGATGAAGAAGGCATTGACACAAAGCATTGAGATCAATTTCTGAATGATTTCAAGGAAGTGGTGTTGGTGTGTGTGTGTGTGTGTGTGTGTGTGTGTGTGTGTGTGTGTGTGTGTGTGTGTGTGTGTGTGTGTGTGTGTGTGTGTGTGTGTGTGTGTGTGTGTGTGTGTGTGTGTGATCAATAAAGACTGATAGTTGATTAATAAAAATATACTTGTATACCTAACTTTAATATTTTTTTTTATTTTATTTATAACAGTAAAAACACTATTATTTTCTTAAAATCTACTTCTATATTCATGTATTAACTATTTTTTAGCATATCGGATCAAATAAAATGGATTAAACATCAGAAATATTTTTGGCCAAGAAAACCAGTCAAATACCCCACTGTGGGGCGGTCAGTAATAGTAGTAGCAGTTAGCCAATAATATACAAGTGTATGTTATATGTTATAACGTACTCAACTGGATTCTAAATTTAGTCATTTCGCTTTTATATATTTCAATATTCTAAAGTCACTGATGAACAAAAAAAAAAAAAAAAAAATTATGAGAATAAATAAATATCTTTTTTTGAGCTATGATTATTATTTTCTTTTGAAACACGGAGAGATTCTTATGCAAATCGATTTCACGGATGAATTTATATCGGATCCTCCAGCGAAATCTCCTTCCTGAAGAACGCGGTAAGGAGATGTCGAATGAGATCCCTAAGGTGGTTACAAGAAAGGAAACAGACAAGATGAGAGAGGGTTCGCCCCCTCGGGGGGGCCGAGCTGCCGAACCTGACAGTGTGATCTCGATTCCTACCCGACCCTCGTCACTGTCTGCTTCTTCATAAGTCTTTTTATAAACAATGATACTCTGTGTCCATTCAACCGGAAGCCGAGAATTTAGTTGTGGTGAATAATATACCTACAGCTGGTTTCTATTTTTTTTATTTCTATTTTTTTAAATACATTAATTATCTACTACACAGTGGGCAAGTTTTTTTTCCCAACTTGACTAAAACAATTATCCATACTATTATATGAAAGGATAAACCATTTTTCGTTTGTGATCACTATCCAAGAAAATACTGCACCAATCTTCGCCACATTTTAACACATCTTTATAGTCCGAGGAAGGCTTAGCAATAATAAAATTTACTGATTTTCAATTAATTTGCTATTAAATAAAAATAATTTTTAGAAACAAAACCAAACCGACTTCAAGATTAAACCTATATATACAAAGTTGAACTAAAAATAAAAAATAATATTTTTAATTGCGTCGAAACAAAAAGCATTAAATCAACGAAATTATCGATACTTATATATTGGGTTGTTTCACATGAAATGTCCGATTTTTGTAATATTTGAAATAGATAGAGGATTTTGCAAGTCTCTGTTGTTTACTTCCAAAGTTCACATATCATAATCAAGCAGTTATTAATCCTCTACTTTTCTTTTATAAACATTAGCTTCCCAATCAATTACACACTGTTTTTTATACCTTCAAATATGAACATGGAAACACGCGATTTTCGTGTAATATTTTTTTATGAGTTTAAACTAGGTCGTTCGGCAGCTGAGGCTGCTAGAAACATCTGTAAGACGTTTGGGAAAGGGAGTGTAATGAACGAACCATTCGCCGTTGGTTTGCTAAGTTTTCGACTGGGGATACCAACTTGGAAAACCAGCCCCGAGGAAGACCTCCAACTGTAATTAGAGAGGTGAGACCATTACCTCTACAACCTACTGCAATGAAATTGGCCAAATGCACGAAAAATTATTGAAAAAACAACCTGGATTGGTAAATCGGAAGGGCCCTATACTCCTACACGACAACGCTAGACCCCACGTTTTCAAAACTTACCATGTATAAATTGAAAGAGCTGGGGTACGAAGTTCTTCCGCACCCACCATATTCTCCCGACTTGTCTCCAACAGATTATCACCTTTTCAGGAATTTAGACAACTTCTGCAGAGGAAAAATTTTTGCAAATGATGCTGAAATCAAAAGTGCGTTTTCAGATTTTGTTTCACTTCAAAGCTCAGAGTTTTTCAAATCCGGGATAAAAAAGTTGTTGTCACGTTGGGAAAAATGTGTAGAAAAAGAAGGTAAATACTTCGAATAAAATTATATTGTTTTCATATTGTATTTTTACTAAAATCCCTTTACCTTGAAAACGGACATTTCATGTGAAACAACCCAATAACTTATTCATAATTTATGATCAGTTATTTTTGGAGTCGGTGCCAGCCGATAAGGGCAATTTAGTCCTGACTTTACAACAAACTTGTGAATGACAGGAGAGAGCGGTGAGGTGGTGATTAAACAGTGAGAGCATCTTTACAATTACCAGCTTTCTTTCAAATTCTGTTTGTTTTATTTGTTGGCACCGACTCCAAAAATAACTGATCATAAATTGTGAATAGGTATATAAGTATCGATAATTTCCTTGATTGTCATTTAATGCTTTTTGTTTCGAAGCAATTCAAATATTATTTTTTAGTTCTATTTTGTATAACAGTGATTTTTTAAAACTGTTATTTTTTCTCGAAAATTATCGATTTTCAATAACGTATATCTCGAAAACCGTTAGAAGTTCGACAAATATGTATTGAATCAATTATATAGAAAATGTAATTAGCTTTAATTTTGATTTGAAACATATTTTTCTGGAATCCACCGTTTTCAAGATATAACCGAGAAACCCAAAAATGGGACCTTCTCCTCCCCCCTCCACCATTAGCTAACCCCCAGGGGCGGGGACTTTCAGTATGTTTACCTTCTAACTACTCCTAACATAGTCAGAATTTATCGCATATCCATGCACTCAACAATATGTTTATTGACTGGACGAATAGTTAGATATAGATATTATTTCTTTATTAAATATTTTCTGACTTAGATTTTTTTAAAAAAAATATTTTATTACATTTACTTATTTGTATTATTAATCCTATCTCAATGACAGAACATTACTCAGTCTGCCGGAGTTCCTCAAGGAAGTATCCTAGCTCCCATCCTCTACACAGTGTATACAGCTGACATCCAGACCCATCCTAGCACTGTCCTCACCACTTACGTTGATGAAACATGTTTGTTATCTGTAAATAATGATCCCTTCATTGCATCATAAACCTTAAGAATGGTATCAAAAATGAAGAATTAAAATAAATCCCATCAAAAAACCTTTACCCTCCGTCGTAAACCTATAACATCCTGTCCTATAGTATCCTTTAATGACATCCCTCTATCCCTATTGAACAGATGCGCTACCTGGGACTGCACTTGGACAAACGTTTAACTAGGAATCCAAATACAAGACTAAAACGACAAGAAACGGCCCGTCGTTACAGACTACTCCAACATTTACTAGACAAACAATCAAAGATTCCAATAAATTACAAGAGACTCATTTACATGACAGTTATTAGGCCTATATACGGAGTTGAGCTTTGGGGCTCCACTAAACCATCCAATTCTTCTCGAATCCAATCCTTACAATCCAAAATCCTTTGAAAAATCCTTAATACTCATTACATTGTCACGAATAAACTTATCCATAAAGATCTCAATGTTCCACGTGTAGCTGATTTATCCCAAACGAGATACCAATCCTTTCATAGTAAACTGCACTCCCACACGAATCCATTAGTCTCCTAACTTGCTTCTCATTCGATACCTGATAATCCACCGAGGCGTCTGAAAAGAAGATGGCCAAGAGACCTTCTAGTTTAGAACTTTTTTTAAAGTGCTACTAGTGAGTAGATCTTTACAAGTGATTTACATGTCATAATAATCATTTCCTCAAATTTACTTGATGTGCAGTTGTAAATATCAATAAATAATTATAAATTTATAGTTATAATATAAAAATAAATAAATAAAATGTATTATTATTACTACGTAATGTACTAGATGGCGTAGGGTTCATATTAGCGGACGTATGGGTTTCTATTAATAGGCGATGACTAAGAACCTCTTGACTCAGAGCCATTTCAAGTTGGTTTATCATTAAGTGTTACGGCCTTTTTCCTTATGAACTGGTTAAATTGTTGTCGAAATCCTTTGCAGTATCCAGGTCAGTTGGTCAAGAAGAAGATGAGGCTGTTTCGAAGTATGTTTAGAAATTATAAACTATATCATAACATTACATAAAGAGAATCTTTGCTTTCAACTTGTCTTATATCTAAATGTTTTTGATTTAAGAAATTCTCTGTTTACATACTTCTATAGCTGTATGCATGTGCGTCTCTTCTTGTTGCTTATCAAATTTAAATATTTTGTCTCAATCTTTTTCTATTAATGAGATATCACTTGCTGTTAATGCACTTTCTATTTTAATGGATGCTTTAATCATAAAATAGATGATTAAATATTGGAAGCACTCAAGGGAAAACTACCTTTGTAAAAAGAAACGCCTAAATAGCTGCCAGTTTTTTAAACTGGAATGGCATAGATAGCGTGGCGCCTGCGCAATGAATGCTATCAGTCATAGGGTTGCGTAATTTATGTTTTAAGGTTAGCAGCTTTATGAAAGAACATTTAAAAAATGACATAGGTCGCTCATCGCTTGTATTGTTGAGTTAGTATTAAGTTTAAATATCATCACTAGCAGAATATTAAAGTGTGATTGTATTTATAACATTTAATTCAATTGTGTCTTATTTTTTATTATTAATATTATTTAAAATTTTATAAATGTATTTCTTTTATTTATGTATTTCAGTTATATGTATATAGTATGTGTTATATTATTTATTTATAGCATAGTTCTTTTCTGTTCTCTCATTTTTTTCTTTTTTTTCTTTTTTTACTGTACATAATGTGTGAATGTAATCATAAAGCCATCTCCATTACTTATTGCACACATTTGTGGCAGATTGTAATATTTACTCGATAAAAATTAATCATTTTAATAATTAATCGATAAAAATAATAATTAATGATAATAAATTTCAATTTAATTATATAATTTTATTTTTAATTAATAATAATGATTAACCGATAAAAATTAATTATTAAATCATTATAATGACTAATAATAGGAAATTAGTGCTAAGCTTCGATGTTTTTTTTTTTTAACTTCCGTCCAATTTCTGGCCTTTTTATCGATAATATTTCATCGCTTAGAAATGTTATCTAAGATATCTAGGATATTTAGGATTAAAATTCTTAAATATCTAACGAATTAGTATTTTTACATTTATTTCTTCGACTTTTACATTGTTATCATCTTCGAGATATGTGCTTGCAAAATCTAAAAATTTTTATATAAAATAATCTTGTAAATTAGCCCTTCTGAATGCGGAACAAAAGTATAATATTCTTAAAGGAAGTTTAATGTTCTACAACTTGTAATGTCGTTGGAATTAATGAATGCAATAATAATTATAACGTTTACAATTACAGGTTCTCCGGTATTATTTAACTTAGCGCTAGAATAAGTCGTTAGGAAGGTAATGCTTACGAGAAAAGGATTAGAGATGGGTGGTAAATGTCCGGTCCTTGGTTATGCTGATGTAGTCCAGTCAATAGGGAAAATTCTCTCCTAAAAATAAGGGCTGGTAGCAACCCGCACAGAGTTGTTGAGGGCGATTAAAGAAGTATTTCTGTCAAAAATGCCCCGAAGATTTGGTGAGTTTTTTAGAGTTAGGGGCACGAGAACATGGCCAAAAGCATTTTTTTTTTCAATTTATAAGGAAATATAACGCGGCTTTTCATAAAATGTTGTATATAAAAGTTGTAGATAGTAAAAATATCTACAATTTAAGCCATTGATCGTTCGATTCTGATGATTGGTTGTCGTAAAAAGTGCAAAAAAAACCCTCTAAAATGTCCCTTTTTTGCATAAGAATTATTATAAACAAAAAGGGCCTTTTCAATACTTTTTATTGATGAAAAAGGAAGCTCTTTAAACCCAAAGAAAAATAGGATTCACCCCGTCCTCCTATCTTTATTATTTACTGAGATATACCTTTTGTTTATCTCGATATCGATATTGTCAATGCAAAACGGGCCGTTCGTGATTCACATTTTGAACTTCGGATGACCGGGATATTATTCTTAAGGGCTTATATTTTCATTATGAATTGCTAAAAAATCGATTTCTTTGAAAAAACATGCAATAAAATCGACTTGAAAAAGCGCCCGTTTTACAGTTATAAACAATTGAAGCTAGAGCGTCCGGTATTGAACCGATTTTGTTATAAATATAATAAATTAAAAGCTTACCTCTCAACGATTGATTTGAGCTATTCAAAGTGTAGCTACCATAAATAACAGCCGAGTTACGATTTTTTTTTTTTTTTTAAATCACTACGTCATTGTTAATTAAGATTAAGCGACGGGACAAACGGCTTTATGGAGGTAAGAAGTTATATTTTATGATAAAAATTGATCAACTACAAATACACAGGCTAAGCTCTGTAAATTAGAGTTTCTTACAGCCTACAATTACCACACGCCTAGTAGCCGGAGTGAAATATAATATAAACGAAATATAAACAATGATGACATCGTGAAGGAGCTATTTAATTTATTACATAATTTTTTGTAGTGATTGTCGTGGGTAATATTATTAAAATCTTTTGAAATAATGTTTTTATTTACATGATAATTTTACATAATACATATTTGTTTACTCTAGTCTTGGTTGCTTACATGGAGGACTGTTAAGAGTATCTTCATTATCATTTATTATAGTTTTAAGCACATCTTCTGTTTCATTTTCTTCTAGTACGCACTCTAATAATTCACTAGGTTCAATATTTAAAACAGATGCATTGCTGCAACTATCTCCGTTACAATAACCGCACAATCTTGTGCATTTTAAGCCGTGTTTGCGACAGCCACATTGATCACCGCAGCCTGTTTGGCATCGACAAGATACAATTTCGGAAATTTCAGGCGGAATCATTACATCTGTCGACTTTACAGGTACATAATGATCACCTTCGTAGTTCCATCCATAATCTAATGGATTCAAATAATGACCAAGCCATGCTTGTAATTGTAAATAACACCGTAAGCTATGTTGAGCAGCAGCTTTTTAATCATGGTGTCAGCATCTTCATCGGCTTGTTTTGTCCGAAAACCAATTGATTCAAATTTATTTCGCAAGATTTGAATCAATTGGCTCTTATTTTTATCATTTAATAAAAATTCCTTAGCTGGAACTGGAACAGTCATATTTTCTTGCAATTTGATTTCACGACCTATACAATTTTTTTGCCGGCGAAGACGCTCGATTGATTTGGTTCCTTCATTTTCATAGCCATCAAACACTATAACGCTATTCGACACAAAATTTTTTTGAACGTACTTAGTATATTCGTTAACAATATTTTCTAGTGAACTATTCGCTTGCCAAGTTATTTGATGCAATAGGAAACCACCATCAACGACATCAATCTATAACTGTTTCGGGGCAGTTTCATCAAAATTGAAATTGGAAACGAATGTACTTTTATCAGTTTTTCGCATTCCGTATTCATCAAAAATTGATAATGGAAAGGGCGCTAACTCATAATGAAGATAATTTGACATATTATTTCTAGCTGTCAAATTCAGGCAAATGCGTTGAAATATCAACAATGGCTTTATTGTAACCAATTTATCATTCATTTTTATTTTACTATTCACTGCGGTTAAAGGTAATACCTTATTTTTCTTAGAGAACTTTATATCATGTATACTTTTGCCAATGTCTCCATAAATTAAACCAATACCTATATCGTATGCCATGTGTGCATTGATGTTACAGTCACCAACAAGACCAGTTGTTATGGAAATTAATTTTTCTGATACAGGAAATGGATCATGATCCTCATAAAATTTATTCAATACTTCGAGATCTAGAGCATCGCGATTGACTCGACTTTCTCTACTGTCTGCGTGTGTAGTTGTTCACTTGACTCATGTGTGTATGAACAAAAGTTCTCAACTTGTTTGCAAATTTCGAGTAATATCACTGTGCACGCAAGGAATATGGCGAGAGTACTTTCAGAAATTCCACGCCCATGTGTTATGCCACCCGTAATTTTCATCGCGCGCATCAAATCTTGCTCGATGCACATATCAGTCCAGTATCGGACACATGATACTGAAAACTTGTCGAGTAAATTTCCCGAAAGCCCATCCACCCTTTTGTACTATTTGGAGATTGATTTTTTTTAATTAGCCATAACAATGACGTAGTGATTTTTAAAAAAAAAAAAATCGTAACTCGGCTGGTATTTATGGTAGCTACACTTTGAATAGCTCAAATCAATCGTTGAGAGGTAAGCTTTTAATTTATTATATTTATAACAAAATCGGTTCAATACCGGACGCTCTAGCTTCAATTGTTTATAACTGTTAAACGGGCGCTTTTTCAAGTCGATTTTATTGCATGTTTTTTCAAAGAAATCGATTTTTTTAGCAATTCATAATGAAAATATAAGCCCTTAAGAATAATATCCCGGTCATCCGAAGTTCAAAATGTGAATCACGAACGGCCCGTTTTGCATTGACAATATCGATATCGAGATAAACAAAAGGTATATCTCAGTAAATAATAAAGATAGGAGGACGGGGTGAATCCTATTTTTCTTTGGGTTTAAAGAGCTTCCTTTTTCATCAATAAAAAGTATTGAAAAGGCCCTTTTTGTTTATAATAATTCTTATGCAAAAAAGGGACATTTTAGAGGGGTTTTTGCACTTTTTACGACAACCAATCATCAGAATCGAACGATCAATGGCTTAAATTGTAGATATTTTTATTATCTACAACTTTTATATACAATATTTTATGAAAAGCCGCGTTATATTTCCTTATAAATTGAAAAAACTGCTTTTGGCCATGTTCTCGTGCCCCTAACTCTAAAAAACTCACCAATCTTCGGGGCATTTTTGACAGAAATACTTCTTTAATCGCCCTCAACAACTCTGTGCGGGTTGCTACCAGCCCTTATTTTTAGTAAATTTAACATGGGAGTGATTCCCTATTGACTGGACTAATGATTTGGTACTTTTGGGTGAAAACGAGGAAACTATAAAACTAAACGCTACTAGGCTCATGGAAACCGGTAACGAAATTGGTTTAGTAATTAATACCGATAAAACAAAATATGTGGTTAGTAGCAGAAACGGTGAACATTTGAGTAATGTAAATATTTCCGGGATAAAGGTTGAACATCTAGGGTCTATTATATCGAGGAAAAATGAAATTCAAGAAGAAATAAAGGCTAGGTTAAAAGCCGGTAATGCTTGTTATTTCTCGGTTTCGAAATTATTCAGTTCGCCCTTACTCTCCAAAAATTTAAAAATTAGGATATATAAAACTATTATATTACCAACAGTTCTCTACGGATGTGAAACATGGCCGCTGACGTTCAGGGAGGAACAACGCCTAAAAGTTTTCGAAAATAAAGTACTGTGTAGAATATTTGGCCCAAAAAAGGATGAAGAAACAGGAGAATTTAGAAGGCTTCACAATGCGGAACTGCGCGAATTATATCCGGCGAATATAGTTCAAGTAATAGCAGCGAGGCGCTTAAAATGGGCATGTAAAGTCGTTTGGTTTAATAATGATCGAATCCCGAAAAAAAGTAATCAGTTATGAGCCGTCGGGTAAACGACCGAGGGGTAGACCGAGACGAAGATGGGAGGATTGCATCAGGGCCGACCTGCGGAATTTAGGTTTTGGAGGAGTGGGTTAGAGAGAAGTGTGCGGTCGACGGATAGTGGTGTCGGCATCGAACCTTCGGGTTCGCTAAGCCTTAATTTATTTACAATTACAGGAAGCTGTCTGTAGAGGCTGCCTCTATCCTCCATTAAGCTATATACAAGTTATAATTAACATTATGAAATGATTGCTCACATTATAAGATCGTATAACTGTAGGAGCTTTTTTGACACGCTCTAGCTCTGTTAGTGTTGCTCTAATCGAAAATTTGCCAATAGTTTTCTCATCATAAATTTAATGTAAAATATATTTGTTATATAACATTTGTCGCTAGGACCTACCGTTTAGGAGCTATATTCGTTTGAATGAAAAAAAGTCATGTTTTTCCTAAATGTTTGACACGTTCAAGCTATATTGGTGTTGCTCAGTTCGAATATTTTCCGGTAGTTTCCCGATCATAAATTTAATGGAGAATATTTTTTGTTCTTTGTTCATTCGTCACTAGTACCTACCGTTTTGGAGCCGTATTGCTTTGATTGAAAAAAGTCACGTTTCAAACCGCTATTTTCTGTCAACATTTTTTATTTCAAATAACTGTTTATTGTTAATTTAATTTAATTATATATTTAAGTAATTTAATTATTTTAAAATGTAAGTTGGGAAAAGATTATAGATAGGCATATTTTTTTTTTTCTTTCGAATAACAACTGCTTTTTGTTTTACAAAATATCGGTAAGTTATGAGGATATTGATGCCTTAAAACCCCGCTAGAGGGCGGAGCTTAGCAGCCCCCAAAGGGTGTAAATGTAAAGGCGATGAAACGAAAAATTAATCTGTAACGCCAGCCATCCTTGAGATGGTTTTACAAATAATCTGATTAGGAGCTGTAGTAATTGCTAATTTATGAGTTGAGTTGGGGGGGCGCGCGGCTTTTCAATATTCACCCTCCTTTCAGCTGTCTCCTTCCTTCCTTTATATCGATATATACAGTCAAATGTACGGTCAAATAAATCGATTTTCATTCAATGAATCAAATTGATTTCATATATATTAATACTAGCATACCCCGTCGCGGCTTCGCCCGCTCTCATTAATAAAGAACTTAGATAATTTTACTTGAGGTACGCATGATGATATAGAAGGATCAATACAATTAGGATTGATGAATTAAGTGCCACTTCTATTGAAATTATTTTATAAGAAAACTAGTTTCGAATGCTAACCATTCATCTTCAGTTCTTCGAGGTAACTAAAACACTGTTAACTGTAACAAATGACAGAACACGGAAACTCTAAACAATATCTCAAACGATTTAACATAATACGATCTGACATATGTAATGATGACGGACAGACTCAAAATTTTAGACATGTGCTTTATGAATGTAAAGCATTTGAAAGACACAGGTTTAATCTAGTAAAAAATATTATTATCAAACATGGAACATGGCCAGAGACAGAACAAAATTTGTTCTCTAAATTTAAGACTGACTTACTCACATTTATACGAAAAATCGACTTTGACAAACTGACAAATGATGTGCAGCGAAGGTAGTTTCTTGTTGGCTTTTGTTTTGTTTTTGTTATTTCTTTTCTTTTTTTTTTTGTGATTTTGTTTAAATATTTTTGTTATATTACTACGTTATGTACGTTATGCTAAACTAATCATGTTAACTTTTAATAACTTTGTAAAACATGTAGTATGCCTGTAAGGCATGGAACATGTTAATATACAAATAAACGGTCCTTATAGGGGGATACTATATAAGGAAAAGAAGAAAAAAAAAAAAAAAACTGTAACAACTGTGTTTTAGTTACCTCGGAGAACTAAAGATGAATGTTTAGCATTCGAAACTAGTTTTCTAATAAAATAATCTCAATAGAAGTGGCACTTAATTCATCAATCCTAATCAGATAATTTTTATTGAATTGCATTTGTTTATTGTTAAGAATCTTGTATTGAAGTATGGAATACACACAATTATCAACGATATTTTTACGCATGGCAGTAATTTTAACATGGTTAAAATTGCGTTGATTAGGTGTTTAAAGAGTAAGTAAAAGCATAATTTGACATCCACTTTGGCAGAAATAATTTTATCCATCTATCTGGTTGGATTTTGATTTCTAACCATAAAAGTATAGGAAAGTATGATAAACCTCGTTTATGGAACTCAAGACTGTATATTTTAATTATTATTTTAGAAAAATTTATTATTATAAACCTTCCTAGAATTATGAAGTTGTTGTAGTTAAAATTTAATACAGTTAGCTTCAAGAGTTTTACCATTGCAAACTCTGTTGCAGAATGGCCACATATCGGTCGATTTTTAAACTGCACCCCCACATGTTGCTCCATATATTTATAGCTTTTTTAATAATATTTGAATTGAAAATTAGTTAATTTTATCATAAATTTCTAGCTCTATATAACACCGTACCTTTGTAACCTCTCTCGAATGGTGCTCGCCACCTATCGGTCGATTACCAAACTTCACTGCGCACCACATATTTATGGAAATATAATTGAAAATCTTTGAATTTTACTATTGCTAAAACCTCCTTGAATTATGAAGATGATGTAGTTAAACTTTGATACAGATTGGTTCATTAGTTTTCGCGGTTAGTCACAAATGAATGGGTTGTCCTTTTACATTATAGTATAGATAATTATTGAAATCAATGCTCTTAAAATTTGTTTTTATTATATATAATGTAATTCTTCCACTGCAGATAAACGGAGATTACACCTCTGGTTCGTTTCAATAATAAAAACTATAGATGGGCTAACTATCACTTTGGCCGAATAGTCGGCTAGCAAAAGGGCCAATTAGTTAACAAATTAGCTCCGTTGAGGTTCAGTGACATCAGCAATGTTCAAAGCGTTTCGATTATAGCTTTATAGCAATCTGTACATGTAGCTACAGGTTTTACTTTATCTTATATATTCCAGTAAAATAAGGGTTGGCCGAAGAAAAATTGCCGAACTTTTATTTTCAACGGATCCTTATATTTTTTTGGGGTGCCAAATCCGAATCTGAAGTTTGTACCACGTGGGTATTTCACGGAATTTAATATAAATTAAATATATATCGTCTAGTAGTAAATTTAACCAGCTTTGAGATGAAAAAATGAAATATTGAATCGGGAAAATAGTTTTGGAGTTATTGCGAAAAATGTGCCAAAAAAACGTGGATTTCATAAAAGAACGAGATCTTTAGCGTGCTTTTAAGGGACATTATTAAATTCATACTTAATTGGCTAATAGTAAATTTAATAAGCTTTAAGATGAAACAAAATGATTTAAAATCGAACAAATAGTATCGGAGTTATAGATAAAAAACTACGACAAACATGTTTTCGCGGAGAAGTGGGACTGACCGCCAGTTGGCCAATTTCAACACTTTTTCTGAAGACCATAGCTGTAAATGGTCCGATTTCGGAGCGGTTTTTTTTCGTTGCTTTCGTAATAATTCCACCTACAATTAATATTTAAAGACTTTCTTGGAAAAAAAAAAGTTTCGTTTTCGTGTTATAGGTAAAAAGCCGAAAATAACCGGTATTTTGGATATGAAGCCGACGTCTTTCAGCTTCCAAAAAAACATTAAGATCCGGTGAGAATTACAGTTTGGCAATTTTTTTCTTGAAAACGGACTTTTGGAGCCTTATTTTACTGAACTATAGTTTATCTTCTGTTTTTTTTTTTTTTTTTTTTTTTTTTTTTTAAATTTAATTAATTTTTTTTTTTCAAGACTCGAGGATTGATGTACAAGAAGCAGTGGTACAAAAAGATTCTTTACTAAAATAACCAGATCATTAGTGAACGTTAGGATTATGTTATCGGCTGTAAATAGAACGCTGACTAGAATATGAGCAATAGAGGAAATTGGGGAAACCAACTCCTTTCTTATCGGGTAGCAAATGTTATCTTTTGTGTAATATGATTTATAAATATTGTCATTATGCTTCCAATATTCACCACAGCACAGCTAAGAGAATCGGCAACATTAACGATGGTAATGACTGCAGAATATTTATTAGACGCAGGTATAATTGGTGTTGATTTCAATTTGCTATACAAATTTAACGTCGTCATTGAAGTGAAATCAAGTGGCCACAAGGTTCATCTACAAACGTTTGAATACTGACAAATATCAGAATTATATACAAGTCTTTACCCACCTACGATGCATATAATTCTTATTCACTGTGCAACTTTGATAGAAAAAGCAATGTTGCTATCGGAAGAAGCTACTGAGGTAGACAAAAAACATTTCAAGCTGTACAGTCAGAATTTGACACGAACATTTTTCAGGGAGGAATGTTTAAGTACGAGTATATTGAATAAACATTAATGTTTTTTTGTTTTCTTATACTTTTTCTTTTTTAATAAATAGCCTGAAAATTGTTCTTACCTTAATATGATTAGTAAATATACTTTGAACAGTTAACTGACAATGAGATTAATTTTGGCCTCCTAGATTCGTAAAATACCCCTATGTGCGACGTTTCGGGACTATTTTGTTTTACAGTAAAAAAAAAAAAAACAGGTCACAATACAATTATATAAGTTATACAGGCTATTTCAAAAATAAAGATAGCAACAATATAAATATACACATAAATATTTAAACATATTACACAACAAACAGAAATTTCATCTACCTGTACCTGGAAGTACCACTAAGTTTTGGAAATACCCACACTAACCAGTAAGTAATAGATAGCATATCCACCAATAGCATTGTAAGTAGTATATAGCTACTCCATATTTTGTAATTATATTCTAGTTATATATTCCTACGCATATGTTTATATATTTATATTGTTGCTAGCTTTAATATATGGTATTGTAACCTGGTTTTTAACTGTAGGGCATGATTATGAGAACAATATAGTCTCGAAACGTCGCCAAAATAGTTGCTTTTATTTATTGTCTTAACCTCATGAACCCTACTTAACATCTAATAGTAACATTCAAGAAATTTATCCATATATATATATATATATATATATATATATATATATATATATATATATATATATATATATATATGTGTGTTTAGTAAGGTTCTTGAGGCTCAGTCATTTCAACTATTTTGGCGACGTTTCGAGACTATATTTTTCTCATTATCATGTTCTGCATCTTAGTAGGAATGTCCTAGTATTCTTCGCACTTGCTACTTTTCTGTTGGATTTCTGAAGTTCCTTCATCACTGTGATGGGTTGTCTTGATTTCTTCATAAACAACTTCAGAAATCTAACAGAAAACTAGCAAGTGCGAAGAATACTAGGACATTCCTACTAAGATGCAGAACATGATTATGAGAAAAATATAGTCTCGAAACGTCGCCAAAATAGTTGTTTTTATTTATTGACTGAACCTCAAGAACCTTACTAAACATTTAATAGTAACAGTCAAGAAATTTATCCATATATATGTAAGAAATAATTATTAACTCACTTATCTTTATTTTATTATTTTTTTTTTACCTCTCTTTCATTGCCGTCTTGGCTACAAGGGGTTTCCTGGATGGGAGGGTGGGGGCAGGGAATTAATTTCTCAGAATTGATTCCACCCTACGCCAGTCAGGTTCCAACCTGGGATCTATCATTTCCCATTGTTGTTAGGGTAATGCATAGTTTTTTAACTTGGTAAGTCGTATAATAGAAAATCTGCTGGTTTCCGCAGTAATCATACTTTTTAAAGTACTAGATCTGATAGGTAATATAAGTGTGTGTAAACATTTAAAACGCTATAGTTATAATTTTAGCAAAATATGATCAAATATATCAGATTTTAATGATTTTGCTGAACTGAAATAGCTAATACATTTTTTCAGAAAATAGAATTTAATTTTTATTAATATTGAAGTACTAAAGGTAACTTGAAAAACTTTTTTTTTATGTAGTTATTTTTGTTTTGAAAAATATAGAAATGTTTTTGATTCTCTTTTTGAAGCAATGATCCGCTAGGAAGATATAAACGTGCTGAAGGGAGACATCACATTTGGCCGGCGGGGTCAGTAATCCAGGCATTGTGATGAGGCGCCCCTCTCCTCAAAGGTTATGTCACCTAAATAGGATTAGCCCCCCCCCCTCACCGAGGACACCTGTTATATCTCATAGCTCGTACTATTTGTAAAAATTTATCCGCTATCCGGTTGGCAACACTGCTCTCTCGCTCGAATGAATGTTTTAACCATTTAGGCAGCAGTGGATGTTGAATTACTGCTTTAACGGGGGATCTGCCTTCATCTGTTTCTCTTTGAACAGGAAGACGTCACTGTTGGATAATGCCAAAACAAAAACTTTTCCCTTATAATAAGCCAAATACTGCGTCATTCCAAATGACTAAAAGTTGGGAATTATTGGGTGAAAAATTCCGAATGAAAATGGGAAATTCCGTACTCAGAACAAATGTCAGATGAAAGACTGGATAGTTTAATGCTGTTGAGGTGCGATTAATGTAATTGTTAACTCAAAAAAATAAAACGGCAGTTACACAATCATGTCTCCAGCTCCTACGCGCGCCCAGAATATTTTTTATCGATTCTAACCTTGTGCCGATTTATTTCGGTGTTTTAGTAGCTACTTTTCGAGGGGAAAGGTTATGCTCCTTCATTTACGGAGAAAATCTAAATCCCTGTTCAAAGCAATATTAACTTATGTTTCCCTTCTGATATTGAATTGAGAAATATGAAAATAATGAAGTGGAAATAAGAAAATATCAAAATATAAGGCTC
Source organism: Euschistus heros (assembly GCA_003667255.2). Classification (NCBI taxonomy): domain Eukaryota; kingdom Metazoa; phylum Arthropoda; class Insecta; order Hemiptera; family Pentatomidae; genus Euschistus; species Euschistus heros. Next base: position 5,633,995 of record RCWM02000015.1, read on the forward strand.
TAAATCAATGTTAAATTGATATTATTTTAAATCAGAATTAATATAATGCTAAACCACCAGTAATCTGATAAACTTTCTGATATCAGGGAAGTTTAAATAACAAATTATAAATATATAAAACACAGAATCCTTGTTGAATGTTATGATGTTAATTTCTGCTATATTTTCTCAAGGGAAGTAAAAATAAGAAAATATGAAACCTGTGATATACTTTCTCATATTTATTTTTAGATCGATGTGTTTCATTGAAATAATAATACAATCTGTCTCAGTTTAAGGCAATAAGCAATGGCAAACAATCCCTTCACAAAATATGTATACTGAAATTTTCTCACTTCAATTTATACAACAAATATAAATAAAACACCAAATCCATGTAGAAATTAATCTTCCTAACTTTTGTAACACTTTTACACGAGGAAATAAGAAAACATAAATTTATAAAATACTAAATCCTTTTTATGAAACTCATTTTGTTAACTTCTGTTTCACTTATTTACATTTAAGAAGACTAAATATCAATATAACACACTAATCAAGACAACCCAAGTTAAAACTGTAGAAGTGGATGTTTACATGTGAGGTTATAGGAAAGAGTTATCGATAAGTGTAAACTGGAAGTGAAGCGATAGGATCGAACTGGTCGGTGCAGTGGTAGTTTTCGTGGAGACGCTTTTGTGTAACGGTTTGATTTGATAATTTAAAGTAGGGAAAAAGTAACTTTTAAGTTGGGAAATTTGTAGCTTAAGCCCCTTTCCTCCTAAAAAAAATATATTTCATTGATGGCCAGGCTAATAGGTAGTTTCTTTACTAGTTATTGAAATAATGTTTCTATAATTTTATTGTGTAAAGTTGTAAATATCAATAAATAAATAAGATAAACATAAAATAATTCAGAATTAGAATCTAGAAGTGAATTATCAAATGCAGAATTCGATACTTCATTTTTTATTAATTTGTTTAGTTTTTTCTCTTCTGTTTAGTTTGTTAAATTGTTATAAATTTTTTAATTGAACTTATTTTCGTGATCAGCTGTTTTAATATATCTTTACACAGCTGTTTAAATATTAATTTTTTCATGTGCGTGTTGGCCTGTTTGATCGTGACGTAATACCTCTGTTTGGTTAGTCTAAACTAGAATCAGTAGAACAGAGACGTTTTTATATTTCCAAATCAATATAATCAGATGTTTCAATCCTCAAGGTGCCTTAATTCGAAAAAAGTCGATCCCTTAATTATTCATTAGTTATTTGAGTGACTAAACTATACATATTAAAATAGCTTTTTTGTTTATTTTCCAAGCTTCAATTTTTTTTTTTTACAATGAAACAATATCTGATACAAATATTAGAGATGGGCCAACTAGTCGACCATTTTCTTCATTTTTATTTCTACGCTTAAAAATAAGTTGATTAAAATGAAGAATATGGTCTTTATTGATTATAATTTATATTTTAGATGTATATTTACAGTTTTTCTATTTATTCTAGGAATAGGAACTCTTTTTTTTTTTTTTTTTAATCAATTATCGCACTTTAAGAAAGATCAGGAGATTAACAAAAAATAAATTCAATAACTTTTATAATACTAAATGAAGAACTTTCGTAACCTACTATTTATTTTATTTTTTAAAATCCCAGTATTGGTTCGGACAACCGAATAAAAATTTAGATTTGAGTGAGGAGGAAATAGAAAATGTTCTAGATCTTGATACAGAAACCTATGTTGAGGGTAATGGGAGGGGGCAGCCAGGGGATATCTATATTTTATTTATAAAAATCATTCCTTAAAAACAACCTTTTTAGGCGTGAAAATAATTACATTTGACTGTAATATTTGACAAGATGACACGTGTGTTATCAGTAAACAATGATCCCTTCATTTCTTCCCAGACACTCCAATCCCATATCATAAACCTTCAAGAATGGTGTCAAAAATGGAGAATCCAAATAAATCCCATCAAATAACTTTTACCCTTCATCGTAAACCTACGACCTCCTGTCCTACAGTATCCTTTAATGATGTTCCTCTAATCCCTGTTGAACAGATCCGCTACCTAGGACTTCATCTGGACAAACGTCTTACTTGGAATCCACATACAAGACTAAACTACAATACAAGAAACTGCCCATCGTTTTCGACTACTTCAACATTTACTTGACAAACGTTCAAACCTTCCACTTAATTACCAAAGACTCACTTACATAAGACTAATTAAACCGATTTGGACATACGGAGTTGAGCTTTGAGGCTCCACTAAGCCATCCAATTCACCTCGTATCCAATCCTTACAATCCAAACTCCTTAGAAAAATCCTAAATGCTCCTTACTTCGTCACAAACAAACTTATCCACAAATATCTTAATATACCTTTCGTTTCTGACTTAGCTCAAACCAGATATCTATCTTTTCATAGCAAACTCCCAACCGTTCAAATCCATTAGCATCACAACTTCCTTTCCACTCCATTCCAGATAACCCTCCCAGGCGCCTGAAAAGAAGATGACCTCGGGACCTTCTAATATAGTACTTGTTACGGTCAAGTTTTGAAACTTATAAAAATCTACACCGCACACTGTTGCCTTAAGCCCAGTGGAGACGGCAAGGTTCGACTTATAACAGTCTCGGACGCCACGCTATTTTTTTTCTTAAAAGGAAAATAGCGAAAACTATTAATAAAAAAGAAGGACTTACCCTAGTAACATAAGTCAAACACTTCACAAATTAATAAAATACCTTTTTCTTGGAACACAACTTTTTTATTCAAATTTACAACCTTCTCTCCTTCTTATCTTTTTTAAAACTCCATATATATCATATGTTCTTTTTCAAAAAAAAAAAATGTTAGGTTCTTTTTATGTTATCTAAGGTTATTTTACTTTATTTTTTTTTTCATTAAAAAAAAATAATCTGTATCAATCCTCCTCTTTCGTATAAAAAAAAATAAAATAAAAAAATAACCTAGTCAGTGGGTTGTTCTGGGTGCGCTTTCAGATCCTTCACGTGCCATTTTCCCATATTGATCCCATCCATGTTTTCCAGTTCGTAAGTGAGGTTTCCGAGTCGTCTTGTAACACGACACTTTACGAAAGATGGTGCTAGTTTCCCGCTAACGTACCTCGACGCATCCGACAACACCTGATTCTTCTTCCAAACTGTATCGCCTACTTTAAATTCTTGATGTCTTCGCCGAAGGTTGTAGTTGTGTCTGCTTCTCTCGTAAGCCTTTCTGAGTTCCTCTTTAATTTCCTCGTACAACAGAGGTAGGTTCTGAAGTTTGTCAGCAAACTCTTGTCGGTCTCCCATATCTGATACATCTGGTCCATTTGATACACTGTGGTAATCTATGCCACTTCTGGGGAGTTCCCTTCCGAAATTCAAGTAAGCTGGTGTGAAACCCGTGATTTCGTGTACAGCCGTTTTCATGGCAAACGCCAGTTTATAAATATGTTTGTCCCAATGACGGTGATTTTCTTTCACATATGAAGCAATCAAGGTCTTAATTACACGGTTTGGCCGCTCCATCGGATTAGACTGAGGGTGATAATAAGGGGTGTATAAGAGATTGATTGAGTATTCAGCAACTTTGGTTTGAAATTCACGGCTCTTGAATTGAGGTCCATTGTCACATATTAATGTTTGTGGGCATCCAAACATGAGAATTACCTCCTTTTCCAGTAAGGAACTAGCCTTTTTCCCAGTTACTGTCCGAAGAGGCACAAATATGCTATACTTTGTGAAGTAATCCGAAAACGCCAAAATAAATCGGTTCTGGTTCGTCGATAACGGTAATGGCCCAATTATATCAACCGAAACCATTTGCCATGGCTTTGAAACGACGCCATGAGTCCCGCAGGGGCTCTCTGCAGAGGCTTGTGCGCTAAGCATGTCTCGCACCTAGCCACATATTTAGCCGTGTCAGAGGCCATGCCTGGCCAATAATAGTACTCTCTCAACCGTTGTAGTGTTTTAAAGCGACCTAAATGCCCCGCTGTTGCTTGGTCATGACATTCCCAGAAGGCTTCATTACGTTTATCTTTGGGCAATACCACTTTCCATCGGTTATCGTCTCCTACTATTTTCTTTCTATTAGGGACACATTTCCATAACGATTGATTTTCTACTCTCCAATCTGCGTATTTTGTAGGATCTTCTTCAACTCGCTGTATCATTTTCAAATACCACGTGTCCAGTATTTCTCCTCTGACATCAATTCTACAAACAGGTAACTCGTAGGTTCGGGACAGAGCATCCGCAGCAGCGTTCTGTTTACCCGGACGGTGCATGATTGTGAATTGGTGTTGTTGCAGCTTTAAAGCCCACCTAGCTAGTCGACCTTGAGGGTCCTTGAGATTGTTCAGCCACTTCAGCGCAATGTGGTCTGTGATTACAGTGAACTCCATTCCCTCCAAATAAGGTCGGAATTTTTCAACAGCCCAGAGGACTGCTAAGCACTCTTGCTCCGTGACACTGTACTTCCTCTCTGAAGCTGTCAAGCCTCGGCTAGCATACGCGATCACTCGATCTCCTTCTGGATATTCCTGAAAAAGTATTGCACCTAATCCTGTGTTGGAGGCGTCAGTTTGAAGGATGAATGGTTTACTAAAATCTGGGCATGTTAAGACAGGTGCAGTCACCAGTTTTTCCTTCAACAGGCTGAATGATTGTTCTTGTTCATCTCCCCATTTCCATTTCTTGTTTTTCTTCAGTAAATCTGAAAGGGGTGCAGTCAATGTGGAGAAATTTGGAACAAACCGGCGATACCAGGAGGAAAGTCCTATAAATTGTCTAACCTGTTTTACATTCTTAGGCGCTGGATAGTTGAGTATGGCCTCTATTTTACCAGGGTCTACTTGTAAACCGTTCTCATTTACCACATATCCCAGGAATTTGAGTTCTTCTCTGCAAAACTGGCTCTTTTCCCAATTTATGGTTAAGTTTGCCGCGTATAACCGTTCAAAAACCTTCTCCAGAGTAGCTAAATGCGATTCAAAATCTGATGATACTATAATGATATCATCTAAATAGACGAAAATATTCGGCTCCAAATCCGCTCTCAATACATCATCAATGAGCCTTTGCCAGGTCGCTGGGGCATTGTGTAGCCCGAAAGGCATTCTACAGAAATGAAATAGGCCACGGTTAGGGACAGTGAATGCAGTTTTCTCTTTACTCTCTTTTGCCATCGGTATCTGCCAATATGCACTTTTAATGTCGATGGAAGACAAAATCTTTGCATCACGTAGTCTATCGAGAATGTTGGTGATATATGGAAGTGGGTAGGCATCCCTTTTAGTCACTGCATTCAATTGGCGGTAATCCACACAAAATCTATATGACTCATCCGGCTTCCGGACCAAAACAACAGGTGATGACCAAGCGCTCTGCGATGGCTCCACGATTTGATCTTTGAGCATTTCATCAAGCTCCTTGTCTAATATGGCTTGGATCTTTGGCGAAACAGGGTAATAACGTTGCTTAATGGGTTTGCTATTGCCTGTATGTATCTCATGTTCGACTTTACTCGTACAACCCAGCTTTGATGGTTTAGCACTACGCCATTTCTCAACTAAACTCTCTACGATTTTTTTTCTGGGTTGGAGATAGATTAGGTTTGGTCAATACAGTCGGTTCATTCTGGGATACCGCTAAGCACGTTTCATCTGAAAACTTAAACGAGTTTTGAAATACGTTCGGCACTAGTCTGAATTTATTCCAAAAGTCAATACCGAAAATAAAATCATCAACCAAGCATGGTACAACAATAAAATCAATCACCCGTGTTCTACCCTCTAATTCCACTGGCAATCTCACACTCCCTTCCACGTAGAGCGTATTGCCTCCAGCTGCGCTTATTCTTACATCTGACTCATCTCGCAGGGTGACTCCAAGTCCTGCGAATCTTTCCCAGCACTCTCTACTCATGAGAGATCTGGAAGCCCCAGAATCTAATAAACCAAGTTCGATTTTTCCCAGAATGTTTATTCTCAAATATGGCCGTTGGTCTAAATCGTTTTCAGGGTGTCTATGAATTTTCCCCCTTTTTTCCTTCATAAACATCCTTTACTATTCCCAACCATTCTTCCCACTCTGCTTTGGTTGTGGATTTAGGGTTATGTCTAGGCTCCCATCCACTTAGGCCTGACCCCCTTGTTCGTTTCCCCGTTCGATTTTGTTACACCTCTCACACGTTCGTCTTTCCAAGCCTTTTAACCCGCAACCCTCGCAAAATTTGGTTCTCTTTTGATAGCACTTCTTGAATGAATGGTTCGTTCCTCCACAGTTCCAACACCGGAACAAATTATTGGTCTTACCGTTTCCTTGGATAGGTTCTTGTGACGTTTCCAGGGTGGCCTTACCAATTTCTTGGGTAGGTTCTTGTGATGTTTCTAAGGTGTTTATCTTATTAGCCGGTTTCCGTTGGGATGGGCGATAAGCCAAATCTGGTTCAAGGAGTCCTTTGCTGGTAGGGGGTGTTCGATATACATTGATCCTCCATCGCACCTCTTCTAGCTGCCTCCCAAGGATGATCAAATCTTTCAACGTGGTTACTGGATGTAACGCTAACCGGTCCAAATAGTAAGGGTCAATATTCTTCTTGATCAGTCTAAGCATTTCATCCTCCGAAGGAACAACTGATAGCCTGTTGAAATAATTCTTCATCACCGCTACGTAGGTACCAATCGACTCTGTATGCCCTTGGGTTCTTCGTCGTATTTCTTCCCATAATCGATCCTCGTAGTCTAATGGTGCGTATTCGGCCTTTAACTCAGCGACAAGTTCAGACCACGATGTAACGTCTCTTCTAACCGACCTAAACCATATTAATGCAGGCCCTCTAAAGAAATCGTACGCCGCCGAAAACAGATCTTCTTGAGTCGAGCTCCTGGCCAGGCTCAGATCTTCGACAGTCTCCAAGAAGGCATGTACACTTAGGCCCTCGCCATCTCCAGTGAAGTGTACACCCCAATCCTTTATAGGAATTTGTTTTTTTTCCGAACCACGAAGGTAGTTGCACTCGCGCCTACTCCATGCTGATTGGCCGTTGAATGACGTTCAGTATTTTCTGTGGATTTCCCCGACTCCTCTTTTCCATCACTTTGTTGTGAATTCCCAGGATTTTGTATGCCAACCATTGGCTGATCTAACCTTAACTTCAACTCCTCAAATTTATCAATCAACTCCAGACACTGTGACGTAGCCTTAGATTTTTTCTTCAGTATCAGCAGCATCTTTAGCCGTGATCCGATTTAATCGGTTAATCAAATGCTGTAGTACTGTGTCAATCTTTTCCATATCTCCAGCAGTACTAGAAGATGTTAAGAAAGATATTTTTTTTTCTATTTTAGCCAGCTTTTGATCGCACACTTCTAGTTCCGATACGGCAGGTAGATCGACTGTAGGAGCGACGTATTTTCCTGCACTCTCCAACTTCAGAAAAGTGCGAAGTTTTTTTTTCCGCATCTCGTCTGCTGTAGGTAGCCCAACAACCCCACGAATCTTTAGTTCATACTCAAGCTCCTCTTTGATGAGCAAGTTCACATTCATCTTGAATAATTTTTACTTTATTTCTACTTTTAAAGTCCCTGTTCGGTATGCCAAAATGTTACGGTCAAGTTTTGAAACTTATAAAAATCTACACCGCACACTGTTGCCTTAAGCCCAGTGGAGACGGCAAGGTTCGACTTATAACAGTCTCGGACGCCACGCTATTTTTTTTCTTAAAAGGAAAATAGCGAAAACTATTAATAAAAAAGAAGGACTTACCCTAGTAACATAAGTCAAACACTTCACAAATTAATAAAATACCTTTTTCTTGGAACACAACTTTTTTTATTCAAATTTACAACCTTCTCTCCTTCTTATTTTTTTTAAAACTCCATATATATCATATGTTCTTTTTCAAAAAAAAAATGTTAGGTTCTTTTTATGTTATCTAAGGTTATTTTACTTAATTTTTTTTTTCATTAAAAAAAAATAATCTGTATCATACTTCATTATATAGAACTTTTTTAAGTACTACCAATGGGTAGTTGCTTTAAAAACAAATGACGTGTCATTTTTATCAGTTTCATCATATTTACTTGATGAATTATATTTGTATATACAGTTGTAAATTTCAATAAATGACTTTAAAAAATATAAATAAAAAAACAGGCTGTTGTACTTTGTATAACGCGCGACCGCTCGTGTTATGGAAATTGGCGCGACCGGTGGAAGATTAATAGTTTTATATATTAGTAAGCATGAAGTTATTCCTAAACAATGGCTACAGTAATCCTACAAAAATAAACTCGTTCTTTTCCTCATGCCAACAATTTTACGAGATCTGATATGTCGTGGAATAGCCACCGCTGCGACAGGATCCCTCTAGGATATGGAAGAGCCCAGGGAGGACGAAGAGCCCCTTTATGCCTCCTCATAAACAGGAAGGACCCTCCGGGAATTTATTATTGAAGAGAGGAGAGAGCTCATTGGTCGGCGGGTAACAAATTGGTGCCGTAAGTCAGAAGGAAGGAGGTGGGGAGTGGGGAGGTGGGAGGTGGGAGGTGGGAGGTGGGACCCGGAGCAGGTGCTCGGTAATATGCACCCGCTCTGCTCTTCCGCTCCGCAAATGGAGATTTTCCCGGATATACCGCTATACAGATGGCTGTGGCGGAGGTTAATTCTCCCCCTCCCCACTTCAACCTCTTCTTTAACGACCCGACCTCGTAATCTTTCTCCAATTATGTGTTCAGTTTTAAATAGGACCTCAATCTTCAGCTTAGGAATCTTATTTTTTACATCTTTCTATAATGTACTGCTACCCCCTCCCTCCCCACCGTCGCGGCTTCGCCCGCTTTCATAAATAAAGAACTTTCATAATTTTGACTCATTGAGATTTTATTTTTCATCAATAAAAATCTTTTATTGTAGTATGCCATTAAGAATTATATCTTCAATGATATTTTCACCCACAGCAGTAATTTTTAACCTGGTTGAAATTGCACTGATTAGGCGTTTGAAGAGTACGTAAAAGCATAATTGGATATCCAAATTGTGAGTTGGTAATCGAGATGGACAGAGATTATTAACACTCTTGCGGATGTTGGACTGCATTGATTATCTGTGCTTACAACTAAAAGCCCATGAATCATATTTTTTCACACATTATCAAAATGTACTAACATTTTAATTTGGAAATTTGGCGGATTTTAGATTTTATTTAAAAAAAAAAAAAAAAAAAAAAAAGTTATTTACTTGACAAGAGTGTAAAGAATTACTTTTACTCATTGGAGGCAAGTTTTACACGCACGAGCGAGCGAAGCGAAGGTGAGTCCTGTAAATTGCCGAGAGTGAGTTCTTTATACTCGAGTTAAATATTACATTTTTTCTGCTACCGTAAAAAAAAAAAAAAAAATATATGAAAATTTTTTTAATCAACAAAAAACAGTGGACAAATTTCGGCCCTGACAGAAAGGATGAGCCGGGCCCTGGGAATTCCAATTAAAGTTCATTTATTATTCTATTTTTAGAACTAATTAGTTTTGAATTTTAATTAAACAGTTGATTTAATTAAATTTAATATATCTTTAAATTAAATAATAATGAACTTTGTATCAAGGTGCCACTGAAATTTTACTTTACACTCTAGAGAATTGAAGTTAAACTTTTACTCACTAGAGAATAAAATGGAACGTTAATCAGCTGTTTTTAATTGAATAATGTTCCCATTATTTAACGGTTGCAGAAAAAAAAAAAAATTTAATTTTGGTTCAACAATAAATGTTACCCACGAACTGTTTGAAGAAAAGAAAATGTTATAATCCAAGTAAATCTTGGTAAGCCCTAGGCTTTAATCTTCTTGTTATTGAGGTTCCTAAGTTATTCTCCAGAGCTCCAGATGCGACGTAGAGTTCATGGTTTCGCCTTGTGAGCCTGTTAAAGACCTCTACGAGTCGATCAACTCCCAGTTCCCGATGAAGCTGGGAATTCCTTATAAACCAGGGTAAGTTACCCGCCGTACGCAGTATTCTGTTTTGGAATGTCTGTAGTCTCTTTTTTGTTAATTTTGAAGTGTTGTATCAGACAGGACAGGAGTAGATCAGTAGGGGCCGCAACATGGTTTTGTATAGTAAGGTAGCAGTTCTGTGTCAAAGTAATGATTTTTTATTTAAAAGTTTGTTTATTTCGTTTAACATCACTTTATGCTGCTATGGCTAATCGGACGATGCTACAGTGGGAGTCCTAAATTTTGCCTATCCAGGTATAATTAGGATAGGGATCTTTAACGAGTACCTGACATCGCACAGGCTCGGGACCCCCGTTTTACGTCCCTTCCGAAGGACGGCATAGCTAAGGATTTTTCACTCCTTTTAAAAAATCCTAAGGTCATCTCCCGGGCTGCGAACCCGCGATCTTGGGTTTAGTAGGTTGCTATGCTAACCACTACACCACAGGTGACCCCTGGGTAGGGCCATTCTCGTCTCAGCAATGGCGTCATTGAGCTAATCTCGTTGGAACCTACTATTATTTAAAAGAGGGTACAAAAGTTTTAGTCTTGCGTTAGCATGTTGTAAGATGTAGTTAGTGTGTAATCTCGAAGTCCGTCTGGTGTCAAGGTGTACTCCTAGGTAACGCACTGCCTGGTCTTTAGGATTCCAGGAAACTGGGAGGTGATCGAGTCTTGGTTAGATTTTAATTTCTGACCATTACTGTATATGACATTGTAGCAAACTTCGTTTCTCCACTCAACACTGTACATTTAAATTGTAGTTATATTAAATTTTATTATTGCTAAGCCTTCCAAGAGCTGTGGAGTTGATTTAGTTGCAACCTTATTACTTCTGAGAGTTTGGTCATACTTAGCGATGAAGTTATTTTATGTATATCTTTATTATACAACGATATTGTTTCATCTTATATTTGAGATAAATTACACATGTACTAGATCAACACTGCTTGCTACAGAATTTAAAAACAATGCTCATGAATACTGAAGGATCACTTTAGAAAGTCATACATACGAAATGGTAAATCGTAAATGGTTGAAGATACTTATTTGCTGTTGGAAAACTAGAAAATAGGAAGTGCATTTTTACAAAATCAAAGCAGCCAGACAAAGCACCATTAAATTATACATTGTCATATAGTCCAGTCAATTAATGCCGAAAATGGGGTGTAGAGTGCGTTTTCTGTAATCCAAGGTGAATCTTCGGAAACATTTTGAGAGTAGTTATAAAGTTAACATACTAAAAGCTCTGGCGTTTTCGATCCTGTGAACAGAAAGGGGAGGGACAAAAGGTTCCGATTTTATTTCAAATATTTCCGGTTTTTCTCTTATATCTCAAAAACATTTACTAAATTGAATTGAATTAAATTCTTTACAAATTGTATTCTATACGCTTTTTTCATATTCCGCACCGTTTCCGAGATATGCGCTTGGCAAATGTGAAAATTTGCGAAAAAGCCATTTTCACATTACGTTCTCTCTCTATATCTCTAAACCAGAGATGGGCAAACATTTTAAGGGGAGGGGCGGATGAAATAGAAAAAAACATCTAGGAGGGCCGGATGAAATTGAAAAACAAAATATGGACTAAACAAAGTTTTACAGCTAATAAACTTTATTTTTGACTTTATCTCATTACACCCAACTTATATGGTACAACGGTAGAAGATCCAGAACGCAACGAGAAGAAAACAATAATCTTATTCTAGCTTTGCATAAATTGACTAGCCGACCGGATTGACTAGCCCAAAGGACCGCACTTAGCCCGGAGGCCGATCACTGCTCTAAACCGTCCATCTTATGACAAAACCCTAATAATAAATGTTGTTAGAGCACTAAGTTTATTTTTTTTTTTAAATGTATATATATTTCAATTTATCTTTAACATGTTAAGTTACACCAATTTAAATGTTTTGTTTTTTTTGTAAAAATGTTATTTAGCAGTGGTCTTATTTCTTTAAACTCAATGCCTCCTATAAGTCTATATACGTGTTACGTATTCTACTTATCCTAATATAATTAACTTTAATGATTCATTCTCACACTGAGAGTCCCGAAACCAAAATTACTCGCACTTTTTCGCAAAACACGTTTTTCGGTAATCTATAGGCAATTAGTCCAGTCAATAAGTGCTGAAATGAGGGACGTAGAGTCCATAAAATATGCGATAATTTTTTATTTCGTAGGTTCGTTAGGAATAGTTAGAAGGTAAACATAATAAAAGTCCCCGCCCCTGGGGGGTGAGCTAACGGTGGGGAGGAGAGGAGAAGTTCCATTTTTTTGTTTTTTCCATAATATCTCGAAAACTGTCCCAATTTCGTTTTTCGATTATATCTCGAAAACGGTGGACTCTAGAAAAATACGTAGCAGATCAAAATTAAAGCTCATTAAATTTCCTATAAAATTAATCGTATACATATTCTTAGAAATTCCAACGGTTTTCGAGATATACGTAATTAAAAATCGACAACTTTAAAATTAAAAAAAATGTTTACCTCTTTTTTTGTTAAACATTTTAAGCAAATACCAGAAACGTACATATGAAATTGAAGTAAGTTTAATGCTCTACAATTTTGATTCTGACGTTTTTTCTGAGAAACGATTGCGAAACGTAATAAAAGCAAAATGTTTAACAAAAAGTGATGTGCCATTTGTTTTTTCCCTAAAATCACCTATTTTTAATAAAGTATATCTCTTAAACGGTTAGAATTACGACAAATTTATAAATAATAAATTTTATAGTAAATTTAATTAGCTTTTATGTTTATTTGAACCATATTTTTCCAGAGCCAACAGTTTTCGAGATATTATGGAAAAACCAAAAAAATGGAACTTCTCCCATCCCCACCGTTAGCTCACCCCCAGGGGCGGGGACTTTTAGTATGTTTACCTTCTAACTATTCCTAACGAACCTACGAAGTCAAAAATTATCGCATATTCCATGCACTCTACAATGTGTTTATTGACTGGACTAATAACTCCGAAACGATTTATCCCATCCAAAATTTCATTTAATCATCTAGAAGTTGTTAAATTTACTATGAGATCCTATATATGAAATTAAGATCAAGTCCCACAAAACACTAAAATCAAGAATAAGACCACTGCTACACCACATTTTATAAATTAAAAAAAACATAAAAATTGGTGTAACTTTTGACAGGTTGAAGATAAATTGGAATATATATACATTTTTTTAAAGTAAACGTGATGCTCTGCAATATTTATTATAAGGCCTTTTGCCATAGTATGAACGGTTTAGAATTTTCCAAACCTATTTCTCGGAAACGGTGCGGAATATGAACAAAGTGTATAAAATACAATTTGTTGAGTATGTAATTAAATATAATTAAGTAAATAGTCATTTTTGGCCTCCGGCACGCCATTTTTGAGATATGAGCGAAAAGCCGGGAATAATTGAAAAAAGTGGGACATTTTGCCCCACCCCCCTTACTGTTCCCAGGCCCGAAAACGCCTAACTTTTAGTAAGTTAGTAACTTCCTAACTACCCTGAACATGTTTCCGAATAAAAAACTTTGATTAGAGAAAACGCACTTTATAATCCTTTATTCACTTGACTACTTTGGAGATTTCTGTTTTTAAAAGTAAGATTATTTTTCATTTGATTACATGTTCCTGTACATGACTGATCTGAAATTCATCATAACATCATAGCTTCCAATGTTTAGTAAAACATTTGCAATACCTTAGGTAATAGATGAAATCGGACCCATTCACTTAACTTAAATTGCTTATGATAATAAATGCTATTATTATTATGCATAATAATATAGTAATAATGCTATTATATAGCTGTTAACTATTTTGTTCCTTGGATAACTTTTTTTTTTAATAGGATATGTTTAATTATTGAGCTCTTATAGGGATCATTTTTTGCTATAGAAATTTATTTTTAAACATAGGTATCGATTTTTGAGAATCGAAAATCGACATTTGGAATCGGTACTTGAATCGAGAATCGAAAAAATAGTCTAATATATTTAAAAAAGTCCCCTTTTTAACCATAAAAATTGGTTAAAAATCTGTAAAACAGTGTCCTTATAACATAACTTAAAAACAGTTAAAACAGCAATCCTTAAGGACGAAAAAGCTAATTCTAATTGTGGATGGAGAGAGTGGCCAAGGCCAAGGCCAAGGCCTCAAAAAATCGTCAGATCCTGGCAGATCTGTAAAACAGTGTCCTTAAAAACAGTTAAAACACTGTTTACAACGAATAAATATCCTTTCGCCATCTTAAAACAGTTAAATAGTCGAATATTTTTTAAAAAGTGTCCTTTTAAGGACCGCCATCTTAAAACCGTTAAATATTTTAAAACAGTATCCTGGGGGACAATAATGGCGGAAGTTATCTTTCGGATAGCAAAAAAAAAAGCGTTAAAACAGCAATCCTTAAGGACGAAAAAGCTAATTCTAATAGTGGATGCAGAGAGTGGCCAAGGATGTCTTTCGGCCTCAAAAAAACGCCTATTATACCTGGCAGATCTGTAAAACTGTGTCCTCATAGCAGTTTTAACTGTTTTATTTAATTGCTTTAACTGTTTTAGGTTATGTTATAAGGACACTGTTGTAAACACGTTGTTAAAGTTTTGTCAAATAGTTATAATTATATAATTAACAGCTGATATTCCGACTCATTCTAGCTCCGTCCTCACCACTTATGCTGATAGTGAAAACACATGTAATAAAAACACATGTTTTCTATCATTAAATAATGATCCCTTTATTGCATCCCAAACACTACAATCTCATATTACAAACCTGCAAGAATTGTTTCGAAATCGAAGTATCCAAATAAATCCAAATAAATCCCAACAAATAACTTTTACCCTTCATCGTAAACCTACGACTTCCTGTCCTACAGTATCCTTTAATAATGTCCATTTAATCCCCTTTAAACAGAATCCGCTACCTAGGACTCCATTTACACAAACGTCTTACTTGGAATCCACATACTAAAATAAAACGAAAAGAAACTGTTCGTCGTTACAGACTACTTCAACATTTGCTAAACAAAGGTTCTAACCTTCCGATTAGTTACAAAAGACTCATTCACATAACAAATTAGACCTATTTGGACGTATGGATTTGAGCTTTGAGGCTTCTCTAAACCATCCAATTCAACTCATATCCAATCCTTACAATACAGAATCATTTGAAACATCCTCAATGCTCCTTACTTCGTCACAAACCAACTTATCCACAAAGATCTTAATATTCCTTATCTCTCTGACTTAGCCCAAACAAAATACCTATCCTTTCATAACAAATATCATAATCATTCAAATCAATTAGTATTACAACTCGCTTCCCACTGTATTACAGATAATCTTCCGTGGCGTCAGAAAAGAAGATGGCCTAGAGATCTTAGTGTAGATTTTTATTGAAGTGCTACTATTGAGTACCGTAAAATGGGGTCACATTAGTACGGTGGGGTGATATTGGTATACAATTGTTTCTGTGGTGATTTCCTTCTAGCAGGTTGCTGTGTCGACTTTTAACAAATGAGAGCCCACGAAACGACTCATTCATGCGCTCTCATTTGTTAAAAATCGACACAACAACCTGCCAGAAGGAAATCACCACAGAAATAATTGTGTGCCAATTTCACCCCACCGTACTAATGTGACCCCATTTTACGGTAGTTCTTCACAAGTTGTGAAAAATATTAGTTAGTTTTGAATATTAGTAGCTATGGATATAATAGAATTTAGGCGCCTGAAAAGAAGATGATCTCGGGACCTTCTAATATAGTACTTCATCATAAAGAACATTTATAAGTGTTACCAATGGGTAGTTTCTTTCAAGCAATTGACATGTCATTTTTAGAATTAAGATCACATTTACCTGTTGTATTTTATATATATTGTATACAGTTGTATATTTCATTAAATGGCGTTAATAAAAAATAATAATAAATCATACAGGGAAGGCGGAAAAAAGTAAAGAACTCAAAGGCATAGATGGTCAGGAGGATTAAGCTATTTAATTTGAAAATTTATCTCCTACAGAAAACTGAAGCACAGCTAAGCGGGAAGAAAAATATAAAACATATGATCATCGACTGTTACTAGGGCAACCACTAGAGTATGTTCCATCTTATTTTTTTCCTTAGCAGACTTCAAGGGGTTCATTTAATATAAATATTATAATGTAAATTTTTAAAAAATAATTTCTCAGTTTTCATCAAGCAAAAAGCAAAAACAATATTATTATTAGTTGAAGCAAAATTCTGTTAAATATGCCAATCATTGCTTGGAAAAAATAAATAATAATTTAAACTAAATGTTCGGACAGAAGAGATCTATACCAGGACGGAATGGGCCCAAGGAGCAGACAGGAGCGGAGTCGCAGATTACATTCTCATTGATCCTGCGGCCAACTCAGGAGCCACTTGTAGCCTTAGCAACAGGATCCTGGACCGGGGGGGGGGGGGGGGGGCTTGTCTTAATGTGGAACAGCTGATGTCATCGCCGATCTGATTTGTACTATAGATACCTTTCCCCCTTGATAATGAGTATAATTTAATTTTCCTGGGCTGTCGATCAAAAAGATCATTAATTTTTTTTTTGGGGGGGGGGGCAGCAAGAACTATGGTTGAAAGGCTAATACGTTAAGATCTGTCCACCGGAATAATTATAAATTAAGAAAGAAGAAGATACTGCTCCAGAGTACAGTATGATGCATGGCGTTGAGACAGGAGTCCGCAGCAGATTACATGAAAAAAGGCTCTATCAGTAAAAAAGGATTTTTGGCAGTGATCTGCCAAGATTTGATATTCGGAGCATGTCAGGAAATGACATGCTTGTTAAAACAGGAAATAACAGGTTGTTACGTAATTATTAACTTAAAATAAAGCGGGAAATTAACCTAACATTACTGGTTACAAGTTAACATTCGTTAGTTTTACTCTGTCCTCGAATAGCCTATTTAATAGGAAAAATAGAACCTCAAAACAATTTTTGTATTTATTTTGTATGTAATTCATTCTGAAAAGTAAAAAATCCCTTCAAATACGAAGTTTTTGAAGAATCCCCCCCCCTACGCCCAAAGGAGAGAACAATCCCTACGTCTGGCAACACTGCTTTCAACTTATATGTAGATTATTTCAAGTAATTAAACGATGCGATGTTTACTTTAATCATAAAGGCAGTGTATTAGACAGACAGGTTATTATTAATCATAAAGGCAGTGTGTTAGACAGAGAGGTAGGAGCGCAGAGAAGTAGAGAGGTAAAGGTAAGATGTTGAGGGGGGGGGGGGAGTATAAGCTCAAGGAGGCATTGATCCCCCATCAAAGGGCAAATAGGCTGCGAACCGGCTTATGCTCCATTCAGGACCATTCAGCGTATCCGGAGAATCCTTAGGGTCTTCCAGGACACAGAGAGGACCTTCCCACTCAGGATGTCTTTGTGGGCCCTAACGTCTCTCTGTAGCCGCTTCCCAGAATCTACCCTCTTCGTATAGATCTGTCGTTTGCTGCCAAAGGGTTATCCGATAGTTTCGGATACCGCTTATGTTAAACGTATAGTCTTCAAAGATGTTGACTAATGTGAATATTTAAATAAATAAAAAAGTTCTTTATTTATTCTGGGACCTTAAGTCCCTTAAGAATAAAAAATAATGTACAATCAGGGGGCCTACAGAGCCTCAAGATGGTTATGAAATATTATTAAATATAATAAAGTAGTCATTAATAATGATAGCAAATAAAGATTAAACTTAGAAATATTGACAAAAAGAAACAGAAATATTTTGATTCATTTTGTGAATCAATTGTGTGGAAACTATAAAATTTCGTGTACATAAACTTTTATATTTTATATGACTATCAAGTGGATAATGACAGTTTTCATGGATCTGGATGGACAGTAGGTGGTTAAATAACTGATATTTGAAAGTGGAAAGGGTGTTTGAGTGGTGAATGGTGTAAGGGATGGAGTTCCATTAGGACGAGGATCGGATTAGGAATGATCTGTTGAAGGCAGCGGAGCAATGAGCAGGAGTGTACAAATCTGATGGGCGGCAACGGGTTTGGCGGGTAAGAACAGAGGATTCGCGCTGAAGGAGTTGAGCAATGTAAAGTGGGCGTTGGGTTTCACTGTTTGGTAGAGAAAGGATGCCAGAAAATACTGGCGACGGTAGGAAGGAAAGAGTCACTTTAACTCCGCGTAAAATTGTGAAACATGGGCGTTCCTGGGGATCCCGAAAATAAAACGAATGCAGCAGTTAAACAGTCTTTTGAGTCTAATAAGTAATTTGTGGGTTTCGAAAGGAAGAAGATGGCGAACGTAATTGAGACGTTTTAGGATTGGGTTGGTGCGACGGGAAATTTCGGATACGTGGTTTGATCTAAAATGACTCCGAGATTTTGACTGAGGGGTAGAATTTGATTGGATCACTGCTCAGGAAAATGGTGGGATAGGAGGCATGGTTTTCAGGAGGTAACTCGAACCTATTACAAGCGCTTTGGTCTTTTCAATATTAAAATTCAACTTGTTCGTCACTGCCCGGTTATAGATTTGATCCAAGTCTTCCTGAATTTTTCTAGTAGCTTGCAGTAGGTCGGAATTGGGAAATGATAGATTTGGCGATCATCTGCGTAAAGGTGATACCGGCAGTGATGGATGGAAAAGGGAAGGTCATTAATGTAAACAGAAAAGAGTGTGGGTGAAAGCGAAGATCCCTGAGGAACACCACAGGAGAGAGGTAGGGTCTTGGACGGAGATTTATTTGGAATGACGAAATACTGTGATCGGCCGGAAAGGAAGGATTTAAACCAAAGTAAGGCAGATTTGGATTATTTTTTACCTAAAGGTTTCGTTAGAAGTATTTATAAGATAAACATACTAGAAGTCCCCGCCCTTTTGGGGGATGAGATAACGGTGGGAGGGAGTGGAGAAGGTCCCATTTTTGGGTTTTTCTATTATATCTCAAAAACAATAGACTACAGAAAAATATGTTTCAAATAAATATTAAAGCTAATTAAATTTCCTATTAAATTGATCACATACATATTTGACGAACTTCCAACAGTTTTCGAGATATATGTTATTGAAAATCGATAATTTTAACTGCATTGCGTTAATGTCATTTAATGTACAGACCACTCTTGATAGTTCCAACTTTAAATAATTCGAAGTTTTATTATAGATCTTTGAAACTTGGAACAATCGATAGTCAATTGTGAGTCATTGAACGCTAGATTGCTTTCATCTTGGTATGAAATAAAGTAAAGTTTAGAATGAGGATATTATGGCTAAATAGAAGGCTTTGAGTACCGGTCGGCAAGCCAGCCACCAACCCCTACCCGCGCCCAGAATACCTTTTATCGATTCTAACCTTCTTCCGATTTATTTCGGTGTTTTAGTCGCTACTGTTCCAGGGGAAAGGTTATTCCCCTTCCTTTACACACAAATTCTAAATCACTGTTCAAAGTAATATTAACTTATGTTTACCTTCTGATATTTTTTATTTATTTTTTTTTTTTCTCGTTTATTGATATTTACAACTGTACAAAACATATACATCAAGTAAATGTGTTGATAGAGAATACAATGGCATGTATATAACTTGTGAAGAACAACTCAGTAGTAGCACTTCAATAAAAATCTACACTATAAGGTCTCTAGGCCATCTTCTTTTCAGACGCCTCGGAGGATTATCGGGAATGGAGTGGGAAGCAAGTTGGGAGACTAGTGGATTGGAGTGGTTATGGAGCTTACTATGGAAGGATAGGTATCTCCTGCGGGCTATATCAGCAACATAAGGAACATTAAGATCTTTATGGATAAGTTTATTGGTCACAAAGTAAGGAGCATTGAGGATTTTTCGAAGGATTTTGGATTGTAAGGATTGGATACGAGATGAATTGGATGGTTTAGTGAGAGCCCCAAAGCTCAACTCCGTACGTCCAAATAGGTCTAATCACAGTCATGTAAATGAGTCTTTTGTAATTAATTGGGAGCTTTGATCGTTTGTATAGTAAATGTTGAAGTAGTCTGTAACGACGAGCAGTTTCTTGTCGTTTTAGTCTTGTATGTGGATACCTTCTGATATTAAAATGAGAAATAAGAAAATAATGAAGTGGAAATAAGAAAATATCAAAATATAAGAAACTAAATCGATTTTGAATTAATGCTATGTTAAATCAGAATTATTATAATCCTTAATCACCAGTAATGTTAATTCCTGATAAACTTTCTGTCAGGAAAGTGAAAATAACAAATTATCTACTATATATTTGTCAAATACCACTCACTCATTTAACACGAAATCTCAGAAACCACCGAACGGATTGGAATGAAATTCGATATGTAGCTTCCTCTAGGGCCGTAGGTGCTCGCCAAGAAACGAATTTTAAAAAATCGGCCTGGATCGCGGCTACGATTACAATTTTTATTGGGTGAATAACAATAGATTAATTGTCATATGGTATTTGGAGATAAGCTAAGTTAAAAAATAGGTTAGATGTTTAATCCACACACTTTGACCACAAATTAAGTTTCTTATGGCTGTAAACAATCAAAAATACGATCGATTTCGAAACCTTATAATATAGTACTTTCTGTGAACTCATTGTGGCTGCAGAGGAGGACCCTTACAAGTTTGAGTTGTTTCGTGACGAGAAGCTATTAAAAGACTTATGTTAAAGAGGAGGTTAAAAGACTTATGTTCTCTGGTGATGACATGTAAGGCCAGCTCGATGTAGGGACAAAACACTAATTATCAGTGAGTTCTATCCAGCATATGATTCTCTTCAGTATCGTCTTAGGTTCTGCCATGGAGAAGACGGGTACAGTATTAACATCCCTCAGCGTGACCCAAACAGCAATACACCACTTAAGAAAACTGTGTCTGCAGCTGATTTTTACACCTATATGTTGATGGAGCGAGAAGGCGAAGAACCTTATTTACTTTAATTTCGTAATCTCCTCAACCAATTTATGCTTGATATGTACGCAAAAATAGAAACAGAAAGACTAAACTTTATTAAAAAAAATCAAAAAAGTTGAGAAATTGAGACTATATTCTCTTAAAGTATGCTATAAGAAAAGCTGATGGTCTGGTATCAGAGCTGGGTAAGATGGTAGGCAGTGCTGCCTCGCAGCTTCACTGGAGGACTATCAAAATAATATGAAATTAACTTTTGCAAATTGTTAAATTTACTTATTGAAATTATTCTAAGAATGGAATTCTTTAGGTTTATTTAAGTAATAATTATTATCAACGTTAAGCTTAACTTTTACTAATTTAAGTTGTCCTTCATCCTAATGATATTAGACCGTAGCGGAGCAGGGTACTTTCAGCTAGTAAATATATAAAAGACAGAATCCTTAAGTATTTATTTGGCATAACTCCCATTTATTTATTAAATCAGAGTTAATATAATCCTCAATCACCAGTAATGTTTATTCCTGATAAACTTTCTGTCAGGGAAGTGAAAATAACAAATTATAAATATATAAAAGACAGAATCCTTAAGTATTTATTTGGCATAACTCCTATTTATTTAACATTTGTAGCTACATGTTTCGGAGACAATGCTTCATCATCAGGTATCTAAAAACTTTTAAACACACTAATCTATAACATTATACCAATAGTTTTTCAATTATATAATATGTCATTTACCTCTTAATCTGTGATTATTTTCACATTGTCAATTCTATCTATATAAGACAGAATCCCTGTTGAAAGTGATGATGTTAATTTCTGCTATATTTTCTCAAGGGAAGTGGAAATAAGAAAATATGAAACCTATGATATACTTTCTCACATTTATTTTTAAATCGATATGTTTTATTGAATTAATTTTACAATCTGTCTCACTTTAGGGCTACTATATAAGTAATATGGATGACAAAGAATCCATTCACAAAATATGTAAACTGAAATTTTATCACTTAAATTGATACAACAAACAAAAATAAATAAAACACCAAATTAGGGTTACCAGATCAAAAAATGAAAATTCCGGAAAAAATTCCGCTTTTTGAAAAAAATTCCGGACATTCTTCTAAATATAATGTTAATGTCGTTTTATGAGAAAACTAAGCTAATTCTAGTATTTTATCGTGAGAGTACATTCTACACTGTATGCAAATCAGGCACAAAATGCCAATGTTAAAAGGGTTTTTTCCTGGTCAAAGGAAACAGACGTTCTGTTGAGTCTGTCAAATCGATTGTTTTAACGAAATATAATTTTAAAAATATGTCCAGTGAAATGTTCTATAAAACAATTATGAAAGATTCGGAAGTGTTAAAAAGTATTTCTCTGAGCACAACGATGATCTTAATAATAATGCATAATTTATAATAATTATGCAAAAATTTTGAGTTTATTTGATTTTTTATTAATTTCTTTACCTGAATTGTAGAAATTCTGGACGGCTTAGAATTCCCTCGCATTCCGGACTTAGACCGATATTTACGGACATGTCCGGAAAATTCCGGACGTATGGCAACCCTACACCAGATCCATGTACAAATTAATGTTCTTAAGTTTTGTATCACTTTTACACATTAGATAAGAGGAAATAAGAAAACATGAATTGATAAAACACTTAATCCTTAATGAAATTCATTTTGTTAACTTCTGTTTCACTTATTTACATTTAAGAAGTCTAAATATCAATATAACACACTAAACAACACAATCCAAGTTGAAACTGTAGAAGTGATTGTTTACATGTGAGGTTATAGGAAAGAACTATCGATAAATGTAAACTGGAAGTGAAGTGTAAGGATCGAACTGGTCGGTGTAGCGCGGGTCAAGCCAGTTTGGTGGTAGGGTTGGGGGATAGTCGATAGTTACTATCCATATATCGATAGGTAATGCCTATCGATGGTGACTATCGATAGCGTCGAATATCGATAGATCTTTTTTACTCTCAAGTTTTGAAACTCTCGGAATAATCTGTCTCTGTCCAGTGTCGAGTTCTTTTGAAATTGAATTCGGAATTCCTAGAGCTCAAGGGTTCTCTCAAAGATTAAGCCAAAGGAAAGCAGAAATGCTAGTTTTTCTTTCAAGAAATATGTGGCTCAAGGAGCACACTTGACTCTTGAAATTAACTATTTCGTTATTTTTCTTTTCTGAAGATTTGATTTGTTCATTATTATTGTAACCGTGTAAATTATAAATACTTTTTTAAAATTCAAATAAATTAATTTTTTTCTCTCATCTTTATGATATAATCTTATAATTTATAACCCTGCAAATTTCAAATGGTAAGTAAATAAATAAATTTAATTAAATTAGTTGAAATTCTTTAATGAATAGCCTTGGAAAAAAAGTTAGCAACTATCGAAGAACTATCGATAGCAATCGATAGTTCTCAACCGATAGTATCGGCCTATCGATAGTGCTAACTATCGACTAACGCCCAACCCTATTTGGTGGTGGCTCGTAAGCCGACCGTTATCGAAATAAGCTATAGTCTAGAATGAGGATATGAGGATTAAATAAAAATTTTCGAGTAGATATACCAATAGCAGGCTTTCAATGAGGAGATTACAAACTGGGTTAACTCAAGCACGATCGTACCATTATCGAGTTAAACCGGTCGAGATAACAAATAGGATTAAATCGAACACGATTGTTCTGTCATAAAACAAAAAGTATTATCGAATAGTAATGAGCTCCTCTATGAAGGAAAGAGATATCCTAGAAAGGTTGGGAAAACAAGAAGAGACAAAGTTGAAACAGATCCGACCCCAATTGTGAAAACACGAAGCGTGATGTTTTCTAAAAGTGGTACGGTCCCCTTTAGCGGGAGGGGGCAGGGTGAAAATAATAGCGCGCTCCCGCGGCCCCGCCGGCAAACAACAACAAATGGCCAGCTCTCCCAAAACAAAGACCCCGTCGACCGAAATTAATCGGAAAATCTGCATCGGGTCCGGCGGTGAAATACAACAGAAAGCACCAAAGCCTTGTTTACAGACACCTCACCTCTTTCCCACCTGCCAATTCGATATTATTCCTATTTGTGTAGTTTTATCCCCGGCCTAGGATTAGCATGTAATCGAATCCAGCTGTGGTCCAGTTTCAATTTATATTGCCCACTCTCTCATATAAATATCCGAGGACAAACTTCCATAGCGAGCCTTGGTGTTGACACTGCAAACATAGGCTGTGTTTTAAACTAAATAATCCCTAACAAAATTAACGATTCTCGCGCGAAATTCTATTGAATTGAAACTTTTTAGTAAAAATCCGCTTCATTACGTCATTTGCATTGATCACCACATCATTTCCCCGAACAAACAGTAGATTATTCACTGCTGTTTGTTTTAAACAGCGCACTGGTGTCAAACATCTGTTTGGATTTATATATATTTATTTATTATGTTACTATCTACTCAAATCTTGAAATTTATCGCGTTTAAATAATATTTAATGATTAAACTATAAGAGCAAATACTTAGCCTCAAATTGATCATAAAATACTACATGGCTAGACCACAGAATAATCTCTACATCATCTTCATAGACTTCTAAAAGGCATATGATTCAATAGATAGGGAAATCTTACTCAAAATTCTGAGTGAATACACTTTACACAAAAAATTTTCGATTAAGTCTGTTGCTATAAAAGTACC
The DNA here is from genome assembly GCA_003667255.2 of Euschistus heros. NCBI lineage: Eukaryota > Metazoa > Arthropoda > Insecta > Hemiptera > Pentatomidae > Euschistus > Euschistus heros. Next base: position 5,658,604 of record RCWM02000015.1, read on the forward strand.
GGGGGCAAACAAATAAAAGAGGATCCGGGCAGACTAAATATAACTGATAAGAACTGCTTGGATAGAGCATTTTTGAGGGAAAAAATTAATAAAGATAGGGTTCTTGTGGTGAAGATGTAGAGACGAGAGATAAAATGGACTAAGGAAGAGAGAGAGGAACAGTCCAAGAGGATGAGAGAGTATTGGAGTAGAAGGAAGGCGGAAAGTGTGAAGAAGAATAACCGATATTCGCTTGGTCCTTACTGGCCAATTTGTGCAAAAAAAAAATTATAACCCCTCGAAACATTCAAAAAGGCCTATACCTATAACGCCTTCCGTTAAGTCGGATTCTTCAAAGGGATAAAGTAGGATACAAACTCGTCATTACAGATGAACCAACCACAATCAGTTAAAATTGGTACATGAATGACCTCAAATAATATGCAAAAAATAAAGAACAATTGAAAAATATAGTCAAAACCGTGTCATCATTTACCAGTGGCATTAGTAAGTCATTTGGTTTAGACAAATGTGCCGTGCTATATATAAACATGGGAAAAGCGATTAGAATGGAAAATATAGCCATAAATGAAGACGACTGTATTCAAGAACTTGAAACAAACGAACTATATAAATATTTAGAAATGCAGCAGCATCTCAAAATTGCCCAAAAGGAAATGAAGAACAAGCTTCTGACAAGATTCAAAAAGAGGTAGCTCCTATTGAAGACGCATTGGTCTGGATTGAAAAATTAAAGCCATCAACACATTGGCTATACCAGCTTTAAGTTACAGCTTTTCTGTGTTACATTGGTCCAATACAAGTATGCAGGATTTTTTTTTTTTTTTTTTTTTTTTTTTTTTTTTTTTTTTTTTTTTTTTTTTTTTTTTTTTTTTATTAAGGCATTACAATGTTGTGATAAGGCCTGTGATTTTATATGGGATGGAGACCACTTCCTTACCCAGCCTAGAAAGGCTATTAAGAATAGAAAGGATGATCCTGAGAAAGATCTATGGGCCCAGGAAAACACAGGAAGGTTACAGATCTAACGAAGAGATCTACAGAGAACTGAAAGACCTGGAGACCGAAATAAGAATCCGAAGGCTGATGTTCTATATTCGATAAAATTTGTAGCTATAAAAGCGTAAGTGGATATACAAAGCAAATGCAAAAAGAATTAAAGAACCTTAAAATGTCAGAAACCGACTGTTTGGATAGAGAGGTGTTCCGAAAAACAATAAAAAAATCTCACTACAATTAGCAGAGAGAAAAAGAGGAGTACAATGTGGTCCAGGGAAAGAAGGGAGAGACATTCAAGAATAATGAAGCCAAGATGGGAGGAAAGAAAGTCGAGAATCCCAAAGAAGCCTAAACCGTGATATTCGCGTGGTCCTTGGGCCCTATACGAAAAAAAAAAATCAACTTTATTTAATAGCAAACCCAAAAATTTTTTGTCCGAACTCTTTAAAATTGAACACTGACCAACTCAAATAAATTCAAAAGTAGATCACTTGCTTTTTAATGTTTCTCAGAACATTTTGACAATTTGTTACTATATTTTGTAATTAGAAATTTTATTTGTATGATATATTGTTAGAATACAATAGTTAGCCGAGAGGTGGGGAGAGCGGAACAGGCAGAAGGTCCGAGGAACATAAAAACACGGGAATTATATCCGCCATTATATCCAATCCCAAATGCGATTTACCTGTCGTGTCGTTTTGCGTCGGTCCTAATTCGTTCCCGCTCCACCCCTCCGGCTATCTATAAAACTATATAGCCTCAGAGTGTCGTTCCGCGTAGCTGCTATTTAGGTGGCAATGGCCGAAAAAAAAAAGAAGGGTTAATGGAAAAAAATATCTCCGGCCCTCCCGCTAGAGGTAAAATTAAATCCGAATCAAATTAACAGAAATATATTTAATGAACTACCGTCTAAGTTGCCAAGCTCTGAAGGCATTCACGCCATATTGTATTACTTATTAATTAATATTGCTATGTTGCTCTGAGGGTTTTTTAGAAATACTATGTTAATATATAAATAGAGCCCCAATTATTAATGTTTTATTAATTAATTTTATTGGATTCTAATCTCATACGTGCAAACCAATTCAGTATTACTTTAGTGGCATTTAGGAAAGAGAATAATTATCATGAATATTAACTTACTTTATTTATTAGAACGATTATATATATATATATATATATGTTTAGTAAGGTTCTTGAGGTTCAGTCATAAAATAAAAAATCAACTATTTCGGCGACGTTTCGAGACTATATTGTTCTCATAATCATGCCCTACAGTGAAAAAACAGGTTACAATAAAATTATATAAGTTATACAAGTTATTTCAAAACATAAAGTTAGCTACAATACAGGTAGGTATATAACAACATGTGTAGGGTAATACAAATATATATAATTACAGAATATAGAGGAGTATGAAGCTACTTACAATGTTACTGGTGGATATGGTATCGACTAACTGTTAGTCTATAGAATGCAATCATAGAATGAGAATACAATTACTATCTTATAAGGTCAGCACACAATTTACAAATTACAAACTTATTAAAGACTATTACAGAATTTAGTACTTCTCAAAATGGAGTATGGGTCTTCAGTCGGCGTATTGGGTCCGGTCATAATCAGGGCTTCCTTCCTATCTCTCTGGGTTGGCCATCCAAGAGATCATCGCTAAGGACCTCCAGCATCTCCTCTCAGCCATCTCACTTCCAACCGTCTCTCATCTCTTCGTCCACCCTCCGTCCATCAAACTCTCCAACCAAAAAGTCTCCTCCTCGTTTTCAGGGCCGTGAATATATACCCACGTATCACTTCCCCTTTTCTTTTAGATTCCTTTGTCTGAAAGTTTTGTAGACAAACTTATTCCAGGTAACCTTCTAGATCTTTCCGAAGATTTGACCTGAATTTGTCTGACCCAAAGCTCCTCTGAAGGGTTTTATGGCTTAATAATCCTACTCCCGACATCATAGCAGTGCCGGCCCTTTTTGATCACGCCGCCTTATTATAAATTATTAATAAAACATTACTCCGAGTACCCATAATACATTGCAATACTTTTTTGGGTCTTTTGCACTTGTTCTCCGCATTTCATTTTGAGTTTGTTATCATATGTTTAGGTTACGAGTAACCTTCCCAAACGTAATATCATGTCAATAAGAGATCGTTTGATTGTTCTTATTATTAAATAATTAAATAAAATACAAAAACAAAAAAAAATAAGGTAACGGTTCGGATCGGCGACACCACCAAACTAGGTTGACCCGCGCTACACCGACCAGTTCGATCCTTACGCTTCACTTCATATTTACATTTTTCGATAGTTCATTCCTATAACCTCATATGTAAACAATCACTTCTACAGTTTCAACTTGGATTGTGTTGTTTAGTTTGTTATATTGATATTTAGACTTCTTAAATGTAAATAAGTGAAACAGAAGTTCACAAAATGAGTTTCATAAAGGATTAAGTCTTTTATGAGTTCATGTTTTCTTATTTCATCTAATGTTATGTGTAAAAGTGATATAAAACTTAAGAAGATTAATTTGTACATGGATTTGGTGTTTTACATATTTATATTTGTTCTATCAATTTAAGCGATAAACTTTACAACTTGTAAAAGTGTTATGAAACTTAACAAGATTTATTTGTACATCGATTTGATGTTTTATATATTTGTATTTGTTGTTTCAATTTCAGTGATAAAATTTCAGTATACATATTTTGTAAATGGATTCTTTGTCATCCATATTACTTTTTGTGCTAAAGTGAGACAGATTGTATAATTAATTCAATAAAACATATCAGTTTATAAATAAATGTGAGAAAGTATATCACAGGTTTTTTATGTTTTCTTATTTCCACTTCCCATGAGAAAATATAGCAGAAATTAACATCATCACTTTCAACTAGGATTTTGTCTTATATTATATAATGGCTTATAACATGGAGAATTGACAATGTGAAAATAATCACAGATTAAGAGGTAAATGACACATTACTATATAATTGTAGAACTATTGGTATAATGTTATAGATTAATGTGTTTTTTAAAAAAATTAGAAGCCTGATGATGGAACATTATCTCCGAAACATGTAGCTACAAATGTTAAATAAATAGGAGTTATGCCAAATAAATACTTAAGGATTCTGTCTTTTTTATATTTATAATTTGTTATTTTCACTTCTCTGACAGAATGTTCATCAGGAATTAACTTTACTGGTGTTTCAGTAGTATATTAATTGTTGATTAAATTAATATTAATTCAAAATTGATTTAGTCGTCCGATTAGCCATAGCAGCATAAAGTGACGTTAAACGAAATAAACAAACAAACAAAATTGATTTAGTGTCTTATATTTCGATATTTCCTTATTTCCACTTTAATATTTCCTTATTTCTCATTTTAATATTAGAAGGTAAACAGAAGTTAATATTACTTTGAACAGGGGTTTAGAATTTCTCAGTAAATGTAGGAGAATAACCTTTCCCCTCTAAAAGCAGCGACTAGAACATCGAAATAAATCGGAACAAAGTTAGAATCGATAAAAGGTATTCTGAGCGGGTTTAGGGGTTGGTGTCGCCGATCCGAACCGTTACCAAAAATTTATATTGATGAGGTATAATTGACTGTTAAGTAAGGAGAAGTAGATAGTTCGGGTATGCAGTCATAAAGATACAAGCAATTAAAAATAATTTTTTTAATTTTTAATGCCAACGTTTCAACTTGCATCTGTATTTAATTGCTTGTATCTTTATGACTGCATACCACAACTATCAACTTCTTAAAAATTTATAACTACCGACGGCTTCTATTGCCTCTCAGCTTTTGAAAAATACACCAGATTTTTTCACGAGAAATTTAGAATTTTAAAATTAATAACTGGATCTTGGTAATGGGAATCCGCAGCCTTTTTTTTTTTTTTTTTTTTTTTTTTTTTTTTTTTTTTTTTTTGGTTGCAGTCAATTTCGACTTGGGACGAGTCATTTTGTCGTTGTGTGCCTTGGTTAAAGAAAAAAGAACACAAAATTAATAAAAATATTCATTACCGAAAAGTTTACGTCGTTACTAATTGAGACCGCGCTAATAATTAAGTGAGAATGACATGGGTTTTTAACTCGGTAATGACATTGCATGCATTTTGTTCGGTACAAATCGTTACGATTAAAACAAAAAAATTATTGCTTGTGCCAACTGTTTAGGAACAAATGACAGTCAAAATTGAAACAAAGCCAATGAAGTAATTTGAAAAACAAGAGTGATAATACTAGTCGTGGTAATGACAACAATAAAGGTACGTGAATTACTTCTCAGGTTGTAACCACGTGTGAGGGAACTACCAAACTGACTATCGCTTCGCCGCTATGGCTGGTCTTCAGCAAGAGGTGTACCACTACATTTTGAAAAAAAATTACCAACTGTACCATTTCTTAAGTTGATTTCTCTACAAATTTATTTCTCGCTTGGTAATGACATCGTATTGATGGGACCAAGTTTGGAGCAAAATAAACATACTATATTATTACCAAAAACACAAAAATGAAAACAGGATCTTTAGGTTATCCCTAATGCGAGGAAATAAATTTTACTACCATTCGCCATAGTTAACGAAACCAAAGTAAAAAACTATGAATGGGACACTCCGTGGTAATGACATTTTCGTTGTTTATAAGCAATTTTCAAATCAAATTATTCGTTTTTCTTCAAGTTTAATATTTTATTATGAAAAAATGTTTCACCACCCTAATATCATTGGGCAAAAATTAAGGTAGGACTTAGTTAATTGATTAATAATCTTATGGGACTAAAAATTGCCCGTAATCTGAGAATCATCCAATTATTTATTTAAATATTTTATTATTAGTTAATATTATAACTTGTCAGGTTATAATTAAACATATGATTGCTTAGCACCATTATCTACCTCATATGTTATCCGTTTCATTGTAATATTCCCTGATATCATATTTTGTATTACTATACGCGACTTGTCTTTGTTCGATTTAATTCGTTGAATAAATACAAAAGAAAAAGCGAGGCATTTTACATCGAATAACACTTAATAAAATATTTAAATAAATAATTAAATATTTTTTTGTTTTTTATTTAATCATTTAATAATAGGAACAATCAAACGATCTCTCATTGACATGTTATTTCGTTTGGGAAGGTTACTGGTAATCTAAACATATGATTATAAATTCAAAAAGAAATGCGGGGAACAAGTGCAAAAGAGCCCTTTTTTTTGTACCACTATTCAAGAGGATTTTACCTTTTATAGATTCTAACCTTGTACCGATTCATTTCGATGTTTTAGTTGCTACTATTGGAGGGGAAAGGTTGGCTACCATAAAAGCCAGTAAAGGACACTGGTTTCAGAGCTGCCAGGATACGACGAAGGCCGGGGGACATCCTTGGCTACTCTCCTTCCCGATAAACTTTCCTCCTTAAGGATACTATTTTGAAATATTCCAGGATTTAACGATTTTAAAAGTTCGCAGAATACTCCGCCATTGTTGTTCTTTTTGAAAATTGATAGAATAATTATGTTCTTTTACAAAGGACTCTCTCTTCCCATTCTTTGGATTTGGTCATTGTCTAGCATATTCATTGGGAGGTTGGAGGAAAGGAAATTCACTTTTAAAACTGGAAAAACTAGGTGTTATTATTATTATTACATTAGAAGTGACCATAAAGCTACGTTCTCACGGGGTAAAAAGACGAAAGCGTGGCACGTCTTCGTTTTCTCTCTCGTGGTGCTTGCCTGGAGCGGGGGAGAAGAGTGAACTAGCCGAGAGTCGTGGACCGTTCACACGACCACGATTCAGTTTGCCCCTTGAAACCTACCATGGAGGAAAGTTGTGCAGTTTTGGATCAGTTTTTATTGATATGTTGGCAAAAAGATTGAGAGAGTCACGTGGACATATAAAAAAAAACAGAAGAAAAAGCGTTGTTGGGTCAGGAACTGGATACTCGCAAGAAAAATCATCGAATATTAATAAAACAGTATCCTTAAGGACAACAATGGTGGAATATCCTTCTACCACATTAAAATCGTTAAATATTAAAAATATTTTAAAACAGTATCCTTAAGGAAAACAATGGCTGAATATCCTTCGGATAACTTAAAAACCGTTAAATATTTTCATATTCATAAAACAGTATCCTTATAAGGACAACAATGGCGGAATATCGTTCGGATCCTGGAATATTTCAACATATTATCCATTTTTGTTCTAAATAAACCACTTGTCAACTCTCTCTGCTGGCGTGGTCCACGCGTGAAAATCAAACAGGTTTGATACCGTGCGTGAGAGGTCGTGGACTCACTTCTCTCTAGATGACGTCAGAGGCAAATTCACGCCACCTCGTTCAGACGGAAGGAATTCCACGAATGCGTGGATCACGCTAGCGTGCCACGCCCCGTGAGAACGCAGCTTTAGGCTGTGAGAAAGAGAGCAAGAAGCTACATTCGATACAACGGAGGACATTTTGAACATTTAATAAAATAACGTAAGGTACATTCACATTACGCTGACGTGACGTGTTGACACGCGCTGACGACTACGGCAGCTGTCATGTTAACCAGCGCCAGCCAGAGTGTTAGACGCTTTAGATGAAGAGAGAGAGAGTACATTACTGTGATAGCAGCTTTTATAGCCGCTCACTGCTCAAGGAGAATATAAAAGCATATTTTGACATTCAATTCTTAATTTTAATATAGAAGTTGATGAGGTGTGAATTGGTGATGAAATGAAATTCGAAGTAAGGGTCTAGTAGTCACGTTCGTGGATTTTAAAAAAGCATACGACAGTATCCATCGTGAATCATTACTGGAAATCCTTAAAGAATTTGGTTTACACCAAAAACTTATCAACCTAATTAGTATGACCTTTAAAAATACAAAAGCAAAAGTAAAATTTAGAAGTGAATTATTAGAATCATTCACTATAAGAACTGCCTTGCTTTTGCGGACGATTTGGCATTACTTGCTAACACAATTGAAGAGGCTAAATTTCAAATTGAGCAACTAGAAATTATAGCAAAAAAAGTGGGATTACAAATTTCATTTGAAAAAAACAGAAATGATGCCAACTTTTGTTGTTGATTTACCAGTCATTCGACTGAACAATAAGAAACAGATTAAAATAGTTAAGAAGTTCAAATACCTTGGGGAAATAATAACATGGAACACAAATGAAAAAGCAGCAATAGAACACAAATAAACTAAATTGAAGCAAGCACAAAGACTTACCTGGCCAACCTATAAAAAGAAATCTCTTTCGATAAATGCTAAGTTGAAACACTATAATTCCACAGTTAAACCAGAGGCAACTGATGCTAGTGAAACGTTATTCAAATTAAATGTTAAATCTACAACAGACAAAGTACAGAAAACTGATAGAAGAATTATCAGAACAATTATTAACAAAAAACACCAAGTTGATGGACAGTGGAGATTGTTGCCTAACAACATAGTCTACAGTGGATGTGAGTCAATAATAACTACCGGAAACCAGGATATTGAAACAACTATTTAAATACTTTTTGAAAAATAAAATAAATAATAATTGGTTCAAAGAAGTTCAGGATGATTTGAAAGAATTAGATATAACTCAACAACAAATCAAAGACAGAGAAGAGAAGAGGATTTTGAAGAATAAAAGTATAAGTCTCAAACTAAAAACAGTTAAACGGAAACAATATACTATAACGGACACACAAAGGGCAGCCAGGTCGGAGAGGATGAGAAAGTTCTGGGAGCAGAAGAAGAAGAAGAAGAAGAAGAAGTCTAAGTAGAATACTCAAATGTATTGATTTAAGTGCTCCAATGTGGGCGTAAAATATGTAAATATATATATATATATATATATATATATATATATATATATATATATATATATAAAGTTGATGGTACAAATGGAGAGAGGTTTGATTTCATCTGTTTGGATTTCAATTTCTAATTATGAACGTATATGACAGCTTGGCAAACCTTGTTTCTGCTACTGAACATTGCATATTTAATTTTTTGTAATTGTAAACATTATTATTTCTAAAACTTCCTAGAACAATGAAGATGGTGAAAATTTTGTCACATGTGTTCAATAGTTTTACCATTGTAAAATCTGTTGCGGAATGGTGCTGACCAAATACCGATGATTTTCAAACTTCACTGATATCCACATGTCGCACCACATAGTTAAATCTTTTTTAATAATTTAATTGAATATAAGTAAATTTTATTATCAATTCCAAGCTCTTTATAACATTGTACCTTTGTAACATCTCATGTATAACGGCGCTAGTCACCTATCGGACAAATTTCAAACTTTATACTGATATCCACATATTTATGGTTTTTTTTAATAACAAATTAATTGAAAATCAGTAGATTTTATTATTTCTAAACCTTCTTTGAGCTTTGAAGATGGCGTGGTTAAAAATTGATATAGATTGGTTCAGTTGTTTTCGCGGTTAGTGATCACTATGGCTCGGATGTTTATGCAATTAAAAATTAAAAATATGTGCATAAAATATGCATTTATTTTTGATAAATATGCAGGTAAAACAAAATAATATGCACAAACAATTAAAGTATTTTATTAGTTACTAGCTGAAAGGACCCTGCTCCGCTACGGTTTAATATCATTAGGATTAAGGACAATTTAAATCAGTAAAAGATAAGCTTAACGTTGATGATTATTATTACTTAAATAAACCTGAAGAATTCCATTCTTAGAATAATTTCAATAAGTAAATTTGACAATTTGTAAAAGTTAATTTTATATTATTTTGCTAGTCCTCCAGTGAAGCTGCGAGGCAGCACTGCCTACCATCTTACCCAGCTCTGATACCAGACCATCAGCTTTTCTTATAGCATACTTTAAGAGAATATTGTCTCAACTTCTCTACTTTTTTGATTTTTTCGAATAAAGATTAGTCTTTGTGTTTCTATTTTTGCGTACATATCAAGCATAAATTGGTGGAGGAGATTACGAAATTAAAGTAAATAAGGTTCTTCACCTCCTCGCTCCATCAACATATAAGCATAAAAATCAGCTGCAGACACAGTTTTCTTAAGTGATGTATTGGTGTTTGGGTCACGCTGAGGTATGTTAATACTATAACTGGTAACGGTCGGGTTAAGAGGAGGCAGCAAACTGGCTTGACCCGCGCTACACCGACCAGTTCGATCCTTACGCTTCACTTCGAGTTTACATTTATCGATAGCTCTTTCCTATAACCTGACATGTAAACAATCACTTTCTACAGTTTCAACTTGGATTGTGTTGTTTAGTCTGTTATATTGATATTTAGTCTTCTTAAATGTTAATAACTGAAACATAAGTTAACAACATGAGTTTCATTAAGGATTAAGTGTTTTATTAATTCATGTTTTCTTATTCCCTCTTATCTAATGTGTAAAAGTCCCATCTATCTTATCTAATGTGTCCCTCTTTCAACTAGGATTCTGTCTTATAATTTATAATGGATTATAACATGGAGAATAGACAATGTTAAAATAATCACAAATTAAGAGGTAAATGACACATTACTATATAATTGTAAAACTGTTGGTATAATGTTATAGATTAAAGTGTTTTAAAAAAAATTTGGAAGCCTGATGATGGAGCATTGTCTCGGAAACATGTAGCTACAAATGTTAAATAAATAGGAGTTATGACAAATAAATACTTAAGGATTCTGTCTTTTAAATATTTATAATTTGTTATTTACACTTCCCTCACATCACAAAGTTTATCAAGAATTAACATTACTGTTGGTTTAGTATTATATTATTAATAGTAATATAGGTAACGGTCGGGTTAAGAGGAGGCAGCTCCTACGCCCGCTGAGAATACCTTTTATCGATTCTTACCTTCTTCCGATTTATTTCGGTGTTTTAGTCGCTACTTTTCGAGGAGAAAGGTTATTCTCATTTATTTACGGAGAAACTTTAAATCCCTGTTCAAAGTAATATTAACTTCTGTTTACCTTATGATATTAATATGAGAAATAAGAAAATAATGAAGTGGAAATAAGAAAATGTCAAAATATAAGAAACTAAATCAATTTTGAATTAATTAATATAATATATTACGGTAACGGTCGGGTTAATCGAACTGGCCTTACATTTCATCACCAGAGAACATAAGTCTTTTAACCTCCTCTTTAACATAAGTCTTTTAATAGTTTCTCGTCACGAAACAACTCAAACTTGTAAGTTGTAAGTAACCTCTGCATCTACCATGAGTTCACAGAAAGTACCAATCTTATAAGGTGAGAAAGAAAGAAATACCTCTTGAAAGGTTTTATTGAACACAATTTCACACATTTAAAACTACATGACTCGTAAACAACTAACACTTAACCATAAACTGAGAAGGTTATACAAAAACATATGAGAAAATGAAATACAAATACAATGTTATTATTTACTACATTAAGGTTTCGACATCGATTGTATTTTTGTTTGTTTACAACTATAAGGAACTTAATCGGTGGTCAAAGTTTGCGGCTTAAAGATCTAACCTATTTTTTAACTTAGCTTATCTCCACATACCATATGATAATTAATCTTTTATTATTCACCCAATAAAAATTGAAATCGCACTTTTCGCAAATTAGCCGCGATCCAGGCCGATTTTTAAAATTCCTTTCTTAGCCAGCACCTACGGTCATAGAGGAATCTACATATCGAATATCATTCCAATCCGTTCGGTGGTTTCTGAGATTTCGTGTTAAATGAGTGAGTGGTATTTCACAAATATATAATAGATTATAATAAAACTAACTAAAAAAAGGTTATAATAAGTAACTTATAAAGTTATAAGAAAAATTGAAGAAAAGAAGTTGATTTATAAAGATAAGTTATTCATTTGTAAAATTTTTGGCAACCATACAACATCCTAAAATTTTCAAAAGTAAAACATTGCCGGTCAGAACTAAAAATTTTTATATTTACTAAATGATCTATCACAGATGTTCATGGTGGTTAAAGTGATAAAAGTGTTATAGGTTATATTTTACTAAAATTACTTTTTTTACTTGGAATAACTTTGAAAATGCATCCTATCCTATTTAAGATCGTCTTAGGTTAGCCTTCGAGCAAAGAGGATCTAGAAGCTTTAGCACGAAGGACAGATAAGAGGCTTTATTTTTATTATATATATTTTAGTTCTATCTTTTCTTTTTCTAAAAAATTTTTTTTTTTTTTTTTTAATTAGTAAAAGTTAACTAATTTATATTACACCTTACATTTACTTATTTATTTAATTTTACAAGTTATAATATATAAAAAGAAGAATGTCAGCGAATAGCGATGGTCGGGACGATATCCCCCCCGATAAAAATCAGTTAGAAATAAACAATTTAGCTCATAATAGTAATTTATTACACAATTTTGCTAATAATAATTTAGTTCAAGATTCAAATATAAATTTAACTGTAAACGAAAGTGAAATGGATTCAGAGGAAAGTACTAACGAGAACATTAGCTCTAATATTTCAAACAGCCCGAATGTCAAAATTATAGAAAGTATAAATAAAACAAACACAATAAATAAAAAATATAACAACCCGTCTATACGAAGCAAATGATTTAGGGCCTTATTATGTCTTTATAGAAAGCAAATCCGCCGAAGGGGCCGGTATTAGCCGCATTCACCCTATGACAATAGGAAAACTATTAAATCAAACTACTCCTGAAATTTATAACAATATTTTAACAATAAATAGAACAGGGCGAAACAGAATAAAAGTGGAAACCAGGTTAGGATTGCATGCAAATGCACTGGTTACATCCGAAATATTAAAATCAAAAAATTTTTTAGCCTACATTCCGCAATTCATGCTGGAGAGGAAAGGTGTAATAAGGGGTATAGATGTAAATCTTACGGAAGAGGATATACTACTACATACTAAAACATTATACTCCGAATCGGTCAAAGTTATTGGGGTTAGAAGGTTCAAAAAGAAAATTTTTAACAAAGATTTAAAAGAATTCGAATATAGACCGACAGGAACAGTACTAATAAATTTCAGAGGTCAGCTACTCCCTAATTATATCACTATCCACCATGTTAGGTGCGAAGTACATAGATATGTTCAATCGGTAATTCAATGTCAAAATTGTCTCCGATTTGGTCACTCGACTACACAATGTAAAAATTCAACAACCAGGTGCTCAGATTGTGGCGAAAAACATTCAAAAGAAGAATGTAACCCCGGGACTTTATTAAAATGCGTGCATTGCAAGGGAAACCATTCCTCTTTAGCAAAAAACATATGCCCAGAATTTAACAATCAAAAAAAGATAAAAGAACTGATGTCAGCACAAAATATGACCTATTTAGAAGCTAAAAATTATTTAGAAGGGAAATCATTTAGATGGGCCGTTTTAAGACATACAACAGAAACATTCCCAACATTGGAACAATCAAACAGTAGGGATTCATTTAATAAACCAAATACAGCTGTTAGTAATAAAATTAGTATCAACAAAAGGCTCCGAGTCACAAGTCCAGAAAGACAACCGAACAATAACCTCTTTGTTCAGGCGAGTGAGATAACAAATAGTTATACGGCACCTTTGTACCCAACAGCTCCTGTGTTTACTAACAAAAATCTTTCAAGAGATAAACCGACGGGAACTCCTTATAATAAACCAACCAAAGTACAAGTTTCAGATGCTATTTATTCTATAGTAAATACAATACTATCTATTAAAAATGTAACAATTAGTGAAGAAGAAATCAGGAATATGATTAAAGATAGAAGCGAAAGCCTACATATATAATAATTAATACGTACACAAAATAACATAAACAATTTTCTAAACTATTAATCTAATTAATCTAACATCTAATCAACTATTAATTAAAAATTGTCACTTACTAAGTCAATGACCCTAAATATAAAAATAATGCAATGGAATGCTAGATCAGCAATTTGTAATAAAAATAGTTTAGAGTCATTTCTTTTTAATGAAGACATAGATATTGCCTTAATATCAGAAACATGGTTTAAACCCAATAGATACATCAATATACCAGGATACAATGTAATAAGGGAGGATAGATCAGATGGTTATGGAGGTGTAGCAATTATAATAAAATCGAAGCTATACTTTAAACAAATTTTAAATTTTCCAAAAATTAACAACCTAGAAGCAGTAGCAATTAATGTAACAATAGTTAATAAAATCAAACTTAATCTGGCCTCGTTATATGTTTCCCCTAAACACTTAATCACCAAATCAGATTGGGAAAATTTTTTAAATAGTTTTGATAGTCCTTTACTCATAGGTGGAGACATGAACGCTCACCACTATCAATGGGGGTGTGATAATAGTGATAACAAAGGTAACAATTTGATTTCAGCTGTGGAAAATTCAAATCTGATATGCTTAAACAATGGCGCGCCAACTTTTGTAAATAATTTACATCAGTCAAATAATATTTGTTTAGACGTTACATTTGCCTCGGCAAACATTGCTAACATTATAGATTGGAAGGTGTACGATGACCCCTTGGGATCTAATCACCTACCCATTGTCATGAACATTTCCTACCGCGTTGAATACACTAAACCAACTGCTCATTTTCAATCTAACAGAAAATGGTTAATTAATTCAGCAAATTGGGAAGAATTTGAAACTGTGGCTAAAGATAATAATTCAGCCCTATCAGATAACTCAACCTATGAAGATTTCATTAACTTTTTAAACGAAACTAGTAGTAAAACTATTCCGCAATATAAAGCAAGATATAATAGAAAATTTAGTAGAAAATGGTGGGATAAAGAATGCACATATTTTCTTCAAAACAAAAAAAAAAACGCCTTCAAAACTTATAAAAACTTTCCGTCAATAGATAATCTCAAAAATTATCAAAGATCAGACGCTATGTTCAAAAATATTACCCGAAATAAACAAAAGCAATCGTGGCAAACATTTTGTTCAAGCATAAATAAAAATACCCCCATAAAACAGATATGGCAAATGTTGAAAAATATAAATAACCGCAAAACAAATAATGAATTCTCTATTACCACTGGTGAATGGTGTGAGGAATTAATAGATCTTTTAGCACCACCATTAGCTAGCATACCCCTACAACAAGAAAATGAAGAAACCACGAACTTAGAAAACAACGTCAATAAAGGTAACGACACAAATATCAATAACATATCCGACGAGGATACAGGAAATAAATTTTTTGATATGAAAAATAGCGATAAAATTTTATCTAAATTCTCGCTATCGGAACTTTTAAACGCACTAAAAAATAACAACAATACGGCACCTGGCTTAGATAACATCCATTACTTAATGTTAAACAAACTGCCGCTAGAATCCAAAACTCATTTATTACATATAATGAATAATATATGGGAATCTAACTCAGTCCCAGATTCATGGAGAGATTATTGTGTAATTCCGTTCCTCAAACCAGGAAAAGATCCAAAATTAGCAACTTCCTATCGACCTATTTCTCTCAGCTCATGTGTTCTAAAAACCTTCGAAAGAATGATAAAATGTAGGTTAGAATGGTGGTTAGAATTTAACAAAAAATTACCCGAATATCAATATGGTTTTCGTAAAGGAAAATCCACCTTAGATAGTCTTTTGGCATTACACACAGACATTAATATAGCATTTACTAGTGGAAAAAAAAAAAAACAATAGCCCTATTTCTAGACATAAAAAAAGCATATGATACCGTTCCGATCCACATCCTTGCTAAAAAAAAATGATTAAAATAGGCATACCGCATAAATTTACAAAATTAATAATCAATCTTATAGAAAATAGAAAAATATATTTAAGAGTGAATAATACTATAATTTCAACCAGGAATGCTAAAGTCGGACTGCCACAGGGAGGTATTTTAAGCTGTATTTTATTTATATTATTCTCCTCTGATTTAAGAAATTATATTCCGGAGGAAGTTTCGATACTACAGTTTGCTGACGATATATGTTTATATACTACACATAAAAAACAAATATTGGCTTAGAAGCATTAAATGAAGCGGTAAAAGGTTTTAAAAGATGGCAGTTAGATAACGGCATGGAAATTTCGTCTACCAAATCGGTGGTTTGCCCATTTAGTAGAGAACATGCCTTCCCATTGGGGGATCAAGTTGCTTTGGGTGGAATTACTTTTCCTTGCGCTCCTAATGTCAGATTCTTAGGAATGTATTTTGACAGAAAATTAAACTGGAATAAACACGTATTGGAAATTATTAAAAGATCCGAGAAAATGATTAATACACTCAGAATGATAAGTATCAATTCCAAATGGGGAGCTGACCCAAACATATCTTTATTATTTTATAGATCTACGATAAGGGCAATATTTGATTATGGAGCAGTCATATACGGTGAAGCCCCTGATTCATCATTGAAAAAACTAGAGGTAATTCAAAACCGTTGTATAAGAATTTGCCTAGGCTTTCTTAAATCAACACCTATAGATATTATGCTGAATGAGGCCGTCGAAATGCCACTAAAAATCAGAAGAGAACTTTTAACTAGTAAAACCCTTTTTAAAATTAAAGCGAGGAATCCTATATGCTACAATAAAATAGTAAATTTAAGTATTTTAATATTAAGTAAGGCATACTGGCAGAAAAAGAAATACACTCCACTTATCTTCAATAGTTTTTTAAAATATCAAAAAATGCTAGACCTGGTTCATTCTTCAAACAGATTACCACAATTTTCTGTTAACTTCGAAATGTTGTTCCAAAATTTTCACATAATATTAAATAAAAAAACTAACTCCCTATCGCATATTGCAGTATGTCAGGAAACTAAAGCCTTTCTTTCAGACAAATTCCCAGAACACATTCATATCTATACAGACGGGTCTAAAATTAATAATACTTCAGGCAGTGCAATTTACATTCCAAAATATAAATATAGAGCTAAATTCAAATTACCTTCCGGTTGTTCATCATTCACCTCAGAACTATATGCAATTTTAGAAGCCTTAAAATATATTAAACAATCAAATAAAAGTAAATTCGTAATCTTATCAGACAGCCTAAGTGCCTTACAATTATTAAAAAACCTCAAAAACATAAATAGTCACAACATGTTAATAGATATTCTTAAAGTACATAGCTTCTGCATACAAAATAACAAACAGGTCGCATTCCTATGGGTTAAAGCTCATATTGGGATTATAGGAAATGAAGAAGTAGATAAATTAGCCAAAGATGCTACGATTAGCGGCGAACAGGTAAAAATTTCGGTCCCATTTACAGATTTTAATTTAGTAATAAAAGAAAGCTGTCATAACACATGGCAGTATCAATATTCACTATCTCCTACAGGGCAGTATTACAAATCCGTATTTCCTAGTGTCTCACGCTGGCCATGGTTTTCAAACACTACTCTAAATAAACAAGAAATAAAAACTTATTGTAGATTACGGTCGAATCACGGTTTGTGTAACAGTTATTTGCATCGTATCGGAATTTCGGAATCGGCCGCCTGCCAAAACTGCAATAACCGAGAAACTTTGCACCATATTGTTATGGAATGTAAGGCATATACACCTCACAGAAAAAAAAAACTCTTTGAGGACCTTCAGAATAACAACATTACATATAAAGAAATAATAACACTAAGCGGAAGAGATGAGATAGGCTACATTTTGAACTATTTTAAATCAATAAAAAAATTCATTTAAAACATAAATAGGTAAAAAAAATTTTTTTTTATTTATTTTTTTTTCTTTTCAATTTTTACTAATTAATTAAACTATTATATCTGGCTGTATGGAACTATCCAATGCCAATAAATTAAAAAAAAAAAAAAAAAAAAAAAAAAAAATAAATGATCTATCAACGTCCACAGAAGTCCCCGGAGCACGTATAAAAGGTCTCTAATACAGGAGGGCTGAGCGGCGTATCTTCTTTCCCAATGGTTCTCTTAAGAATGTTATTGATCATTTGTAAATTTTCAAGTCCCGGATTTTTTTTTACAAACATCCTCTACTTTTTAACGGATTTTGGAACTGTAAGATCCTTGAATATTTTTTTTAGTTTTGTTATAGCATCCTCTACCATTGCTAAGCTTTCTGGCAGCTATAAATTTTGTGTTTTCAGGTTTTTGATGATTTTAACTAAAAACCCAACGTTAGTCGGAATGAAGCATAAATTATTTTTCAACGAAGTCATATGGAGTAAATTTTGGGCTTTTAGAATTAACACCACTGCTGTATCGTCCAGTTTAAAACATTTTTATTTTTGTCGAAATTTATTGAGTAGTAACTGGCTGCTTCTAGCTATGTTTCCCATCTTGTGGTATTTGGTTCAGGAGGTAAATTTAATTCTGGGTAGGTCTGTTTTAAAAGTTTTACACGACTTTCGGAAAGATTTTTTTCACATTGGAGATGAGCCCAACAACATCTTCAAATTCATTTCTGATTGTTTCTACAAATCTGTGAAGAGCATGTGCTTGGCAGGTTACGTGAATCAAATTAGGGTAGAATATTTTCAACGATTTGGCAGCCTTGACCATATACGGTGCAGTGTCAGGAAGAAAAAGAAATACCTTGTGTAGAATTCCGTTCGACCAAATCAAGGACATCGAATCATTAAAGAATCGGGCAATTGTCTCATGGCTACATTTATTTAAGAGTTGTAAATTTATAAGATAAGGTTGAGATGGTTGTTCAGAGAGCTTTCCGATAATAATGTTAGCTACGTACCTCACAAGAGCGACAGTAGTTTCGTCCACAGAAACACAAATTGGACCGTCTTTGATATGGCCGCGGATTTTCACTATTGTCTCCTCGTAAATATCGGAAAGATAATGTTTCGGAATAGTACTCCCGTCGGGCATTTTGAGGCCAGTGTTTGTTTCCAAAAAGTGTTTTATTAACTCGGGGGTTGTTAATTATATAAAATGGAATATCTTACAAATGCACGACATAGGTCGTGAAAAACTGGGGATATTTTAATGGACAACGTTGACGGAGTAAGGAACGATTTAGTTGCCTTTTGTTTCGCTTTTAGGTTTTCTTTATTTTTGGTCGTTCCAATACGCTGTGTCACTTGAGACTTCCGAGCAGTTGAAACCACTACATTGCAACTTGTGCAATATAAAACCGCGAAATCGGCTCGAAAAGTTTCGTTTGGGAAATCCCGTAAATACTTGTTCACTAATTCAATCGTTTTACACTTTAGTTTTGGCATCTTTACCAACGTGGGTGACGCTGTGAACGATGCAAACGTTTGCGTACTGGGAGTTAAAGAAAGGGGAGAGGATTCTTAGCATTTAAACAGTAACCTGCTATGAAGTAAAAGCCGTGGCTTTTCGTGGTATTCTGTGTGTCTGATGCTTTAATTCTTTATCGGCTCTAAACTTTATTTTTTCAAAAAATGAAAACGTTTGACGCAATATAATATGAATATGCAATAAAAATATGCAAAAACCACTGGAATATGCATAAATATGCAACATAAAAGCTGCTTTAATGGAACCGTTTTGGTCCAAAACATGTTTCGAAAGTCATAATAGTGATATACGAAGCATATATTAAAATATGCAAATGCATAAACATCCGAGCCCTAGTGATCACAATCGAAGAATGGCTTGTCGTTTTATGTAATAGTATATCTATATCTTCTTGTAATAGTGTGATATAGTGATGATTCTGTTTTCCTTTTGTATTTGAAATAAATATTCAGTGTTAAATCATTCAATTCCTAATCAGATTGAGCCTTCTATATTATCATTCTTACCTCAACTGGCAAAGTCCTAAATTGAGGAATGCCAACAAAGATTTCATTGAAATAGGTCGGTGGAGGGAGGGGGGGGGGGACATCGCACAGATATTTCACAATTTTTTTATTCATATTGTTGTTAAAAATATGATCTTCTATTATTTCTTCTCGTACCAATACTTTTCTCAATAATAAACGATGCCCAGAATTAACTCATCACAATTTAGCAAAACTATAAAGGGTCAAATCGGTTAAACGGAATGAATGAAAACTGGCATCTTATCAAGGATTATTACCTTCATTTTTTGGACTTCATCCAAAATAGTACTCAGAACGAAGTACTCTCAGCTGCGTCACTGGTGTTGAAATCAATTTGAAGACTGGCTGAGAGACGCTGTAGCTGCAGAAACTCATTAGAGAAGCAGGCCATTGCCATGACTCTAACGTAAATATATTTTTTCAAGAGGTCTCGAGGTCACTGCCTTTTTAGTTTGCGAGGAGGTTTATAAGGATGAATGGAACTGGATAATGATTTAGCCAGAATGTTGGGGCGATCCGAAAGGTTTGAAGTCGAGGACAAAAGGTATATTGAGATCATTAGGTAGGCTTTATTACAGGCACATCGTGGAGACTTTATGGTAGTTCAGAGGACTTCCGATTATAACTATTGAATATATTTGGCATTCGATTGTTTTGCGGTCCTTCATAGGTGAAGTCTATAGTTCCAAAGAGGTTTCAAAATGGTCTTGTATATGGGAAATTTATTGTCAGTAGCAAGGTGAGTAGTCTGAACAGTTGGCTAAATCCTAAGATCAAAGAATATATAACGGAAACTGAAACTCCGAATAAATAAACCATTTATACAGCACGTATTGATTTATGGCAGAGGTACGGTCTCTTATCCTTGAGAAAAAGGTTGAACATTTTGAACGTTATGTTCTCAGGGTAATAGATTTATTTTTTCCCCCAAAATGTAACAATGAATTAGGGATCAGAAGAAAAAAAGACTTATCAGGAAATAATCTCGGGAAAATCAAAAAGTCAATCGCGATGGATATGAAAAGAAGGAGATGAGGTGGCAAGTAGCTGTCCAACAAGTCCTCCCTCTCAAACAATGAACGATGCAGTATTAAGAAACTAACCAAGAAGGAGGCCGAAACTCTGATGAGTGGACAGGGTTAAAAAGGACGCAGACGAATATCATATAATAAACTGGAAGGTTATCACCCGAGATCGGCTGAGGTGGAAAAAGCAGGTAGATCTCCAATCTCTGTAAAGCAACCAAAAAAAAAAAGTTGTCTAAAGCATCTTTTAAGTTCTTACCCTTTGAGTCTTGAGTCAGGATCATATGAAAGTACTTTGTCGAGGATTAGACAGATATACCGCACTTCTTTCAGATATAGGTAGTGGGATAGCTTTTATATAGACATGAGGACAGGGTTTATTAAAGTTAGGTGATTGCATTTTAATTCGTTCACTTTGATTCGCCATTTGTTGCACCAAACTTCGATCTGGGAAAGATGTCTTTGGAGTTTGGAGGAAGATATTTGAGGACTGGATAGGATTATAGAATAGCTCTGACATCAGCAAATCCTGTCAGACTAGTTCATCAAGAGAACTTGGAATATCTGAACTTTGGAGAGTATAGAGGACTGTGCCCTGAATGCTGCCTTATGAAACAACAGCTTTATAACAATTGTTGAACTCATTACCACAGCGAATTTGGAAGAACCTATTACAGGTTGAAGCGAAGGACTGATTGTAGAGATTGAGTAGATGGAATTTTAGCTTGAAGAGCAAGAAGTGTAATAACCGGTCGAAGCATGGGCTAGATCCTGAAATTTACCTTACTATTGCAATATTCCTTACAATGATATTATTAATGTTTGAAATAATAAACTATATAATTAATACTTTAATACCACTGTCCTCACCACTTATGCCGATGAAACATGTGTGTTATCATTAAATAATCCTCCTTTCATTACATTCCAATCACTACAATCTCATATTACTAACATTCAAGAATTGTGTCGAAATTGGAGAATTAAAATAAATCCAAACAAATCCCATCAAATAACCTTTACCCTTCGTCGTAAACCTACGACATCCTGTCCTACAGTATCTTTTAATGATGTTTCACTAATACCTGTTGAACAGATCCGCTACCTTGGACTCCTCTTGGACAAACGTCTTACTTGAAATCCTTTTCAATCTTCAACATTTACTAGACAAACGTTCAAAGCTTCCAATTAATTACAAAAGACTCATCTACATGATAAGACCTATTTGGACGTACGGAGTTGAGCATTGTGGTTCCACTAAACCATCCAATTCATCTCGTATCCAATCCTTACAACGCAAAATGCTGCGAAAAACCCTCAATGCTCCTTATTTTGTGACCAATAAACTTATCCATAAAGATCTTAATGTTCCTTATGTTGCTGATTTAGCCCAAAACAGATATGCATCCTTCCATAGTAAGCTCCATAACCACTCTAATCCACTAGTCTCCCAACTTGCTTCCCTCTCTATTCCCGATAATCCTCCGAGGCGTCTGAAAAGAAGATGGCCTAGTGACCTTTTAGTGTAGATTTAATTTAAGTGCTACTAGTGAGTAGTTCATCACAAGTTATTAACATACCATTCTATATACTATCAACACATTTACTTAATGTATATTATTTTTTACAGTTGTAAATATCAATAAATGAGAAGAAAAAAAAATACGTTTAGGTAATTATTATTTGTGCCATTCAATAAAAGGAGATAGGATAAATATTTGATTGAGTTAAGTATTTGATAGAAACGTGATAAAAAACTGCTGTTAATTTCAAATTGAATATGGCGCACTTTATTGAGAGCCCAAACTCCTTGATTTTAGATGACTGAAGTTTAAGGAATGCTAAAAACTACCACTTCCTTTTAAATGTTTTAATGGTTTCCTAATGAAAAACGACGTTTATCGTTTTAAAAAATGAGTTATACGTCATCGGTATTTGTGGGAAATGAGATAGGGACAGTAGTTGGCCTGTTATGTGTGTACATGGCTGGAACTGCCAGTCTATGTATGTTTTGTTATGATATCATCGGGGTAGGGCTTTGATGTCAGTTTTATATTGTTACGTTTGTTAAACGGATGAATATTACATACGTTCCCATGTTTTCTGCCATTAAACGTCCAAGTTTTAAAATAAAAGTATGAGTAAGTGTCAAATACCATTCTTGAACTAGGTTAATTCTTAATGTTATAGCCTTTTCTTTTGAACATATTTAGTCTAATTATTTCTCTTAGACTTATTTCTTTATTATTCTACTAAATGAAAAGGTTAACTAAATATTCCATATTTAGTTTGACTGTCAGTTAAGTCTTTGTCTTTAAGAGTTATTTAGGTTATTCATTATAATGACATGTTTGTAACATTTTTTTTTTCTCCTCCATCATTTTCCCGTGATATGTATTTCAGCCCGAAGCAGTAGTAGAATACGATTACAAAGCCAAGGAACCAGATGAGCTCAACATTAAAAAAGGAGACATTATAACTGACATATCTATTAAACCTGGAGGATGGTGGGAAGGAACATTAAATGGAGGAAAAAGGGGAATGTTTCCTGATAACTTTGTTAAGGTAAGTGTTTTTAAATATTCAATTATAAACGATCTTTATGTAATCTTGGTTTTATTACTTTTCAGTTAAAAGTTCTATTCAAATGAAGGTGACTCATACACTAAGATGTATTACTGTTTTATTTTTGTTTGCGCTATAATAATTATTCAGTGTAACTTGCCTATTGGAGGACACACCCTTGAATATTTTGTATTGTCTTATCTACAGATATCTCAAGTGGTTTATAAGAACAGTTATCATTCCTAATGCATTTAGTGTTAATCTTTTTCATTTATGAATAGTATCCGAAGATTATTTCATAAAAATGATAGAAGAAACTCTTCTACATTTATGATAGATTCCTCTGAAGTAATATTATTAAAATCAGGTTAATGTTTATTTTAGATTTATTAATTAAACTGTTGTTAACACTATCTTCTTTCGTTTTTACAGTTAATTAAAAATGAAGATGGAGAACCCTTACCATCATGTAAGAAATAATAGTTTGTATTAATTTCTTCCATTTACTAGTATTTTACTTTCAAAATTAAACGTTTCATTTCTATTTTAGTTTCTGGTAGAAAATGTAGAGTCAATTTTCCTTATGAACCCCTCAACCCTGACGAATTAAGACTGCATGTAGGAGATGTAATCGATATAATTGCAGAAGTTGAAGAAGGTTGGTGGAAGGGATGCACCAAACATAAGGTAAGAAATAGAACCATATTTGTTAAAGTTGTTTTTATTACTTATTATTAATTTATTTATATTTTTTTGTGTAGATTGGGGTATTTCCTTCAAATTTTGTTGTGGAAATAACCGATCCTAAACCTGATGTCCGAGAAGCATCCCAACGAAAACAGAAAGTTAGTCGAGATGAATCTGTTTCCCATACAATAGGTAATTCAGTGTTGCTATTGCTTAAATTACTGTGTATATTTGTGTCTAAATAAGTTTTTGACCGGTTGGATTAGTTTTTTTATTTTAAATTATTGTTTTTGTTTAAACTTTTTTATTTATGCATTCAGTATTTTAAAGTGAGTATTAATCTATTTATTTTAGCTGTTATTAATTATGGATATTTCTTCTTCTGTAATAAGTCATGTTTCCTAATTCTAACATACAAATAACTTTTGTAAGAATAAGTTGTTTTTAGTGTATAGCCAACATATTTATTTGTAGTTTTCATATTATATTATTAACATGATTTGGTAAAATGATTGTTTATCACCAAAAAGATATAGTTTTACTTTTTTTAGATAATGTTAAGTAGAAATCAAATGATAAGAAAAAGAAAATTACAAAAAGGTTATATTATAATGAAGCATTACTCTTAAGTATTTATAAATTTTATAATATTTTAATTAAATTAAATTTTCTGCCATTATTATTTTTTTAAGCCGTAATACAATCTATGCAGTTAATGCTCAAAAATTTTAAAATGTACTAACAGTAACGTTTTCCAAATTGAAAGAAATAAAATAATTCCATGAAGCTTGAAACAACTCCTTAATGCTTGTGCATTTTTTTTTCCTTAAAATTCGATATTTTTAAAATTATTTTTAATTTTTACTAATAATTTTAAATTAAGATTTTAAAATCAAAGTAAAAAAAAACAAAAAAAAGTAGAACTGGGATACCTTTTAAAAAACTGTATAATTATTTTTCCCATTGAGCTATTTTTTTTTCATTTAACTTTGTAATAAAGAAAAAATATTTAAATTGAATTGGTTGCTAGTTATAAATTATTGGACAGGTAAATTATTTTATTAAATAATTTAACTTTACTCTAAAAAAAAAAAAAAAAAAAAATTCACTTCTTTATTACAACTTTCACTTTTAGATATAATTTGCTAATGACAGCCATTTTGTTGGTGTCTTAAAATTATTACAAAAAAAATTATATAAACCCTCTGCTTTAAAATTTGGGCCCTACGATAAAATATTGAAGCATAAGTTCTTTTTGCTTTAACAGCTGAAGATAATTAAACTAAATAATACAATAATTGCCACATCTGTGCTATCTTAGATTTTTTTTTTTTTTTTTTTTTTTTTTTGTACAATAGACAAACTACTCAAATAAAAGAAAATAAGCCTACAATTGATCCATTTTTTAACATATGGTCATACTGTTATTTAATAAATAATTTCTTCAACTAATTTGAATTTATGATTCTAAATTCTCGGAATCATCCTAGAGTATAATATTGAGAAAATTCATTATCCCGATGATAAAAATGTTTAGTTGGATAGTGGATGCACCATTCCGCCTCATCCAATGCTACCTTAATTAAATGAAAGAACAATGAGTATAGATTTGACATGACTTCCAAACGTTCTCATCAATTTCCTTTTTAACACCACTCTAATTATAAAGATAATAGCTGTTTAATGCATGTCACTTGTTAAATCAAATGTAATATTTAAATTAGGCACAACTTAATAACACATTTACTAATAATTAATAACAATAATGGATGATGTAATCGTTTTCAACTCTTTATCCAACAATTTAAAAAATAAATATACAGTAGGACTTTGATAGCAAGTAGAAAACTTAATAAACAGTCTTGTTATCGAGGGACACTTCTAATCTAGGTTTGAGATGTTGAGGTTAAACAGGCTTTCAGGTTTTCTTATACCTAAAGGTTCAGTTGCAAAATTACTGAAAGTATATAGGGCTAGTATATACACAGAAGAATCTGTTTTTAAGTATTACGGCAATCTTTAGATAATTTAGAAATCCATGTTATTAAGGATCATGCTATCAAGTTCCTACTTTATATATTTATTATATCTAACAATATATTATCTTTTTCTTCGAACTTCAACATAATCAAATGTTAAGGTGTCAACATGAGTACTTCTGAAATCCAAACGACTAAATCAGAAAGTTCATTCGATCTTCCAGTTTTGCCTCCAAAACCAGGTAATGATATCTTTATACACAATTATAGATTATTATTATTATAAAAGTTGAAGTTATTTACTACTAAACAATTAATTTATTAATCGAATTAACTAATTCACATTTCTCTTGACATTGAAAGAAGAGCTGTTCCAACTCGATATTTTCTCTCATTCTTCAATGTTCATGTCCTAGACCGAAGATCATTCTAAAAGTCATATTAGAGCCACCCAGGACTAATTCCCATACTCATCTCATTAGGGTCTTGTAAATTTTGTTTATGTTGATCATGACAATTTTCTAGATTTTAGTATTTAGTTCAAAAAGAAATTTTCCGCCTGTCTCAAACTATGGTTGACCTTTCTTCTAAATTAAATTCCATTGTTCCCTCTAATTTAAACAAGTCTGTTAAAGTGTGAAACATTGAAATGTTTTCTGACGTAAAGTTTTTTTTTTCTCTTTTTCTATATTTATTCTTGTTAGTCATAATATGAATTTTTAAAAAAACTTTTGTTGTTAGACTTATTTGTTGGTGTCACTAAAGGTAGTCAGTGCTTACTTAGTTTTATATAATCATAATTGTTACAGATATTAATTGTAATAGATATAACTTGTTTTAGAAGAAATAACTAGATTCAATTTATTTTCCTTTTTTTTAAAATTAATAAGTTAAGGTTATGATAATAAGATTCAACTTTAACTAATGCCCATAGCAGATCTAATACTTGAAAGAAAACTATACTTTTTGTATTTATATTAATGAATCTTATTTTCTAAGTTATTAATTTGTTTTAATTATTAAAAAAAACGATTTACCTTTGTAGTCCTTTGTTTTTCCCTCAAATGATAATTTCTTATAATAAAGGAAGTCCAGCCATCTTTTATCAGAAGTTTGTTTTGTTTGGTTGTGAGATTATTCAGTAACAAATCTAACTCAGACTTTGAACCTTATTCTTTGTTATTCTGAGTGAAAAGAATCTCTTTATTATTTTTGTTATTTTAAATTTAATTGATTCCAATTATAATAAGTGTTTACAAAATTAAAAAAAAAAAAAATTATATTAAGTGTACACAAAACTTATTTTAATATCTTAAATATTATTATATCCTTCTAATAATTGTTAGATTATATTTCCAAATGATATATGTTTTAAAAACATTTTTTTTTTTTAAATTATTATTATGTAATGAAAAATATTAAATATTAAAATTATTAATTATTTATCGACATCGGAGTTGTATCAGTACTAAGATTTTTTTGTCTGTATTTTTATTATGTAGGTAAGAATGTTTTTGTTGAACATTGATTGGTTATGTTTGTGTTTTGTTTTATTTGTCTCTTAGTTTATTTCTAGTGTTTACATGCTGCTTATAACAATAGTATCTATCACTAATGGCTTAAGAATCTGAATTTCTGATATCGGTGTCATTTATAATAAGAAAATAAAATTGAATTCCAGTTAAATTATTTGCTTTATTATTCATCATTATGTTAATACCATGCCATAATTTTGGAAAATGTGTATAAACATTGATTACTGAAAAAATCTTGACATTATAAACTTGAAAATGTATTCATTATTTATGCTAAAATGATGACATGTGGTTACATATCAGTTAAAGTAACATAAAGAATTTAGTATTCATGTTTATCTTGCCTCAAAAGAAAATTTAGTTTCCTCTACAAAAAGTCATTTTAATAAGTGCAGCTTAATTGTTTAAAGCTTTCAAAACCAAAATTTTCTCTTTATGTTGTACTTGAATTTTAGTTGATGTCAGTATAAAGGTACTTCTCAATATTTGTATACTCATTATCCCACATTATTTTCTTCTTGTTTTTTATTTATTTATTTATTTTTATTTTTTTTATTTTAGCAAAAGAGTATTACAAAGCATTGTACAAGTATGAAGCCGAAAACGCTGATGAGTTATCTATACAACCCGGTGATGTAATTACGCTCATAACAAAAGACGGCCAAGATCCCGGCTGGTGGAAGGGTGAACTAAAAGGAAAGGTCGGATTTTTCCCTGATAATTTTGTCGAACAAATAACCTATGAAGAGGTAATTTTCATCCTTTAGAATATTTCTTATCTATTTTAATTTTATTACGTTCTTAGTTAATTTTAGAAAATATATTTATATTTTCTAGGCGAATAAGAGTGAATTAAAATCGAGATTGTCGAACAGAGCTGGATCTACCATTAGTAAATCTGCAACAACATCGTCTATTTGTGAAAGTGGAACTTCTTCGATTACCCGCAAGTTCAGCGATACATCTAAAATATCTGGTAGCTATTTTAGTTATTACTATTTATTCAATTTCTATTTCATTGTAATTCTTTATTTTTTTCCTTTCTGTTTCCACTACATGCAGTTTTCTTGGCTAGTTAAGGGAGAGGTTTAATTGCCTGAGTTATTAATACCATCCTAACACTGCTGGATTCAAACTTACAGTCGTATATATCTACATATGCTCAGGCAACACAATTTTTTGCTTATTGCATTACCACTGGGCTATGCCCCACCCTTGTTGTTCGACATTAACCAACCTTTCTAATTCAATGAATGGAATTTTCATGTATCATTGTTTATTCTTTTTGTAAATCTGGTTTTAGTTCTCTGGTCAACCACATTAGAGCTCTATGCCCTGTCCATTTTAATCTGCTGTGTCTTCCTATTCCTATTACATTATACAGATTAACAGGTTTCCTTAAATAATTAGTCAGTTTTTGCTTTTTCTTCCCGATATCTAGATATCTACATTAAAGCATTAATAATTAATATCCTCAAGAAATGGTAGGAGAGCATTGCCTTAGACAAGGTAAAGCAAACAGTTTATCATAGAATATCCCCCAAAGTTGCCTCTGGATCTAAAATGCGAAGAACTGATGACTATAGTACGGCAGATTGGGGAAGGCAACTGGCCCAAAGTAGCAGGGTTAGGACATGGCCGCCCTCAGCCAATGACTAGGGTCCACTGTTGCCGCTCTCCTACCTGAGTACCTCATACCACATCGAGCCTTGCTATACACCAATTCATTGTCATTTTACCATTTTTGTTGTTGAAATAGTTAACCTTTAATAAAGCAATATAGTTTTAATAATGCAGTAGTTATTGTTAGTTTATTATTAGAAAAGACTTTTGTTTGTCAATCATGTGACAGATTGTAAGCGGCTGCAAGTGTGACGGGTCAGCAGCATGTCGACTGGCAACGTCTTTCCAAACCTAAGTGATCTTTCCTAATCTCCCATACTTTGGAGTTCTACTGTTGTTTGGCATTTAAGAAGGATGTGATGTTTGTTTCTTGAGGCTTTACGTCCTTATGTACTCTATACTCCTCTACTAGGGCAGGAAGGGCGGGTTATCCTACAGGTTACCTTATCTATTCTACGCTATGTCAACAGCACTATTGAAATATATTTCCACCTATGCTAGATGGGAAGGTCAAGATTCATTTTGTGGGTGACCTGCCCTCGTGGGATTTGAACCCACGACCTTCAGTACCTGCTGAGACCCTCCCCCCACCAACTCCCTCGGCCATCAAGTCCCCAAGGATGTGATGTGATTGGTAGGTTCTCTTGTATTTCATTAGAAAAACCCAGAAGTTTCTGATAGAGACATAATAATGCTTTGCTTGGTTACTTGAGGAGTAGCAAAAGTTCTCATTTTAAAATATGTATGTTATTCCCATTGCTTGAGAGGTATTATTATAACTATTTTTATTTTAATGAACTGTATTTTTAATGTAATGATACTTATCTTATTATTTTTGCTGTAAAACTACTTTTTTTTTTTTTTAGAAGAGAAGCTACCACCATCTGTTGGTAAAAAGCCTGTACTTCCTCCTCCTCCGAAGAAACCACAGAGTTCTGTTGCGGGTAACAAGCTCGCAGAGAGCCCCCCTGCAAGTAAGTCTTGGACTCTTTATTTAGCTATATTTAAGAGCAGAACTAAAAGCTTATAATGTTTTTTTTTTTTTTGGCTTCACCTCCTAAGTAATTATTAACAAAGATTTTTAAATCTTATCATCATCATCATCATCGCCTTAATAGACATTAATCAACGCCTTTTGGTTTTTATGGTTAAACATCAGAGGGCTGCTTAATTAATTATTGTTTAGAAAAAATTAACAAAAATTATTTTATGTAGTTTATTTTTTTACTTTTCAACATAAGTGTGTTCCTGACTTTTTTCTTCATCGAAAAAGTTGGTAGGATTTAAGTTAGGTCCTCAAAATAGCCATCTCATTGGATTATGAGCTCATTCAACGTGAAACAATAGCCTGCGGTTATTTTTAATTTTTGAAGTAAAAAAAAAGAAGTCACTGAGTTCTAAATCTGATGAATCTAGTAGATGTTTTAATGTTTCGAACTTGTATTCCATAATCGTTGCTTTCAAAACTATGTAGGTATGAAAACGTGTTTTGATCAAGAAATATTCTTTAATGCTTGAAAGAAGGACACTGTTTCTTAATTGTATCACTCAATTGGTGCAAAAACTATGCATCCTATAATTGTTTTTTCCAAGAAAGTTTTTATTTTAAATTCAAATATTGTCTGCTCCCTTTTATCAGGAGACTATCATTGTTACTCTATTTGATGTTTCAATGTTATTTGCCCTCACTCGCCTGGAAAAAAAAAACAAAAAAACAATTTTCTGTTGATTAAAATTCAGGAACATGATTGCAACTATCAGTAGTTAATACCCAAAGGTTACAACTTGGACTATGTTTTAGTCGATGAAGTAGAAGAGAGATGGTGCAGTGTTCTTTAAAGAATTGACCTCCATCTCTGGTTCCATGAAGAAAAGGAAAGCTGAATAGTGAAGCAAAGGAACTGAAGTAGTAAAAACAGAAATGTTATTGTACAAGCTCTCATGAACTTCATGTCAATGGTTTTTCAGTATCCCATATTTTTAACGAGTACCTTTACTACTCTTCAGGTTGACTGAATCGGGAATACTTCGAGACTTCTCAAAGGCACTGGGAAACGATGAAAAAATGTTTGAAAAAGTGATAGTCCTCCTTCACAGAGAAAAACTGTATTATAAAATATAGATAAATGAAATTAACTTTTATTAAGATAAGAGCGTTGATGACTTGATGTTTTATGCTCGAAAAATCTCAAATAAATAAATACATTTACTAATAGTGAGCCATTATATACTTTATATATATATATAAATTATGAAATGATTCTAGATTATTAAATATTTTTTTAAATATATTTTTTATTTTTTGAAGAGAAAAGATTTGACCCCGGTTGGGATTCGAACCCAAGTCTGGGTTCGAATCCCAACCGGGGTCAAATCTTTTCTCTTCAAAAAAAAAAAAAAAAAAAAAAAATATATATATATATATATATATATATATATATATATATATATATATATATATATATATATATATATATATATATATGCATACTTATTAATTTACTAATAAACAATAGCTTGGTTTCAAGGTAAGGTCTTCTAATTAATATAAGTTACATTGTTCTGCATTTTCCTGCTCAGTCGAGAATTAGCTTATATAAAAATTGTTTAATTTGAAGGGTTTAATTGTTATTTTGTTTGAGCAGGCCAAAGCTCGAAGGTTATATCCTCTTCAAGTACGACTATAAAACACAGCAGCTCTATGTCGGAAACTAATGCTAGTTCTACGAGTGCCAGTAGCAATAAGTGGACCGTAGTCGAGGGGTCGGACAACATCGATGGCCTCAGTTGGAGCAAACAGCAATCGTATTCTGTCAAAAGTGAATCCTCTAAGTAAGTCTCAAGTTAACTTGATTTATTTTTTTATTTTTTTAATAAATATTTACAACAAATATTTAGAGTATTTTGAAAGAAATTCTTCACTTTCTTTGCTGGGGTAGACCAAAACATATATACAGTGGAGTGTCGATTATCCGAGCGCCCACTATCGGAACGATCAATTAACAAAACCTCGTTCTTTTTGTAATGTAATTGTAATAAAATTGATCGTATAATTACTTATTTTGATTGTTAAAATTATTTTTATTTAAAAATTATATGAAAAACAAAATTATTTTTACCATAGATGTCTAAAAGGGAAGTTCAATTTATTTCAAAGAATCTGCAAAAACTGAACTTCTATACATAATTACAGTTTTGTTTATTGAGAACTGTATACTTAATTAGACCATTTCATTTGTCTCTCTCAATATCTTCCTATTTATTCGGTTGATAATTGATCTCACCTTAAGTTTTAAATCGTTCTTTGTGAGGTATACATCGCATTTTTTGTTTTAAAAATTACTTGTCATCATTCATGCCAATTTAAAAGGAAACAGAATCCATTTTCATTTAAAAACAAAAGGGGAATCATTATGTGGCTAAAAAAAAAAAATGAATGGAGTCGGACATTAGCTATCGATTTCAGGGTTGGTAAAGCAATAATAACGGGAATCAGAAATAATTCTAATTCAATCATCAGGTACTCCATAATCTTTACAGTGAGACAGGCAGTTTGAGTCGTAAAACTTTGAAAAAAAGTAAAAAGTGCACTGTTGCAAGATCCTGTTTATACATAATAATTTTTTTTAATGAATTTCGATTATCCGAACCATACCTGACAACATTAGTTGGGATAATCGATGCTCTCCTTCAGATATTTGGTAAACTATAATTGTGAATATGTAAATAAATCTTAATAATTATATTTGCTTGAATCCTGTTAAATTTTTCTTTTTATGAACAACTAGCATATCCTGTTGCAGATTCGCCTGCTCTAGTATTTAAAGAACTTAAATAATTTTTACTAATAATTATAGTTTTATTTATTTATTTTTATACTGGAACTATTGCACAGATTAGGTGGAGAACATCGTGTAAAAACATAATTGGACATCCAATTTTTAATTTTAATTTATGAGTTGGTAATCAAGATGAACAAAAAATATTTACTATGTTATAAGCCTTATATCAGTTGATTTTCACACTTCACTAGGATCCACATATTTATCTCTTTCTTAAGAACAATATAATTCTAAATAGAATAGAAAAATAATTTTAAGTAAATTTTATTAAAATTTTCTATCGCTATATAACACCGTACATTT
The DNA here is from genome assembly GCA_003667255.2 of Euschistus heros. NCBI lineage: Eukaryota > Metazoa > Arthropoda > Insecta > Hemiptera > Pentatomidae > Euschistus > Euschistus heros. The sequence goes on from RCWM02000015.1 coordinate 5,691,945, forward strand.
GTAATCTCTCTTGAATAGTGCTAGCCAACTATAGGTTGATTTTCAAACTTCACCGCACACTGCTTATTTATCTTTTCTTTTTTTTTTAAATAACTGTTTTATTGAAAATCTTTAAATTTTATTATTGCTAAACCTTCCTTGAACTATGAAAATGATGCAGTTAAAATTAGGTACATATTAGTTCAGTAGTTTCCATGGTTAGTGATCACAAACGAAAAGTGGAATGTCCTTTTATATAATAACTAGCATCCCCTGTCGCTGTCTAAACTGGAAGTTTTAAAGAACTTGGATAATTTAAACTAATAATTGAAGTCTTATTTGTTTATCGATAAAAAAACTTGTATTAAAGTATGTAATTGAGCATTATTTCTTCAATGATACTTTGAAGCATAACATTAATTTAATTAATTTAACACGGTTAAAATTCAGGGTGTCTACTAGTCGGGAATTTCGTGTGGTCGGGAATTTACAGAAAATTTGTGAAAGTCGGGAAAAAGTCGTTAATGCTAAAATTTTCAGAATTTTTCCAGTTTTGTTGCTCAATATGTGAGTTAAGGAAGCGTCTGATTGGTATAGTCACTCCACATGATTTTAAATTAAACTAAATTTGCTACAATTTGAGATCAGGGTGAGGTTTATCTGAAAGCTGGTCAAATTTGCAATAGGACCTCTTATATGAAATGTTTTAAATCCCATGAAATACCCACTCCAGCACGCTGAGAATCCCATACCGTTGTGAAAAAAAAAATTTTTTCAGTACAATCCTCGTAAATAGTTTCCGAGTTTTAGTGGAATTCACAAGAGTATGGGGTTCTCAGCGTGATGGGGTGAGTATATCATGGGGCTTGATTAAAATTTCATATATCAAGTCTCATAGTAATTTTAACCAGCTTTCTGATGGAAAAAAAAAAAAAGAATATTCTAATCGGACATATATTTTTGGAGTTATTTTTTCCGACAACCTCGTGTAACCTTCTAACTATTATCAAACCGAATATCAATACTCGATATTGATGTGTTTCTTGAAATTTATCTAGAGTAATCTGAAATATAAAAAAAAAATGTTTTTTTTTATGTTGTTTAACTGTGGTATGTTAAGTAGCAAAGTATGCATAGATTGATTTGTTTAGATTATTATTGAAACACTATTAAAATATCGATTTACTAGAATTTCTAGAAAAAATTTTTGAAAAAGTCGGGAATTTCTAGAAACATTCTTGAAAAAGTCGGGAATATGTCGGGAATTTTGATAGCTAAAATTATTAGACACCATGAAATTGCACTGATCAGGTGTTTGAAGATTGATAAACCTTTATGGAACTTTGAAAATAATGTAGTTTAAATTTGGTACTGGTGGCTTCAGTAGTTTTACTTTAGTAAACTCTTATCTGTTCCAAAATGATCCCTACTTCATATCAGTCAATTTTCAAACTTCACTGAGATCCGCATGTCACACCCCAGATTTAAATCGTTTTTTAATAATTTAATTGAATATAAGTCAAATTTATTATAAAATTTCAAGCTCTAGATAACATCTCCCTTTTGTAACCTCTCATGTAGAATGGTGCTCTCCACCTATCTGTCAATTTTCAAACTTCACTCTTATTCACATATTATCGCTTTTTTAATGAAAAATTAATTGATAATATGTAAATTTTATTATTGATAAACCTTTATTGAACTATGAAAATGATGCAGTTAAAATTAGGTACAGACTGGTTCAGTAGTTTTCATGATAAGTGATCACAAACGAAAAGTGGCATGTCCTTTTATATAATAGTATAGATTGAATTTTATTATATAAAGTAACAGTTATTTTTAACTGTTTATTCAAATTAAATGTTTTACCCCATCCTTCTCCTAGTCATCAAATTCATACTTATCATTTTACCTTTTTTTTTTTTTTTTTTTTTTTTTTTCCAGAATGAGCAGCTCGACAGTGAGTGCCATCAGCTTCAGCAGTAGCAATAATAATTCCGCTAGCTCGAATGATCTTGACTTAGACGTGGTCAGTAGAGCTTCTTCCACATTGTTTCATCCTACAGCTAGTCGAGCTAAAGCTCCCAAGAGGAGACCTCCATCTGCTATTATAAACCTTCCGACAACATTCAGCTTGCACGATGTATGTATCGATTCGAAAAATTATTGAATATATTGTTTATTTTTATTAAACCTTAGAATAGTAAAAGTAATATATATTGACTCGTTGGTATTAAGTTTTCAGTGAGGTTCATGATAGAAGTTGTTCTATAACAATAGAACATACAGAAAATAGTGCCCATGTAATCTATATAAAATAATGCACAATAATGCCCCGTTACATCGAAAAAATTAACAACATACTGATTGAGCCTGATATTTCTCCTGCCATTCATAAATTAGTATTGAAAGATACAATTTTAAATATTTTTAAAAAGTCAAGAAAATACCTCCCTTGTTAAAGATTTTTTTTTTTTTTTTTTTTTTTTTTAATTTTGTGTCTGTGATTATATAAACAAATTCCTTGACAAAAGTAACATTTGAATATAAAATCTATTATCATTAACAGTAGTATTTATTATTGTTAAAAAATTCAGATCAACAGATAAATAAAATTTAACCCATTTGCATTGGCCCAGGTCTATTTGAAACTTGTTTTTATTCATTATTATAATACTTATTTTATGATTATGCTGTTATGTTATTTATGATGTGTGAAAACTTGGTTAGGCTTATAAAAAAAAAATTGTATACATTTTATTGAAATTATAAGAAAAGTTTAATGTGTAGGCTTGCTTGTTTGTGAGCACATACAGTTATTTTATTTATTTTTTTTTCTTGTTTTCCCTCTAACAGTAACCCTGTAAGAGGGGCGTGTATTTAAATATCTGTACATGCTCCATGCAATTAGCATATTACATTTATCTAACATAGCACATACAGTATATAAATAATTAAATTTAAATTATATTAAATCGCTTAAAAAATTTTAAAAGTAAAAAATTTAAAGTTTAAGTACAATTTTTTTGATAATGTCCTATTATTGTCCTAGTAAAGAAATCTCATTTGTTTTAATATTCAGGACCTTTTCTGTTATAAGCTCTTTTTTTCTCTCTCTCTCTCAGATCATTGCTAAAGTAAATAACATTTTACATCTGACATATAACATTTTAATCTGATACAGATTTTATAAACTTAACAAAATTATATTTATTATAACATATCATGTTGTATCATAACCCTCAAAATATGATATAATCTTGTTAAAATTAATAATGTCCAGGAAATGAATAATGGTGAAGAGTCGCCTCCAGCAACTTTGGTTAACGGCGACGCAGAAGCACACGTTGAAAAACAACACAGCAATCAGCAGCAGCAGCCGCCTTGGGTTGGAGAACTGAAACTAAGCCAAGCAAAAAAATCAATGCAAGGTAAATTAAAGAATCGAATTGAAAGTTATTTTAATTTGTGAATGCTTTGTGTTTCTATTGTTTTGGTCGGGCGTTGATGTTGGCTTTATTTTAGTGTGTTTCTATTATTATATGTCAATCCTGCTCGAAGTCTTAACGATTTTTTCTTCATAGGTTTCAGTTTGAAACAGGGGTCATTCTTCTTAGTGAATTAAATAAGTTTGTGTTGGTAGATTCGATATAGTTCACTCACTCGTCATCTTTCAGATATTGAATAGTCTATTTCATTTTGTATTTCTCATCTTGCTTAAGAGTTTTTATCCTAGCCATGAAATAGCTCTTCAGGCTCGGATAGAATAAAATAAGCTGCGTAAAATACTACCCTCTTATAATACAACCTATTACATCATATTATTTAATGTGAGATAATATTAAAATTTGGTACCACCAAATTTACCTTTGTAAATTCTGCCGCGGAATAGTGCTAACCACATATCAGTCGATTTTCAAATTTCACAGAGATCAAAATGTGGCACCAAATATTTAAATTTTTTAAATATTTTAGTTGAATTTAAGTAAATTTTATTATCAATTCCAAGCTCTTTATAACACCATACCTTTGAAAACTCTCATGTAGAATAGCGCTCGCCACCAATCATTCAATTTTCAAACTTCACTGTTATCCACATGTTATCTCATTTTCAATAGCAAATTAATATATTTTATTATTGCTAGACCTTTTATATTAGAAGTACTATTAAAATTCATTATAGAGTGATGATATTTATCATGTTATGATAAAGTATTTATTGACTATGAAGTACATTCTAGGGCTTGAGAATATGGCAAAGCTATGAAACGTTGCCCAATTATGATAAATATAATTTTTGAATAATAAAATTAATGTTGGGAGATATTGCTTAATTTCCTTATATAACACTTAATCTCCTTTTATATAAAGACATATTTAAATTTATAATCTGAGTAAAAGCATCAAAATTGAGGATTGTACAAAACAAATACAAAACTTTCCTGGAATATATTAAGGATTTTTGATTTTTCTGATGGAAGAATGAAAATATGTCCATCAGAAATTTACCCAAAATGTTATTGTCCCGCCACAATGTAGGTTGTAATTATCGCAAGAAGTGAAAACTTCTTGCTACTTAGTAATTATTCAAATATTGGTTGATAAAATAAATTGTTTTCTCTTTCTTTCGCTCGAAGATATCTCCTCCATCTGATCTTTTCACTATCTCTATCTTGTTAAATAAACACTTTTTAGTTTTGGTGAAGAATTAAGTATCAACTTCTTGGTTGAATCTTTCAAAATGGAATTAATCATTGCCTTATTTATTTAAAATAATAATATCCATTTTCATGAATTACATCTTTAATAAAATATTTATAATATAATATATATATATATATATATATAGTCAAGGGTTTTTATTTATTTTAATTTTGGGGAAAAACAGTTGAATCATTTCCTGCTACTCTACTCTATAATATTTACTTTGTTATTAGTGACAAATTGTTTACTCTCATTATGTTTCATTATATGACAATCAAGGTATATAGTCAGTATTTTACGACATTCTGTGGGTGATTTTACACTCTTTAATTTCATTACTTTATTGGAGTTTTTTCGTTATTAAATTTTATTAGATCATGTGTACAATGTTGCCATCTTCTGTCGCTTCGATTAAACAACCTCTGAAGGTTTATAAGATCAAAACCGTACATTTTACTGATTTTGGTAAGAAATTCAATTTACAGTAATAGTTGCGTATTTAATATGAATGGTTTTTTTATAGCTTTATCTGCTTGTTAACCCATAAATTTCATTGTTTGTTTGTTTGGGCTTAACTTTTTTATGTACTCCAACTAGGGCAGGAACGAAGGGTTATCCTACAGGTTACCAACCTATTCTAGCCAGGGTGGGAAGGCCTGGATTCATTTGATGGGTCCACCACGAAGTAAATTTTAACTCTCCCCCTAGGTGGGATTCGAACCCACGAATACTCAGTACCGAGCGGACTGAGACCCTCGCCCTAACTCACTCGGTCATCAAGTCCCAATCCATAATTTTCATGTTATTTGACTATTAGTGATTTTGATAATAAATATGTTAATAAGGTAAGGTGGGGTAAGTGCATTAGTCCGCCATAATTTCTATTGTCATTTTGTTACATCAACTGCCATTTTTTGTATGTAGACAGAACTTCATACCTTCCAAACCTAATATAATGGAGTGCTCTACTGTAAAAGATAACCTCTATAGGAATTTTCATAGTTCAACTTGTTGATCTAGGTGTTGTGTATAGTTGAATGAGTTAAAATTATAAAATTGTATTGTATGTATTTTTCTCTATTTTTTTAATTTCAAGGAGTAAAATGATTTCTGGGAGTTGCTTATTTTTTTACTTACCCCTTCAAAAAATCAATTCGCTGCTAAGGAGTTTTTGTTTACATTACAAGCCCGTTTAGGTGGGGCAAGTGAGTAAATGGGACTTAAAATCGATTTTCCTTCACACTAATAATAATTTTTAGGATATCAGGGAAATCAACTATATTGCTGAAAAGAGTATAGTTCAATGTTTACAATATAACAAAAAATATTATCCTAGCATTTATAGCTGATTTTTTATGTAAGTTAAAGTTGAACTTTGCACTCCATATGACACACTTGCCCCACTTCACCTTACCTTCTTTTTTTTACAATAATGTATTTTCCTTTGTTTATAAGAACTTAAGTGATTTTTTTTTTTTTTTTTATTCCTCCTAGGAAAGACAAGGGTTATGATTGGAATGTCAGGTAGTAGTGAAAACATTGTAACGCAAGACAATAAGGTTTCTACAACAACGTCAGTAACCAGCACATCATCGAGTTCTAATTCTTCCTCATCGCTTGTTACGCTTAGACAACAGCCTGTTATTGGTCCGAGGCCACAGTCCCTGTTGTCTTCACTTAAATCAGTGACCGCTAGCCAGTCAGCCGAATCTGTTACTATATCTCTCAAACAGTGGAATGAACTCCTGGAAAGAGTGAGTATAAAGTGGTTTATTTAATTTTTTTTTATGAATGAGATTAACAAGTATAAAGTATACTTAAGTTGAATGAGTTGATAGTTATTTTAAGTTAAACTTAATTAAACGCTCTTCTATAATTCTAAGTAGGGTTGTGTCAATTCCAAATGTAGATTCTCGATTTATCAATTCTTAATAAAATAATTCGTATCGAGAATTAATGACCACAAGTTCCTAGGTATATATTTTTGTGATACCAAACTACGTAATTAGTATACATCCATTATCCTTCTTAATGGAAAAAAAAAAAAAAAAAACTATTATAAAAGATATTTTTTATCTTTAATAACTTAACAGTCATGTACTAGGACAACATTACTTGGTAAAGAATTTGAAACAAATCTTAAACGCAAAACAGTAGCACCATTTATTATACATTTTTCATGTTAATACCAGTTTTCGAGCCATAATGCACTTTTAAAACAACATCCAGAGAAATATCAGTTCATCCTCCCATCTAAAGTGTTTAGTGAGTGGCTTTAGTAAAATTTGCGATTCCTTAACCTTCCGCCGGTCGTGCCGTTGTATTTTGTACAACACTGGACTCGTTTTCTCTCTCTCTCTCGCTTCCAGTGAGCTTCTCGGAAAATTTGCTTTAGCTATTCCTTGAGATAATCCTCTATTTGCCGCCAGTAATTTTTCACTGTGGTAGGAGGGATAGTTTCCTGATTATAAAATTTTTTTTCCTCAGTGTAGCACAAAGTAAAACAAGCGACCACTCTCATTTTGGTTTTTTCTTGTCCCTTTCTTGGCAATCAGCTGGATTCCATATAATATAATTTAAGTATGATTCTTTTGCATTTTTTTTTTTTTTTTTTTTTTTTTTTTTTTTTTTTTTTTTTTTTTTTTTTTTTTTTTTTTTTTTTTTTTTTTTTTTTTTTTTTTTTTTTTTTTTAACCACTGGTATATTTAGCTTCTAAAATAAGGATTTTAAAAATTAATTATTTTTTCCTTCATTAACTGAGTTGCATTTAACGGAAGTATTATTTGTGGTAGATAATATATGCCTACTTTATGTTTACTTATTTATTCATTGTTTTTAAAATAGATTTTTTTCACGTTTTAGGCTCTCTTATGTTTGTTTGTTTTTTTTTTTAAACAATTTATTTTCAAACCAAGGTATTGGTACTGAGAATAGAGAATCGATCTTTTGGTACCGGTACCGCTATTGAGAATCGAAAAATTATGTTACCGACACATCACTGGTCCTAAGAAAAAGAGTGCTTCAACTAAGAGATCATAAAAATCACTGTTAAAAGTGTACAAAATTATTTTAAAACATATTTTTATTACAACACATAGATATATTGGTGGTTGTTGTTAAGAAGTCAGTAAGTCCATTTACCTTGAAAACTAGTTAACTCTGCCTTCAAAGATCAATTTTAGAAGATATTAGCATCGTGAAATTGGTTCAAATTGTGCTTCTTATTAAGGCCCCGAAGTATCTATTTCAGCATAAATTGTGTTTTTAAAGTTATAGCAGGATTTTGTAAAAAAAAAAATGAACCTTGCCTACTGATAAGCACAATTTTGACTTATTCGTGACAACCAGCAGGTATATAAAAACATTATTATGGCTTGGGTTATGATTCAAGTCAAAGTAAACATAATTTACTTTATATAACAATAAATAAATAAATAAAACCAAAGGTAAATTCTTTCAAATTTACCTGAGGTACGCATGATGATATAGAAGGATCAATACAATTAGGATAGTGCCACTTCTATTGAGATTATTTTATTTGAAAACTAGTTTTGAATGCTAAACATTCATCTTCAGTTCTTTGAGGTAACTAAAACAGTGTTTTTGTTGTTTTCTGTTGTTCTCAATAGAAGTGGCACTTAATTCATCAATCCTAATTCTTTAAAAATTTAACTTCTTTTTATTTTTTTTTTTATAATCATAAATTTTTGTTCGTTGATTTTATTTTAAATTTTTGTATGTTGTATCAAGTCCAGTCTTGCTGATTCTTAGTCCAGTAAAATTTCTGCAATGTTTTGGACTATTTGTGATCTATTTTTTGTTTGTTCTTAATGTCTGGATTTATACTTCAGTCGACGATGTTTTATTGGGTCATCGGATACAACTGCTTAATTGAGCCATTTCTGAAAATATGGAATCAAATATAGGTAGAACGTCACCGCTTAATCGGTACAAAACATCGGTTAATTGGTTCAGAATTTTCAGAACATTTAACTCTACTAGAAACAGAATGTTAATAACTATGAGCCCCGGTGTCTCTTAGAAATCGGGAACTACGCAGTATTTTTGGAACTCGTAATTTTCTTAGTAAAGAAATGTAAACAAGAGTTCAGGACGGGGAAGTCAGTTCTTAGCTTGTGCTGTTCAAGTAATGTGTTTACGTTTCATTCGAGTTATGTTCTCTGGTATATTTTCATATCTCTCTGTCTGTTTTTTTGTAAGTGTATAATGTCTCATAAAGATTAAAGTGTTATATTAAATAAACATTGGCATTTGATTTTACCTTTTTTTTTCCTCCCGGCTATAATGGCACCTCAGCCTTAAGGCTTATTGTGCCTGTGCCGTGTATCCTGTACTATATTAGTACAGTCCTAGCGTTTTCATGTAGCCGATAATCATAATCGGATCTATGTCCACACTAGGGTCTTGGATGAATTCTTCCCCAAAGTGAAGAAACCTCCTTGCCAGCATATCACATTTGCATATAATGTGATAAGGCATTTCATCTCCCCTGTTGCAGAATCTGCAGTTCGATGAGGTCTTGATTTTCATTATGCAGAGATGTTTGTTTAATCTGCAATGCCCTGTATACATTTCTGTCAGGTATTTGAGCTTGGCTCTGTCAAGATTAAGAAGTTGTGTACTTCTTTTCTTGCAGTGCCCTCCCAGAAACAGTTTTGACTGTCTCAGTTGTTCCATTTGCCAGTTCTGAGAGGCGATGCTGTTATAGAGCCTCACAATTTCACTTTTCGCAAGGCTCCAGGCTATACCACAGATAGGTTCGGGAGCAATGGGATTGCTGTTCGACCCTTGTCTGTCCAGTTCATCAGCCTTCTCATTCCCTGTTATGTTCAAGTGACCTTTCACCCATTCTACCCAGATTCTGTTCTTTGCAGCTAGTTTGTTGAGTTATATTTTATTTTACCCTTTACATCATTATAAAAAACTAGCTGAAAGTACCCTACTCCGCTACAGTTTAATATCATTAGGATTAAGGACAACTTAAATTAGTAAAAGTCAAGCTTAACGTTGATAATTATTATTACTTAAATAAACCTAAAGAATTCCATTCTTAGTATAATTTCAATAAGTTGTAAACTTTGCAAAAGTTAATTTTATGTTATTTTGATAGTCCTCCAGTGAAGCTTCGAGGCAGAACTACCATCTTACCCAGCTCTCATACCAGACGATCAGCTCTTCTTATGTCATATTTATATTAAATATATTTATAAATAGTTGAGTTCTATTCAATAGAAACCATAGACTCATCTGAACTGAGAAAAAGGTATATTCTAGGTTCAACGAATGAAATTCAGAAATGCTAAGTACAACTTGTATAATGCAACTTGGGCCTGGTTGAGAAAAGCCGATTATATTGTGACCGGAAAACTGAAAGAAGGGTAGTTGAGAACGAAACTACTGGTGAAGCAATGTTGGTGGGTTGCTCGTAAGGAATATGTACATCGAACTGGCTTTACTTGTCACCACCAGAGAACATAAGTCTTTTAACCTCCTCTTTAACATAAGTCTTTTAATAGCTTCTCGTCACGAAACAACTCAAACTTGTAAGGGTCCACCTCTGCAGCCACCATGAGTTCACAGAAAGTACCATATTATAAGGTTTTGACATCGATCGTATTTTTGTTTGTTTACAATTATAAGGAACTTAATTTGTGGTCAAAATGTGCGGCTTAAACATCTAACCTATTTTTTAACTTAGCTTATCTCCAAATACCATATGACAATTAATCTATTATTATTCACCGAATAAAAATTTTAATCGCATTTTTCGCGAATTTAAATTTCTTTCTTAGCGAGCACCTACGGCCCTAGAGGAAGCTACATACCGAATTTCATTCCAATCCGTTAGGTGGTTTCTGAGATTTCGTGTTAAATGAGTGAGTGGTATTTGACAAATATATAATAGATATTTTCGTAACTCTATTTGGCCAAGTTGTTGTGTTTGCGCAACAGTCAAAATTTTGCACTAATTGAGGTTCACAATTTTTTTAATGCCTTTTAAAGTTACTAAGAACACAAATAGGTTTTATTTTTGTAAAATCTGTTTTCATAGTTATTTATTTATGTATTTTTCTCTAATTAATTCTTTTTATTATTAATCTTTATAGGTATCATCGTTAGAATCCAATTTCGAATCACAAATTGTGGCTCTCACGAAGGCTGTGAAAGATTTGACTGGAATGCTTGAAGAGGAAACCAACAAGAGGGTCGCAATGCAGCAAGAACTGGATAAATTAACAGACCTTGTCACTCAAGTCTGAATGGAGCCCTTTTCTTTTTCTTTTTTTTTTTAATTATTAATTTTGTATATATTTTTTATTTTTAGCTTCAGGGTAAATATTTTTCTTATTTTATCGGTGTATGTAATACATCAAGGCAGGTATTAACTTTTTAAATATTTTATTTGTATATATAGTGTATTCCAATGAAATGCGTACTTATCCCCTACTCTCTCCTTATCGCTAATTTAATTGTATATTTTGATTATAGTTTCTGTTAGATTAGGGAAAAAAAAAATTTTTTTTTCCCACTTTGGCCATATTGCATTGTATGCAAGTCTCTCACTTTTATACGATATATAAAAATAAAATTTGAAGTAATGAAGATTACTTTTTCTTAATATTTAGTAATAAATAAAATAATAAAATAAAAATAAGTAAGATTGAACAATATAATGAGTAATGTGCTGTGGGTATTGATGAGTATCATAGCCTGAAATGAAATTTTAAAAAACTATCGCAGTTTTAAGGGACTGATAACTGAAAATCTATTTTTTCAACTGCAGATGTTTTCTCTGAGAAAAAAAAACAAAACAAAAAATAGAAATTATGCATGTTTGATTATTTAATTTTTTTTTGGCTTTATGTATATATACATATATGTCTATTGTATTGTATACTCTACAGCCTCACTGATCCAGCAGGCATTGAACCAGAATTCATTTTAATAGCTTGCATTCTCACATTTAGCCCTATGCTTCATAAAGGAAAATACAAATATTATATTAATATATTGAAACAATTTTTTTTTAACAGTAAATTTACAGTTCAATAATATAATTATTAATTCATTTTAGTAAATATTGAACTGTTTTTGTTTTGTTTTCTTTCTTTTTTTGTTTTGCGCACAGTCAAGTTTCACCTAACTACTGGAAAGTCTGGATCGCTGAGCATGTACCGTATATTCATTCTCATATAATGAATTCATTGTTTCCCCATTTTTTAGATTAGATGCCAATTTTCTATAAGTGCCACACTAGTTATAGTAAGTTTATTTATATTGAATAAATTAATCGGGAAATGCTAGTATTTAAATTAATGTTAAATTTATATGTTATTCGTCCATGTAGTTAAAATTTAAAAAAGAAAAAAAAAGGTGCTTAGTGCAATTTCATAAAACTAAAGTCTGTTAGGGAAACTATATTTTGCTTCAGTTTAAAAAATAAAATAAAATAAAGAAAGAAAAAAAAAGAGGAAAAAACTTGCTAAGATTTTGAACTAGATTTTTATATATTGCAATGTATTTATATTGAAAGAGAAGTGTCATTCCACTTGCTCGTTATATTTTAGATTTTTTATGAAAATGTGTTTAGATTTAACATTTGTGAAATTCCTATGGTGATAATTATTATGATTACTTATGAATTTTTTTTATCCTATAAATATTTTTCATAGTTTTTACGCAACGAAATATATAATCAAATAAATCATGATCAAATGAAGACATATTATGGTTATGTATAAAGGAAATTTTGTAAATAAATACTCTCTCACGTGATATCTCTCAATTTAATGATTAATAATTCTTTTTTTTTTAAATTTTCGCTTTATGCGCGCCACAGATATAAGGTATTTATTGTTTTTTTTAACTTAACCCGATAGAGATGGAAGTTGTTTAAATGTGTAAGAAAAAAAATTGTTGAATTATGTCAAAAATATATATTTTTCCTGTTGAATGCTATGGTTGCTATGGTATTGGTTGAATTCTATGGTTGATCTTCAGCTGTTATTAATTATTAAGTAAATTTTACATTCCAAAATAAGAAAGGACAATCTGTACATTCCTCTTTTTGAAAAGTGATTTTTCAAAATTTATTGTGAATTATTTTTTTTTTTTTTTAATGATAACTTTATGTTAATTATTATTGTAAATAATAACTTGCATGTCACCTTGTTTTATATTTTGTTTTTACAAGTTTATTTTTTATTTTAAAATATTTACCATATAGCTCATATGAAAGAACACCACCTTAATCCTTAATATTGATATTTAAATTTAAAAAGACATATATATATTTTTTGGAGAAAAAAAAAGAAATTGAACTGCATTTTTGAATACGTTACTTGTTATTTTGTTCTAACTCTCTACGGCCCAACCTTAGACACGATATTCATTAGTTAATAAGTATTTGAAAATATATTTTTTTAAAGTTTAAATGTAGCCTTTCAACCCTCGTTAGATGTACTTACTACTTCTTGGCCTTTAAAACCTTTCAGAGTTGTGTTCAATCAGGCTCTCCATTTTGTTTATGATCTCGTTTTTGAAAAACTAAATTCATTATTTATCATGCTGTATGTTATAGTTATAGGATATATTATAATTCTCTGTTACTTTGTGCTGAGTGATTGCAGAATACAGAACAATATAATCTATTAAGTTAAAATGATATAACAAAGAGCTAATTTTCATAATATGCTAATAATAATGTTTATTTATTTATTCTAGTCCATTTAGAATAATATTACAATTAACAAATGTATAATATAAAAATGTTTAACACTGATAGGGGAAAAAAAAAAGTCACTCTTCATTTGTTCTGTTTGAAGTTGGCAACACTTAGATAATTGAACATAGAAATTAAAAACTTCATTTGAAAATTTATTTTTGAAAAAAAAAAAAAAGTATTTTTTTCCAATAATTTTTTTTTAAATTTTATTGTTTTAATTTGTAATTATATAACAAAACTTTTTTTCCCTAAGCCCCCAAAATAAATGAGAAGTATAGATAAGAAAGAATCTAAAATGGTTTTTAACTTTGCTCCTCTTTTGCGTTAAGCTTTGTTGCCTATCATTGATACTTGTTTCGATGGCTCTTCTTAGTTCTGGAACAACTCGTAATGTAGAATTGAATTATTTTCCATTTACCAGGAAGGATTGACCATAAACACACATTTCCATTCCCCCCCCCCCCCCCCCCTCACTGTTTTTTTTTTTTTTAATTGAACAAGGTATTGCAATGAGTAATTAAAAAAAATTATTTCGGCCGCAGAGAAACAAAAGACTGATTGACACACTCTGAATAGGTAAATTTATTAATTAATATTATTAATAATTATCTATACCTTTTTCAATTAATTATCTAATAAACCAATTTTACAAATTTATAAATCTAACTTGGTAATCCCTTCACGTTTACATTTAATTTTTGATATAATTTCACTCATTGTTGTAATTTCAGAGAAAGTATGTCTGTAGTACTAATAAACCTTTGATTTTAAATACAATATTGTGTGTAATGTATCTAAGGAAGACAATAAAATAATAAAAGTATATATCTGTTCAAGTATACTGTATTTGTGTATTATAACACTTAAATAGTTTATTTTTTACTACAATATATTTTGAATGATATATTATATATTCTCTCATTGTGTTCCTTTTCCCTGTACTTAATTCTTTATTAAAATTCTTAGTTATGAGATTTAAATTCGATTAAATATTCAAGTTACTAACAGTTATTTATTATATGGCCTATGAATAAAACTTGCAACACATGCAAATTATTTGTTATTTATTCTTATTTCATCGTTGTAATTGATTTTTAGTTTAATGTGATTAGATAAGTTGTTTATTGCAATAAGTTATGTACAAACTAATCATTTAATCATGGATTTTTTTCAATTTTTTTTTTTTTTTTTGCTTATTACAGTAGAATCTCTATAATTCGTCACTGCCACGAACTGTATTTATAGAAATTACAAACATTACAAATTATTTTATAATATATGAGGAAAGGTCTCCTCGAAGAAGCAATTCTTTATTTCGCTCAGTTTGATTCTTAACTTCTACAATAAATTAATCTAAATTTTTACTTAATTACAGGACAATAGTGTCTGTAATCTGACCAATTTTTAAGAAGTAGTTTATTCATTTAAACTAAACAGGGTGGCCACCAGACTAGAATTCCTTGAAAACCTGGAATTATGCTTGAATTTTATGTATTCACCTGAAATTTTGTGAGATCGTAAGATAATAAAAAAAAAAATGGATTTTATTTACTCATCTTCAATAAATGAAAATGAAAATAATATATTAAAGCATTAATGCACCAGACGTTTACTCAATTCAATTTATTTTAAAATTCACAATCTCTTGAAACAAATGACGGCCGATCTTGGGATATCATAGTAACATATTACAGTGTTAAAATTGAGCAGTTACAAAACAAAATATAAAACGATAAAATTCAACAAAGAACAAAAATATATGTTGATAGGCTGCTAGGAATAATTTAATAAAATAATGAAAGAAACAAACAATATTGACCTATAATCTACAACAATAACCCACGTTATACATGGAAAACATCATGTTCTACCCATATTTGTTTCAAATGTTTTTTTAATTTATGAAATTTTTAATTATTTTAAACAAATTATTGATACAGAAAAAAATTTCCATAAAAATATTCAAATAATTAAAACAATAAAGGTTTTGAAATTTTTTATTACAGAAAATATTGTCCACTTGTATCATATAATATTGTATACTTCCATCAATCACATAAAATATATTTAAGAAAATCAATGAAAATCATGCTAGAGAAAAACAGAGCACCTATTTTGTATTAAATTTCACCTGGAATTATGCTTGATTTTTTTTTTCCTGACTTGGTAGCCACCTTGTATAAAGTAAAATAAATTAGCCAATAGGCAAGAGTTTTATATGTAATGATAAATTTATAATCACCTGAGTAATGATAATCAGTATCCACTGCCTTCTAGCAACGTCAATATGCCTTACATTATTTGTAAATTATAATGAAAATATTGAAGTGAGCTGAAAGTATAATCCAATGTAAACTCATTGATACGCTTGCATTTGCATTCATTATAGAGAGTCTACTGTTATACTCCTTAACATTTTGTTATTATCGTACTTATGGAGAATAATATGTACAGGTTATGTTTCGTTATTGAATTTATACAGTTTTATATAGAAAGCATTCTTATTATGTACGAGTATATATGTGGTATATTGTTTATGCAGATTTCATTAACTTATCACATAATAATTTTTCTAAATATTTATTAAATACTTATTATGTAAATTTATGAGGGATCATATTTGATTTTGTCAAATTTGTAATTCTGCTTTAGCATTAGAATAATGATTGAACTATATTTTATATTTATTAGATGAAATAGAATCAATTTATTTTAGCCAAGCCATTGTTGCTTTCAGATTAACCCTTGGAAAACCAAGCTTTCCTTTCTGTTTGTAGCCATGTTAGGCTGCTTACCGACAGATTTATATGTAATTATTATTTTTCAAAGGGATAAATAAATTTAACATTTTAATATAAATCTGTCAGTAGGCATATCTATACGCCCTATATCTGTGTTTATAGGTTTTGTAATTAATAGAAGTGGCCTTTTAACTTATCAAAAAAAATAAAACAACATAATGTAAAAATATGAAGTCAGTATTAATGTTATTAAGTCTATAATTAAATACATTTTGTTAAACTATATTTTTGTTTTTATTACATCAATTTTTATGTTTCCCTTAAAATGTCAATATGATATAGATTAAAAATATTCAAGGAGAATGAATACCAATCATCAAAAAATGTTGATGGAATTTTAAATTTTTGTTATCTAATATTTAGGCTGTTATCTTTAAGTGTTTGTTAATGAGAGAGAAATAAGAACAAGCTTGGTTCAATCCCTTTTAATTTTTTCTTCACTTTTAACCCAAAACTCACCTGGTATTCAATTGTTTCTGTTATTACCTATGATTTAGAAAATTTATGCTTATAAATGTCAATTGAATTACATAATAATCATATCCAGCTCTATCAGCACATGGTCCTTACATTCAAAACTAACTGAAAATATTAAGTGTTTATTCATTCTTAACAGTAAGATAGACCCTAACTAAGAAAGGGTCATACTCCAAGCTGGTCTAAAAGAATAATTGGATTAATGAAATGTTTATTTCTGGAAAAGTCTCCAAGAAGTTTTTTTTATTTTATTTTTTTGTTTAAACCTGTATTTGAGTGGTTTTCTCCTCTGGGCAGGAGGATAGTTTCTCCTATTAGGTTACTCACATCCTATCTGATCTATGTGATCCATGTTTATCCTTTTTCTCTTACTTTATAATAATCAATTTCAAATATTAAGAAAGAAAAAAAGCAATACAAATTAACAAAGAACAAAAATATATGATGATAGGTTAGGAATAATTTAATAAAATAATGAAAGAATTGACCTATCATCTACAACAGTAACCCACAGCAAGGGGTTGCCAGATGTCCGGTTTTCGACTGGACAGTCTGTTTTTTTTTTTTAATGTCTGTCTGGTCAAGAAAGTTATTGTAAGCTGGACTATCTTTTGTCCGTTTTTAGTGAAATTTCGAGTAATATATACCTGTGTGGAAGTAGGATAGTTGGGTAGTGATAATGGGGTCGAAATTAATTAATTTTGTCGTGTAGCGCTCTAAATTATATCAACCTGACTTCACTAATAGCTTTCAGCTTATTTTTTATTAGTTGTCGAGTTTTTTTTCGAACACTACCCACAGCATACATGGAAAAACATCATGTTCTGCCCCTATTTGTTTCAAATGTTATCTTAATTTGTGATTTTTTTAATTATTTAAAACAAATCATTGATAAAGAAAAAATTTGGTTTACAGAAAATATTGTATACCAATACTTCTGTGAATCACACAAAATATACTAAATAAAATCAGTGAGAATTATGCTTGAGAAAAACAGAATGCCTGTTCTGTATTAAATTTCACCTGGAATTTTATGAAAATTAACCTGTAAAACCTTGAATTATGCTTGGATTTTCTTTTCTTGAATTGGTGGCCACCTTGTAGAGGTGGGACAAAAATAACGTATTCTTTAAAATAACCTATTATTGACTCGGAACTGTTATCACCAATCACCTATTACTGAAAAACCCTATTACCAGTGATCATATTTTAAAATATCTATAAATAAAGCTAAATTTGTATTTTAGAAACTATATTTTACAATATTAGTCAAATTTATTAAATCTTCCATCGAAAACGATGGAGAAATAACAATAAATTGGGGTTGTTGGTGTAAGGTGTTAGGTTATAACAGATAGAAGAACCGATCGGTTAAGGTTATTCGACCAGTTATCGTTCTTAGATCGGTTCTCAATAACTGTTGAGTAACTTCTGTTATCGAATAACTCATATGGCTGTCCTATTATTGAAGAACCGATAGGTCACGTGATCTAATAACGCAAACAAGAACTGGTCGCAGTGGGTTGTGACGCTCCTAGCGGCCGTGGTTCGAACTAAAACAGAAATTCGTGATCATAGTACAATCATATCACAATAGATGGAGTTCGAAACTGTGAACAAAAATAAATGCTTTGATTTTAATTTGTAAATAAATCTTCATGATTTCCTTTTTTGTTTCATTGCGAATCCATAAAAAATCTCTTGGTTAAGAGAGGTTCTACTTTAATACAAAGTGCTGAAACTTTTAGATGAGCTTTGTAATACCAAATTTAATTTAAATTTTCTTAGACTGAAATAGTTCTCCAATATTCAGGGTCTTAATGTTTTCTAATCGTAATTTTAAAAAGTTGAAATGGCTAGTTAATATCAAATGCTTTTTCTTATGTTATATTACAAATAATAATGTAATGACAAATGAATGTCATTAAAATCTTATGATGATTATAATGAATAGTTAAAATCTTGCAATGATTATTAAATCATGAAAATATTAGCTTGTTGTAAAATCTGTTTAGACTTTTGTAATTTATAGTTATTCCAAGGATATTTACACTTATATTAGATTCCATCGAGACACTACCTTTTTACCTGTTTGTAAAATATAATACTGCTTTTTGAAGTAAGTATTTAGTCTTTTGATATATAGCTTTTTTATTTTTGTGAATGGTTTCTTTCATAAAACTTTTTAGTTATCATTTTTATGGTTAAATCCATTGGAATATTTGTAAATAGATTTGTTAACAAATAAACTGAATATTTTTAATTCATTTTGTTTTTTTCCTTTAAAAACTCTGATGTAAATTGATTGAATCTGTATGGTTATTAGTATTGTCCAATATTTTGGTGAAGTATTTATGAGAACAGTTCTTTTAAATAAAAACTCATTGTGATTGTACAATGATAATGTGGGGTGTTGATAAATTTGTACAAACTTTATTGTAATTTGTTTTGTTTTTTTATATAGTTTTAGTCCATACATTATCTCATTTTGTGATTTTTATAATTACCCTTTCTGTTCTGGAAACTTATAAAATGAAAAATACCTTCAGGTTTGCTCAGTTATTGTATCCTAATCTTTATCAGTTATTTGTTCAAACCATCTTTTGATCAACTAATCTTTCTCTTGTTTGCTGCCATACATTTCTTTACATCCCCTATCCACAATTTCCTCAGACATCCTTCAACCTACTCTCTAATCTGTTCAGGAAAATATACTATGGCCTCTGTTTTGATACATCCTTTTTGAATGAGCTCCTGGTTTAAATACTCTTTAAATATTTTTTTCCTCAATTAGGATTGATGACTTAATTCCAATAAAAGTGGCAATTAATTCATGAAACCCTAATTGTATTGATCCTTATGTACCATCATGTGTACCTCAAGTGATTTTTTCCTCTATCATATATTGTCTTATGATATTATTAGAAACATGATGGGCTCTTATTATGAAATAACTTCCACTCTGGGTACCCATCTCTAAAGATAGTAGCGTTTAAGCTTTTTCTTCTCCACACCACAGATTTTAGCAAATTTAAAGACAATTTATAGTGATAAGGAAAGATATAATCATCTTATTTTATTTTATTTTTTTTTTAAAGGAAACATTTTTATTCCACAGGAACGAGTTTAGGATTCCTACAGTCTTCCTTTCCCTTAATATTTTCAATGAAATATCTTAATTAATAGAGGATTCCTTTCCAGGAAGGATTAGTAGACCTCCATATCTATAATCTTCAATGCTAAAAAATGTGCTCGAAGAGTTGAGGGACACAAACTCTTTCTTCTTTACATTTATTTCCATGCCCTTTTCAGAATACTGCTTAGAGTTTCCTCAGCATGTATTCCAGATCACATTCCTCAGTGGCAATGAGTTGATAAACTCCTGCAGTTTGTATTATGAATTAGATATCTTTCAAAATCTCCAAACCCGTGTGTTAATATTTCTCTCCTATTTCTAGAAAGGTTGTTTAATAACCATGTTAAAGAGAGTAGGTGATTAGCAGCAACTTTGATTTAATCCTTTGGTGATGTGTAATGCTGAGGGGACATGATATCAAAACTTTTTTTTTTTTAAATACTTTTGTATACAATTTGTAACGCTGCTATTTCAAAATTTAATTCCCAATTCTGCACCTTTATAAAGGCCTTGTATGCCTTATCTCAGACTATCACTTATCTGTTACAAACAGTGCTTTCCACACCTTATTTTCTAGTCAAAGCTTTCTAAAGGTGGATAAAGGCTAAATGTACCTCCTGGACCAGAAGTCTTGGAAGTACACCAAATGCTTAAAAAAAAATTGGGATATAGTAAAAACTTGACCTAAGATGGCCCAGCCTGAATCCTGCTTCTACCTCTGTTATTTTCTTCTTTATTTTATCTTACAGCCAATATTTAATACACAATACATGCTTAGGTAACAGATTGATACAAGCTACTTGTAATTGTTGAGTCTTTATAATTGTTCAATATGTTTTACTAACACCTATATGTATTTTTTTAAAATAAAATCTTGGCAGTACAATTAAATAAGGACAATGTTTTTTAAATATTTATTTAGCTGAATTCGTTTGTATCACAGTTGGCCTATTTATTTTTAATTTGTTATATATTTTGACAACTTTTAATTGGCTTCTAAAATGTTTTGTTAAAAAAAAATTGACACAATAATTTTAGTTGATTTTGTGTTATTTACCATTTGTAAGATTACTAAATAAGCAAATTATTAACATTATTAGCAATAGCGAGGAGGATAAATTAATGAATTACCAGTCAAAATATCTAAAAGTAAGTTTGTAATAGGTTAGAACCACTAGCGCTAGGTCGGTGATCAAAAACAGAACGATGGCTGGCAATAGGTTATTCTAATAACAGTTGAGAACTGTTGTAGAACTGGAGTGATTGTAATAACTGCAGTGATTCTAATAACTGGCGTTATTGTAAGAACTGCAGTGATTCTAAGCGTTATTGGATCCCGAAGAGTTATTGGCAACAGCAGTGATTGACGGGCGCGCATTCTAGCGGTAGGACAGGGGTTTACTTGAATCACCTATTACTGGAATAACCTATTATTGGAACCTATTACTGGGATAGAGCCATAACGTAGTAACCTAATACCAAAAAATAACTGTTTAGCCCACCTCTACCACCTTGTAATAATCAATTTGGAAGCTGTGAGGCACATTTCTTTTGCAATCTTAAGACAATGGACAAAAAACAATTTAAGAGAAATACTCAAAAACAAAGCCTATATAATAAGTTAATCACTAGAGACTGCAGGTAAGACAATACCTAGTTCTTTCTGTCGATAGTTAACAAATTATATGCACCAGGCTCGATTAACCCACGAAGTTGGGACCGGCATATGATCGGATAAACAAATCCTGGGCTAACGGAAACCCCCAAAAAGTAAAGGAAATACATAAAAAATATCGTAGGACAATTGACGTAATATTTAATCTCAAAATAATACTTATTATGTATGCAACAATAATATGCATAAGTAACACTATTACGTCCTTCCCATCCTCCAGCGTTCTAGTAGTAATTCTTGTTCTAATATCGCCTAATGTCTTGTTCGACAGTCAACAAAAAAATAATACGTAATAAAAAAGGCTTGGTCTATCGAGTCCCGAGCGTAGCTAACCATAATGAGAATTGAAAATTATTATAAGCATTCGACATTGGCAAGGATAGGGGGAAAACAACTGAAAAATAATATAAATCTATTCTTCATCTTAAATTTTTTAAACAACTGAGGTAATAAGTTCTTAATGGAAAAGAAAAGAAAATACATTTTTGTACTTGATATCACACATTTCAAAGGACTCGGAACCAAATAGTGGTTTCAACTTGAAAATAAGAAAAGATTTAAAAAAAAGAAAAGCGCAGACTAAAATAAAAAAAAAGCATTTAAATTAAAATTAGTTCATTTCTTACTATGTTTTTACATAAATAACGCTAGCACATAGACCTGGTTTTAAAATAGAAGTAATTATGTCTAAACATATAAAAGTTTATTTTAGGGATGAGTCGATTCTCGGGTCAATCGATCCATGAGGAAAGGTATCGAGAATCGATGATCCAATGTCGATTCATAGGAACCGATTGTTAACGCTGACGTTGGCAATAGTTTTGTGATATATAAGTTTGTTATTAAACATCAATTCTTCTTCTAATGACAGAACATCCTTTGTACATAATGAAAAACAAATCCTATGCAATTGCAAGCTAAACTTCAGTTTGTTGAAGATATTTATTCGTTGGAAAAAGAAGAAACAAGACTACAATCTCCAAACAGCGAAATAATGCTACTCAGATAATAATACCATTTTATTATTCTTAAGGGACGATAGCGTCGACACTATGTAAAACAAACGAATGTGAAAAATTGCATTTTTTATTTCATTGTTTTACCGTAATATTCTACAAGTCTACCTTGAGGTAAAATGCTAGAAATTCGTAAAAATGACGTTACTCTAATTTCCGATCAGATTTGACATTTTATCACAGGGTCATTTAGAATACAACTATAAAGGAACAAAATAAAAACATTTTTCACATTCTACGTTAAAATCATTTTTCATTTTATTACGTGCAAGTAAGTACTAGTTTTCTAACCTAAACACTCAATTAAAACAAATTCAGTGCATCAGAAACGTTTAGTGAAAGAGTTTAGAGCATTTTCAATTCCTTGATCAATAAATGAAACCTTGGAATGTTTACCTTCATAAATAAGAATTTTTGAATTGAATTATATTATTGTGCATTGTCTAAATTGTAATTAGTGACACACATTACATGCAATATGTAATAAATACTACCAGCGGTTTACTAATTTATTTCTTGAATTTTCTTTGCTTTTTTATCTTATTTTTGGATTATGTTTTGAAAAAGCAATTTATTTTTACACTGTAGTATCGGTACCGAGAATCGAGAATCGATATCTTAGTACCGGAAGAGATATCGAGAATCGAAAAAGTTTGGTACCGATACATCACTGGATTATTTTAATTTTTGTTTTCATTTAATTAAGTGATTAATTAATAAGATTATTAATCCCAAATTATAGAACCAAACAATTATTTGAGATTTCTGAAATAGAACAAAAAAATAAAAAATAGAATTAGCCGTTTTTCCAAGCAACAGATCTCACATCGATTACATGCAGTGCGGCAGAAATCTTACTGCACCGTGTGATCATGGCTGATTCTACACACGTTCCCTAGAACTTCTCTAGGAAGTTCACTTATTATTTATGTGTTCCAGTAAATTTCTCTATTATCTCTTAAATATCTGTATGTTTTTTTTTTCAATTTTATCTCTGTGAAGGAAAATAAAATTGAAAACAATTCGTTACCCTTCAATCAATGGTTAATTTATATAGATAATTCAATGATCCCTTTTTAAATTCTCTCTTCATCAGGCGTCGTTTGGATTTTATCTTTTGACCAAAAAATGACCTGTCGGTTAAAAAAAGAATAACGTGCAACAACACGGGTTGCCCCTTGACCTTCAATGCTCATATTTGTTTCTATTTTTTTTTTTTTTTTTCGCTTACCTTTGATTCGGTTTTCTATAGGAGTAAATTTTCAAATCAAATAGCTTAATAAGACTAAAGCGACAAGAAACTGCTCGTCGTTACAGACTACTTCAGCATTTACTAGACAAACGATCAAACCTCCCAATTCATTAGAAAAGACTTATTTACATGACTGTGATTAGACCTATTTGGACGTACGGAGTTGAGATTTGGGGCTCTACTAAACCGTCCAATTCATCTCGTATCCAATCCTTACAATCCAAAATCCTTCGAAAAATCCTACATGTCCCTTACTTTGTCACCAATAAACTTATCCATAAAGATCTTAATGTTCCATATGTTGCTGAGTTAGCCCAAACCAGATACCTATCCTTTCATGGTAAGCTCCATAATCACTCAAATCCATCAGTTTCTCAACTTGCTTCCCACTCCATTCCCGATAATCCTCCGAGGCGTCTGAAAAGAAGATGGCCTCTAGGCTACTTGATGTACATATTTGTACAGTAATATATAAAAAAAAAGATTAATCCTGCTGACCGTCTATGGCATTATGTTCTTTATTTTTTTCGGCTTACCTGTATGATTGTATCGTTTATTCCCAAAGGAGATAAGAGTTTTTATACCCAAAAAGCGATAAAACGAAATTAATTAAATGTTGTTATTGTATTATATTAGATGACTAATTCAATTCTTCAGTTTCTTTTAGTTAAATGATAGCTATTTAATTTGAGATTTTCCCCTTTTTATGTTATTTTTTTATTCTGACACTTTATTCTAAAGCCCCAACACTTAAAAACAGCGGGAAGGGATCGAGCGAGATCGATCAAATCCAAGTTAAAATTTTTTATTTCGTATTAAGAGAAACAGAGTCAAAAGGAGCTCACTCATTAGAACTTGCCTCCTTGTCTAGTTAATGTTATATTATAAGAAACATTGAGCTCCTAACTGCTCATACTCTCCTAATATCAAACTACGCGTAACGCCCTCGCGCTCCCCTAAACGTATC
Source organism: Euschistus heros (assembly GCA_003667255.2). NCBI lineage: Eukaryota > Metazoa > Arthropoda > Insecta > Hemiptera > Pentatomidae > Euschistus > Euschistus heros. The sequence continues at coordinate 5,716,698 of RCWM02000015.1, forward strand.
GCTTTTGGCCAAATGTCACCGGTAAAACATGCTCCATGTTAATATATAATTCCCAATATTAACTACATTTTATCAATTGTACTTTTACACCATTTTACATTAAACATAATATAAGGTTTTACATTAAACATGATTGATTAGGTTGTTATGTTTTTATATATACATTTTATTTATACTTTGTATTTTAAAATGTGGACTGATGTAACTTTTTCCCAGATTAAAATAGAATTCATGGAAAAATCCGGAAAAAAACAAAAGACGAATTAAATCCAATTCTCATTGTTCCTACTGTCCCGTTGAAGTTCCTTCAAAATATAAACAGTTGACAGACGACCTCAATCGTATTCAGACTGCTGATATTTTCTCCTGTTTATCTCAAGAATCGATATGTTGATTAAATAATTTTAATCACGCCATACTTGTTTACGCTCAAGTATGTACCTATATTTGTACACGTGTTTAAATCGTAGTTCGGTCAACTGTATATATTTTTATTTAAACATGATAAAGATTATAATTCTTTAATTTTGAAATTACATTAAATCATCTGTTTGGTCTTCAGTTTAGAGAATCGTTTTTGGTATGAATGATGTTCATTTGATCTAACGGTGAGGGGGGAGGGGAGAAGGTCCCATTTTTGGGTTTTTCGATTATATCTCGAAAACGGTGGACTTTAGAAATCCATGTTTCAGATTAAAATTCCTTATAAAATCGATTTTATACATATTTGTCGAACTTATAACGGTTTTCGAGATATACGTTATTGAAAATCGATACTTTTCGCAAAAAAATAATTTTACCTCACTTTTTGTTAAAGATTTGCTTCTAGTGCCTTCCACGATTGTTTGTCAGAAAAAATGACATCACCAAAGTTTTAGAGCATTAAATTTACTTGAATTTCTTGAACTTATATACGTTTTCGGCACTTGAAGCAAATGTTTGACAAAAAGTTAGGTAAAAATTATTGTTTTGCGATTTTCAATAACGTATTTCTCAAAAACTGTTGAAATTCGACAAATACGTATATAATCAATTTTATATGAAATTTAATTAGCTTTAATTTTGATTCGAAACATATTTTTCTAGAATTCCCCGTTTTCGAGATATAATCGAAAAACCCCAAAATAGGACTTTCTCTCCTCCTCCCCACCGTAAGCTCACCTCCAAGGGGCTGGAACTTTTAGTATATTTATCTTTTAACTACTCCTAACGAAGCCCTGAGGCAAAAAAGAATCTTATATTTCATGGACTCTACAATATGCTGGACAAGGCATATTGTATACATATACAGCTATAACACGAACAGAAACATCTTCATATCACGTAACACGAGCCGAGTGCATGTCCACACATTCGGCAAGCCTTCAACGATAATGTCTGTTTCGTGTTGCTTTTTTTTTTAACACCATACGAATGTGTGGGAACCGGCTTAATCATTTTGAAGTAATTAAATAAATTAGTTTTATTATACTAGTGTTATAAACAGGGGGTTTTTGATCACAAGATTTATTAACAAAGAAATATTACGGGATAACAATTACGTACACATAAAACAGATCAACCATACTAGAGCTAATTAGGACACATACTACACACGCAACAAGACTTTTCGTACGTTTCACACTGTCTAACAAAACACAACACCAAAACATAACCTTTATTAATTACCTTCCATCTTGTTATTATGTCGCCTAGCAACAAGTAACATGCTGCTTGACTAGTCTAGGTCACCTAGCAACGGCGGTAGTTCTCCTTATTTCGTTAGAACAGATTGTACTTCGGATACTTAACTTCAGCAGTTAGGAATATTCTCAGAATGTGATAAGTTCGCTTAACATTATTTTATTCACTAAAAATGATTAAATTAAATTAAATCAAAAGTTAGGACAGTGAGGTTCTATATACCAATAATAAATTCTAAAACAACCAATAAAGTAAAATATGAAAATAAACATGAGCTCATTAATATTATTTTTTTGGAATGGATACGTCTTTTGGGTGGGGGTCTATACTTTTGCTGTAACGTTTTTTTCACAGTCAAAAATGTAACATTTTGACAAGCTCTAGCTCTTCTGGTGTTGCTCTGATCGAATATTTGACGAGTTTTTTTGTAAGAAACTTAATGGAGAAAACTTTTTGTTCTACAACATTTGTCGGTAGGACCTACCGTTTAGGAACTATATTGCTTTGAATAAAAAAAGTCCGTTTGCCTCCATCTTTTAAATATTGGGGTTTTCCTGACACGCTATAGTTCTTTTGGCGATGCTGGTATCGAAAATTTCACGACAATTTTCTTGTCAGAAATTAATGTAGAATATTTTATGTTGTATAACACTTGTCGCTAGGAACTAATGTTTAGGAACTATATTAGTTTGAATGATAAAAGTCGCATTTGAAACAGCTGTTTTCTCTTAACATTGTTTATTTCGAATAATCATTAATTGTTAATTTTATTTATATATTAACTTAATTAATTCGATGCTTTTAATTCTAAAATGTAAATTGGGAAAAACGATTGATTATATATAGAAACATCCATGATCATTGTTTTTCCTTGTCAGGAAGAAGTATTTTTTCTTATTGTTAGGTTGTCATATTTCGCTGTTGCAAAAGTGATGACTATTCATAACGATCAAAGACCCCTGACTCATGAATCTATTTCAAAATTAAGAAACATTAAAGGGAATAGCTAATGAATGCCTTATTGTTAATGTTTGGCTATTTAAGGAACGATTCAAATTATTGATCCCATCGAACCCGGTAGTTGATTGTTCGTCAATGATTCCTTTAACTTCTTCCCTTTCCGTTATTATCCAGAGACGTATAAACTTAAATTTGTACTGGTTTTAATTAAAACAAAAATATGTACGTTTACCTAAACATTTCCCAGTTCATTTTGAAACTATTTCATCGTTTTATCTCATGTTTCTACTGATTAAAGTCAAAAGGAAAAGAAGATAATGTATGTTTTAAAATATGTTCTTAGGTACGATTATAAAAAATCGATTCTGACAAACTTTCACAACTGTCATTAATGTGAGCATGGAAATGCACAAGGGTATAAGTAAGGTTGGGCGATAGTCGATAGTTAGTACTATCGATAGGCCGATACTATCGGTTGAGAACTATCGACTGCTATCGATAGGCTTTCGATAGTTGCTTCCTTTTTTTCAATAAAGCTATTCAATAAAGAATTTCAACTGAGCCACATATTTCCCGAAAGAAAAACTAGCATTTCTGTTTTCCTTTGGCTTAATTTTTGAGAGAACCCTTAAGCTCTAAGAATTCCGAATTCAATTTAAAAACAGATGACAGATCGCCATAATTCCGAGAGTTTCAAAACTTGAGGGTAAAAAAGATCTATCGATAGTCGACACTATCGATAGTGACCATTGATAGTCATGACCTATCGATATATCGATAGTAACTATCGAATATCGCCCAACCCTAGGTATAAGTGACTACAAGAAATTTATGCTTAACTTTAAACTTAAAACTAGGTTGAACTGCGGTCGGCGAACAGTGTTTCAAAATCCAAATCTAGTTGAGCAAAATCATTACCGCTCCTATTTGCAACACGCAATATTTTAAAAAACATTTAGGATTTTCGATGTAGAATACGATAGTGCTGTCAAACTTGAGCTAGGATTAATCAAAATGCAGATATTACAAGGGTCCATAAACAAAATTCTGATGAATTTTGATATAAATTATAGCTGCCTCACGCATTTGTTTTAAAAATTGTGATTTTACGGGTAATAAAACATTCACTTACCATTACTAGTAGAAACCATGACTCATAGATTGGAAAACAAAAATTCGCAGATACTCGTTAAACTACTTCCCAACAATGATTTGAAATTGAAATGTCTAGGAGGTGGAGGTCATAGCTGATGTCTGGATACAGCCCACTCTACCTACAGAAGTTTAATCGTTTCTCTTTCACTTTCTATTTTCTGGCTAAGTCTATATCAGTTTTGTACGCCATTTTTTGACCTTTGGTTAGCTAGATTAGGATTCTGAAACACTGTGCGGCGCATACAACAATGCTATCTTTCAACCGGTTAATGAACTACTTTCTAACAAAAAAAAAAATAATAATAGAATTCATGGATTTGCCTTTTGGTATACCCTCTTTCCTTCCCGTCTCTTGCCAACTGAGAGAATAGTTGACACAAAAGCCATTCTTGCTTTCACCTCCTGTACCCGTGCCGTTTCCCGCATCTTTTTCGTGACCTTGTTGAACTTAATCACGAGATCTCCCCCCCCCCCCCTACTGGCCGTTGCTTTGACGCGGAAGGTTTGACTTCCGGAACAGCTGGAAGAGATCTTGCTTTCGAGTCCACCTGCCGCCACCAGGTGCTTCAGTTAATTTTGCATACTAGATCGATTCTGGCGACAATCCTTTCACTGTCTTTTAGCAAATGGTTGTGCTCCCCTGCCTCTTCTTTCTATATTTCTAGCTCTGCGATGGCCCTTCGCAGGTCCTGTGCCGTGGCGACTCTCACCTTTAGCCAGGCCAAAGTGTAAACTTCCGCCATCTTTTGCCTTTAGTCCAGTCAATAAACATATTGTAGAATGCATGAAATATTCGATTATTTTTTACCTCAGGACTTGAGGTGAGCTAACGGTGTGGGGAGGGGATTAGGTCCGATTTTTGGGTTTTTCGATTATATCTCGAAAACAGTGGACTATAGAAAAATATGTTACGAATAAAAATTAAAGCTAATTTAATTTCCTATAACATTTTTCATATACATATTTGTCGAACTTTCAACGGTTTTCGAGATATACGTTGTTAAAAACCAATAATTTTCGAGGAAAAAAAAAATGTCTATCTCACTTTTTGTCAAACATTTGCCTTAAGTGCCAGAAACATATATATGAAACTAAAGAAAATTTAACGCTATACAGACATTTGTTCTGAGAAATAATCATGCAAGGCACTAGAAGCAAATGTTTGACAAAAAGTAAAGTAAAAAAATTTTTTTCTCGAAAATTATCGATTATTAATAACTTATATTCCGAAAACCGTTGGAAGTTCGACATATACATATAGAATAAATTTTATAGGAAATTTATTTAGGTTTAATTTTTATTGGTAACATATTTTTCTAGAGTCCACAGTTTTCGAGATATAAACCAAAAACCTAAACATTGGACCTTCTCCCAGCCCCCCTCCCGCCGTTAGCTCACCCCCCTCCCTCCAGGGGCGGGGACTTTTAGTATGTTTATATTCTAACTACTCTGAAGGATACTATGAAGTCAAAAATAATCGCATATTTCATGCACCCTACACCCCTCATTTCAGCACTCATTGACTGGACGACTTAGTAGATGTGGAAGTTCGTTTTGTACTGTAAAACATGCCGGCCTCAGCAGGCCTTCTGCAACTCACTTTATCAGGAGAAGAGAAAAAAAAAACAACAAATAAAACCAGTCTTCTTTCATACATTTATCGCCCTCTCGTCATTCCGGGTTTCGCCACGTTAGCTTCTGTCACTTATAAAACTTTAAAAAAAACAAGAAGAGGTTATAATTAACGTACGCAAGTTAGGATGAAAATCAACTGACTTTATTCGCTCACTAATGCTACATATATAGGGTTTGGTTATTTTTGCATGATAAGAACAGGATTACGACTAATACTGCTATGCTTCGACCTTTGACTCATGTATATGTAAATTGGCTGGCCCATGTATAATAAGTCATTGTGATTCAGCTAACAGTGCCGCAAAACCTGATTGTGTGATAATTATTATTATCTGTTAAATAAACAGTAATTTTTTTCTAATTTTAAATGTTTTAAAGACTAAAACGACAAGAAACTGCGCGTCGTTACAGACTACTTTAACATTTACTAGACAAACGTTCAAAGCTACCAATTAATTACAAAAGACTCATATACATGACTGTAATTAGACCTATTTGGACGTACGGAGTTAAGCTTTGGGGCTCCACTAAACCATCCAATTCATCTCGTATTCAATCCTTACAATCCAAAATCCTTCGAAAAATCCTGAATGCTCTTACTTTTTTACCAATAAACTTATCCATAAAGATCTTAATGTTCCATATGTTGCTGATTTAGCCCACACCAGATACCTATCCTTTCATAGTAAGCTCCATAACCATTCAAATCCGTTAGTTTCCCAACTTGCTACACGCTCCATTCCTGATAATCCTCCGAGGCGTCTGAAACGAAGATGGCCTAGAGACCTTCTAGTGTAGAATTTTTAATAAAGTGCTACTGATGAGTAGTTCTTTTTAAGTTTTAACGTTGATATAATTGTCAATACATTTACTTGATGTATATATTTTGTACAGTTGTAAATTTCAATAAAAAGTTTTTAAAAAATTGACATTTTGTTAGTTCTCAACCTCTCCTAATATTCACCTTTTGGAATATTACTCGTAAACATTTAAAGTGAACATTGATCTGTGAGAAAATATAAATATAATTCATATTGTCATTTATATAATCTCAAGGTAATTTTTTGGTAATTAATAAATAGTTTTTTTCATATTTTGATTTGTTTCGTCATTATTGTTAATTACCTTTTATCTATATAATACAAATATGACATTCGAACTAGTTCGACACAATAATAACAACATACGCAGACGATACTGCAATTCTGACTTTCAGACCTCACTAAGACTTCATTGACTCTCCAACATTACTTACACAATTACAAGACTGTTTCAAACACTGGAAAATCAAACTCAAAACTGACAAATCTCAGGAAATCACATTCACTCTCATATACGACCCCTGCCCTGCAGTTTGTTTACAAAATGAACCCATTCAACAAACAAATAAAAAAAATATATAAATAAATAATAGAATAATAATAGAATAAAAAAATATAGGGTAAAAGACCCAATAGTGGACACTGACCCAATAGTGGCCACTTGGAGTTTTAAATGCTAATAATAAGGTTTATGGAGGACCAATCAAGTTGAATTTGCCAAGCAAGGTTAGTAGTGTCCTCTACAGTTGATGTGGTATACCAGGAATGGCGTAAGGAACCATGGGAAAACCAACCTTTGCCTTTGCACTTGGCGTCTTCTGTTTATAGCTGAACTTGGCTCTACACCTGTTGGATTTGCTAAGGAGGTAAGCGAACACATTTATTTTTTTCACACTTAAATGTAGATAAATTTCAAATATTCAAGCCATCTACTTATAGAATAGAATGTTTTCTTTGCGTTTTCCGTATTTTGTTTCGCGTTAAAAAATTTCTTGTTGCGGTAAGATTAGGTGTCCACTAATGATTCCATATAAGATTCGTGTTTAAATAGTGGACAACCCCTGTACACTAATGGTGCTTTCGATTATATTTGTATTATATTATAAATTCTTAATTTTATTATCTATTGTCAGGTTCAAAGATGACATCGAGGTCTGGATGGTGGCGATACGATGAGTAGGAAATGGAGAACGCTGCCTAAGATGTGTCACTAGTTATTCCTCTAGCAACTGTAGCAAAAAAACAGGTGTTTTCCTCGAACAAGTTTAAGAAGATTGATCAATGGCACAAAAATTAATAAAATAGGGCGTTTTCCGGTCCTTCCTCAAGATGGCGAACAAAAACTGGTATTTTGGATTACAGCAGTTTCAAACGCAGGATTTCCAGGAGTTCACAAAAATGATCTTTTGGACAGTGTCCAAAAACTATTAAAAGAATTAAAGAGGAAAAAAACGACTTAGTTGATGATCGGCCTGTGCGTATTTAGTTTCAAAGTTAAATAATGTTGCTGCTGGGGTCTGGGAAGATCGGAAAGCGGGTGGATGACATGCGCTCTCTTCTACGAATACCTCTCGCCTTAACACGCAACACGAAACTGTTTCGCCCTATGTTCGCCGAATCTGTTTCGTGTTATGTCATAACACATAACAAAAAAAAAACGAAGAAACAGTTCTCTGTCAACGTTTTTAACCCAAGTACAAACTTCCAAGGCCTCTAGTTTTCGGGGCATCTGGGAATGAAAAATATCTATTTCCTAACTCAATTGATATCCCACGGTAATTTTATTGAATAAACTCGTTCTAATTGATACAGAATTCTTAGTTCTTATTATACCTACTAATTTATTATAGTATTTATATTTACTTATAAATATGAATATTTATTTACAGTTGAAATCGTTGATATTTAATTAATAAATTTTATGTGCATAAGTATTTATTTATTTTCTGTCCTTCTACACAAATTTAGGACAAGAATGTTGTTCCACATGAACCATTATTCTGATAAATGTACATAAAGTACAAATAAGAGGCTTAAGTTATCTTACAGTAAAGAATTTATAGTGTCCACTATTGGCGCATGGGTGTGTCCACTATTCAAATTTTTTCAATTTTATGTGTCCACTAATCATGCAAATTGGTCCTTCGGGATGATAAATTTTAAAAATATATCCAATTCATAGTTTGCATTTTTGGGAAAAGTTTTGCTTTCTTAGAGGGTATGTGCTTATGTAACTACTTCTCAGTAACATTTGAGGGCTAAAATAAACGCAGGACAGTTCAAAATGTCGAAATAATTTTTTAACCTGTCCACTATTGGGTGTTTTACCCTATAAATGAATAAAAAAGAGAAAAAAGAAAAGAAAGAAAAGAAAAAAAAGCATATATTATTAGGAGTAGGTAAAATTATACAGGCAGTTTATTCGTTGCGCTCCATGATCTCAACGTGATCCACAAATAGTCTTAGTTATTGTATAGTCATTTGTTGTTAACAAATGACAACAATAGCCATAAAAACTTATAGGCAGGAACTGACCCATCAGCCTGTATCCAGGTACATGTTTTGACAGCTTGAAGCCATAGTCATCGCTTACTTAATTATCACGGGATGTCGGGGTTAATTAATTATAACAGGTTAGATTTTTTTTTTTTTTTTTTTTTTTTTCATTTAAATGTCGACAAATCCTGATTTCTTAAATATTTAAAACGTCCGATCGACGAAAAAGGCATACAACACGTATAACTCACATAAGGGTAAACTGATTGATTTGCAGATTTCTTAAATTCGATAGCGCACATCAAACATAGAAAATAATATCCCTTGAATCAAAACACGAACAAACGAAAATTAGATTTTTTGGACACACTATTGGTTAATAGAGCAAAGTCTTGAAATGATAGGCAAAAACAGACTTCAGATTCGAATTCTACACCTTTGAAAACATACCCTTATGAAATTTGAAGTCGATGCAAAAATTTTTAGAGGCTCAAATTGCGATGTCTAGAAAAAACACCGTTCCGTCCTACTGTGAGCCGGACCATCAACATCAGCCCAAGAGGAACCAACGAATTCAATTATTGCTGCTAGTTAATTTTTATTAGCACAGCCTACATTTTTTTATTTAATGTTTAAATGTTATACCCATCTACTTAGTTATAATGAAAGTTCAAGGAACATTATTTTTATCAAAACAATATTTTTAATATACTCGTATTTTATTTAATACCTATTGTGATAGTCTTTACTTTGTAGCTTATTTATCATTTACAACGTATTTAGGCTTTTTGTTTAAAAGTTAATAGAACTGTCGTTTTTAAGTGCAATTTTATATTATTTTAGTATATTTAAAGTTTAGTTTGAAGGTTTTAAAGTAGATGTGACAGTACGTACCTAAAAGGCTGAAAATGTAATTCATGTATACACCCCAAGTTTATAATATACATACCTCGTTAATTTCGCTTTTCTTTTCTTAAATGTAATAAACATGATATTTTCCCCACTCCCTAGTCGTGGTTTTTCAATCCCCAGATCCAAACTCACTCCCTAGATTTATAGTAGTTATTATTTATTTAATATATCTAGAAATATTGCAGATTATGTATGTCCACTTCACAGGCTTACTTCACACACCTTAGAGAAACAATTTGTGAAAAAAAAAAAAAAAAATTTACATGTTTTATGCAGTAAACATTTTTTTTTATTGGAATTGCTCCGAAATATTGAAATCACCCAAATACAGTGGAAATTTTTTTTGTTAATTAACTAATCATTGTATTTAAAAATAGATAAAAACACTATTGGATCGTGATATTTAGCTCATGAAGAGTATTGAGAGCGTAATGTTTTATAACAACTCAAAAATACGTGCTTTAATTTATAATAAGAAATTATAAAAAGAAAAAACAAAAGAATAACTTGCCGCTATATAAATAAATAAAGGACAAGGTCGCTAGTCATACAGTAGCCAATTACCTTCAATTTTATGTTTCTTCGCGACCTTTTCAAACCATTTTTTTTATTTTAGGTCGTTAAATATATTTTAATTTTTTTTAAATGGAAACTACAATAAAATGAAAATAAAGCTATTTAAAATTTTTAAAAAAAATACAACTACTAGTTTCACGAAAAAAATAAGGAAATCAAAACCGCTATTTAGCAATAGACAAGTAGCTCGAGGGGTCACCTGTGGTGTTGTGGTTTGCATAGCAACCTACTAAACCCAAGATCGCAGGTTCGCAGCCCGGCAGATGACCTTAGGATTTTTTAAAGGGAGTAAAAAATCCTTAGCTATGCCGTCCTTCGGAAGAGACGTGAAATGGGGGTCCCGAGCCTGTGCGATGTCAGGTACTCGTTAAAGATCCCTATCCTAATTATACCTGGATAGGCAAAATTTAGGACTCCCACCGTAGAATCGTCCGATTAGCCATAGCAGCATAAAGTGACGTTAAACGAAATAAACAATACAAGTAACTCGGAAGAGACTATTCATTGCTACTACTCATTACATGGCAATGAATAAAGAATTTTGACAATAATTTGAACCAATAAATAATTGATTTATTTATATGTAAAATTATATGAAAGGACAAGCCATTTTTCGTTCGTGATCACTAATCACAATAAGGCCCATGAATCATATTTTTACACGCAATATCAAAAGCAAAGGTATTATTGTAAATTTTATTATTTCTAAACCTTTCTAGAACCGTAAAGATTATGTAATTACAATTTTTACCATTGTATACTCTATTGCGAAACGATGCTAACCACATATCAGTCGATTTCCAAACTTCACTGGGATCCACAAATTATCGCTTTTTAAATATCAAATCAGTGGAAGATCAGTAGATTTTATTATTGTTAAACCTTCCTGAAACTGTGAAGATGGTGTGGTTAAATTTTGTTTCAGTAGTTTTCGAGGTTAGGGATCACGAACCATAAACTACTAAACCAATGTACCAAAATATGACCAAATCATCTTTATAGTTCCAGGAAGGCTTAGCATTTAAATTTACTGATTTCAAATTTATTTGTTATTAAAAGAATACCATAATTAGTGAATATCAACAAAGTTTGAAAATTGACATATAGGTGGCCGTTCTATATGATAGGTTAAAAAGGTACGGTGTTATATAGAGCTTGGGAAATTGATAATAAAATTTGCTTATATTCAATTAAATTTAAAAAAAAGAAATTATACATTTGGTGTGGCATGAGGATCCCAGGGAAGCTTGAAAGTCGACCGATAAGTGGTTACCACCATTCTGCATTAGAGTTTATCTACATTTTTCTGGGAATTTTAAGCAATAATAAAAGTTTAAACGTACAATGTTAAGTGGAGGAAACGAGGTTTGCGATACTGTCATTTAATATTATGGTTATAAATTTAAATCCAACCAGATAAAATCAATAAAATTATTCCTGCCGAATAAAAATTATTACCAAATCAAAATGTCGATCTTTTGTTTTTTTATATTAGTTCAATAAAATAAGGCTCCAAAAGTCCGTTTTCAAGAAAAAACTGCCGAACTTTTATACTCAACGTATCTTTATGTTTCACACTTAACATTTCACATATAGCGTCTAATAGTAAATTTGATCACCTTTTAGATAAAATAAAGAAATTTTGACTCGGACGAATAGTTTCCGAGTTATAGTGAAAAATGTGCAAAAAAAATCTGGATTTTACAACTACGGGTTTTTCAACCGACTTCAAAAAAGAGGAGGTTCTCAACTCGTCTGTATTTTTTTTTTTTTTTTTTTTTTTTTTTTTTGTGTATGTCACGCGATTACTCCGTCAATTCTGAATCAATTTTGATTGACGGAGTAATCGCGTAACATACAAAAAAAAAAAAAAAAAAAAATACAGAAGAGTTGAGAACCTTCGTCAATTCTTAATCAATTTTGATGATTCTTTTTTTGATCAGTAGGGCATACTTCAGAGGTGGTCCCATAAAAAATATTTTGAAATCAACGGAGCACTTTTTAATAAAAATCAAAAAAACCAGTTAATAAAAATCACTGTTATATAACCTTACATTTAAAACATATTTATGATTATGATTATCTAAAATCTCCATGGTAACTAAATCTAAATTATTCTACCCTGAAAAATAGCTCGACTTACTGAACAAAGAATTATCGAGGTTATCATTCTACTTATCTGCATGTAAATGGGAAAATTGAACACAAAATTGTAGTTAAATCATTATGTACATTTTCATTAATGGGAATGTTGTTAGTACATACATATAAAATCATTGATACAGAAAATTAAATAACTGGTACCTATTTATCATATAACTTTTAACTGAATTGCGCTTTTTTTTTAAGAAGTCTAATAGTAGACTTGCCGCCTTCCACCAGTGGCGATCTTTTCTTTATTCTTTAGTACGGTTGACAGAGAACTACGGAATTCTTGTTGCGGAATTCGGAATTCACTTGTAACAAACGCCCAACTTCTTTCTCCTTTCTGCACTTAGCAAATCAATTTTAACTTTTCGTTAATTGAAAGAATTTTCAATAGCCACTGTAAAACCACTCGTGTGAATAACTAATGATAAGTGACTGGTGTAACTATGAACTGAAAAGACAAACAATGACAGAAAACAGGAAAACAAATTATAGTTCGAGTTATAAAGGTGATGACTTCTAAAAGTTCGTTTCATAGAGGTGGTCTGTCCTAGAAGTCCTCTCTTTTGAACCCTATTTTCAGTTCTACTTATTTCGACACAATTTTTCACGTTCTTTGTCTGAAATCGTCTCATTGAAGTGTAATGTACTTCCGACCGCAGATTTTTGTTCGACTTATTGAAGAATTTAGCTTATCGAAGTACAACACATCGAGAGTTGTGTAAATTATTTTTGTTAATAATTTAGATTTAGTTACCATGGAGATTTTAGATAATCATAATCATAAGTATGTTTTAAATGTAAGGTTATATAACAGTGATTTTTATTAACTGGTTTCTTGATTTTTATTAAAAAGTGCTCCGTTGATTTCAAAATATTTTTTATGGGACCACCTCTGAAGTATGCCCTACCGGTCTAAAAAAGAATCATCAAAATTGATTAAGAATTGACGGAGGTTCTCAACTCTTCTGTATTTTTTTTTTTTTTTTTTTTTTTTGTATGTTACGCGATTACTCCGTCAATTCTGAATCAATTTTGATGATTCTTTTTTAGACCGGTAGGGCATACTTCAGAGGTGGTTCCATAAAAAATATTTTGAAATCAACGCAGCACTTTTTAAGAAAAATCTAAAGAACAGTTAAAAACTGATTTTATTAACTGCTTTTTTGATTTTTCTCAAAAAGTGCTGCGTTGATTTCAAAATAATTTTAATGGGACCACCTCTGAAGTATGCCCTACTGATTTAAAAAAGAATCATCAAAATTGATTCAGAATTGACGGAGTAGTCGCGTAACATACACACAAAAAAAAAAAAAAAAAATACAGACGAGTTGAGAACCTCCTCTTTTTTGAAGTCGGTTGAAAAACCCGTAGTTGTAAAATCCAGTTTTTTTTTTTGCACATTTTTCACTATAACTCGGAAACTATTCGTCCGAGTCAAAATTTCTTTATTTTATCTAAAAGATGATCAAATTTACTATTAGACGCTATATGTGAAATGTTAAGTGTGAAACATAAAGATACATTGAGTATAAAAGTTCGGCAGTTTTTTCTTGAAAACGGACTTTTGGAGCCTTATTTTATTGAACTAATATAAAAAAACAAAAGATCGACATTTTGATTTGGTAATAATTTTTATTCGGCAGGAATAATTTTATTGATTTTATCTGGTTGGATTTAAATTTATAACCATAATATTAAATGACAGTATCGCAAACCTCGTTTCCTCCACTTAACATTGTACGTTTAAACTTTTATTATTGCTTAAAATTCCAAGAAAAATGTAGATAAACTCTAATGCAGAATGGTGGTAACCACTTATCGGTCGACTTTCAAGCTTCCCTGGGATCCTCATGCCACACCAAATGTATAATTTCTTTATACCAAAACAAACAGAATTTGAAAAGAAATGGTAATTGTAAAGATGCTTCCACTGTTTCATCACCGCCACACCACTGTCTGTGAAAGTT